>JAWWMP010000167.1:8788765-8852965 GCA_035047865.1 Dendrocincla tyrannina
GGGCCGCCGCTCCCGCCGCACTGCGCAGGCTCCGCGCCCGGCCGTGAGGGCGCTGCCCGCGGGCGGGACGAGAGCTGGGGCTGCGGCTGCGGAACGGCTGCGGTCCTGCTGTCCTTCCCCCTGCCCTCCCCCCTCCCCGCTGTCCTGCGGCCCTTCCCCCTGCTCTCCCGTCCTCCCTCCTGCCCTGCCCTCCCGCCCTCAGGGGAGCGGGGCCCGCCGGCCGTGCCTGCGAACGATGGCACCATGAGACACGCGCAGTCCAGCCTCCTGCTGATGGATCTCGGGTCTACCTTTTCCCTCAGAGAATCACAGAGTGAGTCAGGTTGGAAAAGAATTCTGAAATCAGCGGGTCCAACCGGGAACCCAACACCACACCAATGTGAACCAGATCGCGGCACTGAGTGCCTCCCAAAAGCCCCCAGGGACGGTGACTCCACCGCCTCCCTGGGCAGCCCCTGTCTGATCACGCTTTCTGTGAAGAAATCCGTCATGTCCAACCTAAACCTCCCCTGGGGCAGCTTGAGGCCATGGCCTCGGTCCTGTTCCCTGGGAGAAGAGGCCGACACCACTTTTCTCCTTTCAGGGTGCTGTGAGGAGCGAGGTGGTCACCCCAGAATTCCTCCAGGCAAAACACCCCCGGCTCCCTCAGCCTCTCCTCCTACAACTTGTGCTCCAGACCCTTCACCAACTTCAGTGCCCTTCTCTGGACTCGCTCCAGTGCCTCAGTGTCCTTCCTGAATCTCTTTTATTCAAGCTTCTACAGCAACTGCAGCCCTGCTCACCCCAGCATCTTACGGTTGCCCATGAAAGCCCATTTCAATTTGATCAAAGCAAGTTGAAAATAATTCCGGACATACAATAATAAGCCATGTAATTGTAGCAATTTTTTTCCCCAACAGGAAATACTGACCCTTACAGAGTAAGTTACCAAGTGCCTAGGCAGGTAAATACAGGACTTCAGGATTATATATTCTAAGAAAAAAATCATTTATTCTTGCAGTATGGAAACTAAGTAAGTCTCCCATTAGCCTATCTTGAATGAGGACTTGGACTGATTTGGCCCCAGGAACAGGGCAGAGAACTCAAATTCTGTACAAAATTCTGTCATCATCCGGATCTGGGAATAGAAACCGAGTAACTATCAAATTTGTCCAAACAATACAAACCAATAAACAAAGACAAATGGATCGAAATCCAAGCACTTAATTCTCTCAATTACCGCTTATCCCCTTACATAATAGAAACTGAATGGACGCACCTCTTACTGTTGATACTTTGTGTACAAGATACTGAAGATGTAAAACAGTATAACTCTTCACTCATTATGATCCTTCAGGTTTGCCACACTTAGGACTAGTTTCAGGAGCTGAAAGTAGCAGCTTCATAGTTTAAAAAAAAAAAAATCTGTTATTTTGATTTCGTTTTCTTATTGTTTGGCTTCTGGTAACAACTTTATAAACTATCCAGCTCCAGCAAGTGAAAATTCACAGTTGCAGAGGAAGGAGTACAAACATTTAGTTTAAAATTACTAAGAAAATAATTACAGACTTCATCTCCTCCAGACAATGCACCAGTCTACACAAAACCTCTGCACCCATGATACACAATTTAGGAAAATCAAAGGAGTGATCCATAAGGAAATGCAATACAGTAAAGTGAAACCCCAAACTGGACTAGCCAGCTCTTTATTGTTGATACAATACTTTATGAAAAATTAAAAAACCCAACCAAGAGATGTTTAGTCCAACTGCTAAACTTAATGCATATGCAGACCTAATGATGACATAACATTTCTGCCTTCTATTGCTGTTTTTTCACAGGACGCAGACTGTAAGAGTTCCTGCTCAATAACAGAACAAAACTACTACATATATTTAAAGATTAGTCCAACAAAAAAAGTTTCATCAGCTTAATCAGTATTCATTAGTTTCCAGACATTATCACAGGCCTTCACTTGCTCTCACTGAAGTCAATGACAACACTCTCCAGGAGTTAAGCTGTCAAAGAATAAGGCAAGGATGATAACTTCTGTGCAGTTTGGAGTAATACAACAGGATTGGAATGCACCTTGAAACTTGTATGACTACATGTAAGTAACACCCACAAAAATCAAACAATGTTTTGCAATTTGTCCTGAAATAACATATGTAAAATAATGCAGATTCTCACAATGCTATGGAAACTAATACAAATGAAGCTTGATTAATATGGTGGGTTTTTTCCAAGCAATACAAATCTAGGATGTTAATTTGGTAATGAACATGTTCTGAAAACAGTATTAGCCGTAAATAATCCATGTGTTATGAAATGGAATAAAATTAATTAACATAAACACAATATTAAAAGGTAATTGGTGAGTGTATTTGTGCATACAATTTTTCTCATACTAAGCTTCAGAACTCTGTAAACTGTGAGGCATTCATCGTGTTTAATGTGGCAGAAAGTTGTATTACATGTCCTCCTTATTTTATTTTGTTCAGTCCTCTTCCCATCAAACATGCAAACACTGTCATCACCATTTTTGGCTTCACTTCAACCAGATCATCTGGGAGAGCGTAAATACGAGCACCGATTTTTCGTGCAACTGAAATGGCATACCTTGAAAACAAGAGAAAACAAATGCTGTCATTTTTCTGGCATCTACTAATGTGTCATGGTTCACAAGAGCAAAGCTAGATTTTATTAGCAGGATACACTTGTTCAGTCAGTACTTAGGCTCCACTAGAAAATAGACATTATTGTGAAGGAAGTATTAATTAGCCATTCTGCTGACAGATGTTTTGCTACTGGTTATCAAAGCATTTATTTTTGTCAAAACCATTATGGATTATGGCAGGCTATTCAGAAACCAGTTGCAGTGCAGTGGTGGGAGGTCATATCAGCTGTGAAGCTGAGTTCATATTTTAGATATGTTTGAAAAATAACTCAGTAATATTACATTTATATTTTATTTGAAACAAATCAATTAATATTAGTGTAATCTTTCCTTGTTAGCAAATCATTAAACCATTAATTACACCATGAATTCATGTATTTCCTGCACTTCAGAAAAATCCTAAGCATTCATTTAAAACTTACTTGGCATTATTCAATTTGTCTTGGTAAGAAAGGTCTTCTCTCTTGACCATTTCTGGACGAACTGCTTTTGGTGCAATGGCATCTATTAAATCTAGGACAGGTAAACTACTGCTAATTGATTTGTCCTAAAAGAAGAACATGCACAAGATTATTTTAAGGAATTTGTTTGAATTATTCTATCTTCACAATACCAAAAACCCTACAGCACATCATGCATACATACTGAAAGACAAAAGCCTGTTTTGTTACTTCATAATGTGGTTTTTCCTCACCCTTTATGAGATCTAATGCTCTTTTCTGCAATCAGAATTATAAGGTTCACTGTGCTGATATGATTGTTACACAAATGGTTTAAATTTATTTGAAGAAACTTCGCCCCCTTCCCTAAAAAAGGAAGAGAATTTTGATAGACATTCAAGGACCAGAATTGACTGTAAAACACAGTCGAATTACCTTAAAAACACAAGCAACGGCTCCCAAAAAACACAGGCATACCAAAAGCAAGATTTGGGACAGATTCTCTTCAGACTTTTTTGATTTAATACCAACATTATTATGATTTATGTAGAAATAAGAGAAGCAGCAATTGCTCGGAAGAAAATAAAGACCTAAGTTACCTCCTAGAATGAAAATGGAATATTTTGTTCTACAAAATTATATTACCTTTTGCCTAATAATGCTTACCTAATTAAAGTGAGCTCTCAAATATGTAGCTTGCTGTTGTGAATCGCAGACATAACTGCTGCAGATTATGCAAGGAACCCATATAAGAATGTTACATTTGCATGCAAGTGCAATTATTAATGTGCCGTTTCTAAAGAGATTCACGCAGCACAACACGCCTGGCACACACGCAGCTTCTTTGGTGTTTAACACTGCACTGATGTGGAAGGAAAGCTTCCTTTATCGATTTGTTCCCATTTGCTGAAAGGGACAGCTCCCGCCTGACCCGGAACAGCGGCAAGAAGACACAAGATGTCGCTGGTGACCTGGGGCTCCCTCTCCTGGCTCTGTCACACCGAGAACATTCTTCTAACCGTAGTAAAAGTGCTGATCCATCCCCAGGATTTCCAAAATTGTTCTTCATGCTTGTACAAGCATGAGTGCGCCTATATCTAAAAATCTGGAAGATATACCACATGCCACGCACAAACATTGCTACCTTCAGACAGAAGACCTTCTGGAAGTTTAAACTCTTTTTTTGTTGTTGTTATTGTTGGAGTTTTTGCTCTGTATCTTACTGCAGCTATTAAAATTTCTTTTTCTTAATAGATTTACAAAATACTTTTGAAGATTCAAAAACAATCAGAACTATTTCCTTAAACAATTATGCCCGCTGATGGGAGAGCCACTGTTAAAGCCAAATTGTTAACATTATCAGGTTAAAAATCCCAGGTCTGATTGTATATGGGAAGAAAAGTAAATATTGATTACCTTGAAACTTGTAATTGAAGTTTTCTTCTCTGCTTTTGCAAGTGTCTGATTCACCCACTTTATAATAATTTCATCATTTACTTTTTCCCCCTCTCCAAGGTCTGACAGTACATTCAAAGTATACCTTCAATAAAGAAAACAAGAGCCCAGGTTAAAATGAGTGGTAGAACTCAACTCCTCCAACACTACAAAGCTACAAGCAAAAGGAAAATACTACTTCATCACAGTAACAATGCCAACTACCTCTCTTCATAAGGTACTGACCTTATAAACTATTTAGCACTTTAAATCACTTTTTCAGTGGTTGCAAGGAAAAAGTAGTATCCCAAACCTCATAATATTGACTGTAACATCTTCATGTGTTTAACTCAGCACATCATAATTAATTTTACTTTATAAGTTTAAATGGCTCCCTACCATCCTAGTCACCTTGAAAACTGAACCACAACAGTCTGAGAGAAAAAAAAAGCATTAAATGTTTTGCGATAGGTCTAAGAAAGTTACTTTGTGGAAAATATTTGCAATAAAAAGCTCTTTATTGAAATCACTTTATATTTTTCTTCTTGTTCAGTCCACTAGCAGGATTTTCATTTTATGAGTTATGTTACCATAGCTGTGATGGCCTACAACTTTTAGCTTCTATATATTACCTCCTCCTTAGGTTTTACAAATATTTAAATTACTCTACTTACCGAAAGATACATGGAATTCACAGGAAATAAGCTGAGTTCTTTTTTATTCACTATAGGATTTATAATTTTAATTTATTTATAACATAACATTAATTTATAACATTTATTAATTTATTAATGTTTTAATTGTTGCTGTAACTTGTTATTTCAATCACTACACAGTATGTAACACTACAAAACACAAAGTCTATCTCTGAGAAGAGGGAAATTTAGAGATTGCTCTCTAAAATACCTGTTGAGTGAACTGACCACTGGCCTTAAATTGCCTTAACATACAGACATACACACATAGAAACATCTATCATATACTGTGCCTGACTTACCTTCTCATCAGCTGCCATACCAAAGCCAAAGTCAGAGTTGGATTACCCTCATTTAGATCATGTCCAGCAATACCAACCAGTGAGAATTTGGCTTTTGTCTTCCCAAGTTCTACTGCATAATTGCAATTCTCAATCTAAAAATAAATTTTGTGTGCAAATAATGAAAACACCTTAATATTTTTGCAATACAGACTTATAATCTATGTGTATTTTTAATTACTTTGGCTTACTGTTACCTGTGGTGAGATTTGAAGCTAGAGAAAGATTTCTAGTCTATCTACACTGGGATTAAAATAACCCAGGGTTTTTTACTATAAATGAAAGTGTGCAATACTCAAATGATAATATTTTTTCCACATTTGAAAGAACCAAGTTCACCTTCACTAAGGCAGTGAGTTAAATATACTTTTATCAAAACTTTGCTTGAAAAAATATTGAAATGTGTTCTTATTAAACAGAGAGTAATTTTTACCCTCTACAGTCACAAAACCAACTGAAAACTTGGATTCTGCAAGTCTTGCACAAATCCCCTGGGCAGCTGTGAGGAAACACCTCATGGTGTAAGAGCAGCAGGCAATAATAGCTGTGTCAGGCCTGAAACTTTCACTTATATATCCAAATTAGAGCATAAATTAAATATTGCCTAAAGATGTCCATATTCATAAAGTGATATGCTATAACTACTATGTATTCCTTGGGATACCTGGAAGATACATTTCCCTCTTTTTCCTCCCCCCAGGACTGTCTCAGTAGCCCACAAATACAGACAACACAGACTACAGTCAGCACCATGGAGACACTGAAGCTGGGCTGTGTTCTGCAGTGTCTACCCACCTTTTTCATATTCCCACCGAGTAAGGAATACGGAGGTTTGTTGACATGGTTCCAGTCAACCGGCACACGGGTCATATCATACAGTTGGAAGATGATTAAAGCATCACAAAGGTCACTAAACCAGAGTAAAACAATGCTTTTAAGCACAAAAGCTCATATTAACAATGAAAATAAGATAGAGACTCCTCAAAGTGTCATTCAGTTGCTGAAAAATTCCAGAGACTTAAATAAAAAATTTTGTCATTCTGTAGAAAAGCTAACCTATATTCTATTGCTTGATTTCTGCAATTATATATATATATATCAAATTCTGCATTTAATTTCATTATCTGCACAAGTCTTAGCGAAGTAAGCTCAGCTCAGCCACTGATTTTACCAACTTCAGTTAAATAATTGCTTTCATAGGATGGGCATAGACAAAATAGCTGAGTTCTATGAGAATAGAGTTCTAATTTATTGATCTACTTTTAATTTCCTCAGGACTTTTCCAAGTGTTCAATACTGATGATTTATCTGCACATACAGATGTATCTTGCTAAAGAATAATCAAAAGCAATGTACTTATTTTGTGAAAAAAGAATAGTAGGAAAAGTATTATTTTCCCATTATATCTTGCACTCCTGATAATCCCTTTGAGCTACTTAATAAATTAAATTCTCCACATTAAAGTACCAACAGATCACTTTACAGAGGTCAGAAAACAGAAACAATGAAACCTAACAGCAAATATACATGCAAGCAGATGCTCCTAGTTGCTCTCTATCTCATCTTTTATTGACAGGATTTGAATCAACTGCTGGCACAATTTGAAAGTGCCCACAACCATCTAAAAGCACCTTATAAAACCCTTCATTTGAGGCAATACCACACTGCATAGCTTCTTACAGTCTACTGAGAAAAAGAAATCTTGCATCATAAAACACAATTATTTCAACTTTTAAAAAAATGTAATTCAAAGTACAAGTGAGTGAGGGGACAATATAAAAACCTTCTTAGGTTTTCTAGTATTTCTAGATCACTAGTATATTTGAGTATGATGTTGCTTGATATGGTTCTACAGACCAGTTTTGCAGTTCCTATCACACTGTCGGGAAACCTGGAAATCACTGTTCTAGTAGAATACAACTTCGCTCTTTTTCCTTTCCTGCCCTGTCATCCAAGGGAAGTCAGATCATAGTTTTAAAAAACCCTTACCTGTATAAATGATTCACATAGGGGCTTACACCCAGTGAATTCATCCAGTTTCTGAAAGTCCTTTCTTCCTTACTTTCTCCTATGGTGACAAATAATTCTATGTAAATTATTGGAGAAAACACTTTAATAAGCACTATTTAAAAGGCTCTCATACTCCTCAGACCCCCCTGCCTCCCCAAAATGAGTTCGTAATTCCCCTAATAGTGTCTCTGCTGGACAATCCTGTCCAATTCAGACTCACTCGGCTCTGGGCACAGGGACAGAGGCACTACAAGGGTGTATCGTTAGACTACATTTTTCTAAGTAAATACAATTTTTCTGAGTAAATACAATTTGATAAGTTATTTTGTTCTATTTTACATAACTAATATATCATGAACAAAATAGTGATGATTAATAATAACTTCCTAAAATTGAGTGGAAATTGCATTCAACAGTATGGTTAAATCTATTTGAAATGGCATCTTTTTATCAAGTCAGTCCTAACACACTTATTGCAATTGCGTCAAGCTCCAGACACTGCAGCTCGACTCTCTCCACACAGAAGTTACCAGGGTTAATTTGTGAAGGGCCTCCCAAAAGCAACAGACTTCACTTTTTAAGTTTTTAGCACTGGAGACTTAGCAAGGCAGCGTTGTATTGGTTAAATTTGTGAAGCTGCCAAGTTATCCTCACAGTTTTAACCCGCAATTCTGCTTATGAGATCTGCAGAACATTAATTAGGAAGTAAAACCCAATGTTCACTTTCCTGACTTAAATTGCTTTTATTCATTGCCACCATGAATCCTAGACCAACTCTCTTTCTCTGTAAAGTTACACGTTGCAATAATACATTAATTTTCTGCATACAACACTCCTAAATTTTGACAATGTATTTGTGGCCAACTGCCTGTGAAACAGTGCTGCACCAGCTGTTTTCCCTTACATCAAAGAAGAGCATTTAAGAAAATATTTTGCCAGGATATGTGAGCTTGGAATAACCTCATCACTTTGTTCCCACAGTTAAGAAAACAAAGAGGACATTGAGGAGGGAGAAAACCTCCCCAAACAATGAAAGACCAGATTTCTCTGGACTTAAGCACAAATACCTAAGTAAGATTTTTCTTTGCTGTTTCTCATTTGCTCCTTAGAGGGTAACAATACCAACTTTGCCTGCTGAGGTTTATAGAGCATGGAAACTCTCTCATTTAGTACTGCACTTCCAGCCTGACTAGAGAATAATGAATGTTTTTGCAAAATGAAGCTCCTGTGTAAACATTTAGAAAGAAAACCTCTTTAATATTATTTTTCCATGCATACACCTATTTCATAACACTGATTTTTAGACAGAGGTTACAATTTTAATCTGTTTCTTACCCTTTTATACAAAAAGCTCTGGACTTCAGAAAATTCAGCTGTAGTTTACAATTTCTAACACAACAAATGTTATTTAAAAAGTTTCAGCCAGCTTACCAGTTACTCTCCTGTAATTATGAAATGGATTATATTCATCCTACTGACACATTTTCTAAATTACGAGTTTTTGCATATGCAATTTGAATTAGTGTTTGTTTCAAATATTTACTTGTAAAAATAACCAAAGAGTTACTGATGAATATATGCTGACACTAGGAAAAATACTGTTCTGCAAAGTCATCAGACAGTCAGGTTTGTTTCACAGATTTCTTCCCATATTAAAATTTAAAAGAAGAATACATTTTGTGACGCAGCTTTTAAAAGTATCTTTAGAGATTATAGCATTTTGAAGCAAGTACCTTTTGGGTTTTTTTTTGTTTGTTTTTTTTTTTTTTTTTTTTTTTTTTTTTTTTTTTTTTTACTGACTGTTCCTGTATGGTTAACTGGAGTCAACTTGAGTTCAAAGCTAATTTAAACTGGATGCTATATTTAGCATTTATGGTGCTAAAAGGATTATAGGAAAATAGATACTACATAAGTGGCTATAATCTTCTCACTGCTTGTGTTACTTGAGTGGCAGAGAATGGGATGCCAATCTGAGATTAAAAATCTAATTTTAGGGATTTAACAAGAGTCACATTGAAGCAAAAAGGTAAAGAAGGATTAATTTTTGTGTACTTAATTTTTTTTCAATTGGGCCTCTGACCTGCTTAAAACTTTGCAATCATCACTTTAACCAAAGCCTATGATTCTAAATTATGTACTATTTCCATACACCAATTTAAATAAAGTCAAACTGGGCACTTCAGTTGTACTTTTGATGGAACAGCCTGTAGAGAGATCAGTTTTTTCCAGTGCCTGGTTTGGTAAGCCAGTCTGCCATTATTTTTGATTGCTATAGGCAGTACTTAACCAGCTACTCATCTGTGTTACATCCACCGTGACAGCAACAAGAAAGCCAGCCAGGGTTGTGAGGAACCAATGCAGATTGCAGCTCTGCAGCTCCAGTACTAATTCCTTGGTCACAGTACAGTCACCTTGCCTGAAAAGATCTCCCAGTTAATTTCTTTTCAATCACCTGGAGGGAAAAGAAGAAAGGAGAAGAAATAAGCTAGTGATAAGTGTTTGCAGCCCTGGCCTTACGGCTCCTTCAGGAGGGTGGGTTACTACTGGAAAGAAGCAAATTTTAAACCATGACAATCCCATCTGCATTATAGATAAACCAGCTTCTGGGAGTGAAATTGTCAGTGCAACTGAGAAAGGCAAGCACTGCAGGACTCTGGTGACTTGGTGAGGTACAATGCACAGCACTGGCTTACTGGTGTTCGCTTACAGTAACTGGGGGTTGTTCCACATTCTTTCAGTCATATTTAATGGCTACCAGCAGCAGGAGGGATGGATCTTGCATTCTGACTGACCAAAACCTAAGCAAAATCAGCATCTGGAGACTATCTGAACTGGGCTCCCTTTTATTCCTGGTTGTCTGTAAGCTTTTAAATAACAATTAAACCCTCTTAATTGGATTTGTGTACCATATGGCACCTTTCTCACAGGATAACTCTTTCTCATTGCTATCCTGTCATTTGTCCATATCTGCAAATAGTTTTCAGGCAGAAAAACAACATGTACCATTTAAAGACACCCAGGGAGAGAACACCATCTCTTTGGTTAATAGTTTGTATATCCTGTCTGAGGCATTGTATTCTCTTGTGGTGGTAATTCAATGGAATAGACTTCAGTGGTGTCCTGGTGTAACCCCAGCCAGCAACTAAGCCCCACACAGCTGCTCGCTCACTCCCCCCGCAGTGGGATCGGGAAAGAATCGGAAGAGTAAAAGTGAGAAAACCCGTGGGTGGAGATAAAGACAATTTAATAGGGAAAGCAAAAGCTGTGTGCATAAGCAAAGCAAAACAAGGAATTCATTTACCACTTCCCAAAGGAAGGCAGGTCTTCAGTGATCCCCAGGAAAGCTGAGCTTTATCACATGTAACAGTTATCTGGGAAGAAAAATGCCATCCCTCTGAATGTGCCTCTCGTCTTCTTCCCCCACCTTTATGTGTTGAGTCTGATGCCACGTAGTATGGAAATATCCCTTGAGACAGTTGGGGCCAGCAGTCCTGGCTGTGCCCCCTCCCATCTCCTTGGGCAGCCCCATCCTCCTCACTGATGGGGTGGGATGAGTTGCAAAAAAGGCCTTGACTCTGTGTAAGTGCTGAACAGGAATGAGGAAAACATCCCTGTATTATCAACACTTGAATCCAAAACATTGCTGTATGCCAGCTACTGTGAAGAAAATTATCTCTAACCCAGCCAAAACCAGCACAAGTGGCAGGCTCAGGCCTCTGAAATGTTACAGCAAAAAGAAGTTAATAAAAGCTCAATGTAAGCATAAACTATTGGGTAATAGGATGCTGACATGCTTCTAGTTCTGAATTGCTTTGTTTTGTTTGTAATACTCTCATTTCTGCTGGTAATGAATTAATGGAAAGAGTAACTGCAAAAGGACACCAATTTTATTATTTGGTCCATGTAATAAAAGACACATGAAGGTACTGCTTGTCCTACTGATGTTTGCAATGCTTGCTTTTCATTTCAAAGCAGTGAGTTTCAGCCAGCAATAGTTACACAGCTGTTTGGTGGTAGATGGAGCTTTTAATTATGGGCAATGTCATGCGATTAATGTTTCTAATTTCAGCTGCTGAGTGGGTTTTCACTGGAGTCAAGAACCTTGTTTTCTTCCACTGATGTTACTGGTCTAAACTCATTGCTGCTTCATGTGTTGTGTTTATGGCTGCTGTATATCTTTAATTTCAAATGTCATCCGTAGGTGATAGTGCCAGAGGTGCTGATACCTGCTGTGGGATAGGCAGATGGGGAGAGCAGAGTCTGTCTGCAATGCCTTCCAGTGTGCAGTTTCCCTTGGACTCGATTCAGCAAACATATTGGGATCAGATCAGACTATGTCTGTGGTGTGCTCCACTTTGCAACTGCTCTGTGCGTGGGTTAGGAGAAAGCAAGATGTAGTGAAAAAGCGATTGTTTTTCTTGATAGAAGAAGCAATATTTAATCTGCTAGAAGCCTCTCTCTGGTTTCAGTATCATACATGTCACAGTCAGGAGCACTTTCCCACTGTCCCCCCTTCTCCCTGAGCATGAGGCCAGTGTGTTCCCACAATTCTAACACAGCATTCTTGCCAGTCATAACTCCTGTAGCAACACATGAGCCACCACAGAAGCATTGCAAGCACACTGATTACATTGTAGGCAGTCCTGTTTCACCAAGGGCTGAGGAAATAAAGGATGCACAGGAGAACTAAGCTTACCGAGCTAGGAAGGACAACTGCAATCAGCTAGTCTGAAAGTAGGCTAAAAGTGTATCTTCAGAGCTATCTGTCTTTGTCTGAAAGGTTGCGAGTGATAATGGTTTCACTAGTTGGCCTGATGTTTCTGTCTTTCATTACTTTGCTGTTGGGAAATTTCCTCTTATTTCAAGGTTGAATTTTTCTAAATTGAACTTATTCATTGGATCTTGGTCAGTCAAATTGGAAAGCTTCTCATACATATCTTCCCCAAGAGCAATTACCTACACAGTGTGATGAAGGTATGTCTCTGTTTTCTTTTCAGTGAGCTGAATATGTTGAGCTTCTTACCCATCACGTGAGAAGGCTTTTTTGTTAAAGCCAGAGAATTCATTTGTGACACTCACTTGAACTCAGGCCAACGTCTTCAAATCCTCTTTAAAATGCGGACACCGGGACAGGATTCAGTAACCTAGTAAGGGTCTTGGCACTGCTGCCAAGCGATGCTGAAATCCTTCATTTTTTCTGCTTCATATTATTCTCCCTCAACCATATTCAAGAATCTCATTAGTCCTTTTTGCAACAGCATCGCCTAGACAGCTTACATTGAGAAGATTATCTATAATGACCCCTAAATCCTTTCCTGAGCTCTGTTTTTCAAAGCAAAGTCTTCCCTCATATAACTATAAGCAACTGGCATTCTTGGATCTCAACCACTTGATCTTACCAAAATACATTTTGTCAGATAACAACTATTTACCCTGATGGCTCAGGGTCGTCCTGTAATGATAACCCATCTCACTCTTAGTTACTGCCCCACACATTTTTATGTAACCTAAATATGAGACTACAGCATAGAGAATATAAACCAAAAAGTTTATCAAGAAAACATCTCTGGCTTAAAAATATCCCCAGTCAGTGGTATCTGCCTATGACCTGTATTTTAAGATCTGCCAGTAGCTTAGTATTGAGTTGACAAAATATATTATGTGGTAATTCCCTAGGGTGTGTAATTTTGTTGTATTTTGCTCATCCTCCCAAGTATCTTGGAGAAATTCAACTGTTCAGTATCAATACATGAGCCTTTGCATTTTTGTCATAGAAGCAAACATCACAATGTAAATGTCTTCCCATTTAGTCCAGTCAAATCAATCCCAAATTGCTGGTTCTCATTCAGTTGACAAAACCTCTTCTTTTTTTTTTTTGGTCTGCAAAGGGGATAGGGAAGTGCAAAGACTCAGTAGAGAAATGGAAGAGTTTTGCAATAGTCTGGTGGCTCTCCTGGGCAAGAGAAGTTGTGTGTTTGACTGGCATCATGTTAAAAGACCAGTGGGTTTGAATTCTTGCACTCCCAGATGAGTATTATTGCATAAAAACATCTCTTTTAGCCAGAGCAGTGTAAACACAGAGTTACCTGTGCCAAGTATCTGAATATGTAGTCATTTTGTAGATAAAGGGCTAACTCAGTAAATCAGCCCTGTCTCATCTGCATTAGGATTTTTGCTTGTTATTTATTTCAGGAAAGTTGAAACCTTCCTGGTGAAGGAAAGACTTCAAACTCCTCTGGGTAATACAGTGTTTGACCCGTACATCAGAGGCACCATTCCATGTTTTATCTAGGAGATGCTGCCACTCAGTGAGTTGCTGAGGTGGAAGCACAACTGCAGAGTGCTGGTCAGCTTTGAAGTTCGGACTGACAGGTTCAGTAGTGAAACAGGTGATGAACATTGCCATCAAAGCATTGGTTTTGCTTTCCCTCTGTTTGTTTAATGGTACTTTCTTTGACCCATAGCATCCTTAAGCTTCTGTTTTTACAGTTGCTTTTCAGCACAATGATCTCTCATCTAATGTGATATAATTTACTTGCAAAATTGCTTGTATTTGAATGATGGGTCAGCTTATTGATAAAGAAATCAAGAATGCTTGCATAGCACCTCCCTGTATAGTTCAGTGAAACAAATCTTGGAGCAGTGGACACAAATCTTTGAACACCATGAGTAAGAAAATCTGTTATCTCACTGTTCACCAAGAAAATTGAGTGGCTTCTCCAACAATTAGAGCCTCCAACTGTTTCCTGTCAAAATAGACTTTGTTTTCACTGTCAAGATCCAAAGCACATTGAAAAGTTAACTGTCTTGCTGTAAGTCTTGAAAGTTTGCTCTCTGCTTCCAATTATATAATTTTCTTTGCTGATTTTCACATCATACAATCATAGAATGGCTTGGTTTGGTTTTGAAGAGACCTTAAAAATCATTTAGTTCTGATTCCCCTGCCATGGGCAGGGACACCGTTCACTAGACCAGATTGCTCAGAGCCCCATCCAACCTGGTGTATATGTAAGTGAACTGTCCCTGTCACCTTTTCTGTCCTTCCTTTAAAAACAAGGAATGTGTTTTTAGGTCACAAATGTTTGTCTTCCTAGAGTCACATGCTTGTACTACCTATTAAAAATCATTCTTTTTAAAACTCAATGCTTGATAGCACTGTGTAAGGATACCAGACCTTGTTTTATAACTCCACAATTATTTTTCCAATTCCCAAGAACACACTGTTATTAAAGGATGCACATTTTCTACCATTAGAGACCTACTGAATACAGCATTGTCCTCTGAAACATATTTCTAAATAGTGTTTAATTAGTCTACATTAATTTCAAACCTGAGTTAATTAAAATTAGATTTCTTTTGAAATAGGTAATTGAATTTGCATCTGAAATACTTCTCAACATTAACTAAACATTTAGGTGCTTAATCCTAGTTGTATTCCATTTCTGTGGGCCAGAGTCTCACAGAGGTAGGAGCTAGGTAGGAGCTAGGAGGTAGCAGCTCACTACAGCTCCCCGTGCCTCATCTCTCGGGCATTGCTCAGGGGAATCGTCTGTAACCAGTGAGTAGGAGGCCAAACCCTGTGCTTGTCTCCAGCTTCTTCTGAGACAAAGAAAATCTGTAGCCCAGCTCAGCACCTTTACACAGCATTAGCTCTCCTCTTCTGACAGTTCTATGATCTGATGTTCTGTTCTGAACGAAACCTTCTTTGGAGAATTTCATACATGGCTAATGCTCAAATAAATTACAGTCCATGGAAATCCAAGGGTCTCAAAGTGTTAAAAAAATAATTCTTAAGTCTTGTATGTACAATTTCAATTGTATTAATAATCACTGACTTGCATCTCATTGTGATCTTAGTATTTTTGTGCTTTCTGTTGCTGTGATGGGATTGTTTTGTGTTTTAATGATGCACAAAGGATTGCTTTACATTAGCAAACTTCCAAAAACCACCTAATATAGGTGTGTGAGCGTCTGTATTCACCACTTGAAAATTCTTATTATTTTACATAATCTTAATGCACCAGGTCCATACTCCCTTTTTTCTCTGCAGAAAGTGAAATACCTGTTTTCATAACAAAACACCTTCTGACTGTTTACTGTATTAGGCTGTCTAGAATATCTCCTACAGACCATTGTTTGTGATTCTCTAATGAACATGTATATGAATATGTATAAAAAGGACGCCGGTGCCAAATATTTTTGCAGTTTTACTCCAACATGCAGACTCTCAATATCATAGGCTGAGGTGCGAGTCTTTGGTTAGTCATCCTCACAGGTGAAACATGAACAGAAATTTAAGTGAGACATAGCAGGAAGGCGAAGTACTTGTGATTAACACTTGCTGTCATCATATTATAAGGATCTTACATGACACTTTTAGTCTTTGTATCCCAGCTTGTTGAACCAAACCAATCATTAGCACTTAGGTTCATGTTTAGGAATCTGGCAGTGCTTTTTTCTCTGTCGTGACAAAACCAGTTCACTTTGCTGTTTTGCAGTAGTGCAGTTCAAAGTGGTGTGATGATAGACTGAGAACAGTGCAAATTCTTCCTCTGACCCAATTGCTAAATCAGTTTGTAATGCCCCCATCAGCTGCACTGGAGGTGCAAGGAAAAACACATCAGAAAGTGTATGAAGCACATGAAGAATGTGCACTGCAGAAAAACTCAACTCCCTTTTATTGAACTGTAGGGTGTTTGTAAGTGTGGGTAGTGTGGGAAAACTGAGTCAGCAAGATCTTGATTTACAGCATTATTGAGGACACAGTAACTTCGTTTGGAGTTGCGGGTGTTTAATAGCCTTGAAAATAGAACTGTAAGAGATGCTATTTAAAATGTGAGGCATTTCTGTCTGCTGAAAGAAAACCTGAAGAAATTACACTCTGTTTCTAGGGCTAAGGAGGAAAAATTGCCTTCTGTTTCTTCTTTGGAAATCTGTGAGTCAAAATGTTCACTCTGACACAAACAAGCAGAATTAGTTTGCCTGTAAGAGGGATAGGGTGGTTAAGTGATGCTGTATATAATATTGCAGATCACTGGGCATTAAGAGTGGCTGGATATTGAATCAAGTAATTGAACCCTGAGGAGAGCCACACATTCATCTTCTCCTTTGATTGTGAACAATAGTTCAAAACCTCCCTAAAAAACAGTTTCCATGGCTAATGTGAAGTAGCCTGAAATGCTATCTAGTTACTTTGAAAAGTGGACAGATTGTTGTAGTCATTCTCACGTGACAAGATCGGTATTAATCACCAGGTGGGATTTCTGACCAGATGGGAGCAACACAGTGCACAGAGAAATATCTGAAGTGAGGTCTTGCTCCAGAGAGCTATGGGAGGCCCCTCATGAGTGGGACAGCCAGTTCTTATGTCACTGTAATGCCCTGTACTGCATCTGCTGTGGTCCCAAATTTATAGCAAGACACTGGGCTGTATGAACATGTTCTCTGTTCTTCAAAGTGTGTTTGTAAGTTTTGCACCACCCTTAGGTCTGAATGATTTCAGTAATCTTCTTACTTCATGTTTCTTCAGTGCAGCCATAGAGACCAGCTTTGGTTGCTGCTGAGGACAGAGGCCCCATTCGTCTCAAGGCTTGAATACCACTTCCTGACTTTATGCTTACTAAGTAATAATACTCAGCTTTACCCATCACTAGTTTTCAGTAATCTGTATGAAAAAAGAATATACAAATCTAAGCAAGGGCACATGTAGATTTGTAGCTGTTCAACAGAACAAAGAAACAGCTCTGCTGTTTTCTACTCCCATGGTAAAAGGTTTACAGTAAGAGCAAGGCAAAAATCAATCTGAAAATGAACTAAAAGCCAAAGCCTGAGATGAATTCATGAGGTATGTTCCCTTTAAGCCCAAGGAACTCAGTCCCTAAGCAAATATCTTAAGCTGTTATTTATTACAGTGTTACAGTATTGTTATGTAAGCCATAATGTGTTTCAGTAGGCAGACATGAAGAACACTCCTCAAACCATGAAGTTCAGAAAATACACATCTCCAATTAATTTTATGGTATTTGCCATCATTCCTGCTATTGGAAGCAGCAAACAATGATTCCATCCTTCACCCCTGAACCCCTGGTTCAATAAGGCTTTCCTCATCAGTCACCTCTTCTCAGCCAGCACTCTCCTTTATTTCATCCCTCAAGCTTCTCCTTGTGTTTGATCATCACTGTGGCCCTTTTCTAGTTTATCTGTATCCTCCATGACTTGGAATGACACAA
This sequence comes from Dendrocincla tyrannina, assembly GCA_035047865.1. Classification (NCBI taxonomy): domain Eukaryota; kingdom Metazoa; phylum Chordata; class Aves; order Passeriformes; family Dendrocolaptidae; genus Dendrocincla; species Dendrocincla tyrannina. The sequence goes on from JAWWMP010000167.1 coordinate 8,806,571, forward strand.
ACTATGCACCCTATCCAATAAGTCTGAATAAGTGACTTTCAGATGATGTGACCATGTGTCCTCTTTTGTTACCTATTCTTTTTTTCAGTGTCTTTTAGCATTCTGCTCAGATTTGTCAGTGTGACCCCACTGACAAGTGAACTAATGATTGCAAGACCTTTCCTGAGAAATAGGTAATTACACATTCAGAGCCTGTCACTGTAGGTACATACTTACAGGTAATTTTGTGCCTATATACATTATTTTGCACTTGTCAGTGAAAACATTTTGTTATCTGCCCACTTAATACTATGTGTACCTAAGATGTAAGTCTTACCTGTCAGCTTAAGATGTCATTATTTTGAATAATTTTGTCATGGCATTATTCAGTGCTGTATCAAGTAGTTTGTGACCAGATTGAGCCTTGCAAAGTCCCAAAGCAGGTCTTTGAATGGTATCCTTCTTGTTACGTTGTGTCAAAATGACATTTATTCCCTAACTCTAGCCATGAGGGGAATGTCCCTTCTACCCACTAATTGTTTAGCTTCCAGGATTGCACCATCTACCCTTCTGTAACCCTTAAACAACTGTTTTCCCTTCTAATATGTTGGAAGGCATCAAAAGAACAGATCAACTTTTTCTTTGGTTAGTTTCAAAAGCAGTTTCACTGTCAATGCTTGGAAATGAACCATATGATTCCTGTAAGTATCAATTAGGTTTGGCTTTTTGTACATATGATCTCTCATAATCTTTGTCACACACATATTTTTTAACAAATGGGTAATTCTGAGACACATCTTGCAGTAACAGGAATATCAACTGACAGTTTTTCATCCCATAGGCGATATGAGAAACATGGGCAAGTACAAGTGTTTAAAATGGACATTTCTAACAGTTTAAAATACATAATATTGAAAATTATAAAACAAGTGACTTTCTAATTGCTCAGACTCCTTGATCACAACTGATTCAGTGATTGTTCTCACTCATGTAGAACATAAGGGAATTTAATGGCAGGTATGAAGTTAATTTTTATTCTTATGACATTTTAGAGCCGAAACTGACTCATACCTCCCTTTAGTTTTTGCTCAACGTTCAACAAAAAGATGAATGCTTTTTATGGTGGACTATAAGCCTTTTATTGTCCTGGTAAGTAGCAGTTGCAAAATCTGATGCAGTTTAGTGTGTGATAAAGCTGAATGTCACACAGTAATTCATTTGAAAAGGAGCCAAGCTAATATTCCTTACTGGGGCAACATGCTTGCTGAAATGTTTTTATGGAACTAGAATATCAGATTCATGATGGAAATTTGGGAACTCCCATTCTGGGTGCATTGAAGGTGAGTTGTTGAGAAGAACACGCTATTTATACAGACATGTGGCATAATACTGGTTACTGGTTTAATCTTTTAGTAATCCAGACATTACCATATGGACAAACTGCACAGATTGATCTGATGAGGTCTCACTGGATAAATGAATATCCTGCTTCAGTTAATTTGCTGAGCTTTTATGTTAGCTTTTATCAGGAGAAGAAAAAATGCTTTCCAGCACATAGTTTATTTGCAGTGACATATAAAATGAGACTGATGACAATCAACACAGATTTAAGGCAGCTTGTTTGACAAGCAGCTTCTGATGGTCTGGACATTTACCTGGAGGGCTTTCTTTCCGTACTTCATTGCTTGTAGCCAATGCACAGCCTTTCCAGTGAGAAACCACCTTTGCACATACATATCAGCACATGGTTTTCTCTAGCATTTTGCTTTCACTGATGTACCTGCAATAATTTTGCTTAATGTCATAATGGGTTATTTAGTTTTGTTGTCAACCTCTGCCTTCTCAATCTTCTGTCCTGTGAGGAACTGCCATATTCCTCCTCTGTAGTTCTCGTTCCCCAGCGCGTATACAAAGGCATCCACCGTTGGCACAGTCTTGGCAATAAGGGCAGGAATCTGTTGTGAAACACAATATTTATTAATAGGAAAATGCACCAAGGAGTCAATGGACTGATTTCAGCTTAAGTTCAGTTTCTCTTTACCAAAAGAATGCCTGTCTCCAATGGAAGTATCTTGCTACCTCCAGAAAGATGAGAAGTAAAAGCAACTTGGTGCATTGGAAGTCCCTGCTGAGGAAACTATAGTCTCCAGGTGAAAGGATTTAGATTGGTATTGCCTGAAACAAGGATGTTTCAATTGAGAGTGAATACAAACAATTAGGAGGACTGAAGGCTGTGCTGCGGACACCTTCTGGTAGATAAGTGGGCTGATGTTGTTAACACATTTTATGTGGGATACTGAATATAGTGATGCATTTGGTGATGTGAAACTGGGATGATTCTTGAGGACTGAATGAAAATTGAAAAGTTTGATGTGATATTACTGAGTCCCAGAGGTGGTTGTGGAGCCAAGACTCATAGAAGAAAGGGAAAAAAGGAGGCATCATAACCTTAGGAGAGATCAAATACAGCTTTCTTGAGGAGAGACAAATAATAGAAATAGGAATGAATTTCTTCAAAACTGAAAATTTTGAGCTGGTACTTGACCCTGGGAAGGACACCAAAAGCTCCTACACACCATGAAGCAGTACAGGCTACAGACCCCTAAATGACCACTGAAGGAAAAAAAACCCCTGACTTCCCTAATTTTTGCTTGATAAAAGCAGTTATACAATGCCTGTTATATCACTGTACTTAACTGTTTTGCCTTACAAGTGGTAGATGAACAGAATGCTTTGAGGAAAAGATCTACTAATTATATAAGTTTTAACGAGTAAACCCAATTGTGAGTAAATTGGCATTGTTCCATAGGAACAGAGAGAGGAGAGTAAGGAGAATGTCACTGTTTGGATTCCTTCAGTGGCACAGACATACCATGCGGTACTTGGCTGGAATGAACATCACATTTTCGATGGCTGCATAGGAGCATAAAAGGCAATAGGGACCCCAGCAAATGACCAGCGTCTTCAATGGTAAACCAGTGTTAAACTGAAAAACAAGAGCAATAAATGTCTTTCTGTTTCATAATCACACACTGCACCAAATGGATGGGAGAGCTGTGGGACCAAGGTTTGTGTTCAGTAGCAGGAGAGGATCAGCCAATAGGATATGTGATCCCACTGCTGCTTTGGTGTCAGTGTTGGAGATGTGGGAGCACAGCTCCCTCTCCCTTAAGGGCTGTCTGAGCAGTGGGCACAAAGCCCTGTTCAGGGCATGGGCAGGGAGTGGCAGAGGTGGCAAAACACCTTATGGGTGATTATTTAAATCAGAGTGTGTTCTAGCTATGAAAGCCATGACCAGTAATTCCTGCTGAGGGAAGAGAGCAATGTGAAAATTTAAAAACAGACAAAAAGGAATGATATTTGGCTAACTTCTTAGATGGTCTTGCAGACAAATGAACTGTGTGAAGTCACTGCTATGGCAATACAACAGATGGATGCACTGGCTATGTTGTGGTAGTAGGATTCCTCTGTCCTTCATGCTAGGGCCCTATCCATGGAGTTCATGGCCAGCTGTTCCCAAGTATCTTAAAAATATTAATGACTAGAGAAGCAATAATTTCATCCTTAAATTTTCTGCATCATAACTTGTCTGCACAGCTACAGAATATTGTAAGAAACAAATAACTTGCTAGTGCATGTAAATTCACTGAAAAAAAGGTAATAATAATGATCACTGAGATTTTTTCAAGAAATACACAGAGGGCACATGTATTTATTCCAGTCAGCTACAAACCAGTCTGCCTGGCTGTCTGTTTGCTGATATAACACTCTTCTTGAGAATTCACTGTCTTTACTGAGTGCAGGGGTTGGGCTGTGCCCACCAGCCATGCACAGTGCCCCAGACTGTATGGCCTGAACCTAAGGAAACAATGCATATAATATCACCACATTACATTCCCATAAACTTGCCACACCAGAACAATTCCTTTTTTTCCAGCTCATAAAGATTTCTGAGTTTCCTCAGCCAAGGGTAAACACAATGTGTATGGGAAGGCCCTTCTCCCCCATGGGATGCCTGTGTGTTTCCTTGCAGAGCTGTAGTTCTCTCTGACTTCCTCAGTGATAAGCTAAGGGCCTGTAGCAAAGCAGGGAATAACAATCCTTCCTGAGCTAAATTTACCTGGATAAATATTGATATGCTATTGGCAAATATTCTGCATGCTTTGTATTAGTTTTGTGAGGAGAGTTGGACCAGTGTTGATGGAGGGAAATCCTCAGGATCATTGGTTCAGCTTCCTCTTTGATAGGGAATGGTTTACAGCACCAGGCTGGGGCAGGTGTGGCCATCTGGTAAAATGTTGAAATCTCTATGGATGGTGTTTCCATGAACCTTCTGAGTGGTCCCATCCCATGTTGCACTACCCTCCTACTCAAGTAAAACTGGGGAGTTAGTACAGAAGGAGCTGAGCCAAAGCCTCCGTGAAAGAAATTGTTTTTTTTCAGGGCTTTTATCTCTCCTGGATGCAGCCCTATTTTGTCAAGGTGATTGCAGGGGCTGAGGGAACTTTCTTACCTTATAGTGCCCACTTTTCCTGAACTTTTGGTGTATGGACTGATAGGCTGTCATCATGATGAAGCCCGGGATCATGAAATTGAAAGTGGACAGAGCAAAAAGGAATGTGACATAGTTTCTGGAAAGGGTGAGGAGGGAAAAAAAAAAAAAGAAAGAGGCTGTTAATTACTCTCTAGTGTATGTAAACTTGCTGTAAATATTTACCAACTTGTATTTTTAAAATTGCTAAACCCAGTTTTGTCAACGTGCTATAGGTGCAGCATTTGCTGATGGCCAGTTAAGCTGCGCCATGCTGTTGTGTGTGGGATGGATAGTATTGTAGACAATCACAACAGGCGTTTGCTTTCTAAACCCAAACAACCCTACTCAGACATTTGTGCTGGACTGCATAAAACCAAAACCGCTTTGAAAGAGTTTCAAGCCCTAAACCCAGTAAAGGTGCAGCTTATAGATGAGCAAGGGAGTAGCAGAAACCTGAGCACCAGCCTCTCCCACAGAGGAAGCTGTTCCCACATTCCACCATGCGAGTCAAGGCAGCCTTGGTTGATGCCCTTGTCCCAGCCTCTGGGGAGGGACATCTGCCCTGGCAGCAGTGGTGGGGGACAGCTGTTTCGGTGTGCTGCTGAGGCCACCCCAGGGGATGGCAGCCTCCGCCCCACTCCTGTGGGAGCTGGCCCTGGCCCTCACCTGTCCCCTTTGCTGTAGTCCAGGGTGCAGCAGGTTCGGAGGGGTTCGTAGTCGTATTCCCCCCACCCCAGTAAGGGCATCACGGACCAAAAGGCAGCAAACAGCCACGCAAACACCATCATGGAGACGGCCGTGCTCCACTGCAGCCTGCTCCCTGCGGGAAGAGAAAAGGGGGTCTCCATGCCCTGAACAAAACCACTCGGAAAAGCTGTCTGGCCCTTGGGCCTCAGGGAGAAACAAGCAGCTGTCTGTGTCTTGTATCCTGAAGCTGACCCAAGTCTGGAAGAATCAGTCTTGCATAAGATATAGAGAAGGCTCTTAGAATTTAGGGAACAGTAAACTCGACTTCCATTTTGTGTGCTTTACTTAGACAAATGCTGTATTGCTACTCAGCTTTGTACCACACTGGAGATACAGCTGCTCTTACTAACATTATATTCTTGTATTTTGAGAATGTGTTTAAAGACTCAGGTTAGGCAGTGAGTAGGATGAACAAGGTGATGCAATAATGTTGAAGAACTAGATTTCCATTTCAGTGTGCAGGTCAGATTAGAAACGTGGCTCTGCACACACTCCCCAATCCCTGCCTACTTCCTTCCTGCCGGGCCAGGAGTGCGGGGCATGTGTGGATATCAAATATACCCTGTCTAACAGTGCTGTTCATCAACATGTATATACGAAGATACACACACACAACTTGTCAACAGATACTAAAAATACTACTGGACAAATTGCCTTTGAAGGCATTGCTTAGCCTGGGACAGGAAATATGAAGCTCAGCACTAATAATTTTTTGTTTCTAATTTTATAATAAAAATATTCACTTGTTCCTATCTCACCCAGTTCCAAAAATCACCAGAGGAATAGGTCAATGGGTGAAATGAAAGACTGGAAACTTCAGAAGACACAGGAAGTATTTCTTCATGGAGAAAGCAGGCAGGCTTCTTTGCTGCTGCAGGATATTGTGTTAGCCTTGCTGCTTGCGTGTGAAAAGGTCTGGGTAATTTTGTTATCGAGGCTCATGTCTGTCGTCATGGCCGTGCTGAATACAAGGAGAACAGTGACTTTCCCCACTGCTCCTTTCTAATCAAACCTCCCATTAGGGGGAAGTAGTGACGTAATTTTCACTGAGGTTGGGAAGCAATCTTCTTTTCTGCCCTTAGCAGCAGCAGCATGACAACAGGCAGGAAGATTCAGGCCAATTCTGACTTTTCTTGCAAAGGTGAAGGACTGGGGATGAGGTGTATGAGGTGAGGCCCTGCCATGGGATCCGATGTGCCTGACTTGTGGGTGAAGGACATGTGGGGCCACAGAGTGGAGATCCCTGTAAGGCAGCAGTTCCAGAAAGGACCACAAACTCTACAGTACCTATTTTGTGTTGGACTGTCCTGGTACATTTTAAAGAAGAAAAATAAAGTAAATGTGTTAGTGAAACTGCCCTTTTACAGGAATGCTGGTTCTACCTCTATGCTTTTTGTTACCTTCCAGAGATTCTTCAGGGAGAAGAATTAGAGTTTGAATTGCATTAAAAATCAGCTTGGAAGATTTGTTTGGTGCAGGTGTTCAGAAATTAGTAATGGAAAAAGACAGATGTACACATTGAAATTTAAATACCGGGGGAAAGTAAAGAAAATCCTTTTTATAAATCTTCTATGCTTTAATACGGTAGTTACAAAAAAAAATTTTGATTTTTTTGTAATTTAAAACATTATTTTGTAATAATTACTAACGAAAAATTATTAATGACTGATATCTGTGTTTCATATGATTCCTACATAGGAGATATATATGGTTACAGAGGTTTAAGTGTTGCTTTGTAGTACTGACATGATAATATGTCTCTAGAATGACATAGATGAAAATAGTAGATTTTGATTTAAGGGACCAAAATACAAGTAAAACTTTTTAGTAACTTGTAATTATTCGTAATCTCTCAGTTTTCAAGAAGCAATGTAGCTTAAGCTGTATCTTTCATAAGTGCATGCAATTTAGGTATATGCTCAAACAAGCATATACTTGGATGTTACTCATCCAAGGTGTCCATTTGTGTTCTACACAGCAGTTCTTGTAGCTTGGCTTTACACAATTGTGACTTGAAATTCAACTGGGACAAAGCTTATTACATAAGCTGTCAGGTTTGTTTTGTCTTTTATGTATTCTAGCAGCATTTTAAAGGCATTATCAAAAGCAGCTGCATTGAAACCTGGATTTGAATTGTGTGTCTTTTAGAACAAGCTTATGCCAAAAGCAGCTTTATTGCTCTGGGAATACAGTTTTGTAAGTGGTAAGCCCTCCTGGTATTCTGAAAAAACCCTGAACCAAATCTTGAAGGGTTTTTGTTTCTCAGCAATTTCTATAAAATAGTTAATATCAATTACTTTTTTTGGTATCTAGTGGCAGAAATTTTGTTCTCTTTCTGCCCTATCCTTTCTCTTCATGGACTACTGCAATATTGTGAAGGTTTCAAAATATGATGGGCCCTGACTGAGACATTCTGGTGCCACTGGGTCCTGGTCACACACCAGCACCTTATGCATCTTGGGATGTAAAAAAAGATCCTTGCATTGATATAATCTGATATAATCCCACCTTCCTTGCTGACATCTGGCACAGATAAACCAGAGAAACTCTTGCTCCCCTGTCTGCAACCACCTCTGGGATCTTTCGTGGTGCCCAGTCTCTTGGTGCCACATCTTTCCTCTGGCCCGTGTGCTGCCAGCTGAGGTATGTACAGGCAACAGAGAGTTGGGAGGCCTCCTGCTGAAATGGCTTTTGAGTATTTTCTATCAAGAGTGGCTTTAATGAAGATTTCCATGCTGAGTGTTTTAAAGGGAAAAGCGAAGCCCATAGGACACCCCAGGGGAAACCTCCCTGTGCTTGTGGCTGGCAGTGCCCTGGCTCAGTTCCCTTCACCTTGCTGGGGAGCCCACATGCCTGGCAGGGCTCTGGGGAGCTCAGCAAGATGGCTCTTCTCATTTTTCATTAATTTAGGGGTTTTTTCTCTTCATTTTTCTAGATTTTGCTTTAATGTGTGTGCCTTTTGTATGAAAAACTGTAATAAAAAGTTTATTTTTGTTACTTTTCCATGGGTGTTAAGGATCACCATTTTCTTCTTAGATGTAGAATAAAAGGAATGTGCAATAATGGAGTCTGGCCCCAGACGTGGCTTGACTGTCTGCATTTGGAAATCTCATCTCTGGAGCTGAGTTCCTCTATTCTTTCTCCTCACACTTAATGAATCCTATTTTGGGCAGTAGGAGAGAATCAGAACTAACAAAATCACATTTTTCCTCTTGGCTTTGGCCTTTTGCAAAATGAGAATAATGGTGAAGCAGACCTGGTGAAATCAGCTGCTTGTTGACACTCCAGAAAATATTTACTCACACATCAACAGTAGCTAAAAATGTATGAATGTAAAACTAAACAAACTCAATGTTATTTTAGTTTTACCCAGAAAAAATACTTTCTGTACAAGGACAGTGAAAGAATTGTGATTGGTTCACATGGCAAAAATGTCATCCCACTTGGAATGCTGACAACAAGAGCACAAGCCGAGAGCAGTTCGGTTGTTTTTGTGCACAGCAGATCATTGCTTTACTTTAAATGCCTTTTTTGGGCCTGATAGAATTTAATGTAATAACTGTATAGGTCCTAATTCAATTAAAAGTCTATGTACGTAGTTATGCTTACAGATATAATTTCTAATTACAGCTCAGTGCTGGCAGTTTGGTCCTATTAAGTCTAATTACTCTTGTTCTCTGGCTTTCTCTCTTTGAAAAGCAAAAGGGAAGCTTCTCTTTTCCACACAGTGAAATATTAACACAGGGAATTTTAAATGGCTTCAGTAATTGTTTTGGAATAGAACAAGGTCACTGTCATCAACAGACTCCTCCCCCCCATCATTCAAAGATTAGTGAAATTGTGATGTCTAAAGCTTAAATTTTAGAAATGCTAGATAGAGCATTGGACATTAATCCTTTTGATTAGGATGGTCAGTTTTTTAGTGACACAATCAAACTGTATCTCCATATTTAGTTTGTGGAAACATTTATGGATGTAGTTTTTTTTAAGATTTATGATTTATTCAAACATTTAGCTGATTTTCACAGAAAGAGCAAAAAAATACATCTCTGGCACAATGGCTACCTGTCAGCTAGATTTCAGCCTCCTGTTCAAAAGGAATTTCTCAAACAAAATGTCAACAGGATTTTCTGTGAAGGAGGGAAAAAAAAGGCTGTTTTCCTCATTCTTGCAAATGGTTGAGTTACACTAGCTGTATAATGTTAAGTTATAATATATTCCAGAACAACGTGGCTTGTACCAGACTTCATGGCATGCATCACTTAAAATTAGCTAAGTTTGTCAAAGACAAAGATATTTGAAAGTCTCATAAAAACTGATCAGGATCCTTCTCCTGTCCACAAACTTCTGATAGCAGAGTAACACCCTCTCACCAAAATGAACTATAGGTTTGATTGAGATGCCTTCAGCAAGGACAACTCTGTGGTAGGTGGCTGCCTGCTATCCAGGTCACTGATCCACTGGCTTCTCCACCAGCTGCCCCCTGCCTACCTCATCCCAGCTCCAGTGAGGCCTCCCAGGCTGCTGCTTCTTTTCTCCCTTGTTGTGTTAACATAATTCAGGACATTTTCCATTCCTGAATGGCCAGGGAGGGAGAACTAACAATGTCTACCTTGACAGAAACTCTCCTTCTGTTCTGAATTCTTGCTGTTGATAGACAGCTTCCTCCAAGGTCACCCCTTCCTTCTTCACTGTTAGGCACTAACATAAAACTACTTCTGTTTTCTCCTTTCCCCTCTAATGATCAAATTTTGAAATAAAATCTGGTTTCTCATCTTGCTAGTGTTTGATACCCTTCAGATTCCCCTGGCTTTTCTCCTCTTATTGCATACTTTCAGACTATTTCTGTAGTTCTCCCTGCTGTGACAGTAGCATCTCATAGGCCCCAAAGCTACATTGAGGGGACGAAGAGATAGTTGCCCAGTGTGGTTATCTTGGAGAAAAAAACAAGAGAGGGGAGAGTAAAATACCTTGGAACTCTTCCTTGTCTGTCATGTGGGATGTTAATCCTATTTTCTTCCATATGCCAGTTAATATCAACCTCATCTCAGATGAGTGACTTGTCTGGTTATCAATACACTTCAAAGCCTAGTGCTTTGTCACTGAGGGCTATACTGACTTCCAAATTTTAAAAGTTGGTTTATTTTCATGTCAGTGAATAAATTTGTGTCATTGGCATCCAGAATGGCTGTAAAGTCCCAAATTTTCTTATCATCATAGTAATCTCTCACATTCCCGTCAGCTCTGTCTTCCTCAGAAATATGGATAGTGGATAATAAGTGTCAAGCTGAGGAATGCCACCACAAAGGTTTTCTTGGGAAACTCTTAGGACATAACAAAAAAATTTGGGATAATGTAATTGAGTGTGGAAGGAGTATCAGTTCCTGGGGAATGAAGATACAAGGTTGATAGCTTTGTTTTTAAGGTAAAGGTATTTTGTACCCTTTGCACAGACATGTAACTCACACCACTGTCAACAGGAGTTTAATGTATGCATTGAGAACACGGCATAGCCTGTAGGCTTGGTAAAGCATGCCTATGAAATATGAGTTAATCTTCCTTGCAATCAGCATGTGAAGATGCAACTAGAAGGGGCTGGTTTTACTGGAATAGCCATGGGGCCCGAGCACTTCTGGGTTTTTGGTTTTGTTCTGTTGTTCAGTGTTCACTATAGCTGCCGTGTTTGGCCATCAGTAAGTAACAATTTGAGCAAAGTAAAGAAACTTGTGCCCTTAGGGTCTCTCTGCCTGTCCTCTTAATGTGGTGTATGCTCTTGACTGGAGGAGTGCATGACACAAAAGCATTAAAGTCAGTGTTGCAGAGAGTAAAATGTCTTTCCAAGACATGCTTGTTTTCAGGCTCTCCCCTGTAAAATACAGACGCTGCTCTTCTAGCTCCAAATGTATTTCAGTGTCCAAGGGGTGTTAGTATGGATTTAGCTTACAGCCTGTATTATTTGGGGTCTTTATCTAGACACACACAAAAAAAATTCCTTGCCTGAGATGAATTCCTGCAAGAGTTGCAGAAAAAAAAATTGGCAACCTTTTCACCCTCATCAAGATCATCTGAACATACTCCCTGTGTGCTTTGGGAGTGTTTTACCATTTGCTGCTTTAATCATACAGAGGCCGTGCCTCAAAGGCTGTGTGGATGCTAGTGGAGGAGGGCATTGAGTCACTGCTGCTCAGCAGTTTCTTCCCCAACAAACTTCTACGATTTCCTGAAGAAAATACTTTGTGAAATGGTCTGAGCAACCCATGCTTTAGCACAAGAAAAGGAGAGTTGCGTTTGTCTATCAGCACTGCCAAAGAGACACAGCTTTTTTTGGGGGAATGCTGTGGTTACATGAGGTGCTCTGGATTCCTCACTCTCTTAGAAAAAGCCAGGCTTTAGCAGGAAACATGAAAGCTGCGTATCTGTGTGGGAGGACCTCATCCATTTCTCCCAGGTGGCAGAGCTCCCACATGACTGCCAAAATGGCCAAATAATGCGGATTAGGGCATTGCTTGAGTGCCAGGATGTTGTAGAAACATAGAACAGTTCAGGCTGGAAAAGACCTTTAAGAGAATCTCTGTCCTTTCAGAATAGGTTTGTATTTCATATTGTGTCTTTTTCCCTTTTTCATAATGAAGGGCCTGAAATTGTACACCCTGTGTTTGTCTTCCCAATAACTTTTGAGAACTCTGGCTACCTAGAGTAAACTGGAGAGGGAACTGGGGTCTGACAGGTACTAAATTGCAGCATTTACTGTGAAAGTTGGTGTCTGGGGAGAGGTGAGGTGCCATAAAAGCACAGAGCAGTCAGTATGAGTTTATCTTATTCGACAAGAGGAATATCATCCCTGTGCACCATATTTGTAAGAGAGCAGGTTTTGCCAGTTCCAGTGCTCACAAGGCTGCTAATTTGTTTTACAATCCATGATAATGCCTCTTGCTGTGCTTCCTGGCTTCTGGGCTAGCTAAGAGAATGGAGTTATTCCCCTGTATCAACAGTGGTGGCTACAGCACAGCTGGAGTCCCAGCACAAATCCTAGCAGTCTCCACAGACACCAAATCCAACTCAGCACCCTCATTAAGCAGAAATTTCCACCCATGTTGCATGAATGCACAAATGCAGTACTGCCAAAGTTTGTGAGGAAGTTCTGTGATAAAAGACAAGGCATATCTATCTCTATAAATCCATATATTTGTCAATCATATCAATCTCTATTTCTCACCTAAATCAAAAATATGCTTTCTTAAGTCTACCAAAAAAGACAAATTTATTTTCCTAGGTTGATCTCTCTGTCTAACATTAGATTTCCATTAAATCCAGCTAAGATGTCAGAGCTAGTTAAAAACTAAATTGCAAGAAAAAAAAAAATCAAACAAAAAAATGGCCTTCCATAAGGAAAACCCCACATGATCATATTCCTGCTCTTATCAGTACTTAAAAATAGCTCTGCCACTTTTATTGAAACTCACAGAGAATTTGTTCCTTGCTTGGGACCAAATGTATGAAGTTCCAGTCCTTATAAGGGGGCCTGGAATGAAACACAAACCCCACAAATGTCTCTTGCACCCCAAAAGACCTGTGTGTCAGACAAAGGGGCTGCTGAGCTCTGTCTGCCTGATCACGCCTCTGCATGGGCTCTGTTCCAGCTGCCGTCTCTGCAGAGGCAGCTCTCCAGCCACACCAAATTCATCTGTAATTAGTAAGCAATGCATGGGCATAAATATCTGTTTGGTGCACAGCAGGGTGTTGGATGAAAGCCCAAGGTGAATAGATTTTTCTTCAATGCAAGGAGTTGGATTTTGTTTGGGATTTTGTTTTAATGATTACCTATGGATCAGAGAGAGCATGGCAAGAGGATCACATCTTGGATATGGTCTGGAAGAGGAAATATCTGAAATATCTCCTGAAGGTGGTTGGTGATTGCCCCCTGTATAGGAAGAGGCCCTTTGGAGAAATTGTTTATATGTGCTCTATATCTAGTGCATAAGATAAACAAGCTTACTTATAAGATACACAAATAATAAATATGTGCTTGCTTTGATTCTCAGAAACCTAAGCAAGCTGCCTTGTAGCAGGATCTGGGTGAAGCTGCTTGGTAAATTGTAGCCCTTACTTGTGCAGTAGTGATGGTATCGGTCCCAGGCGACCGCAGCGCTGGAGCTAATGCTGGCTAGGGCTGTCAAGAAGCCATGGAATCCATGAATTTGACAGCCATCAGAGCCATAGGGCCAGTATCTGTCAACAAACAAGGAATATGTTAAGAAAATGATAGTGAAAGGCGAAGACATGTTTGGAAATTGCATTAGCAAAGAGGGTAAAATGATAGGCTGTAGTCGAGCTATCTGTCTGAGAAACATTGTAAAAGATGTTACTGTGGTTGCCTTTAGGTATTTGTCAGCATTTTTCTTGCTGTGGTGTCTGATACACTACAGGAGCTATTTCTACTCTTAAATACTGAGAAGAAAATATAATCCTGCACTTTTGTATTGAAAAGTTGAGGGGTTTAAATTTGAAATCTGCATTTCATCTAATTATCCATCTCTTCAAAATTTATATCCTTTGTGAGGAGACAATCTGTCAAGTAAAAGTAGCAAATGAATAATAACCTTTTGGACAGTCAGTGTTCACCATGCAACACAGTTCAAAACCAAATAAAAATACTGCTGATAGCAAGACTGAGGCCTCCTAATATCTTTGCAGGCAAACTGAAAAGAAGGAAAAGAAATTCCCAATGTCTCTGCAAACAGAATGAAAAGGAGCTGTGACATTTTTTTTCTTTCTGTGTTCATTTAACCTGACTCTTATGCTTGTAAACCTGGCTGTGAGGTGTACATCTGCAGCAATCTGTTTTCTCATGTATTTATAGAACAGTCATATAATGCATAAGGAGACTGCCCCTGGCACAGGAGACAGCTTACTGCTTGGGATGCTGGAAAACTTGTGCTCCAATTTAAACAGCAGGGTCATGCAATGGTTAAAACCAAGTTCATTTTGATGTATTGATTGTGGCTTCTCAGCCCCAGTTCAGTAAAGGTAAAGGCAATCTTTACTGACTACAGTAAGACATAAGTGTCTGAAACAAGACTAACCTATACAAAAGGTAAAATATTATTGAATAAGGACCCATAGGAGCTTCCTGTTTACTTGTTAATTTGCAAATATTTTTGTATAGTCATTAAGAGAGAATAAAGTGATCACATTCTGGCTTTAAATGTATTTCTGTTTTCCATTAAAGGTCTTTACAGGTGTAAAAATATGGTATCGAGGTGAAATTATTAATCAGCTATTTTACAGGGTGATGGGTTCTTTGAGTATGGTTTGCTTGTGATTTGTTTGTTGTAATTATTTACTAAAATGCTTGATATTGTTTCTGTCCTCTGATTAAATGATTGATATGTGTGAAAATGTAGAAAATCAATTGTGTCATAACTGAACTCCATGGTAACAGATCTGCATTTTAATTTAATGAAAAGGTTCATAAAAAACCCCACCAAACAGATAAATACTTTCAGATAAATTTGGGGTCAACCCAGGAGTTTAGTGATGTGATATTTTGATATTCAAGTAGCTTCTATAATGACCAGTAAAGCTGTCTGGTTAAATGTCTCCCATAATCAATCTTATATGCTGTCAGTGATTATACACAGCAAAGTCTGCTTTTCTACTTGCCTGGTAGAAGTATATAGAATTTCATTTTCCTGTTTCAAATTGAGAGAATGAGAAGGTTGGCTATGCATTATCAGAGAGAGAGAGTAATTTAATTACTTTGATCTCTTAGAACTTAAGCTATTAATTTGGCTCTTTTGCGCATGCTTTAGGAAAACCATTAAGATATACCTTAGGAAGCTGGAAAAGGCAGCAATGAATGCATTGATGCAGATCCCGCAGTCGGCCAGTGCAATGCTGAGAACCAGCAGATTGCTGGGTGTTCGGAGTTCTTTGATTTTTCGGAAAGACAGAATTGTCAAGCCATTCAGACAGAATCCAAGCAGGGCTGAAAGACAGAATTGTTTGTTGTGATTCAACTGGAAGTGGAAAATATCTACAGTGATACTGCTGTTTTCTTTAATGAGGGAACAGTAATTAGAGTGGAAATTTTTGCACAGGGAATTCATCTGTAGTGGTCAATCTGCACGCAAGCTACAGAGGCTTTCAGGAGAGAAATTGTAGGTGACTGCTGAAGACAATGCTCCAGACTGCATTGGGGATATATAGCCAATCACATGGAGCAGAAATGGTTTGATCTTATTTGTAATTCTGCCTTTTGTTATAATAAGAGAAACTGTTGTTAGACTCCATCCAGGGACACATGGTTCAGAGTAAGGGAGATGCAGAGGAGGCTGTTTCAGAGAGTCTGGCAGCCAGTAAATGCTGCTGGTGCACACATCTCCAGGCCTGTCTTTGATAGAGAAATGGAGTGCGTGCAATATCAGTTACAAAATTCTTGTGTTTAAGCATAGAAATCCCTCAACTATGTTTCTGTCAGCCTGGCTCCCTTTGGGCTTCTGTCTAAGGTTAGCCTACACAGTGCCTGGATCACACTGGCTCAATCTTATTACTGCCCCTTGTCAATAGACTATACATGGAAAGGAATAATCTAATTATGAAAAGTAGTCACTGACAGGCTTAAAAAATATAAGTTAATGTTGGTCCTCAGAGAGGACCATCCAAGCAACCCCAACTCTTTACCCAGCACAGAGCTGTGCCACCCTGAAACCTGTTCTTCACTGGTTTAAATTTAAACTTTGTCCTTTAATGCCCTTTTCAAGGTGACCTGAGTTATTTTAGCTCTGAGGCTTTGACTCCACATCTAATATCTAAGTCTCAGTGCGATGAGAGTCATTATGTCTTTTTCTTTGTATTCTTGGAAAAAGAAATTATGTAGCACAGAAAAAATCCATATCCCCTAATTCTGTAAAGTAGTGTAGTTACTTATGCTCATTGTCTTAATTCTGCAGTTACATAAGATGGGTGATTTTTTTCTAGTCTGAAATCCTGCTTCTACCTTAATTGCATTAATGGCTGATGGCATAACCATAGTAACAGCTGATGTGTGTTTTTCATTACACAACGTATAACAAAATATTTCCAGGAGAAATATTTGGAACCATTTGAGATCTGCTGTTCTGATTTCCTCACTGCCAGATTACCTCCCACCCACAGGGTAAAACTGCTGTCAACTCTCCCAAATGCAGGGATGCCTTTAGGAGAGCTATGTTGTGAGCATATTTAGAGTAGAGCTGAAGCATTATTACTACATCAACTTTTTTCTATCTTTCCCCTGTTTTTGGAAGCCTCAGGCTTCACTATGTTCTGCTTTCTTGAAAGTCAGCATGAGTGTACAAATAGAGAACTTACTAAATTTTTTAAAAAATGGCTTTGAATGTTCATTTTTACATCAGCAAATGTGTCCTGTCAATAAAGTGAATGCAACTCTTCCCCACAACTTTTTTTGCAAACTGCACTTACAAGCTGCCATAAGAAAAAAGAGAGGTTTTCATCACCTTTCTCTCAGAGTCTTTCAGAAAGCGAATGAATCTTTAATTATTCAGTTTGATTTTCAAAGTCTGTTGACAAAGAGTTTTACTGCCAATCTGCTGGGCATGTTCTGCCTAAAACCCTATAGAAAATACTTGTGTTCAGTAAATCATAAATGCCTTAGACCACATCTAGTTTTAAGTGATGTTTACTCTGCTTGAACTTCAACAGCTGCAGCCCCCAGGCACAGGTGATGGGCAGGTAAGGGCTGGCAGGGCTGTGGTACCACAACCGGCTGCTCCCCAGCAGGACCCACTGTCGGGCTCTGCCAGCACCCGTTTCCCTTTCCCACTGCTGCTTCCCACCCCTCAGAAATGAGGTGCAAAGCCATGCCAGGCCCTGCCAGGCTGTGTGGATAGGTTAATGGCCATTTTCCAGATATAACCCTGGACTCTGTTTAGGCAACAGCCTGCCCCTGGGCACTAAGTAGAAGTTTTTCTTCTCTCTTTCAGGGGAAGAGTGTCTGACACAGCTCTTCCAGCTTTCCTATGCAGCTGAGCTTGCCTGCAAAGAGAGGGTGAGCACCCGTGCTCATGTTCATGTGGTGAGCTAATGGGCATTTATCCCACTCTGGTGGTGCTTACAGCTTCTCCTCCTCTACTGTTGGGCCCCACCATCCCTGCACTCCCTGCACTATGCAGGATGGGATCCCAGGCCCTGGGACTGACACCAACAGAATCCTAGCTACAAGCCTTTACTAGCTGCCCGGTAGATATAAATTCACAGTTTTGTTGCAGTCTCTCAGAGAAGTGGCATATGCCTTAAGAAATGTCCACATTGGCTAAATTAAATTGATACGGTTTGTTTACTTTTACCCAGTAGCTGTTAATTACAGCCCCACCAATGCAATCTGGATGTATGCCAAGAGTTTACAGGCTATTTAGGACCTATCATGTTTGATTATAAGACAGCCATCACAGCCCACAAAACAAGAAATCCAATTTTATTGAGAGGTTATCAATCATTTCAATATCCTTCCCTTGAGAAAGATAAAATTGCCCTTAAAAGTCAACAACAAAATCTTACATCGCAAAATCTTGAGAAGGAAGCAAAGTAGCAAGTACTTCACTGCCCCAGCCATGCATAATGTGCAGCTCTTCACTGCAAACAGATTGGCAGCTCACCCTGATTTACTCACCAGAAGTACTGGTGAGGTGGCCACAGTAACAAGGGTCAACATACCACAAATGCTGCTGTTTACTTCAATTTTTCTTCCCCCTCTCACCATGAATAATAGGGGGAAAAATCTTATTGCTGCTGAGGTCCCACATCCAACTTACCTTCTACCAGCAGTGCAGTGCCGATGGCAAACACCTCTATTTCAGTGAAGCCTTCAGGGAGAGGGTATGGAGAGACCATTCTTATGGCAAATATGCCAAAAGATTTAACCTCTGCCCTCTGTTATAGCTGTAGGGCTGCCTTTTCTCCAGATCGCTCTACTTCCAGTAGCCCAAGGCTTCTTAAAGGGGCAGCTCACGTGCAGACACATGCTGTTATTATATAAAAGCTTTGGGGTTTTTACTCCCACCACTACAATCCCTGCAAGAATGTTATTAATGATGGGACTAGCATCAACCCACACTCCCCCTTCTCCTGCAAATCGTATTTCAGACACCAGCAAAATGAAAGCATTCATTGCAATTACAACAAGTTCTTTGTAGAGACAAGATTAAAAACCTGTCCAGTTAATTCTGCAACACTGGAAAAGAATTAAAAGTTGTGGAACAAAGGAAACATGTAATATATAATTGGGAAGTGACCTGAAAAATAAAGAGGCCCTCATTGAGTTGGTGATTAGAGGAAAAGTATGAACCAATAATTTCTGCAGCATGTAGGTCTCCCCTTCACCCATTTTTTAGAAACTGACCAGGTAATTTTTCTGGCAATGACTGTTCTTTATAGTAACATATCTCCTCTGCAACTGAGGCTTAAATTAATGTGCACACTGGCAGAGCCTGATTAAAGGCAAACACAAATTACTGATGTTGAGTCCTAAACATACAAGGACTGTGAGTTGCCCGGTAGTGAGCGCTCACAGGAATTAACTTACTGTTCTGTTGGAGATGTTTGAGGACTGCGCTCTTGGAGTACTGTGGCTCTGGAGTATGTGGAATGTGCCGCTTGTCCAACCTCCAGCTCATTACCTGCCTACTGACTTCTCATCACAAGCAAGCCACATGATGGATTCAAGATGTGCATGAGCCCTAGTCATTTTCCAGCAGGGTCAGCCATTTTCCTTTCATTTATTTTGCTATTGATTGATTAACTAACTCTTTGAAAGTCTGGATCCTGCAGAATGCAAGACAGCAGCTTTCAGAGGTCAAGTAAAACAAATGATTTTTTTTTAGCTATACAGCTATTATTTATGTAATTTTCAATGCCTGTCCATTAAAAGTGAGCAACTTGACTGTACTTCTAAATGTTTAACCTACATTTAGAGTAGCAATAGCTGTGATAACTACTATGTTTCGGGCTATTTTCTTCTAATTGGACTTCATCCCACTCTTTTTAGTGCATTTATTTCCTTTTTCTTCACTTCTCCTTCCTTACTACTTTTCCCCAGACCTACTCATTGCCTTAACAAGGTGCCACTAGCATGATAGGGACACTACTCTGACATGTAACTTTCTTCATCCCCGTAATCCGACTGCAAAATGGGAGCCGAAGGAAGGAGAGGCACAAGAGAGATTGGCTTCCCCCACTCAGGCCTCACATTGTCTGGGTTAACTGAGGTGTCAGGCAGTGTGAATTTGCTCCAGGTGTGGCCAGAGCGTGTTCAGTTCTCCTGATTACACAGTAGGAGTGCATTTACTGTCAGTGGTTCAGGTTGAAGACAGTGGTGGAATTTTTGTGGTTTTCCTGAAAGCTGTGCTTACAGACTCTGATTCCCAAAACTGATTGGAGCTTCAAGACTGTTGTGAAACCATCTTGCTGTGGTTTTTTGATCTCTGGCATTCAATTTACGGCTGGTTTTGATGGAGGTAATTGTCTTGATGGATTTGCTCTTGGATTTTGAAGTAGGATTTGGGAGGGCATGATATTTGTTAGGCTATACAGATGTTTGGTTTATGCAGAGTAAAATTACATTGCAACACATAAATCCATCATTACATTTGTCTTTCACTCACCAGCATTCTTGATGACAAAGAAGGTGACAGGAAGGGCAAATGACTGATTTAAACCTCTGTTTTAATAGTGATCATTTTGTGTTCTTGCAAAAAATTAGTGCTAGATCTTGTAAATGTGCTGTAAATCTCCTTGGTGTGATAATTCTGAAAATGGATGGCTCATTGTAATGCTTGTCAACACAGAGTTGCACAGCTCTTCTAGACTGGGGATAAAGGACTTGAACTGCCGTCGTGAGGGCTGCCAGGTACTTTTGGTTGCCTGCCACCATACTTCACCCTTGCTCCCAAGCAAAATCTCCCAAATGTGTTACACTGCTGGTAGTTTTGTTGTGTGTATTAAAGTCTGCTGTGCAGACTTTGCTCATTCCAAAACTACTTTTTCCATGAAAGGAGGCTACTTTCCCAACCTCCTTGGATTTAAGAGATCTTTATTAGAATGAGTATTATTAACTTGTTGGCTGCTTTTCTTTAAGTGTCTTAACAATTTCCATGTCTAAACCTTATTTGCTTTATTGTTTCAGAGTCTAAGAACACAAATCAATCATAGGCAAACTTTTCAGTGGTGGTTCAGCATCTGACTCAAGTGTAATTAGTTCAAGACAAACCTTAAGCGTCAGTCCCTCAATACCTTTTATTGATGCTGTGTTAAGCTGACTTTCTAATGGTACCTTAGGATAGTATGGGATGATACATGGCCCAGTATGGCTGCTAAATTAAGTTACAAATTCAGGTTATAAATGATTTTCTTCAAGCAAAGATGAAAGTGCAAATGGGGAATAAATTATTGAGTTTGATAGAATCTTCTAATGATAGTTCTTTTTCCAGTTGGTAAAACAAAGCTGCATTAATGTCCTTTCCCTCCTTTTTATGTAAGGCATGACCTTACATCGTGTATTCCTGTGAAGTCAGGGAAAAACATGTAAATGGTAACATGTTTGCTGAAGACATTTATTAACTCCTTAAACAATGAAGTTTTTAGTGATCCCTTTCTATTTCATGCACTCTTTGAATAGCTACTTGCTGTTTCGAAATTCAGGGAGAAAGGTCTTTTGCTCAACCTGATGTTTTCTTGCAACTTCATATTTTGAATTCCCACTGATCTCCTTTCTGCATCATTAAAACATCCATTTCTTTTTTCTGACTTGTGGTTTAACCCAGCCAGCAGCCTCTCGTATAAGAATATTTCACCGGTTACTGATGTGTTTGCAAGGAATATGCAGAAAAAAAGATCTGATAGATTCTTGCGAGATGTCCCCATGGATTTCATAAAACTGTATGGATTTGGTGGGAGCATATTAATCTTTGTAAAATATGCATTGGTACAAGCACAACAAAAAAAGCTGCACTGCAAAGACAGCAGATTGTTCATGCACTCTGAATTTTCTTCAAGCAATCAATGCAGATTACTGACACACTTTTTTATATTCACAGCAAGAACTTTGCTAAATTGATGTATTATTATTCCTTTGCCTTCTTAATCCTTTCTTCTGATTCAGGTTTAGTCAAATAATTTTTTACTTTTCATGTTGAAATATGCCTTTAAATGACAAACTGCAGCACTTCAGCAGAAGCGGGATGGGAATACAGCCACACAGGACTTCAGTCTGGTATCACTGGTGATCTTGGTCCTCGTGGGAAAGGCTTCTCATCTAGGAAAGGAAACAGAAAGCATATTGTCTGGAGACCTTCTGGTTGCAGTTGTGTAAGTTTGTTTCCATTTGGCAGGAATGATTTGGAATATGCCGCAGACTCTAAATAGGAACCTGCCATTGGCCATGGGAAGGATGATGCGGGGAACAAATCCTCGGAACAGCACATGGACAGGCGTCAACCCTTTGGAAAAGCCTGTGGCCACGTAATAACCATTCTCCTCAAGAGTCTGGCAGTGTAGCACTCTCCTCAGTCTGATTTTCTCTGCAGTTGCCTCCAGAGCTGCTGTAGGAAGATGTAGTGCTGAAGGCCTGGGTATGGCCAAGGAGGCTTGGGAAGGTAAAAAACAATGGCTGTGCTTATGGGGAGTGAGCGTGGCAGCCCCAGGTCTGGTGGGAAGGAAAGCAGAGCTCCAAAGCAGGGTGTGAGCCCTCTACAGGCAGGATTGGGGGGGGATAAGGGTGGGAGTGTGCAGAGCAAGGTAGAGGAAAGGGCTTGCTTGCAGGACACCTGCATTACATGTCTTAGGGGAGGACAAACTGTGCTCTAGAGACACATCTTCCTTTTCCCTGTTGAGAAAGCCCAGAGACTACTTCAGAGTGAGGCTTACCTTTCAGGTGACCCTATTAAAGAGCAACTCAATCACCGGTACCAGAATGTAAAAGATTTGTGACTTCCCACTTCTTTTTAAGCTTGAGGTTAACCACAGTCATTGCCTCTTCCTCTCTCCTTTAGGCTTTTTTCTTCTCCTGAGGGCTCTTATGGGAACCTGATCAAATATACATTGTTTATAATAGAAGTATCAAGGCCTCTTGTGTTATCCAAATGCACTTTTTATTGCATTTAAGGGACAATCAACAAAATTATTTAGAAACCACACCTGTGAACTAACCAGGGCTTTCCCCCATTTCCATAAAATGTTACTGGGTTTTTTAAAAGATTGCCTAATTGTTTTAACTTCTCTTATCCAATCCATTGATCTCAGTGTAATAATTTCTTCAGGGTGAATTTCCTTTTACAATAAAGTGGAATTAAACCTGTATAAACTCTTATTTTATCTCACATAGCAGAATTAATCATGATGAAGGCAAAGCCTTCAGTTGTGCTTTTGTTGTCATCTCTGATGTGAAAATGTGGCTCAATTATTGTTTGTTTTGTAGTTAGCTAATGAAGCAGGACAGGAGTTTCCATGATGAGCCATTTCCAAATAGCAGTTTCAGGATCTCTTTTTTCAGCTTTTGGTTACTTCATTCATGGTAATTTTTTAATTTTTTACAGTAAAAATCACAATCAGTCTCTAAATGGAATCTTTGGTAGGCAGATTTTCACCATACACTGGAAATTTTGATCAGGAAATTGCCTTTAAGCCAGACAAAAAAATGTGAAGCCATGTGTTACATGGGTATCTTCCAGGTAATCTACCAAGTTGGAATAAGATGGAATGCATGGGAAACAAATTGTTTTGCTTATGTTCCCCCAGCAAAATAAAGTAACCTCTCAACCACTTTATGTAAGACATTGAAGCAAATACAAACAATCATTTAAAAAATTTAGTGTAAAATATGGGCACTGAGCAGTCAAGAAAACAAGAAGTTTGGTGGTTTTTTTCTCCAATATATTAGTAAAAAAGCTTCATGTCCTTTATGATAGGTGATTAAACTCTCCCCAGATGTCAGGATCTTCCAAGGACCTTGTGCACCCTTTTGTTTCTGGGGGAATTCCTTAGGGGAAGCCCTCGCCAAAACTTCATCTGCTTATACATTTCTTGCAGGCTGCAGCACAAGTGCTACCTCCTGCTGCTGCCCTTGGAGCATCAGCATTCCCCATGTTTCTTCTGGGCTGAGTGGCACTGTAGGTTTGCTTTTGCCCTAGCAAAGATCCTCTGAAGCAAACTGAGTTTCTCAGAAGGTGAGTGTGCGTGCGTTTAATATTAATATTTAATATTTATATTTATTTAATTAGTATTTAATATTAATATTTAATAGTAATGCCGTGCCTGCAGGCAGATGGGACAGGGAAGTCGGTGCTTAGAGGAAACTCCTGATCATCATAGACTTCTCTCATCTTCCCAGATTTCTTTCTGACTCTTATTTTGATAAGGATATGTCACCAAAATCAGGCCAGTAAGATACATCTCTTCAAGGTTTGAACAACTGAAGAATAGGCCAAAATAAAGCGAATCCAAAGGACCAAAGCATGGCACTTTTCCCTTTTTTCCTTTCTGTGAGTCAGTAGGACAGTTGTGGGAGTGAGAGGCCACCTGAGGCATGCACCGATTTTCTGCTATTACCTGCCCAAACCCCTCCTCTCTCATTTAAAAAATAATCATGTTTGGAAAAAAGCAAGTATATAATAAAGCATTTAATCCAAGAATAATCAGGATAAAAATAAGAATAATTGCACAGGCAATGTAATTATGACCCCACCATATGCATATATGTACATACATTGCATCACTGAAGATAATAGAGAGGAGCTTATTGCTCTGAAAAAAAAAACAAAAAAACAAAACATCAAGAAAACATCAAGAAAATAAATACACAAGGCAAAAGCTTTCCTTTTCCCTTTCTTCCCACATTTTCTCCTTTCTTCAGTCTTCTCTTTTTTTTTCTTTTTCCAATTTTTCTTGATCCCTGTGTGTAAAACTTGTACTGTTCAAGGAGTTAACTAAAACGGCCACAAGGACACTTGGCCTGCAAAATCTCAGGTCTGCAGGCAGTTGAATCAGTCGGAAAGCTGGTGATAGTCAGTTTGGAAAGAGAGCAGAGGGTTGCTCTGTAAAACATTATGCTCCATTTGCGTTCAGGAGCCACATAAACCTTGATGAAAGTTCTTCTTGTATGCCTGAGGAAACAAAATAAAACAGTCACTGTTTCCTACGCAGAGGTGACTCTGCAGGGCTTATACTAATACTATTAATGTCCAAATCAGAAAAGGTTGTTGCAGTCAGCAATATTACTGCATGAACCCCTCTGTCATCCAGCTGAAGATGCTAAGCCCAAAGTTAGCTGATTTTGTTGAACTGAGGGAAACTTGCTGGATTTTAGGGAATGAAGATACAATAGAGATGAAGGGCCAGGATTATAAACCTAAGGAAGTTTTAGTCTTTTAAAATGCATATTTCAGATATGACTAGGGTATATCCAGCCATCAAAATGGACTGCCAGGGACTGGTATGTGGCTGAGGCATCTCAGAGAAGAATAATACTTTTTTTTTCTGTGAAAATTATGCTGCTGGACAGATATTTATGCTGTTCTAGGTGTATGTTTTGGTAGCTCTGTGGGTGTGTGCATCTGTGTACAGACACATAACTACTTCCCCAGTCTTACTGTGCGTTTGGTTTCCTTCTTCAGACACCTTGTAAAAATTCCCTGTTAGCTACTGTTCTGATCAGAAATCAAGAGCTTATGACTAGCAGAGCATATACATTAATTTTTCTATTCATGATAACTTAAGCTTTGCATCTAGATGTTTTATAAATATATATGTACAAGTCAATGATATACTTGATTTGTTTACCTGTTTCTTTCCCTAATCTTCCTGCCATGTCTTCTTTGTAGTTAAAACATTTACTGACATGGAATTGCACCTATTTTCTGTGCATTTATTGTTTATGAATGGAAGCATCTTCCAGCTTCCATCTAGAGGGCAACACGAATCTGCTCTCTCAGTAGTGCTCACAACTAAGCCTCAAAGATAGGTTTGCAGAGGGCTTTTAACAGAGATAGTTCATCTGCTGCTTCCCCTCAACAAAGGAGCACACTCAGAGTTTGTCCCAGGGAATTTTGCTCTGAGGTCCTTATGTCCAATCGCAGTGGAGTTTGCCTGCTGCTGTGGGGCCTTTGGAGCAGAGTAGAAGAGCTATGGTTCTGTTCTGGCTGTAACCACCAAGGTAAATATACACACAAAACAAATACCACTGATAGACTTCTGATGTTCCGTGCCAAAACCTGTTTGGGTTTGTTTTATTCCTTCAGCATGTCTCCAGGTCTATTAATGGCTTCGGCCCTATAGGTCTGGAGGAGCTGCCTTCATCAGCATTAAGTGCAAGATCCAATTTAGAGTGACGTAATGCTCTCCACTTGCATCAGTGGGAAGGATTTTCCACTTTACAAGATGTGTCCTGCCAGAAGCTTCTTGGAGATGCATTTACCTAATGAAATTGATTTAGTGTCTGGCCTGTGTTGCCTGCTAATAAAACCTTTCAGAGAAAATCATGATAATAAGGTATTTTATGGCTTTCCTTTATGCTAAAATATGCTGCTTGATTTGCCTTATGCCATATTTTTCTAAGTATATGGGGAAAAGAACTAAAAATAAATTCTGTCCAATTGCCATATTGAAAATGAGTGACTTAGTGGAGCATACTGAGCTTGTCACTCAGGCTTTGCTTTTGGGCTCATGAGTAGAATCTTCTGATAAAATGTATCTGGCTTCAAAAAAATCTATATAGGAAAAAAATGAAAAGTCCCATGCCAAATAATTAATGTTATTAAACACAAAGCAAAATTTTTTCTCTGAATTATACCCTACCTAGAAAATCGGAGAAAGATTGCCATGTGCTGAACTTTGCTGACAGTAGACTTTGACCCCATTTGCTTTGTATTTACTTACACCAAAAATATAAATAGAGGAACTGGTTATTCTCAGAGTATGCAAAATGAATTCTTACACTTCAGATGAATGACACTTGCCGACTGCTTCTTTGTATGTTTTTTCCTCCAACTGATATTTTTAGTTTGGTGCAGAGAAGAAACTGTTTGCTTCCCTTCCTAAGTAAGCAGCAAGGAGCACAATCTGTATGGTTTGGAGTGCAGAGTTGCAAGTGGATAACTCCCAGTAGTTTCATTATGGAGTGGAATTGTCTGTCATGAAAAAATTGTTTTTAATCTGCACTGCAAAAGGTGATATTGATTTTAAAATCTCAAATAAATATCACCTGCACTTACAAGGAAATTATCTAATGAGTGTTCGTTTTATATTAAGTAGCACAATGTGAATAACCGTTCAATAGTTGGGCAGAGATAATCCCTTAGGCCTTAAAAATGTCATGAAAATCTAGAAAGCTGTTGCACTGCAAAGGATGCTTCAAGGCAAACCAGAGTTGTGTGTAAAAGTGTATTCATGGTCTGTTCAACACAGTAGCCAAATTTTGCTTCCAGTTTTATGTCTTCCATCCACCTGAGCTGGTTTCCTCACTTCCCGACTCTTGTTGAGTTTGCTCAGGCTGAAGGCAGTCCCGCTCTCTTGACTCTTCAGATCAAGCCTAACATGGGAATATCTGTGGCTTGATGCCTAAACCATCATTTGCACCAATTGGTGGTGTTGCATCAATGAAGGCTAAGTTAATATAGTCACCAGTAGGAAAAACTCAAACATGTAAGTGCTGATAAAACTGAACTGGGTTATTGGTTGACTGGTCCTTTTTCTTCCCTTTTCCTCTCTTCAGAGACACACTTGTGAATACACTCCAAGAGAAACCTGTTAATGTTCCCTCTTTTCTTACTAATCTCTCAGCCTACCTCCAGGTCTTTCTCTTTCTGGTTCAGAAGTGAGTCTGTCATGTTAACTAAGTAGCAGCTTTCTTGACAAAGTGAAGAGTGTTAGCTGCTGCTAAGGCATGCTTTATTGATTGCTGCTGATTTTTACAAATTAAGTTTACTTCTACTGCTCCTGGCATTTCGTTGTAACTTAAATGTTTCATCAGTGCGGCAAAATTGAGATTCATGAAAGCAAACCTTACCATACAGTTGCTGGCTACTTTCTAAGAGTTTATTATTCCAGAGATCCAATGGAGGGAAACCACTTTATCAGATGCATTGGAGAAAAAAGAAAACAATAGAGGCAAGAAGTTAATTATGTTGAATTGCTTTTTCAATTAGAATCTAACTTCAGATGTTTCAGTCAATGTTGAGAGTATCGAGCTGAGGCAGAGTCTGGGCAGCAAGGCAAGTTAGCCAATGAGTATACTAAAAAAACCCAATGAACTTGGTCTTAGCTCCGAGATTATGAAGGGAACTGAGAAATCATTAAAACTAGATATGGGACCTAATGGAAGTCAATGAGAGAACAACTATGGATATTTAATAAGCAGCACTGCGCCATGTTCTCATCTCTTCAGAAATAAATACTTGAATTTCTCTTTGAACAACAGTAAAAGTAGAATGTGAAAATAGCAGGTGGAAAAGAATCCTTTGGGACATCCTCTCAGTAAATGATTTCTACAAGCCTTAATTAATTATTGGAGTATTTTGTGAAACAAGCTTATGTGAAACTATGGCACCTTAAAATGTCTGTTTAATTGTTAGCCTCAAACCACATCTAGATTACCTGGAAACTCTGAGAGTTCATTAACCAGAATTATTGAGAAATTGACAGTGTAATTCCATTCTGCTGAAGAACACAGGATGAATTCTGCATGAGAACAGCTGTACTCTAGAAATCCTGGTGAGCAATCTTTGTTAGGAGCAATGCTCTAGTTAACCTTCAGGCACTTTGTAGGTAGATAGGTATGTTATTGCTGCACTTCTGACTGGTAACTTCCGATTGTGTATTTGAAAGGGAAAGCAAAATCAACACGTCTGCAACAGGGAGGAATGCTGGAAAAGAGAGCTGAGAAAGGGTGAACTCTGGAGCTGGAGCTATCTCAGCCAGTATATCCTATAAGGATCGTCCTCACAAAGGTGGATCCTCAGCGTGGACAGAAGAATGGGAGGAATAGGGAAGCAGTAGAGATGTAAAAGTAGTTACACGGTGTAGCTTTCTGCATTCAGCTTTGCTGGAGAACTGGGCTCCTTTAATTGCTGCTGTTGCTAACACGAAAAGAGACCAGCTTCAGCAACAAGCAATTCAAGTTGCCTGTGTTATGCTTATGTATTATGCTTTGGAACATCCTGTCCATCTTGATGGTCCTTTGATGGTCAAGGATCTGACATGACTGCACAAGAATGGAAGAAATTTGAGTTTTAAGGAGTAACATCCATAACAGGCCTTCAAAACACGTTTGTCTTTCATAATACTTTCAGGTGGAAACTTTCCATGTTGATTGGTGTGTGGTGGAGGGCTTTTTTGCCTTCTTTTTTAGAAATCTTTTATTTGCACCTCCAAAATGCCTTTTGTACTAGATTGTTCTTATTTCTTCCTTGGCTTTATGGCAGTTCATATGATTTGATTCTTATATGCATCTCTGCAGACGGACAGCTGTAGATACAACCAGGCTATTAAAATGGTGCAGAACTGTAGTCCTAGGGAAATCTGAATTGAGATGGTTATCTACAAGAGGTGGACAGAAGAGCCATGGCAACTTCAAACACTGACAGAAGAGACTGTGATGGACACTTTTTTTCCTGCTCAATATGACTATAATTAAGACCCCAAAAAACCCTAATGTTTAGAGAAATCTTTTTTTGTTGTAATTCTTTCCCCATTCTTCTTTGACCTTAGGTAAGAAAAAGGAAAGCTGGGAAGTTATTGGTGCTGAAAGGCCAACAGAGTTCTGGGTGGCTTCTGCCTCAGTCAGCCACACTTGATCCCACACTCCCATTTCCGTGGGTGAAGTAGTTGGCCAAGTCTAGGATTTTAGTAGAACTGCTCATGTTTTATACTGGAGTGGGGCATCTGAGACTCTCCCCTGTAACATCGCTGGGACTGAAGCTTTCCAAAGCTCTAGAACTGGAAAAGAAATAATTCCCTAAAGCATGTCTGAAGGAACAGTGTCTAGTTAGTGCTTTGTCACTAGCTCTTCAGCTCCATTCAGTCCCTCCTCATTTCTGTTAACTTTTAACTTGTATTTTCTGTTTTGTGTCTGGCACAGGGGTCAATTTTCCTGCCAAAGCTATAATGCAGTCTGTCTGGGGAGTGGGGGAGTAGCAATCTGATGAGGTTGAAGATCTATCAGTTTCTCCAAAGCATTTCACTTTTATGAGAGTGTTGTGCATTTGTGGTGTAATTTATATACTTTTACATTGGAAAATAATAGCATTTATAAACATGAGATGTTTTTGTTAGTATGAATAGAATTCTGCTCCTGTCTCAAGTAGTGACTTCTTAAACTTTATATTTGTGCATATTTTTGCGCTACTTTTCTCACATGTATTGTGTTCTTTGGAGTCGGGTGAAGAGTGCTGAAAAAATGGATGGTCTTCACCAGATTTGCAGTTATGACTGCCTTTGCTGACACTTGAGAAACAAATGTCCTCAAGGGGAGAGGACAGAAATCTTTTGACACTTGGTCTTCTGCTGACCTTAGGACAGGGCTGATCTTTTCTTAGCATTCCTGAAGCTGTCCCACAGCCCTGCATCAGGTGACACTCCCAAAAAATGGTCCCTTTTTTGAGCTTTGCTTTGCTTTGTTTGCAAGTCAGAACACAGTGGTCAGTCCTGCAGGCATGCGCTAGTCCTGATCTAAACTGAAATATGTACATATTTACTAAGTTATTAACTATTTATCAATATCAGGCATGTTGTGGACAGTTCAATAATTGCTCGGTCAAACTAGGAGTTTTTAAAGGAAAACAAAGCCTCTTAATAGCATCACTATATATATTTTAGTATTCTTATGTAGGAGGCTTACATTCCGTTAGCACAAACAACAGCCTTAAATCTTCCCAGTATCCCTGTGAGGAAGTAAATCATTGCTAATTCCTGGTCAGATAACAGTTATCTTGCCTGTGATGCAGGTCCCCAGAAAGTATGTTTGGTTTTTTTCTTGCACTAGAGCCACAAATTTCCTGAGGAGAATGTTTTGAAGGGGATCCCTGAAGGAAGAAATGCTGTCAGTACTGTTCCAGGAAGCAATAAGCACCTTCATGAAAATAACTCAAGTCCCCATCCTTAATCCCTGCCTATCCTTTTTTATCTGATGGACTCAGCGAGGGCTGGAAGATCACAGTGTGGCTGAAAACAAAAGGGAGTTAACAAGATGTGACCAGTCAATGGATAAAACAATAGGCGAAGCCCTCCACGTTGGGTAGTGCCCAGGTGTCCTTCCCATGCTCAGGTAGCCATGTGGGTCGTGGTGAGTTTGCTGTGCTGCCTGACGCTCGGAGAGCTGCCACGGGCGAGCGGGTCGTGCCCGTCCCAGTGCAGCTGCACCTTCCACAGCCTCAGCGAGGGGACCAAAGCCAGGTATGCCGGGGCTCTCCTCGGGGTTGCTGCTCTTTCTCGCGGTGTCGGGGATTTTATTTCCTCTCTGTAAGGATGCTCAGAGGAGAAAATATTGTGTCCAGACTTTGCATCCATTATTTTTCCAGTTGCTGTGCGCTCCAGCTATATTTGCAGAGGATTAGCTTCTGAAAACACAGTAAGCTGATTTCAGAGAAAGCGTTTCGGCATCTCTGTGAGAACAGAAGTGACATAATTACCTCTGGTGCAGCGGCAAAAAGGGAATAAAATTTAAAAAACATTTTATTTTTTTTACCTTTGTGCTGAAAATTCTAGTTTTAAGAAGTTTTATTCTGCTCTGCTGGTTTGTTGCTAAATTGTAACTAGGTTTGATTTATGTTGCGGCACCAAAACCAGCAATTAAGTTTACTTAAAAAATCCTTCAGCTGGAGATTTTAGACTATGCAATAGACTGAAGATGAGAATGAACCAAAAAAATAGTCAGTAATAATAAAAATAAAAGAAGTTAATTCTCAGACTGGAAACTTTCAGTTAAAAAAGGAGACAAGACCAGAAGGACCTCCATTTTTGAATGCAATGCCATACCATGTACATTTCTCTGGAGGACTGTTTTTTATAATCTTCTGAAGTGTAATCACAAAGTAATTGTCTGACTGAATGAAATAGGAACTACATTTTTATAAGGTGCAGTTCACCGTAGAGGAGGTTTTGTGGCAGAGATATATTATTTGCAAAATCCTTTGGAATAAATTTTTTCTAGAGAAGAGCACGGTACTGAAATGTAATATTTTGGGTCCCCATGAAATAAATCTACTTTCTTATCTATTTTACGGTGCTATAGATTTAATACCAGAAACTTTTCCTGGAAGAAGTGTGGCAGAGACACAAGTAATCTGCAGTTGTTAAAGGGGAGTGCAATAGCAATAGCATGAGAGCCAATTATTGATGCATAATTGTCATAGTTCTCAGGGGAATTTCAGTGACTGGAAAAAGCTGTTGTGCGTTATAGTAAGGTCCATAACGATCCAAATATCCATTAGACCCTTAAGGAGAATAATGTCACCTTTTTTTCTGCATTATGATTCATATTTTTCACTAGCAGAAGGAGATTATCCCATAGATTAAATGTTTAGTGCTCACTGACACAGTTTAGGGACACTATGAGAAGCACACTGTTTTACTGCCATGGTGTTTCTGTTAGCAAACATTTCGTGTCCTGAGTACACACAAAAAATGTTTTATTGAATGAGGATTTCTGGATTTTTCTTATATGAGATTTTTTTCTTTCTCGAAATCTCAACTTTCAGCTGAGGGTGCGTGGAATTTAATGCTACAATAAAAGTGTTGGATAAGAGTAACGCACTGTGTTTTGATCATAAATTAACAATTTAACTGTAGGTCCAAATAGAATTTAGCTCTGGGAGGTTTGCTTGAGCAGTTCAGCGATGTCATATGTTTTTGTTGATTGCAGAGGAATAATTGCTTTCAGCCAAAATCAATCTGGTTTTGGCAGCTTTGTAATATTGTGTTTATAGAGGCACTGTGATAAGAAAACATTACTTGGCTGATCACATTACATTTCTTGCAGTATCTTGTTTAGCATGTGGAGTGGAACACGCCTATCTAACCTGTTCCCTTTTGCAGGTCACTTTGTATTTTGTTAGAATTTGCCTTCCTCTGCTTGCTGATAGGCAAACTGAAATGCAGCCTGAGAGACCTGTTTTGTTTCCTTTCATATCTCATGGTTGCCTACAGTCCCAAGTCACATTTTTTGTATGAAGGCTGCAAAAATGCAGCCTTCATACTTCAGACTTTTCATGCTTTGACTGCTAGAGACTAGGAATGATTAAAACATATAAATTGGCCTTGCTCTCAGTGTCTTTCCAAAGAGTTAGTTTGCCATGCT
The DNA here is from genome assembly GCA_035047865.1 of Dendrocincla tyrannina. Taxonomy (NCBI): domain Eukaryota; kingdom Metazoa; phylum Chordata; class Aves; order Passeriformes; family Dendrocolaptidae; genus Dendrocincla; species Dendrocincla tyrannina. The sequence goes on from JAWWMP010000167.1 coordinate 8,839,171, forward strand.
TTCAATCTCATAACTGCATGTCCGTGGTGCAGTGACTGCTACCACCTCTACAGACCTTCCAAGCTGCTTCACAGTACAGCAGAGCTTGCTCTAGTGTATTTCCAGTGAGCTGTTAGATGACTTTCTTATCCTCATTTCTCAAACCAAAGGTCCTGTGCCACATTTAATCTATATAACTTCTTGCCCTCCAACATGTCAGTAAGGCTTTTTTTATGGCTTTTATTGTTCAATTTCTAGAATTTTGTTTTGTATTGACTGGCCCGAGAATCCTCTGTAGTGCATGAATGTTGTCACTGCTCTCTATCATAAGTACTCTAAAAAAATTGAAAGCAAAAGCCAGCAGGAATACTAAATGGGCCAGGTTCAGACTCACATCACCCAAGGAGAGGCACAACACTGAGATCTCTGCAGTCAGAAGGTACATATGAATTACTGCAAGTTGATGTATTTATGGTGATGATGCAGAGATCAGCAGCAGGTAAGAAATGACAAGAAATCTTGTGAAAAAAGAAAAGCAAATCAAAATCTTGCATTGAAATAAGTTTCAAATAAACCTTTTCAAAATGAAAGGAAGTTACACCTTTGCTTGTCTTTCCCTACCAGGACAGTGCTGTGTAACGACCCAGAGATGACCCTCCCTCCTGTGAACATTCCCGTAGATACAACCAAGCTTCGGATAGAAAAGACAGCCATCCGCAGGGTGCCAGGAGAGGCTTTCCACCTACTTCACAACCTGGAGTACCTCTGGATGCCCTATAACTCCCTGGCCAGCCTCAGCGCCATCACCTTCAAGGGCCTTCATCGTTTGCAGGAGCTGAGGCTGGATGGGAACAACTTAATATCATTCCCTTGGGAAACCCTGGCTGGCATGCCACAGCTAAGGCTTCTGGATTTACACAACAATGAACTTACCTCAATCCCTCCAGATGCTGCTCGTTATGTTAAGAATATCACATACCTGGATCTGTCTAGCAATAAGCTGATGACTCTTCCTCAGGCTCTTATTGCCACCTGGGCCAACCTCCAGGCTGTTCCTTACTTCCCCAATGATAACTCCAAGATCATCCTAGGTAAGAGAAGCGCCTCTCATTTTGCAAGGAGCACAAATGTCAAGAGTTTCTCATCTTACTGCAGCATTTTCACCCACTGCGGTTACCATAGCAAATACTCTGCTATTATATATATGGAACTTAATATATCATATACAGTATGTAAATTCATTTACGTATTGACAAACTCACCACAGCCTCATCCAACCCAGCTTATTTGATTACTTGCTTGAATCTTTGTAGCAGAAACCTGGCAACTCTTGCTCAAGGCTCTTTTATTTATTGACACTGCCATTTTGGACAGAAATACAATTATGGTTAGAGCCCTTCATCATTCATATGGTCTTTTCTAATAAGACTCAGTATGGAATCAACCCATTTTAAGCAATATTAAATAAAAAGGTGGCTATTTATTATGTCCAAATTAAAGAGGAATAATGCCATGACAGCATAAAATCTGGGTCAGGACTGCCAATTTGTCTCTTCTCAGAGCCTTGTTTATCTGTTCACAGAGAACTAAACCCTAGTTTACCTAAACCCACCAAGACAGTGCTACCTTGAAGAGCAGCTGTAAAGCTACAAGAATCCCCTTTTGGTGGAAATTCTGGGCTCCTCAGAGGTATGGCTTTGGGTCAGTTGTCCATTTTGGTGTCAGCTGATTCTCAGTTGCAGTATGCCCAAGAGGGGTTTTGAGCACATTTACTAGTTCAGAGTATTACTAGTCTTTTAGCATTCGTGCGCTGGTTCAAATCTGCGGTACGCTGATGGTGTCTCAGAGTGGTTGCCATCTGCTGTTTTCACTGGCTGTGAGCTGATCCAGTTCTGGTGAGTGTGTGCATCTTTGGTCTGTGAGGTGTGTGCATCTGTGTGTACTGCCTCTACAGATATGGATGTGAGTTCAGCCACTTGCTGATAATCTCACTGGAGACACTGCAAGTTACCTCTCGCTCTGTGAAGTACCTGCTGCTCCTTGTTCCCTTGATAAATTTAGCGGGCTAAAGATTTTTAAAAAGGATTGCAGTGGAAAGAGATACAAGACTTAAAAAAAGATAAAAAATGCCACCTAGAAAGCTTTTTGTGTCCTTAGCAGATGTTGTTTAAGGTTCCATTAGCATCAGGAGAGGAGCAGGTGTTTCATTATCCTATTTTGCCAGATGCAGTAACAAATTCTTTAAGCCAAAGCTGGCAGTTTGGGATTGCCCATTTCATTTGTGGCAAGACAATGCCTATATCATTCTTTTCCTTTTTTTTTTTTGGAATCAAGTTCTAAAAATGCATAAAAATGTTATTCCATTCAGTATAGTTTAGTAGAGTTTTTTATTGAGTAGAACAGATCATGCCTTGATGGTCTGGCCAACCTGAGTGTTTACGTATCCAGCTGTGCATAGGTCGACTGTGCCAGGATCATAAAAATTAATGTAGGCAAATGCTTATAATACCAAAATTAATGTCATAATGTATAGACACGTCAGCTTTTAGATCCTATCCTGCTGACACTCATAGGGACCAGGTAGATAAAATGCATATCCCTCACAGGAGCAGAATGGGAGAACACAGCTGCTTGTTTCTGTTTCACTCTGCTCAAGACTGTTTATCATGGAGGCATAAAAAGTCATGAATAATAAAAAGTCAGCCCAATCCATTCCTTTGTCTCCAGTGTATCACTGTGACTTCTTCTCAGAGCCCTTGCTTGTAGACTACTTGAAGAAGTAGCTGCTGTGGTAAGTTGCTGGCTAATAGTCTGTGCCAAAGGTGCAAGCTTTTCCACGTGAGGATTGCCCACGGGAGCCCGTGGAACTGTGCTGTGCAGGGAAGCGAAGGACTCACTGAAGCTTTGGGGTTGCTGCAGCATCAGCTTGAGCTGGGGCACCTGCCAGGTAATCTGGGATAAATTGTTATCTAGTGCATGAGGTCAGAGGTAAGATGCAAAGAAGTATGCTGGCAAAAATGCCATAAAACAACAAATCCAAGCTGAACTCTCATTCTTTACTTAGTCCCCTTCACTTTAAAGTATTAATTTATAAGAATTGACCTCCTGCCATGACCCATCATTTTCACATCCTCTTCCAAGCCCGGGGAAGATGATATGGAATCATCTCAGAAGAAATTTTCCATCAGCATCTTTAAAACAGTTTGAGACCTCAGGGGCTTTTAATCAACACTGTGTTTCTGTTGACTGTAGCAAATTCAAGCAGCCCCTTGATGCTCGTGGAGCCTTGTGGTGCACCATCTGTGCATGTGTCAAAATTTGGTTCTTGCTGGAAAGCCTGTGCTTGCATGACTCCTGCTGCAGGGCTCCAGGGCCCTGTAGGGTGGGCACTGTAGGGTGGGCAGCTGTCAGTTCCTCCTGGTGCGAATTGAGAGAATATTAGTACTCTTTACTTTCAGGCAGGTGCCAGCCCCAAGGCATGTCTGTGGGCTGCCTGTGGAAAAGAGGAGGTGGAGCTCCCTTAGAGGAAGGAGAGCTCACTCCTGTGGCAGGCATGAGGCATGAGAGCCATGCTCCTGGCTTAGGCTTCAAATGTGTACCTGGAATGAGATGGTATAAATGTCCCTAGTGCCAATTCTGCTAGCTAAAATCATTAGAGACCACAAACTGTCCACAGAACAGCTGGATGGGAATATTTCTAAGTAGGATGACACAGATTTAATCAGAATGCAGCAGCTTCTGTTCATGGATATGCATTGCTCTAGTTCCAAATTTGCTTTTTCAGTACTATCTTCACAGGTCTACTTTTAATAGAGTATTGTATCATTTTTTCAGAATTTGAGTTCAATAGAAGCAAACTGAGATAGTAAAATAAAGAAAAAATAAACTTTCCAGGACTCTGAAACAGGAGTGTGCTCTTCCATAGATCCCTTTCTATGTGTGTATTCCTAAGATAGTTATTGTCTATTTATATTCTTTTATATCCCATAACAGGAATATTCTTCAATTTAATCCTTAAAACCGTTCTTTCATCTTATCCTTTGTAAATTAGCATTTCAGGAAAAACAACTGATTAATAAAATAATGAAAAAAACCTTAGACTAACCGGGCTGTAAGAGAACTATTCCAGTCAAGTAGGGTCACCCACACCTATTGCAGGCGTGACAGCTGGCATGACAATATGGCTAATATTTTAATAGTATCCAGTGAGAAGAATTTCCTGGCCTATCTGAGGAAGAGACTTCTTAATCTTCTCATACCAAAAAAAATCCACACCTGTTCTCACATGGTTACTTGTTTTTTTCATCCTAGAAACAAATGTGTTTATAAAAACTTCTTGTGCATTTTTATGTGCGTAAATTGCAATGTTTTCATGATATGAATAATCCTGCTTTGAACTCAAAGAATATGATTTCAGATGCAGGTTTTGAGACACTTTAGCAAGCCACGTCTATTCCATTTGACTAACTGGCAACTATGGGATCCATCAAGCTCAGCCAACAGCATCAGGGGCTGTCGGGACACCCCCACACCCCACCCCACATACCCTGCATAAGCATAAGCAGTTCTTGCAGAGCAGATTGGGAGCCTATCAAAATTTGTCCTGATAAAAAATAGAAACAAAAGTGGCAGAAACAGAAGGTGCTGTTGGAGTGACTTAGTGCTCTGATTTCTTTTGACAGGCTTGCAAGACAACCCTTGGGTATGTGACTGCAGTCTGTATGAAATGGTCCATTTCCTAAATTTCCAGTCTCCTAACATAGCATTCATTGAGCCCAGACTGAAATGCTACACCCCCCGGAGCCTTGCAGGAGTGCTCTTCAGTCAAGTGGAGCTAAGGAAGTGTCAAAGCCCCGTCGTACACACGTCTGTAGCCAAAGTGAAGACCATCCTGGGCAGCACTGTGCTGCTGCGATGTGGGACAACAGGGGTGCCCATTCCTGAGCTCAGCTGGAGGAGAGCTGATGGTGCTCAACTGAACGGCACAGGTGAGCTTGGTTTAAGCTTTTCTGGTACACATGGAATGAGTGAGGGAGACCTGTACCTTTGTTTTCTACAGACTCTTTAGCAAATGGAAGTTTCTATGACAATAGATCCTTCCTGCTGATAAAAGAAAGTGGTGCAAGAATAACATTCACTGGAATTCACAATAGTACTGTGGGTAATCCTCTACTGCGATGTGATTTGCTGTAGACTATAAAATTACATGATGTAAATATCATCAGATATATGTGTACTATAACGTGTAAAAAGTTGGATTTGTTTTGTTTCGTAACAATTGTGATAGTGAGACAAGCCAAGGGGTTTTCTGAAAATCTGTTGGAGCTGAAGAATTGAAATATGTCCAACTGTAGCAAGAGGCTGTTTTTAGTTGGTTTTTTAGTCATTCAGTCACTGACAAGGCTTCCCACTGAATTATTCTGTGGGTCTTTGAGACTAATGAATAGCTACTGTTAATCAGTTAGCAAACAGAGAGAGTCTGATGTGAATTCAGGCAGGACTCAGATCTGCTGTAGAAAGAAAAGGTTGCAAACATACATTACTGATATATTAAAAGACAAAAAAGTCACTAAACTGCTGAAGGGTAGAATACTTCAGTGGCAATGTCTCCAAGAAATCATTCATTTCTGGTAGGTTGACAAGGTCTCTTGGGAAAAAGCTCTGTGAGAGAAACACTGTCCACTTGGTCTGAGCACTTCTGTGCTCACCCCTCCTGTGCAGGAAGCCTTTAAACAGCCCTGGTTTGGTGACTGATCATATTTTTATTTCCATTTACAAGAACATTTGGAGCTAAAATTGCAATGTTGGTCCTTTAATGCGTGGGGAATGTAGGGAAAAAAACCCTTGCTATACTGACGACAATTGTCCTTAATTTTTTGACCTAGAGATTCTAGGTCAGGACCTGAACCTTCTACTTCCCTTCTACTTCTCCCTTCTACTTCCCCTGAATACTGCTGTATCCAGGGCCCGGCCCTGACTTTCACAGAGGATCTAAACTCAGCAGATAAATTGCTAAGTATGGGGTCTGATCTTCAAACAGTTACAGGGCTCCTTGATGCACAGAACCAGCAAGAGAGCATTTTTCTTTCTCAGCAGTAGAACCACTTGTAATAAATATCATTTTTTGGGGTCTGCACAAGTCATTGTTCTGTTGTGCATGGTGTGCAGGATACAGCAGAGCTGCTCCTCATAACGATAATGTGTCCCCATCATGCTGTGAACATCCCTCCTACACTTGAAGGAGATCCACCACAAAAAAATAGAAAAGTGAAAAGAGAATGATTTCCTGAAAGCCTATGTTGAGTTTACTTTGAACTACAACTGAGAATGATGTATTTTGTGCCCCATTAAATCAGACACTAGCACCTTTCAATAAACAGCTGGCTGAAAAGATAAATTATTTCTCAGCAACGGCAGCTTCTGTGCCAATGCTATAATATGACTATTTGAAATGTTGGTGTTCTGAACAGAAAGGAGTGAGAAAGAGCCTGCAGTGTGTATGTACAAGGAAGTGCCTTAAGTAGGCTATCTGTATGTTTTCTAATATACCTATTCAGTAAATAACTAAACTGAAAAAGTAACTTTTGCTGCCTTGTATTTCACTGCAGTTGGAAGGGGCCCTGGTTGCCAGGGCTGGATCCTGACCCCATGAGGGCTTAGGAGAAGGTTGCAGCATCCTGTCTTACCTTTGCCTTTCAGACATCTTCCTGGTTTACCTTTCAGTGGGAAAGGGCAGAGGGAGTACATGCTCATCCCAAGGAGGCTGCTCAAATAATGAAGAAGGTGCTTTACCCTTGTACACGATCCCAACTCTTTTTTTTTTTTTTTTTTTTTTCTTTTTCCCTGCACAAATAAAAAAAGGCAAAAAAGCTAGTTTTAGCCTCCAGGTAAACCAAGTGAGAAAATCAACACTCAGCTGTGTACTTATTCAGTGGTAAGTGATCAGAGCTGTACAAGTATAAAAAGCTGCAATAATTTAGCAGTAAAAGGTATATTATTTTTTATCTATTTTCCCATATACTCTAAACTAGTGCATATGTGGTTACTGGAATAAAATCTCCACTGTTTGTATTTTCTGTGCATCAGAGGACTGCATCTATGGTTCAAATAGATCATGTTATTGCCTGCTCCTTCCTTAAGTATTGTACCTACATAGGAATTTTTAAGCTATTTTTTTAATTGAAGAACCGTTCCTGTTATGTTTTCAAACTGCATGTCAGTTTGGAGGAAATAGCATCAAATGCTTCACATATATTCATTCTGAAGCAGTTTCAATCCCAACATAACCTAATTTTAGTGTTACTGTCCTTCTCTTAGGTTCACTTTGATTTTGTAACATTCTTGGTGGCAACCAGAAACGATGATTCTACTGCATTGAGCAGATATTTGGCTGACAGAATCTAAGTATTTTACAAACATGTCATTACTTCTATTAATTATTGCCTATTTAACATTTTTCCTACCTTGCAGTTCACCAAGAGATTTCCAGTGATGGGATGAGCTGGTCTATTCTGGGCTTGCCTGTAGTCTCTTACCTTGACTCTGGAGAGTACATCTGTAAAGCAAAGAATTTTCTGGGAGCAACAGAAGCGTTCATATCTCTCATCATCACAGACTCGGAAAGCACAGATAATCCTAACTCTAATGTCAAAGGCACATGGAATGGGAAGGCGAGTGGGATGGAAGCAGCGGCCTACAATGACAAACTAGTAGCAAGGTATGTTATCACCACTTCCACTGTGCCTACCCTGGGGGCTGGAGTGGGCACTGGAGAGGGCCTGCTCCAGGATGTGGAACAGGACAGCAACCCCAGGAACCTCCTGGTGAGCCCACCTACCAGTCAGCAGGAGCCAGAGAGAATTGTGAGGTCTGTCAGGGTGATAGGAGACACCGACCAGAGTATCACCCTGGCCTGGAAGGCACCCCTGGCAAAGAACACGACAGTGTTCAGTGTCCTTTATGCCATCTTTGGAGAGAGGGACATGCGGCGGATCAATGTGGAGCCAGGGAAGACCAAGGTCACTCTTTATGGACTGCTGCCAAAGACCAAATACATCGTGTGTGTCTGTGTGAAAGGGCTGATCCCCAGGAAGGAGCAATGCATCATATTTTCCACAGATGAAGTTGCCAGTGCGGGAGGGACTCAGAAGCTGATCAATGTGGTTGTCATCAGCGTGGCCTGTGTCATTGCTGTTCCTCTGACACTGGTGGTGTGCTGTGGAGCACTGAAGAGGCGCTGCAAAAAGTGCTTTGTGCGAAAACCCAAGGAAATTCAGGAATCCTATGTCACCTTTGAAAGCCTGTCTCCTGGGGCCAAGGCGAAAGGCGTGGAAGGAGAATACTTGACTAGACATACCCCTGATGAGTCGAACAGGCTGCTGTCTGCCCGATCTAGTGTGGACTCAGAAGCAATACCAAAGATAGAGGGACAACCTAATGAATACTTCTGCTGATAGTAACCAGGCTGATTGTCAGCTTGCCAAATGGAGAGCTTGTGGCTGTATATATGACTCTGTGCTCCAGCACTCCAGGCAGCCCCATCAATGCTTCTCTCTGCAACATGTTCTGGAGAAGGATGAAAGAGGGTAGATGGTGCTCAAGCTTTACAGAAACATGTTTCTCACACCACTTGGAGTTTGCTGTTTTGTACCCAGTCAAAAGCTTCTCTGATAATGGCCTCGTTCTCTTGAACTGCTTTTTATTTTTCCTGTAAAATGAAGTGTGCACACTAAGTGTGAGAACATTAAGCGACATTTTTGAGTGTGTTCTGCTTGGTGTTGTTTAGTACCTGCTCTGCAATATGCTAAGTACTTTCTTCGCAGCTCTTTTGATGTTCTTCTGGTTGACAAACAGGGGAGTGTTAGTAATTCTACAAATATCTATGAATTTGAAGACTGAGAGTCTCACTTTTGACGTCCCCCATGTTTGCATGAAACATCCATCTTGATGCTTAGTCATCACTAAATACAGATGCACAGCAACCCTTTCTAATATGTTCAACATAATAACATCTCTGCTCTGAATTTATAGAAATGTGTAAAGGAGATAGAAATCAAGAGAGAAATCCAAATCCACTCCTAAGAATCATAATAGAGAGCATTTTCTGATTGCATTTTGGCCCTAAACACTATTTTAAAGATATTATTGAACAACGGTGCAGCACAAGTCCTTCAGTATTGGTCCTAACTGGCATTTTGTAGCTGTATTGTAATTAGTGGAATGTTTTATATCGGCTGTGCTAATTAAAAAAATCATGCAGTAGCCAGCTTTGCACATTGTGTGTTGTGTTGTAATGCTTTGTAATCATACTGGAAAACCTACATTAGACAGTTTTGCGTAAATCTCCCAAACCAGCCCTGTCATTGCTGCCTGTGTTCCTGGCAAAACTGATGGTGAAGACCCACATGGTCAGCCAGGCACTTGTGACTTGGTCATGCAAATAACTTGCTTCATGCAGAGCAGGAGAATGTGATGCTGTGACAGATCCCCGGCCATGTACATATCAGCCATACCTGATAATGGCCTCAGTGGTGGCAGAGGCTCAGGGCACGCTTTTGGGTTTCAAACATTTTACAAGTTCAAGAACCCTGCAAAAGAACTGTCTAATAGTCATCTAAATGTACTTTCATAGTCAGGGTGAGCTATTCAGTCATTTAAGTCCTGCACATTCCCTGGAATTTGGATCTAAGTGCTTATCACAAAGTACTTTGCTGATGTATAATTTTCCACTCAAGTCTCTCATGTAGTAATACTGTATAATATTTTTACTCTTTGTAATAAATATTATCAATGAAGAAAATTATATATGTTCTGCCAAATGTTTAGTGGGAGAGATCTACCCAGGTTAAAGTGGTAAAGGGTAAAACTTGCTGAATTGTTTTGAAATGTGTTTTTGTAAATTTATTGGAAGGAACTCCACTCACGTTCTGGATGTGTATGTACAGTGTGCGTTAACAAAATTCATGGGTTGGAATGGAGCCCTGTATGGATTTTGGAAGTCCTTCTACGAGTTAGGTCAGATTTCTTGACCTGATGGAAAAAACAAGTCATTTGATCTCAGCATTAATACTTGCAACAGGGGTACCTTATGGTAGTTTCTGATAGGACTCCCTGTATTCCTTATATTAATGATAAAGAACTTCTCTTGTACTGGGAGAATTTGTATAAAGTATTATTGTGTACACCCTATATAAAAGGCATGCCACTTCTATCACTGGACTGTGTAGAGTTTTAGATTTGCAAATAATGTTTTGTAAAATCATGTATTTTAATACAACAAATTAACTGATGAAATACGCTGTATGCAATAGATTTATTACTTATTTATACAGTTGCATTTCTCAGCATTTTTAATCTCTCTCCAAGGTAGAAAAGAGTATTTTTCCAGTACCAGTTTTTGTGGTGAGTTGTAAGGAGTGCTGTGTGTAAGCCTGGGCTGTGCAGAAATCAAGCCTGCCATGGCCTGGGATGGGCAAGCTGCTGAAGAATCAAAGCTGTCCTAAAGTTCTCCTGTGGTGAACTGAGTGGACCTACTGCCCAAGGACTTTGCTGTAACCTGACAGGGAGCCAGAGGTACTCACTTTTCAGCTGACTGGAGACAGAAGCTGGGTAATTTGCAGCCTCCAGCCCTAGTGAGGAGCAACTCTCACCTACTACAACACACAATCTGTGAGCTGCCAAAGGAAGAGGCATCAGCTGGGCCAGCACTGCTGCTCTTTCCTTGCAAGGAGGAGAGGATGGAGCGATTGTCCTGTGACATTCACTGTGCATGTGTTACATTTTACACTTTTTTTGCACTTCAAATAAGTAATGATCCCAAGTAGAATAAATGTGATTTTTCTTTTCTCTTTCCCATGGATATTCTCACTGTCTCAAAGATGAGGCATCACAGTTTATCATCTCAACTGCTGCTGCTTCAGAACAAGCCTTTCTCTCTGCTGCACTGGTGATTCATACAAGACAGGCAATAGGTAGAAACTTGTACAAGTTCTCTGTCTTCTGGCATTGGTCAGAGAAGCCCTATTCTTGCTAAAATGTGAGTGAAATTTCAAACCATTAGGTAGACTGATTTTCTGCTGAATATGACCTCAAGGCTCTGGGTCAGATTTTCAGTGGTATCAGACATGTAAAGATAAACACCTCACTGGATTTTCTGTTGCTGTTTTAATGGAAGGGCTGTTAAGCCCAGTGTTTCAGCAGGGTAAGGAGAATATTCATCCCCGCAAACAATTTCTGTCTTGATTAAAGTCAATTCTCAAGACGTGCTGTAGCAAACAAAATTAACACCTATCTTTTGGAATTACTGCATTAGTAGCATTTTTTTTTCATTTGTTGACAATTTGTTCTGTTTAGTTTCCTTTTCCTTTGAAAGTATTTGCTCCATTAATAATCTCTTTTTGTCAGGTTTTGACCAATTTGTTTCTTTTTGGCGCCTTTTTCAAATATTTTGGTATTGTTAAGCAATGTATTATGGGACCTCTTTGAGCATAATGTTCTCTACAATAATATTTAAAATTTCTTCTCAGATGAGTGTGGGACCATATCAGAAATACTTAGGAATAAAGTAAGGTGTTTTGCACCAGCTGCCTGGGCTGAGCAGTATGAGCCGCTCCTCGATGGGCATTGCATGGGATATATAACAAAAACTAGCTCCTCCTTCCCCAGTATCTTTTAGTACTTATTTTGGAAATCAGAACAGTGTAAAATTCAAAAAATAATGACAAGGTTTAAAAGAGAAGGTAATCATGTTTTAAAAAATTAATCCAAATATCTCTGAACTGTACCTAAAAATTTTTATTATTTAATTTTCATACAAGTATCTGCAGTAAAGCAGCTATCAAAGTGAGGAAAGTGAGCAGAATATAAATGAAATAACGTGCTCAGAGTGGTTAAAATCAAGTACTACAAGTAGTTGAAGTACAAGAAGAAATGTAGAAACATATGTTGAGGCTTTGAAATATGTTTTTCCAAACATCTTAAAAAGTGTCCACATTATCTGGTGAGTAGATCCGGAAAAAGGCTAATATTGGCTCTGAATTATAAAGTCTCTACAAATATTTTAATGCAACATATGCATAAAAATTCTACAAATGTAATGTTCAGGCAGACCACAATGTGATTTACGCATGTTGAAGGGCTATAATTGCATTAAGTGTGGTAACTTGCACATTTATTTCCATGTGCCCAGAAAGAATAGACTACAAAGTCTTTAAATGATAAGAAAAAACATAGGACACAAAGGTGTGCAGGTACATAGACATAAACTTGAAAAAAAAAAACAAAAAACAAACCCAAAGTGTCAAGAAGGACAGTAGAACATTTTTCAAGGTATTTTAGAAAATGAATGGACATTGAGGTATAGCTTTGAAAGTATTCCCATAGTAAAATAAAATCTAAATATTAAAAAGGTCCCAAAGAAGCTGATGTCAAAGTCCCTCAGTGTCAGAACTGACTGGTAAAGCCTGTACAGTTTCCGGCTGTATTTAATTAGTAGTCATTGCTGCAGTACTGTGGCTTAGCATGAGCTTTACCAGCTTCAAAGTCCATGAACAGAAGACAAAAATTATTGCCCAAAACAGAGCAAAAGAATTCTTTCCTTTTTCCTATTACTCCATGTTTCCCAAAAGCCAGGACTGCCGGTGTGCAGACCAATCCACTATTTTGGGGGTACATAAAGTGAAAACTTGGATTTAACAGAATAGTTGTCTCCTGGTGGTGATGTGGGGCTGCTGCAACCTCAGTCACTCCCCACGGGAGGGTGTTGACCCTTGTCCTGGTTTCCACATGGGAAAGGGACTCTGCTCCTGCCCTGAGGTGCCCTGAGTGGGAAACAAAACCTTTCCTTTCCTGCAGAGGATGGAGCAGGGTGGGTTGTGCCCCTTTGTCCTCCCTCTGTGGGACTTGCTGCAGAGCTTAGAACCCTGCCAGGGACATTGGATTGCTCAAAAAAATTCAGGAAAGACTGCCAAGTTTTTACAGCTGCTGTTCTTGTTGAACATTTGTGAAGGAAGCTTCTTTTCACATCGCCTTCCTCTTTTTCAAAGCTGCTTTTTTAAACTGTATTATTTGTTGCTACATGTAATCACAGAATCGTTAAAGTTGGAAAATACCTCAGGATCATCAAGTCCAACCATTAACTGAACCACCACCATGCCCACTAAACCATATTATGAAGTGCCACATCAAGTAATTTTTTTAAGCACTTTGATACGTGCACTGTATCTGAAGCACCCAACTGCAGCCTTCAACTCTTACGTCCTGCAGGGATTTCTAACACTGAGAGCCCTGGCAGAGGGACTAATTGTAAAGCATCAGCCTGGACTTGAGTTCTTACAGGTCTCTGTATGGCTGTCATTTCAGGATGGAGTTTGACTCCCTCGCCATAGCTGGGAGCACACAATGGGTGTCCTTTTGGCATTTGCTTTGGCAATCAGTGCAGCCTCTTAAATTCCACTTCCCAAGGATTAGCAGAAAATGTCTCTATGGAGATTTATTTTGACAGCTTGGGTTTTAGACAGCTTGTTCTGCATTTTGGCTTTGCCCAGGATGCCACATAATGTTAAATAGCAGCTGAACTGAGTGGACATCTGCTGTCACAGTAGTGACCATTAAATTTACAAGCTGGCTGCATTAAAAAGGCAAAATCCCACTCCAGTAGGGAACATAAACATAAGGACTGTGGCTTGACAAGACCCTTTGAGGGTTAGAAGGCGAGGCACACTCCAGGCAGGGGTATGATAGAATGGCACATTTATTAAAAATGGCTCTGGTTTATATAAGGGCAGCACGGAACTTTCCGGAAAGGGGGTTGAACTTG
>JAWWMP010000167.1:8853052-8870102 GCA_035047865.1 Dendrocincla tyrannina
GAAACAGCTCTTGGTTGTAGCTCCCCTTCTTGACACTCAGTCTCGTCAAGCAGTTTCGTGGTCTTTCTTCCATTTGGCGTAATTTCGTACTCCCACAGTGGCTAATACTGGGGGATTTTTTTTTCCTTTACTTTCCCCCCCCCTTCTTTTCCTTCCCTGCCTCTCTCTACCTTAGAGAGTGGGTAGATTTGCTACGCACTAACTCATCTGATTTTGATAAGTAATTCACCACTAGTCTCTCAGGTTAATAAAGAACCTTCTGAGTACACCTGGAATTTGGAAATATTTAGATAAATGGCCTCTCAAGCAGCAAATAAATATCAGCCTGAAAACAGCCAGAGCATTGGCCCATGGTACTAACACCACTCTTTGAAAAGCCATTTTCCAGCCTTATAGAAGACAGGTGAAACTGGGAGGAATTCTCATGCAGAAGAAGGAAAAAAAAAATTTTTTTTGTCTGTTAGGCAACTCATTTATTTAAATTACTGTATTTCTAACAGAGATCCCTGGATATCATTTTAATTGCTGCGTCCCAGGACATGGGGTATTCTGTACCTGTTCTGTGCTAAAAGATGTACATGGGGGGGAACTCACCAGTAGTTTTTACTCTGTATATAAACATATTAATAAATAACACTTCATTTTTCATGAAAGATTTTTCTGAAGACATGACTTAGCTGCTACATACATGGTTCATGGAGGAGGCACGTGAAGGTGGCAGAGAAGGGGCCTTCCTTTCAATCAAAGGAGGTCCTTCCAAGGCTAGGCATTAAAAGGCCAAAAGTGAATCCCTCCTGCTGCTCTGCTGGTGCAGCTGGGACAGCCAAACCATCCCAACACAGTGGCCTCACTGGGAGCATGTGTGCAGCTCATTAAGCCGGCAGTTTTCTATTGCATTTCCCTTGAATCCCATGCACTTGATGGGTGATTCCATTTCTCTTGAATACTTGGCCAGGATGACTGAAGAAGCCAATGGTCTGGGCGGACTTCAGCTACTTATCCCATAACAGGAAGGTGTCCCATCGCCTCTAAAGCTGAACACCGTCAAGACACTGGTTTTCTTCTGCTTCTGCTGAAAGCCCTGCAGGTCACACATAGGAAAACTCCTGGATTTGCTCCTGACACCCAACTATTTTCTAACTGACTACATGATAAGTGATTTACTATTATTATTGAAAATTACACTAAATATATCATATTATATATATTTATATTTTATATAGGTAATATAAAAATATATTGCATATGTTGTATTATATTATATATAGTTATAAATTTATAATTATAACATAATAATAATATAATTGCTTTATTAGGGAATATTTTCATGGCAGACTACAGTATTGGTGACTGTGGCATTTGTCTTCCCAGAGTCCCACGCCCATGCTGGATGGGCAAGGGGGTCCCTGAGGCCCTCTGCTTCAGTGGCTGATGGATAACTGGGAAGAGCACATCCTCCCATGGCGGCTGCCACTGTTGGTCTTGCAGCATTCTCAGTTTATCCAGGCAGTCCTGTTGATGAGTGTCCCCTCTGCTGCTTAAGCTACAAAGAAAGTGCATAAGGAGTGTCTGCCTCAGTGGATGGGGACTGTTCTGGGGCCACTCTCACTGCAACAGCAACAGCTTCATCAAGAAATGTTCCCGGTGGCCACCCCTCATCCCCCAGGTGGGGGATTTGTAGCTGCTACATCTGTTGTGCTACAGACCAGTAGCCTTATGCCTTCAATCCTGGGTCAATGACATGTCTAAATGTAGGGCAGTTGAAAAAAATCAAGTACTGCCCCATGGGCTAATAAGGAACATTTCAGTTAAAAAAACCCATAAAAATCCCATATGGTTATGGTTAGAAGCCAGGCACAGCAAGCAATAAGCAGCCCCACAGGCCCACTACTCATGATCTGCTGCTGATACACAGGGGACAGTCACAAAGCGCTGCATCAGTCCCCAGCAGTTTCTCCACCACTTAATTTTGCTGATTTGCCATGAAATAAAGCTCCTGTGGATTTAAACGTTTCAGAATCAAGCCTATGTCTTCTGTAGGTTTACAGTGGCTGCACTATTGCACACACCCTGAGAGCCAGGTATAGCTTTAAGCCATCACACTATAAATATTCTTCTATCCTGGTCCCATAGGTCAGAGTTTAAGTAGGTTCAGGCTAATCTTGCTTTGTGACCCAACGTTACACATATGGGCAGTGAGGTGCAGCCCCTTTCCAAGGTACACTCCTCTGCAGGATGTAGTGAAGCCTATCCACACTAGATGGCCCCAGGAGAATGCAGAACTCCTTGGAAATAATAATCAAACCCTGTTGATTTAAAAGATAAATAAATTTGGTTACTCAAAATCCCTTCTCATAGAACTACTTAGATTGAGTTTTTCAAGGTGCCTGAAAGGCAGTCAGAACTTCTTATGGGCGAAGCCAGAGAATAGCACTGAAATATTATATTTACAAAAGAGATTGACTTCCAAAACTCTCTTTTCTCAGAGAAACCCACAGACTGGCCACAGCTATATTGCTATTTTCATTACCAATGTGTAGAGACTGAGCTACTAGGGAAGGGAGGGGTGGAGTTGTTTCAGAGGATAAAGGTGACAAACTTATGTTTCCATGACAAAACATCTAAGTTCAGGGAGTAGGTTTCACACTCACCATGAGTACAGCCTGCACAGCGCTGTGGGCAGGGCTTGGGGTTGGATGGATTGTGCAATACAGCACTATGCACTGACAAATTACAGCAGTGAATTCTGGCCCTTACTGTGGTGTTCTGCCATGATAAATGCCATTAAAATACAGGAGTACAGTAATTAGGCCTGGTTAATTACTTGTAAGGGCTTGGAAACAGAAGTGGTTTTGGCTCCATCTTCATATTGCAAACCAAATAAATATGTTTGTCAGAATCCCCTCAACTAGAGGATAAATGCCAAGAGTGGTCCCAGGGGTGATTTTTAGCACTTGGACACAGACTATGAACCACGAAACATGTCTCCTTTAGGGTTGGGTCCCCAGAAGGATTTATTTCTGCGTCAAGGAAGATTACAGCTAATAGGATTTGCTTCTTGGAGGCTGTTGGCATGTTTGGTGCAAACCCCTGCACAGTGCTTTCTTAAAGGAGAATATGGACCCTGTTTGTCACATTTTTCTTCTTCTTCTGGCCTTCCACAAGATAAACCCATCTGTTTCATCTTGTATCACAGGATGCTCTTGCTCTCAAGACAGCTTTGGAAGGTAAGGACACTGGTTAGCCCTTTTGTAGCAGCAGCAAAGCAGCTCATGTATATTGCCAATGATGTGAGCATCAAAACCAAACAGATTGCTGCATGGAGTAACTCATCCAATACTTGACTAGTGCTGGCTCGAGCATAGAGTGAGATTTCTCTTATTTTCCTGAGATATTAGTTGCATACATAGCCATTTTTATGACTTAATTGCATTCCTATAATTTCTTTATAGGAAAATTGGGTGAATAGAAAAAAGGATGGATGTACGGCTTAGGCACGCCTTATTCAAAGTGCTTGTAGTCATGTATAGGGAGCTGGTTTGTTAGCCACAAATGTGGTGTGTGACCTGGAGAATTTTCTGTTTTCCTCCTTAGGAGTTTGCTCTGCATGTCTGCACTGCTGAGGCAGATCCCTGCAAACATCCCTCCAGACATCCGGAAAATTAGAATAGAAAATTCTCACCTAACAGAATTGCCTCGTGGATCTTTTGAGAACGTTAGTGCCTTGGAGTATCTCTGGCTCAATTTTAACAACATCACAGTGATGCACATCAAGAGCCTGGAATATCTGCCAGCTCTGCAGGAGTTGCGCTTGCAAGGGAACAAATTAAGTTCAGTGCCATGGACAGCGTTTCAAGACACCCCAGCTCTGAAAATCCTGGATCTGAAGCACAACCGGCTGGATGTCCTTCCAGAACATGCACTCCGCTATCTGCCCAACCTGACCTATTTAGATCTATCCTCAAATCAGCTTACCATCATATCCAGGGATGTTTTCTACAACTGGCCTGTCTACCAGAGAAGTCAGAGAATGGAGGGGCAGATAGAAGCAATTTCCAATGCTGTCGTGGCCCTTCATGACAACCCCTGGATTTGCGACTGTCGTCTGCGGGGATTTGTCCAGTTTATCAAGTCAGTTGGCCCACCTATTATTCTGATGAATTCCTATTTAACATGCTCAAGCCCAAAATTCAAGACAGGGAAGTTTTTTCATGAAGTGGAGCTTAATAGCTGCATGAAGCCCCTGACCTCAGCCCTTGACACCAACCTGACAGTCCCAGCGGGGCTAAATATCACCCTGACCTGCTTTGTGCAAGCCAGCCCTTCCCCGGCTGTCTGGTGGACCTATGCACTCAAACTTTTAAGGGCATTTAATGGTAAGCAAAGCTTTTCATTTTCTTCTTTTTTTTTCCCATTAAAAATTTATGCTCTACCATTCTACTTATATAGGTCTGCAGGGCATCACAGTCTCCACAGCAACTCTCAGCCCCTTTAGAGCACCACAGTTATTGTGGTGGTAATAATCCAAGTAAGTCTTAATCACCCTATGCATCTTAGCACATCTGACCAGCATAAGAAGAGCTGCTTCATGCAGGATATCTTTCAAAGATGAAAGGAGCATGGTCTCATTTTTACACAATTATTTTACATGTGGATTTGCAGTAGCAGCTCTTTGCTCATGGCACATGGTGTAGGAACTAGTAATACTATATCAGTTGTACATGTTTAATAAAATTGTAGTTACCTAAATATGCTTGTATATTTACACTATATATTATATACTACATATATATATGCACATGCACTATATATTTGTATGTACACTTTTGTACGAGCCCATACACATATACACAGGCTTGTATGTTCCTGCACTATTCCCATATATTTCCCCAAGAAATACTACACAAACTACAAAACTATGCAGCCTTATTTCCTGCCTGTGTCCATTCATGTTCTGCCAACTGAAACAGAGGTTGTCGTTCTCCCTAAGTCTTGCTTATTTATATTCTTTAGCAATGGCCTTGTGAAATGAGATCTTTTCCTCCCAATCCATCCTCCCTCATATTTATTTTTAGTAAGAGCCTTCAATAGGACAAGTTGCTATTTTCACCAGGTAAGATAATAAGGCATACAGGCACTGCACAACTGTGTGTTCCTAATAAGCCAGCTAGCTAAATAGGATAGCATTAGCCCTTAATCCTGGGCTATTTGCTTCAATTGCAGTGCTGTAGCAGCACTTGTGTGCCTTTTTACAAGCACATGCTGAAATAATTATATACAGGTTTTTCCCAACCTACGCCCCTGTTTGGGTAGATAACATGTCTTAAAACTGAATCTCACTTCCAGCCCAACACTTCCTGGGTCCATACACCTCTTTTTGGCCCAAGCCTCTTGAGACTGACATTTTTCCACACCCAGTCTTAATGTGGATGGAGCATGTGTCCGAAATGCAGGTGTGTCTCCTCAGTGGCTCCTCCTGGTTTGCCCTGACCTAAGAATGATGATGGCAGGTGGCACATGGGCAGCTTGGCCTCTGTCCACAGCAGCCTTCCCAGACACTTGTGCTGGGGCAGGGGTCGGGTGCACTCCATGTCTCTCATGCGTGGGTGTCCCAATGTATTTATTGCCTTTCAGAGAGATAACACTTTGCTGACAAGCTCTGTGAGGTGTGGCACACTCCTGTTGTCCCTTTTCCTTTTTCTCTGGGCAGAGCAGGGCAGGTCCTGCCTGGACCCCATCCCATGCTGGTCTTGGGGCTGCCCAAGGGCATGGTGGCTCCCTGCTGGCACAGGGAGGAGGGGCCCTACTTGCTGACAGAACTCTCCTCTGCCCCTCTGCAGTGTCCACTGAGCCCATCAGCGAGGACACTGTGCGCTCTGAGCTGCTGATCCCAGCAGCACGGCCAGCAGATGCGGGCAACTACACCTGCACAGCCGCTAACTTCTTGGGCAACACCTCAGTGGCCATCAACCTGCGCGTGGTGGCCCCGTGGGCATCCACCACTCCCCGGGGCTGGGCCCCCATCGCCCCTGCCGAGCCAGGTGCCCATGTGGAAGTGCGCATTGCCAAGCAGACGGTCTACGGCATCACCCTGGAGTGGTTTGCGGCGGCGGCGGCAGCGGCAGAGCCAGGGGAGACCTGGTATACCCTGCTAGTGGGCCGCTACGATGCTGCCCAGAAGGACACCATCTACATTGGCCCTGGGGTCAACACCTACTCGGTGACCGACCTGCTGCCCGCCACCAAGTACGAGGTCTGCGTGGCCGTGCGCAACCAGGCTCCCCGCAAGGGCCAGTGTGTCGTCTTCGTCACAGGCAGCGATGTCAGCCAGATGGAGCAGCGCGAGAAGCTCATCCACATCGTGGTCATCGTGTGCGCCATGGTGCTGGCTGTGCCAGCCGGCATGTATGCCTGCACGGCCGAGGCCCTGCCTGGCTGCCTGGCCCGCTGCCCCAGTGCCTGTCCCCGGCGCCGCCGTGGGGGCCAGGCCCCGGCCGCGGGCAGCAAGGAGAGCACGCTGGACAGCATCCCTGCTGGCAGCGAGGACGGGCTGTGCCGCCCCGAGGATGGCCGCAGCGCCTGGCGGGCCCCAGCCCGCGAGGAGCCTGGCAAGGCCCGGCCACCCCACAGGAACAGCGCCGACCTCTACTAGCACAGCCCCTGCTGCCCTGCGAGCGCGGCCAGCGTGGCCCCGCTCACACCGCGAGCCACAGCACGTGCTGGTTTTCTCAAAGGCCCATGCGGGGCGGCTCTGTGCCGCGAGGCCTCGGGGCACGGCGGGGCACGGCTGTTGTTTGCGGCAGGCTCGGGGAATGGAGGTGCCCAGGGTGCAGGTGCGGAGCTGTGCCCCCACAGCCCCGGGCTGCCCCTGCAGCACTGTCATGGAGCAACGCACATTGACACACAAAGAAAACCAGCGCTGACAAAAAAATAACCCCAAAACCAATATCAGTGCTTGTGGCCAAAGGCCAGAGGTCTCCCCTTGCTCACAGGCGTGTCTTCGATTATCCGTTCTTCTTGCTCACAGCTCTGCCCAGTGCCAGCTGCCAGCGTCTCCTGAGTGCCACCTCCCTAGAATGGACAGGGGAGCTGGGCAGGGCTGTGGTCATAGCCAGAAACAAGTGGTGGGGAGGATTAGGTCAACACAAGAGAGATTTTGTTTTACTTGGAGAAAAATCTTTTTTTATGATCAGAGGTGTTGGTTTTGGGAGCATTTTGTTTGTTTGTTTTGCTTTGTTTTGTGGGGGGGGTTTGTTGCTTTTTTTTTTCTTTTACTCCTCTTCAAGGTTTACAAAGCCCTAAGAGATTCACAGCTTTGGTTGTACCAAACCCAGGAAAAATGCAAGTGCTTACTGAACACCCAGCCAGAGCACAGGGCTTTGGGGTTTTTCAGTTGCTTTGGTTTTTTGTACTAGAGAGAACGGGTGGGCTTTTTACTTGTGTCCAAACATATCTTATAGGACTGTTTTAGTTTCACACTAACAGTGCTCACACAGACACTAACACTAACACACGCTTGTGCCTATTGCTACACAAGTGTTGTTGATATATTCTTTAAAGTTAGCAAAAAGACCTGGTGAAAAATGAAGGATTTGTCCTTTGGAGGCAAACACTGAACTGCTGTTTCTCCTTCCACCTTCCCCCCCACTTGCACTCCTTATCCCAGGATGGTGCTGTGGCCGCAGGGGGTGATGAGGATGCTCAGCCCGAACCAGACTGGTGAGACAACGGGACAGAGGCAGAGCACATGGTGGAGCAGGGGTTTGGGAGCTGAATATGCAAGCCAGGCACCTTCCCTAAAGGCCGACGGGTGCCTGCCCATCCTGCTGCTTTGAAACCAAAGCTCGCCTCCTTGCTAGAGGCAAAAAAGCTCTAATAAACACGTAAAGGAAACTGCTCCCTGCTTGTGGAGCAGCTCAATGCTGTGATTCTCAGGGGTCTGAGGACATGTGACTTATTGTTTTTCTTTTTTTGACATCAAGCTTTCCAGCACAACCAAAGCATGTGGCCCATAGACTGACAGCCCTTGTCATATGTGTTGTTATAGATTGTCTCAGAAATAAAAATCTACAGCAGACATCCCAGCTGTAAGCAGAGATAGAGCCTAATGTGAGCTTCATGCTGTGGTACTTTGGCTTTCTAGCTGTATTTTGATTTTTGGTGTGTGTTTTCCATGCTGTCTCTCCTCAGGTCCCATGTTTCCTCTCTCAGCACCTCCTTCTGCTGTAATGTACTGCACAGCTTTTGAACAGAGACCTGTTTTGTCACTGCTGACTCTCAGTGTGAATACTTCACAGGACTTCCTAGTCTTGTAGTCCTTTAGTGTCAAAGCAATAAACACGACAGATTTTCAGAATACACAGATGTCCTCTGCTTCATCTCTAGCCTTTTACAGTTCCAAATTGCAAAGAAGCCTGAATGCCAAGAAGCTCCAGAGTTTAGCTGCAGGGATGGAGCAGGCTGGACAGTTGCAGCACATGTCACAGAGGGTCTGGAGGGGTGGAGGAAGGGGCAGAAACAGCCGGCCAAGCTGGGAAACCTTGACCTGGAAAAGCTACCTGTGGAGACAGCGCATACAGAGTGAGACACAAGCTGCTGATGGTTGAGGACCAGCGCAGGGCTGTGGATGAGGGGGAGTGAAAAACAAAGCACTGTCTGCAATGACTGGCCTTCCATTCCAGTCGATACGGAGAAACAACAGTACAGTGTTGAGACTGGCAAGAGCTGCTGAATCATGGGAAGGGAACAGCCAGGGGAAGGACAAAACATCCCATCACCACATGTAGAAAGTTCATAACAAATCACGTACCCAGTGGGCACTGGCATCAGGCTGAACCTGCTGCCTCACGAGGAGCCTTCCTGCCTCCAGGGCCATGCTGCAGTGGGCTACAGAGCACCACGGGTCTGCTATCCTGCCCATCCCCTGGGCCATGTGGCCTCCTGCTTCTTACCTCCTCTGCTTCCAGCCTGGTGTTGTCTGAAAACCACATAGCAGCCCACAATAGTGTCCATTTGGTCAGCCTAGAAAGCCATGCCTGCCTGCCCTGTGCCCTTCTGGTCACATACCAGGCAATGACAAGGCATTGTTGTCAGCAGAAGCACACCATGCACAGAAGCACCTTTTGCAGGATTTTTTTATTTATTAACAAAAATCCTTGAAGTTGAAATACATAGTAACTTGGAAAGAGTCTTACAACATAGTAATAAAACATCTTTATTGCCTCTTAAATATAATCTCTAAGACTATAAGCCTGTAATTCCTGTTAAATCTGACTTAATTGAATGGTCTTTATAGGCTTTCCTCATTAGAGAATGAACACCGAATACTGGCTTTAACACAACATCAGGAAGACAGTAGTATGGGGAATAAATCACTAACTTTTGGTACCTCAGGAAATGTTGCAGAACCTGGAGGAGACACAGCCAGCAGAAGGCATGTGCTTGCACAGGGCAGCAGGAGAGGGATTGGGGGCTGCATGTCCCCTCCCTCCAACCAGCTCATGGCCAGGGGACAAGGATGAGGCAACCACACACAATGCTAGAATCTGGGCCTTGGGCTGCACTACCACAGGAAGGGGGATAAACAAGAAAACAGGGGAAAAAAGGAGGGAGATGTGACAGGAGGGGCTCTGGGGGCAGCACTGCTGCCATGGCCTCCAGCTGGGACCCTGATGCACCTCTTGGCTACAGCTGCTGACTAAGCTCACAGGTAACATGAGCCATGGTCACCCTCTGGCTTCTAGGAGGATTGAATTGAAGTTAAAACATACATGACTTTCCCTGTAAGTGGGTAAATTTTATTCAACCCTAAACTACCCCCTAATAGCTATCCCCTAAACTGATGAAGTGCTGGCGCAAAAAAAGGGATCCGGATGGTCAGGTCTGCTGGTTCAACTCAAATGACAGCTGAAGAACTCTCATGAACCCCTTGAATTAACACAGTATCCTGTCCTGTTGGGTTTGTTCCCCATCTTAATGTTTCCAGTGCCAATCCATGACAGCATAGCTTCTCTGCAGGACCAGGGCTCAGGCAGAGAGTGCATGGTGCTGCTCCCCAACCATCCCTGTCCATGCTGCCTTCTCCCCAGGGAATGGAAAACAGCCAGACCCAGCTGAGAAACATCTCCTCAGAAACAAATATAAGGGAGAAACCGTGGGGTAGATCTGGTGAAAAGAGTGCTCTGCTCTCAGGGGCTTTTTACTGTCACGTAACAGAAAAAAAACAGGTCAGCTGCCCTCCCAATGCCCCCCTCCCATTAACTATTGCCTAATTCACTGAAAAATACTGATAGGACAAACTGGATTATTTTATGGAAACCTCATTTTGCACTCACCAGTCCCCGGAACAAGCCAGGAGAGGTGATGAAATAAATTCCTTGACACCTTCTGCTAGCAGTGTACAACACCACATGATCTTTTCAGACACTTCCCTGACCAACATATGCAACTTTCTAGCACTTGTCTATATTTTTCACTTATCATTTGACTCTTCATTTTACCTTGTCTTCCCTGAGGATTTATTTGTGTCTTCCTGCTGGGCTCCTCCTCTTTGGGGCACAGTGTCAGAAGGAGGCAGGACTAAGTGAGCACTGCTATTGAACTTCTGTGCTCCAATCTTGCCCCAGCTGGTCTAGGGAAGGCTGAGGTGCCCCTCCTGCCTCCTCCTCAGCAGGCAAGTCCAGGGCAGAAGCAAAGCGCAGCATCATGTCAATGCGCTCTGGCAAAACCCAGCATAAGCCGCAGGAAAATGGAGAACTTCTCCAAGCCTGCCTGCTTACCTTTTGGGAACGAAGGTACTCAGGCCATGAGCACATTGCTCCACCAGCTGTTGCAAAGCATGTTGCGTCCTGAGGACAGGGCAGTGCCACTGCTGTAGGAGACCTGCACATCAACTCAGTGCTGGTGCCACAGCCAGGCCAATGTCTTCGAAAATGGGTATGGGATTTGAAGTAATGGGGTTTTGGACACCTCAAACACACCTGCCAGACCAGGTCAGGAGCAGCTTCCTCCAGGGCCTTGGCTGCAGAGCATCTTGTTTGAAAACGCAGGCTTCTGGGTAGAGACCTCCAAACCGGGGGCAACCTGAATCCCCATTCAGCTGGGGGGACTGTGGCTGGTGTACTCAGCACCGTGGTCAGACAGCTGCAGGGAGAGAGCAGCAGTGGGACACAGGCTGAAGGAACTGCAGTCACGACTGGACATGGACTGCAGCTCTTCGGTGGGTGGGGTGACTCTGTAGCACATGGTATTTGCAGAAGATGAGGGGTGGCTATCACAGAGAGAGGCTGCTCTTGGTTCACTGGGTGTTGACAGACACGGGGAAGAGCACAGCACGTAAATACACCCATGCACAGCCACAGTCTGCAGTCTCAGCGGGGCTGCTGAGACCACCTAGATGTGGGGCTCCCCAATAGCTGCATTCCTCTTCTCAAACCTCATTTTGAGCTCTGACACAAGGGCATTGTGGGTGCTGCTATGACCTTTCTTCTTTGGTGGCTTGATTACATGCTTGGGAGTGAGGGAGCCAGACACAGTTGGCACCCGCCACCCTGGGCCATCGCTCCTGGGAGCCAGGGCAGGGGGTGGTGGCGGCAAGGGGGCCGACGGCGGCATGGGGGGAACCTGGATGTTGTTGTTGCTGTTCTCGTTGTGTAGGCTCTTGACATCGTCCTCAACAACAAACTTCTCTGCAGCATTGCTGGGCCTCTTGAACTTCAGCCACTCCATCCTGACCGCCCGGGATGGCGGGGTCTGTCTCTTTTTTATGATCCTTCTTACCGGCATGATTTTGTTGGACCGCTTGTTGCGCCAGAACATGGCAGTAGAGATCATGATAGTTATCAGCACCATTATGCCCATGACACCAGCTAGCACTCCTAAGGCTTTCATGGGGTTATCTTTAGTTTGCATCAAAAAGGCGGCCATAGGCCCTTTGTGAAGAGTCTGTAAAGGAGTACAAAGAAAACACATGACTTACTCTAGGGGACAGACAGTGACCCAGAAATTTCATTTGTCCAAAATATGTAACAAGCAGGGCTGATTCATGGAAGTTGTCTCTAAAAAGTATGAGAGTCAAAGAGCCAGTCCAGGGGTGGAGAATTTAGATGGGACCAGAGACTGGGCAAGTATTACAGTACTGTGAGGTAGATGACCGTTGCACACAAAAGCTTACAGAAGTATTGCCACCAGCTTAGGACAGATTCCTGCATGTCACCATAGCATTCATTTAACTTGCAGGAACAGAGAAAGAAAATAATTGGCTCAATTACTGAGCATGGCATTGAAAAGATTATGAGAAAACTTCAGATTATAAATTGGCAGTGTTAGAAATTAATAGCAGGTATGTGCTGCATTCTGTTTTCAAGTACTCTTTTACAGACATAACAAAACTCTTTGAGGTAGGGGAGATGAGTATAGTTAAAGAGCTTTGTTTTTAGAAAGAAGAGAAATAAGCAATGACATACACTATATATGGCATATTAAGGACAAATGAATGGCCAGTTCACTTTCCAGGTTAGCACACTGTGCGTCTTGGAGGTCCCCGTATAATTTTGCGGATTTTGCCCTGCGGGTGGAGCCTGGATCTTTTCACACTTTTCCAGTACATGATGGTGGAGATCACCATTGTAACAGAAATGGTGGAAAGGACGCCACTCATGCATATTCCAAATATTGTCCATGGACGCTTCTTGAGGCCTAAAATATAGGATTTTACCCTGGACTTGATCTGGAAATATCAAAAATAAGAGAAATGGTCAACCCTCACATGGTTATATTTGAAAGAGGCCACTACCTATTATAAATACAGCTGGAGAACTAGGCTGAAGTGTGTACAGGATAGAGAGCCTATAAAATAAAGAGAGCTAAGTGTTGAACTAGGCACAGGAGAGGGGGCAGTTGCAATGATGTTGAACTGAATCCAGAAACACTAAAAGAAGTTAGGAAGCCCATATAAACATCTGGCCGATTGGGGAATAAAGGGTAGCAATACAGCACATAGATTAGGAATGGACCTGAGCTAGAAAACAAAAGCAGAGCAACTCATGACTTTGGTGGAGCTATGATTTGCATCAGCTTTGCAGTTCTGCATTTCATGGACTTTTTTGTACTTAAATTCCATCAAATGATAGAAATTCTACACTGGTTTACTTAACCTCCCAGGAAAGTCAGATGAATTAAGTGTTAGATAAAACCTTGCTAAGTACATGGCCCGAAATGAGTCCACTAGTTACGAGTGTTGTCAACATTTATTTTGTAGTGAGGCACAGATGGCTGAAGAGTATAGGACCAACACAAGGAGAAAGATGACAGATATTTAAGAAGATGTTACATCTCATTGATGATTATTGACTAGGTATTTGAAAACCCTGAATAAATGGGATGAGACAGGAATACATGTTGCTAGTATGCTACAGTTGCATGGGGTAAAAACTGATGAAACATTTGGCTTCTTTTAACCCCCTGGTCTCAGCAATTTTGGCACCTGTTCAGAAGTTCCAATGAGGAAGAGATGATTAATACCAAAACGAAACCCATTAACAGTTATCTGGTTCAGCCTCAATTCTAGTTACTGAACCTGTAGGCTTTTTCTAGAATAAGTCTTGAATAACAACTCTTTCACAGTGTCTGCATGAAAACATCAGGCATTTTGTAAGCGCACAGGGGGAGAATTCCTATTTGTCATGGCCATGACATGCACAGAATAAATGAGAGAAATAACTGCAAACCAAGCCAGGAATGCCATCATCTTAGCCAGCCTGCAGAGAGGCTTATGGGAAGTGCATTTTTCACCAAAAAACTGCATTCTCATCTGTGTCACTGTGGCCCAGTCAGTTAATACCCAGAACAGGTCTGAGAGAGGTCTGAGCATCCTCTGACAGTGAAAGTCTGGAAGCATTTGGACAAGTCAGTTGAAGCAGTTTGCCCCAACTACCCTCCACCTTTAAAACATCTTCAAATCCTTGTGTTGATTACTAGCAGTGCCACAGTGCTGGGTCAACAAATAGTGCCACTTTGTAATTGCTGAAGCTGTTGTTTTGTCATGAGAAGCATGCTGTTTTTTCTTGTACACGTAAACCAAAAGCAGATACATAATGTAATGAAAGCTGTCGTATCTCCGTGGGCCAGAACCTCGAAAAAGCATGTTCTTTTTTAACAGCCATCAAAGGAGCTAAAATACCACTGCTCACAGAAGATAATGTGCTGATTTTTTGCTGTGGCAGCTTCTCAAGAACCTTTCCTAATGCATGCGTTGCGGTGAGCAGAGCAAGTGGGCCATATAGAATGTGGACCTAATGGGAATTTTTGGTTGAGCTGTTCAACCACAAGACCAGTTAAGGCTCACCAGCTATATTTAGAAATCTAAGTAAGTAGGCAAAGCTGTTAGGAGATCAAGCTACTGCAGATTATTGTACATGTGGCACTTAGGGATGTGGTTTAGTGATGGACTTGGCAATGCTGGCTTAACAGTTGGACTTGATGATTTCAAAGATCTTTATCATAAACATTTCTATGATTCTATTACCGACAACTTGGGCTGTGTCGACTTGAGCTAGTGGATCTGTATAAGGAACCAGCTGGTTCTGAGAAACCCACTTCCACATAGGTAACATTTCTGGGGTTTTACTCCAGTCTTGTTGTAGGGCTGGGCTGCCTATTAGTGCCAAGGCACACTAGTTGTGCTCCCCAAACCCATTTTCATTTGAAAGAAGTCCAGAGCTAACTGAGACACAGGCCATCCCACAGTGTGTAGGGATGATCAGAAGATATGCTGCAGAAGTGACTCCTGATCCCACGTAGAATAAAAGCTGCTCCTCCAGTGCTTGTCTCAAAGCAGAGTCCTATCACCATATAGGAAATTTGTGTTTGCATCACTTTTTAATACAAACACCAGAATGGGGCAAGACTTCTCAAATCAAAGCAACCTTTTTTGAAGTCCCTGAAACTGTGGAAAGAAGAGGCTAACTGCTCTGCAAATGTGGCAAAGGCTGTTTAGTGCCATCAACCACAGTTCCCATGGCTGCAGAGTCACTATGAGAGGAGGACGTTTCCATGTTAATTCACAGAAGATTTTTGTTGAACCTTTCAATTAGGAGAATCTAAAACTGAGACTCACCAGCTATATTTAGAATTATAAAGGAGTGGCCAAAGCTATTAAGAACTACAGATTATGCTGTCTAAATACGGACTTAAGCCTATATCCATGACGAGGAGTAAATAAACTCCCCCCTATATTTGCAGAACCTCAGTGGAGTCGAGCAGCAGAGAGATGCCCTCATCAGGCCAACCTTCAAGATCAGGAGTGGGAATCAGCTCCAGATTTCTGAGCGAGACATAAGCATGAAATGAGTGGCTTTTTCAGCATATGTTTTTTATTCTGTTGAGAAAGGATATGAGATTAACAGACGCCACTCAATACCAATTTCCATGAAATCAGACTCAGTTAAACTAAAAGGCTTCTGGATTTTTTAATCACTGTATAATTCCAGGAGAAAAAGGTCCTTTTGGTGTGCAATACTGCTGAACTTAGCCACCAGGCATCCATCTCAAAGGGCACAGTCTTGTGCTAATTGCAATGTAAACGTTAATCAGAAAATATGCCTGTTTAATTACTTACTGTGATTAACACTGCAGGAAACCTCTAGAGGATGCATTCAAAAATATCCTCCTTATCCAAAATCAGTAATATATAAATGCCCACCAAAGAGCAAAACAAGAACCTTTGTACAGCTGGAGCACAGAGGAATGAAACGTACATTTTTAACAGCCTCAGAGAGAGCGTGTGTGTGCGTCTAGTATCTCTATACCGACAGATTGTTTTCTTCACAAAGTGGTAGCAGTGACTGTGCTGTTCCTGGGACACAGGGAATGACCAAGGGCTTTGTACACTGGCACTGCATCTCAAACACATGCACCCTAAAATCTTTTCCTGCAAAAAGATATGATGCTATTGGATTTAAAAAAAACCCCAAGCCAACACAAATCATTGCAAGCAATGGAAGAAGCAATGGAGGCATGTTCAAAGGCTTATGGAGGATATGATATCAGATTAGTTGTCCAGATCCTGCTGAAGAGACCTACTCAAAGAAACAAGATGCTGTTGCTATCTCAGGCTCTGTGTTGGGACTTGGCATTGAGAAGAGCATGGGAAGAAGGGAAAAACTGTGTGAGAGGATCCATGTCTCACAGCCCTCTCTACTTCCCCTGTAGACTTTATCAGGATGGGCACTCCCTCACTTCATGCCAAAACTGTACCTGTGGAGGGGGAGAACAGGAAGCAGAGGGAAATTCATACAAGACACCATCTTTCATCACAAGCTGCTCTTGCTTCAAGCGCTAGAAGGAAATCCAGGAAACTCTTTATCCAAAAGTATCAGCTACTCGATTGCCTTCCAGTTGTTCTTCATCAGTCAGTCCAGGGACATATCTTCTTCCCCAGCAGAGAAGGTGTGGGGCTCCCTCCCTCCACTCAACACCCATGAGCCCTGTACCTTAGCCCTGCATGCTAATGGAGAGGTTGCCAGCTTATCTGGGAGGGAAGGCTGAGGGCCCACAGCAGGGACAGTGCCTGGGTATACCTCATGCCATGCACTCCTGAAATGTGCATTATGAGAAGCCTGGAAGCAAGGCAGGGAGGGCAAGCGCTCCCACTGTTGGTTGCGGGCAGCAATTCTTGTCTGTTGTGTAAAACCCACAAAAACTTACATTTCCATGAGAAATCAAAGCATTAAACAGCTTTTTAATTTTGTATATGTAAGAATGGCTAACTCTCTAGACCTATCACAGAGACCCAGCACGCACAGCTCCGCAGCTCCACATGGCAGAGCCTTGCAGTTACACGTCCTGCCCATGCTGAGCTCTGTCACCTGCAACAGGGCTGGCTGGCCCCAACCCCTGGAACCCTAAGCCCCCACTTAAGTCCCGCCCCCCCCCAATCCTAAGCCCCTACTTAAGCCAACCCCTGGAATCCTAAACCCCCGCTTAAGCCCCCAGCTAAGCCCCCACTTAAGCCCCCAGCTAAGCCCCCACCCGGAACCCTAAGCCCCCACTT
>JAWWMP010000167.1:8870202-8919129 GCA_035047865.1 Dendrocincla tyrannina
CTCTTCCGATCTTCTCCACTTAAGCCCCCACCTAAGTCCCCCATGCCAGGCACTCCCCAGCTAGGGCACACCCAAGTTCCCTGGCAGCCCTGTTGGAACAGGCACTGTCATCAGGGACTGGGAGATAGTCCTGTGATGCTGGTGGCTGTTTATCTTGCTGATGAGCACAACTGATCTCTGCAGACACCTTTCAACTTCCATCAGCGTCTGAACTGTTTACAAGAACAATCATTTGAATGTGCCTCATAATGGTATCAGTGGAATAAGAGGAGAAGGAGAAGACAAAAAGATTGCAACAGACAAAGGAGCAGTGGGAGCATTGTGACCAAACAAAGAGAAGGCCAGCTGCTGTCTGTAGGATGAGATTAGCATCTCTGCCCAGTATGTGTGTGGTCCAGAGACTGTCAGGCTAATGATGTGTTTCTCCTCTACTTTAGAGCCCATTTCCTCCCTGCTGGTACCTAGTTAAAGGCATGGCAAGGCAGTTACCATAAATAAGAATCATGCAAGCATGTGCTGTGCGCCATAAATTGCTTTTTCTTTGGATGACTTAAAAGTTGGACTAAACAGAAACTCTCAACCCACATTTTCTATCTTTTAGAGTCTTCTTCTTTTGTCTGCTAATATTTCAATTATTAAACTCACATCCAAAGTTCTATGTATTTTAAAGCATTTCATACAGTCTTTTCTCATTTTTTTCTGTCACTTACGTTGACTTGCACAGCTGGTCTGATTTATTTCACTCTGGCCCCAGCTACTTTCCACTCACTTTTTTAAGGCAGAAGATTGTTTTCTTCTCGTGAATGGAAAAAAAACAAACCCAGAAATTTAGCAGTTAGGATTTACCTTTACTCTCAGGAGTCTATAGTCCTTAATTTACATCTACCTCTAACAATCAGATCCAAGACACTCATCTTCCAATCACATTATGCTCCTACCTTTGTGCCTTTACAATATTTCTGATCAAAATCTCTTTTACATTTGTTCATGTAGAATCCAGATTCACTACAAGGTTCTAAAAACACTCTACAAAACAGAGCTAGCAAGAAAATCTCAGAAATGGAGCAAGTAGTATCTACTCTTTGATGCCTCTAAAGGATTGTCTCATATAAGGACTTTCCTAAAACTTTTGCTTACCTCTTCTGTGATATCGATCTTCAGAACTGCCGTGGTACTGAAGGATGGGGAGCCTCGGTCTTTGGCCTGTACCACCAGTGACCATATGCAGTCTTTGTTTTTTGTGATGTTGTGGATGATGTCCAGGGAACGGATATACGATTTCAGTTTGATTTCCCCAGTGCTTTGGTCTATATCAAACACATTGGCTGGGTCTGCTTGCATGATGGAATAATCCACAATGTTGTTAGGTTCTTCTGCATCTTGATCTATAGCCTGGTGGGGAAGTGTAGAAAACAAAGGTGTTATTGTTTGTATCTTTGCCTGAGGACAAAAGGTTTCTGAGCATTCACTTGTGACAATATCCATGCCCTGACTGGCCTGTTTTTATTTAATCTTGAAAGCTATGCTACATTTTCTATTGAAAAACAGCAGGACTAGAGTTATTTTTGTGTAAGTTACTTCTATTTGAGATTAAATAAAATCAGAGGAAAAACTGAACCATAACCTAATTGTAGAATGCAAATGGCCCACTGCTGGGGAGATTCTCACATGGTGTGGGGGACAAATGTGAAGTGAGAGAGAACAATGAGATTAGCTCCATGCCATAAACTATATCTACCTTAATTTTTGTGCTGTGGCATTTATTCTACTAACATTAGGTGTTGTGCAACCAGGCTTCATGATACGCATTCAAATACATGTAACACAGGATGGTCTGCTCCTTTGCCTGTGAATTGTTATTGCATTTTTTCACCTTCTGTTCCATGCTGCATCAATGAATGCAGTTCTACAAAGTAAAGGGAAATAAGTCGTGTGGTTGGTGTCAGGAAGGTTAAGTGTTCAAAACCCTGTACTTTCATTCACTCATCTTATTTGGGCTTCTTTTGATCACCATATAATCCAGGATCCTCCACCAGCTGATGGTTCAAATACTGTAACAGAACTTTATAGTTTGCCTATAGAATTTTTTTTTCTTCTCAGAAGTCTGTAAATACTATAATTCACACTCTAACCCATTTGTTACATCCAAATGGATGTGCAAAATAAGGCTGCAGGAAAAGCCAACTTTCAGACATTCATCATGACCCCTGAGAATAAACAGCAGAGCTGGGGCTTTTCCAAAGCACTCTGCCAGGTGACACATGGTGCCAGCTCTCACCTCTATCTTCACCGGTGACCCGATGATCATCGTCTTTTCCTGGATGTTTTCATTGAACTCTGGAGAGTGGTCATTGACATCTAGCACAGTGATAAACACTTCAGCTAAGCTGTATTTCCCATCTGTGTCCTCTGCCTTCACATAGAAGTTATACTTTGAGTTCACTTCAGCATCTAACACAGCCCAGGGCTGGGTGTAAATTATACCTGTTGACGGGTGGATAAGGAACCTGGAAAAGAAGTATGAAAATACTTTTGGGTTTTTTGGTCACTTAATGTGTGCTTAGAGCCCAGCTTTGCCCCAGGCTTTAAACACTGAAATGCTGTGCCCAAAGCTTGGTACTCTTCACCTAACTCTTCTCTGGCTGATGTTTCCAAATCCTTGGCTCTACCTACTTTTTGTCTAGTTCTGTTAGGCTTAAAAATCAGAGAACTATCTATTGTAAATTGGCAGTTTCAGCTGCATTTTCTATTAAGAGTCTTTGTCCTCAGTAAACGCTCAGTGTGATGGCCTTCACCCAGACTGATTTCCTTGCATTAAAACATTAAGCCTATTTTTACCTTTTTTTTTTTCCAGATTGAAAGTCCAGTGTATTAGATCATGTCCTTCATAAATTAAGATTGATTTATATCACCTGGATAGCTAAGGGAAATGTGCTGCATATCATAGTTAAGCTCTTCACTTCTCAGAAGAGGGTAAGAAAAATGTCTGCTCTCAAATCTCCCAAACTGCAGGGCAAGTTATCTTCTCCAAAAATAATCACTTTTCCATAGACTAGTACTGGGATGGAGTGGGTGTTCAGATTTATCTGTTTCAAGTTCAGTTCTGCACATTTGTAATTACTGAGACACTGTCAAAAGTGTCAGCCCAAAGCTTGGATTTATGGAGAAATACCAACACAGTGTCTTTTTAAAATGGACTGCCAGTGTAGGCTCCAAGCAGCAAGGCTTTTAACAGATGAAAGGTTTTATATGCCCTTTGATTAATGTATAGGATAACAAAATATTTTCTGTATTCCAACTGTGAATGCAATTAATTATTATTATTAAAGGGGCACTTAGTAATCCAGAATCTTCAATTGTTCTTGTTACCCTGATAAGTACAAATACAAGTTTTGATGAGAGCTGTGGTGGTTTAGGTTTCTTGGTTTTGGTCTAGGCCTTCCCTGGTAACAGGGTTATAACTAAGGAAGTATTCCATACCATTCCTTCATGTAATCAGCTGTATATGAGACAAGGAAAGTTTCCTCCCTTTCTCTCTCTTCCTTTCAGGTGTTTGGAGGACATCAGGTCCTTGGCTCAGGTATTGGCTTGGCTCTTATCTATATGAGCTGAGGCCTACCTGAGGGCCATTGTCCGAAAGCCGCATGGAGGTGGAGATTTCTACTGCTTCTCTTGAGGGAAGTTTGGTGGGAATTTATTGTGATAGTTACTTATTGAGCTTTTCCCTGAGTTTACTACTGTGTGTATCTGTTTAGTTTGGTTTTACCCATTTTTGTCCTTTCTTCCCTTTTCCTTTCCCCCTTTTCCCTTTTGGAGTTGTTTGGGGTTCTTATTCTGTATATTCATAGTGTTTGATCGTATATAATTGTAATATATGTGAATATATATACATACTTTTTCTACAATTGTCTTTGGGTACTTTTTTTTCCTTCTCTCTTGGGAGAGGGAAATCTGTGTAGCCGGCAGCTGGGTTTGGCAGGGAGCCAACCCAAACCTTCACAAGAGCCAAGACCTGGAGGAGGAAAAGCTGTGCAAACTCTTGGTAGGAGACAGTGCCTGTGCTGAATGGCTTCTTAGCACCCAACCCAGCCTGACCATGCAGACAGTACTCTCATCACTCCCATTATAGTGGAAGAATAGAAGCCCTCCCACAGGGAGCTTGGATTACCAAGGTAGGATTACCAGCATAATGGTTTTATCTTCAACAGTTAACACAATTTATTTTACTCTAGTACAACTCATCTTTCTGCCTACACAACTGCACATCAACTGATGTAACACCCAAGTCATAAAAAATCATGCCTCTAATTGAAATTCTCAAATCTGCATCAAACTGTGTGTTCAGCAGATATGGAGGTGCCAGGACTAGAAAATCAATCCAGCCTTGCAGAACTATGCCATTATGGCACCAGGAAAGGAAAAAAAATACTTTAGAAGGGGAGAAAAAAATGTCTTCACATTATGATTTCCTCATTCAACAGCGTAAGAACAGTGAGTCTGAGCATCCCCAAAATGCCAATCAGAATAAAGTTGCACTTACTTTTTTTTTCCTAAATACTTCTTCAACAACCTTCACAAGCTTCTTTGCACCAGCTGCTACATTCTAAACCTAAGAGGTCTGCCTGCATGACATGACCTTTGCTTGCTTGTCTCTATGCAGTTAGCAGCTAGCTTAAAGACTTAGTGAAAAGCTCAAAATAATCCATCATGGAAATGCTCCCGTATGTGTATCCTTCTGGCTACAGAAGAGGTTCACCCTTAACATCTTGGATTTTGGACTTTGATTGTGCCTTCTAAACCGCTTTTACCTTTACAAGAAGAGTTCAGCTTTAGCTCCAGGTGGATAAGGTGCAGAGAAAAACGGATTCTGGGGATGAATGCCTGGAAAGCTCATTCATTTTCAGTGTTCTGCCCTGCAGCCCCACCATGTCCAGCAGCTGCAGGTTCCAGCAGCAATATCTGTGACAGCCATGTCACTGATGCCAGCCATGTCTGGGAGCCCCAGAGAGCAGGCCAGGGCAACTGCTTGAATGGATGCAGTGACAGAAATGTTCTACCCCCAGCGCTGTCCCCAAAGACAGGGAGAGAGAGGCATCATTACCAAATCAAGTAAGTGCCAGACTCCTACCTTCCCTGATGCAGGACTATTAAGTTTAAATATATAAAATGTTTTTAACACCCAGTGCAGCTGAACTCAAAAGCTGAAGTTTATATTCTTGAATGTCTTGTCTTTTTGATTTATTTTGACAAGAGTTGAAAGTGAACTATTTGTACAGCTATATAGAAAGGAAGAGGTAAGAACAAGGTATTTTTTTTTTTTCAAGAACTGTCTTTTCACAATTAGGCCAAAACCTCCTGTTTCTCTTACAAGTGTTTTTCAAATGGTGATTGAACAAATCCTGTATATTGATACCTCAGATGCCTTATGTCTCTTTGGGGGTTTGTGGATAAAATTCCTTGGGTTCATGAAGCAGATGTTTAATGATCACATTAGTTCTTCTGTTGTTGTTTTCACAGAACTCACAGAGAACATTGCATAAATGTCCTTGGAAAGGAGTAGGTCAAGAATGAGCATGTTAGTTTTCTTTTAAAATTATTTTAAAACTCTGCTTCAAGGTCATGTATTTTCATTTATTTACTTATTACTTACAGATCTGCTCCTGTTCCATAGATAGAGTACTTGATTTCTCCCCAAAGCCCTGAATCTGGATCTGTGGCCTTAAGAAAAGGAAAAAAGAGAGTCATTCTTTACTAAGATGCAAAACCAAACCTTTCATTTCACTTTTAACAACAGGCTGTGAGAAACTCAAATGCTTTTCACTCTTCTTGTCGTCACATTTTTAGTGGGAAATCGCATGAGCAAATACGCACTAGAAAAGTGTGCAATCTAACACCAGGAAATGTTACCGCCAGTCCCAGGAATGCTGTTCAGATGCCGCCTGCCCCTGGAGCCCGGGGGCTCTGGCAGGGACAGCGACGCTAGATGGCCCCATCCATCCACAGTTCCCTCATCCTCCTTTGATAGAGATGGACATCATCTCAATGACATGAACACACTGCCCACTCTTAAGCCTTCCTAATTATCAGTTAAACAGTAATGAATATTCCATACACAAAAGTATTTATTTTACATAGAGTATTTTTAAGCTTCTGCTTGTTTAATTGATTCAATTTAAAGTAATGCATAACAAATGTTTCAATCTATAAACAATATTTCAGCTTTGTTTATATTTTAATCACTTTTGTGCCTGTGTGACTTTTAGTAATGCAAATACTATGCCAGATGCTATCTTTGTTGCATACTTTTGATGGCTTCCTCTCTTAGCTCAGGATTAGGAAAGCTATTGATTTGGTAACTGCTATTTCCATAAGCTCTTGTTTCTCTGATAGCTCTGAGAAGGTGTTATATTATCCTGTTGTATCTGACCATCAAAATTCATGGTGGCAGTGGCAGATTCATTCATTCATCTTCTTGTTTAAATATTTGAAAACTGGAACAATGTATTTGATTCCTGAATGGTTAACACAACACACCTGCAGCCCTACTGATAGGGGTGGTTTTGTTCTTGGCATGAGCTTGTCAGATCCTCTCAGCCCACAATTTTGACCACAGGCTACTTTATTTTTTAAAAACATTTTCACACCTGGGATTTCTTGCAGAATTGCCATTCTGAGTACTTGGAACATCTCAGTTTTTCAAGTATATTTGTGAGTCTGGGTTAAGTCCTGAGTTGACAGCACATGACTAACTTTTACACAGACTCCTCAGCTACATTGTCCTGTGCACTTTGGCTCAGAATGGCAAGTTTTGTTGCTTCTGTAAACATTTTTAAATTGCCTTTTTTTTTTGCTGTCCACCTCCTAGAAATTTTTATTCCTCTTTATTCCTCTAAGACAGTGATGGTTAGAAGCCCCTGTTTTCCAAAGCTTTCCTATTAGTTTCCTCTAATATCCTTTTCTGTATTATAATCCACTTCTTTTTTGTGTCTTCCACCCCTAAAATTTGCCTTCAGCACTTAATTATTCTGATCACTTAATTTTCTTTCTTACTTGTAGCCAGCC
Organism: Dendrocincla tyrannina; assembly: GCA_035047865.1. Taxonomy (NCBI): domain Eukaryota; kingdom Metazoa; phylum Chordata; class Aves; order Passeriformes; family Dendrocolaptidae; genus Dendrocincla; species Dendrocincla tyrannina. The sequence goes on from JAWWMP010000167.1 coordinate 8,877,265, forward strand.
TGTGCTGGAGATCTCTGGCAACCTGCCTCCACCATCCTTACCCATGAGACCTCTGCAAGGTGACTTTCATCACCCACCGAGCCCCATGTGGCCAGGAGCTTTCTTGGCTTTGTGACATGAGATCTGTTTCCAGTCCCAGCAGCTGCATTAAAGAGATACAGCTCACACTGACAGCTGGAAATGCTCCTCCAGCACACAAGGCCCATGTAATGCCCTGACTTTCTTTCTATGAAAATGTGAGATATGGGAAAATCTATAGGCATATTTTTTCCCACTGTGAGAAGATACTTACATAGGGATATTTTTTTCCCAGTCGTAAACATTTTAATGTTACGTTCCTGCCTTCATTAACTGTTTAATTATGCATTTAGCAGCCAGATTCCTCCCTGAACGAGGAATAATACCTACTAAGCAGCCATCTTGTTTTCTTTTTACTCATACTTAAGCAAGCAAATCCAGTAAATCCAATTCCGCTCAGCCATAACTGAATATTCCCACTGGACGCTGATCTGACTGGGGCTTTCTTAATACTCACAGACCATGTGATTTGTCTTAAAAGCAGATGGCCTTTAATTAAAAAACAAAGTAAATTTGTTATTCTGGAAAACGTTTGCCTAAAACCTTATTTTTTTACAGAAGTGGGTTTTTTTTAGTGTGGGTTCTGGAAAGGAATTGGAGTTCAGTCTGGAAGCTGAACAGTAAGATTTGCTACTTGCCTCTGCCTACTGCTTTTAAGGTACTTGAACTGTCTTCAGACACCCAGAAAAGAAAGCATTTCTTAAAGGGTAAGTGAAACTTACTGTAACAGCAACTACGTTTGAGCCCCCTGGAGAGTTCTCGGGGATCCTAGCGATGTAGTAGTCAGAGGAGAACTTTGGGACATTGTCATTGGTATCCAGCAAGCGAATCACTATGTCAGCCGTCGAGCTGAACTTCTCTGGTGTGTTCACCTCTATAGCAAGAAGCTAAGAAGAGAAAACCAGGAAATCACTACAAAGCAGCTCTTATTTTAATTTTTTTTTTTTTAAGGAGTTTCCTCCACCATTCATGGCATGTTGGTGCATATTTTGGCCTGGTGGACCAGACAGCTCAAAATCAGGGAGATGATGAGCTAGGTCAGCATGTGGCCCAGGATATCAGACTTCATGTGACAGATGTGGCTAGTCATAACTAACCAACACAGCTCAAAAAGCCGTAAGAGAAGCAAACAAACACCTATCCCTGGACAGCTCCTAGAACTTAGGGAAACATAAGCACTGAGTTATTTTGAACAACCACATAAATTTAATCAGAAGCATAAATTCTTCCTCAGGACAGAAGTCAGGACAATAACCTGCACTAAACAAGGTAAAGAGATGAGAGAGCTGCTGCCCTGATGTTTGGAAGCAGCATTACCCCCACCCCAAATGCTGGATGGCCAAGCATCAGGCATGTACAGCAGAATCCCATTTCCCAAAGTTTGTGAGAACTCCTACTACCAGATTTCTTGAGGCTTCTACCCTCGCTGTCTCATGCTGATTAGGACTTTATTAGAGGTTAACACTAGTGACACGCCTAGCTGATTCCTCAGCTGAGGGTAGCTGGCACTGTTCAGTTAGCAAGTGGGGTTCTCAGATTGTCCCTTAATGCACAGCTAGTTGATGCAGGGAAGAGCAGCCACCAGAGAGAAGGAAGAGAATAACCCAGGCATCTGCTGTGTGGCAGTTCTCAGTAGGCAGCAGGGAGCTATCACATCCCTACTTGGGAACAGACCCAAGCAAGTGTTTGGTGAGTCACCTCCAAAGCCTCAGAAAAGCACTTTTCCCCAGGACTTTAGCTACTTAGCACAGAATGCTTTCTCTCCTGCTCTTAGTCTACCACAAAACAGCAGCGGTGTCTGCTGTGTCTGTTTGCTCCTTACAGAGCAAAACGTGCTGGATTCGGGGAGTGCCAGTAGAACACCTGAGCTGGTAGAACTCAGGTGGTGTGTGGCTGAGCAAGGAAGAGCAGCTTCAGCAACAGAGAGGCACCCGGGTGTCTGTCCCTGACAGGTGTGCGCATTACATAGAAACAGCATTAGGACATCACCCTTGGGGTCTGTAGGGGCTGAATGCAAATGACTAACACCATGAACAATAGTCTAATGTTTGGTTTTCATGCTTGGGCAGAGACTTAGTTAACACAAAGACTGGCTCTAGAAACCTACTGGGGACAGCACACCACTAATAGACTAGTGAGCACGACGCTAACTGAGATATGAGTGGCTCAGATGAAAAATCTGGCTGTGTGGGTTTTAATTGCTGGCTGGGCACTCAGCCTCTCTTCCCCATGGCACAGCTTCTGTGGCCAGGCGGCAGGTGACCGTCACCAGCAGTGGCACTGCTGACTGGCCTGGGGACACACGCTGTGCTCCAGTCTCTGCTCTGCCAGATTCTGAGACATTTGTATCACCTCGAGGTGACATAGCTTGGGGAGTGTGGGGAGCAGTTTAAGTAGACAGGGAAAAGGCTATCTCAGTATCATCTCCTAAGGCTGTTCCTGCTGTGTGAATATTTATAATGATTGGAAATAAAGTGTGAAAGAGTATTTGAAGAAATTAATCTCAAAGGATTGCTTGCAGTTACTGCAGGACATATCTGCTCTAAAAGGCAAGCCTGGTCACTGCATCTGTGTGCTAACTTTTGTCTCTGGGAGTCTCAGGTGGTGCTAGAGCAAAAAATTTTTGAAGAGACTGTCTTACAGACATCAGCAAAAACCTCCTTATGAGCAATCTCACCTCCTAAAGCAGCACAGAGATAAAATTTGAGTGCTTATTGTGCATGTGGAGCTAATATAATTGAGTTATAACTCAATTATAACATCTGCAGTGAAATAATCTTTGCTGCTGGAATAAGTCCATCTTAGAATACCTTATGACAGCTTAGTATTTTTGCTTTGTTTTTTACACCCGTTTTTATTCCCTCTCTTTTTAGCAGCCACAGTCCAGTTATGTCAACATGCTGACATCTTCCTTCAGGGAGGAATTTCTATCAGCTTACTTGCCTGCAGTGTCTTATGCAGACCTGTATTGTTTGTTTTACACAGAAAAAAAATAGCATAAAACTGTTACTTCACAGGACTGTGTATCAACATTTAACACAAGTTCCAAATTGATATGGAAGAAGAGCAAATTGATATGCAATCTTAGAAGTGGCAGGTAAACTTTTAAAATAACATTTGATTTTGGCAATTGGAGATAACTGCAGCCTCATCTGGTCTCAGTCTGAAGGAGATTGGAGCATCTGCGGAATGCCCAGGCTCCTGCCAAGGCATGATCTACTCTAAGCTGAAGGAGGTGGAGGCAGAAGGTCTGGCCCCCAAAGTATGTCAGCTCATGACAAGATCGGACAACAATATCTGGCCCCTGCGACAGAGGAATTTGAGATCTAAGAGGCCAGACTGGACGTATGTGAATTACCGTAGCTGCCATACCTTGAGAAACCCACTCGAGCGCTTAGACAGCTGAAAATGAAGGAAGTCCTGACTACCACCTACATTTAAGAGCTGGACCTAAATGGAAGATAGATTTCTCTAGTAGCCTTTGCTTCAGGAAGTTTTTCAGTGCATCTGCCAACCAAATTAGCTTTAATTCCTCTCTGGCATTTTACTCTTGAAAAACATACCAGAGGAGAGGGATCATTGCTTACAAAAAAAAAGTCTGACGATAACTTCTCAAAGCTGCTGTAAGATACACATAAAATACAAATAGTAAAATATTTCCTCCAAAATTCTAAGCAGAATGACTACATTGGCAAGTAAAGCTGGGTAGGAACTGATTTGAACTTTTCAGGAAAATGAAGACAGCAATGAGGTCTTTATAAAGTGTTTGCTACCATATATTGCTACCATATTATCCAGCTGCGCCTTCTCTATTTGGAATCTAGACAAAGGCTGCACTTTTAAAACAAAGTCTTATGGTCTCCAGCATAAGTAATTTCTGAAAGTCTTTCTCCAGTAGAAATAATTTCATGAAAAAAGGGTGAATAACTGCTTAAGATACAAAAATATATATCCTTTTTCCTGGTAATTAATTCTTTTGGTGTTCATGGCGATCACATTAACTACTTTCTATTAGTATTCATGAGGAGGCCACGTGTAACTCCTTTGCTGGTCTTTTGGTAGCTTAACCTGAATAAATGTGTGCTTATTATAATTAGTTTTGGTAGCACTTTATGGCCCTTTCAGAATCTTTCACTTTAATACAGTAATGAGGCCTCATATTTTTGTAGCATCTATAACCTATGAAACTCAAAATGGCTAAGGAACACTACAAGAGGAGACATGAAACATACTGCAGTGAAACTTACTGAGGACATAAAGCAAACCATACAGGAGGGGGGAGAACAAAATTCAGGAATTTTAGCTTCAGGGCTGTGCAAAAAATTCCACTTTCTGTACATTACAAAAGTAGCATATGTTAATACTCAATTAGGTATTTTTGGCAATTTTTCTTTTAAATTTACAGGATTGTCTATGTTCAGAGGCAGCTCACACAAAACCAGACCACTTAGTTATCTTGCCACAAGCCAAAGAGAAGGTGATAATACAAGGTTCCAGCTTTTAGATGAAAGCTGGTTCTTGCATGGCTGGTTTAGAGCATGGGTGAGCCTTAGATCAGTCTGCAAAAGGCCATGTAGATAGATAGACTCTGACAAAGGTAGTCTCTGACAAAGGTAGTGAGCAATATTTGGGAATTATCTTCCAGTCAGCTGGGGTCTTCAGCCTGCCAACATTAAAAAGTATGAATCAAAGTACTTAGCACTAAGCAGGTAAAGTACAGGCTCCAGAGAAATCATGATTTCATTCTGTGAATTTATTATTGTGAGAGCAGAAATAACACCCTCAGGTGACTCCGAGCCACCAACACGTACCGTTTTCACAGAGAGATAAAAATCAGCATTGCGTTCTGACTGGACTAAATCAGTCCACAGATGCATCCATTAAACCTTGTGAAGGTGACAAACCAGAGGCAGAAATGAGTTTCCCTTATGTGTAATATCATGTCACTGACAATGCATCGGACAGCTCCAGGTGGATGAAGAAGCTAAATAACCTCAGATACAAAAACCACCATACACATAATATATACACTGACAAAGAGGACCTGGAAAGCAGAAATACCTTGAAGGTTAACACCTTGAACTTTTCATAGTCAATAGCAGCAGAATTTTCCACTATTATTGTAACCTGGGCCTCATTCAGGACGGTTTGAGGAACCACTCGGAAGATGCCACCAGGTCCAACAAGACGAAGGTTGAATTTAGCATTGGCTCCCTGTGAATAAAAGCAGAGATAGCATGGTTTTCAGTGAATGATGCATTTCTTACAGCCTAGATTGCCCTGTTTCTCCAAACTATATAATATGAGAATGTGTCTTACTGCTTAGAGCCCTCTGCTCTCCGTCCCCTGGGCAAGAGACTGCTAAGAAGCTTAGCTGTATAATCCCTCCAGCCCTGGTCACAAGACAGACACAGCTTTTCTTAAAATAGATTGACAGGCTTGGTTATTCTTTCAGTCACAATGGAAAAACCCTGCAGCTGGATTGGCTGAGAGATGGATCTTGTGGCAAGCAGCTTGGGCTTCATGCCACACACTGTGAACTAAGGCAGGTGACAGATGTGACACCACGTGCACATTGGCAGGCGAGTTCTGCCTCTTCATGGCTCCTGCCAAGGAAAGACAACTGAAGAGCTCAAGTAAGGGCAATGGAACCCTCAAAAACCCAGTCTCATAGAATGGTTTGGGTTGGAATGGACCCTAAAGGTCACCAGGTCTCAACCCCCCTGCCATGGGTAGGGACACCTTCTACTAGACCAGGTTGCTCAGAGCCCCATCCACCTAGCCTTGAACACTTCCAGGGGCTAGTCTGTGTCCTAAGAAATCACAGCCTGGGAGTTCTTAGGGATGATCAAGATGCAGAGTCACAAACATAAGCAATTTCCAAACAGAGGTGGCACTCTACATTTTGTGCTGACTGGATTAAGCTCACCCAGAGTTGTAGACACCAAACCTTTTGGAAGTTGATGCACTTTGAGGGGGAAGAGGATCTCCACTTGTGCAGAATAAAATCTTACACACACTTGACAGCTCTAGGTGAAATGAGAAGCCAAATCTCATCACACAGATAAATTTTGTAGCCAGAGAGAACAAGGGAAGCAGCAGTATCCAAAAGGTTACCACCACTTATGTACAAGTTGGGGAGAGTGAGCCAGAACCAGCTGAGCAGACTAATTCTTTTAAACCAAACTGGATGAAAGAGAAAAGATGAAATGGGAATTCGCATATTTTCGCCGTACAGGGAAGGTGGGAAAAAAAGGTGAGCCCACCACACTGAACTCTCTGAGTTCACCAATTTCTCAAACAATATTATGTTTACACTGTGACAAACTGAGAGATTCACTGCCTGGCTGGTGCCATGTTCTCCCCCCAGCATGAATCTTCAGATGAAAGTCTTCTAAAAATAACTTTCAAACAGGACAACTCTACTTTCAGTTGTATCACTGGAGGGCTTGTTATGAGCAGCTCTTGATGCAGCCCCAGCTCATGTCAAGAGAAAAAGTATTCAGCAACAGTCCCTTAAGGGAGACAGAATGACCTTGGATCCAGACTTGGTAGTCTGCGTTGTCTGGTCGCATAAACCCACCCCCAGCTACAGAGGTGACAACAGGCTCTCTTGCTGGACAGTAAAGCCAAACACACAAAGCCAGAGCTCCTGGACTATGAAAAATAGTGCTGATTGGGAAAGTGGACAGTCTGACCACAAAAAGTCCTTTGCACTTGGGACCATACATGACTGTAAGAAGGGTGGCACAGGATAGGGAGAGAACTGTCTCCCCCCAACAGCTGAGCGATTTCTGCCAGTGATGTCCACTGAACCCATATCTGCTCAGAGCAAAACATGCTGCTGCACATCTCCAGGCAGACAGCCATGGGACACAGGAATGACTGAAGGAACAGCAGTACTGAGCCTTAAGCTCTGTCTGACAAAGAGGTCTGGAGGAGAAGCTTCTGGCTAATTTTCATGCAAGTAAAGATGTCATTTCCATCAAACAGTAGGCCCAAACCAGACCTTACCCACAGCTTCCTCCTCCTCACCTGTACCATCCACTCCCCCAAAAGAGTGAGTCACTAATAGCTGTGGCAGAAACAGACATGTTTAATTTTCTTCTCTATATAGTCATCTTACTTGAAAGGGAAAACTTTGTATTCCCTGCCTTAAAAGAAAAGCAACCCATCCCCTCTAGAGTGATGCCTTACACTGCACTAGAAAGCTTCTTGAGGAAATGTATACAGTGTATTTATCAATGGTTTCTGATTATTTTATAGCCTAAATCGCAATCTGAATATTTTGTCAGCCTAGATATATATTTTGTCTCTAAATAGAAGAGATAGGTTTTGTTTCTTTCCTTCTGCAGCAGCAACCCCTGTGACAATGGCAGGATAGACATAGCACTGCTTTGAAAGCAGTCATTTATCTGCTTGCTGCAGAGAAGCAGGAGGGAGGGGGAAGAAGCCAGTGGGTTTGACAAAGTACAGTACCATCAAATCCACACAATATTGAGCACAGTTACAGAAGAAAGCTCTTTCCAATAGTAATACAGTTCTCAGATGCATTAGGCTTTTTCCTTGTCACTACCTAACCTCAGGCTAACTCAGATGGATGTCATTCATACAGTATTTAGCTTAGGGATCCCTATAGGAACCATCACCATAGTATCTACAGACATCATAGGTCAGTTAGACATCAGGCTAAGATGGATAGAGCCTTCTTTCCTTTCCTTTTACCTGGTTAGAGTTTTACTCTGGCATAATTTTTAAGACTACTTAAAAATATCACTCCAGTGGGAATGATTTATCAAAGCATGCACTGCAGACCCTGACTGTTACATAAGGGCCAGAAGGACAAAATATTGTAATAAAAACAATGTAAGAGTACAGACTATATTGTTTCCTGCAGGGGCTGGAGAAGATACAAACAGCAATTGCACTTGAAGTTACTAAAGTGATTGGAACCTCTAAGTAAATCTCCCAAGAGAGTATATTGTTTGACATTGCACTGGCAACAACTGAATGTAACCAATATTTAGGGGAAGTTCATAGCGACTGTTCACTTCAGCTGCCACAAGAACTGGGCTGCAGGTTTAGGACCACCCTTGTCATAGACATAACAGTATATGACAGACTACTTATACTTCTGGGTCCAGGATCCCTGTGGTATTGGACACTACAACTACTTTGTCCCTCCTCAGCTTTTGGGGAATGCAGGTGAAATAGCTGAATGCCTAAAATGACATTTCCCCATCTGACAGCTCTTTCTAGTCTTTGGGAAAATAAGACAGGAAAACTGAAAGTCCACACCGTTTCCATTTACCTGATCTGAATCATTGACTGTAATCTTCAATCCCCTTAAGATTTCCCCCTCGGGGGGATGCTCGTACATGGTCAGTTCAAATCTGTTCTGTGGACCATTTTCTCCATAGAATGTTGGTGGATGGTTGTTGAGGTCAACCACCCGTATAGTCACCATGGCAAAGGTGTGCTCGGAGATGTCACCTTCCTGACTGACTTCTGATGCCTGCAGCAGGCAAGAGAAACAAAGAAATTATGAAGGTATTTTCTCTTTCCTCAGATTCATGTTCAGGCGTTGTTCCACATGTACAAATCACCTTAACACACCAGCTTGTACAAAGATTCACAGACTTATATTTCTCTAAAATCTCAGTCCATTTCACCCGGAAGTTTATGATGATTAGAAGATTATGGTAATAAACCAGTCCCAATAAAGCTCTAGTGTCTAGTTTTGCAAGCTTGGTAACTCACTCTAGGTGAAAACAGTAGTCTTAAGATAAATAATCCAAGAGAGGCAAGGCAATTGCTTGCCTAAAGTGTTGACAGAATAGAAAAGGAAGACAGTGTTTAAATTTACTGTGGTAGCACAGGTACTTCACTGACACATTGCTGCAAGGAGTGCAGCCTTGAATACTGCAAGAAAAACTGTACTTGGGGCACTTGGGTAAATATTTGAAAAAAGAAAAAATACACACATCTTTTTAGATTTAGTCTCTGATTTACAATTCTAGATGAGCTTAATTTAAACTGGATATAGTTTAGACAGACAGTAAGCCTAGCTAGTGTTTTTCTGAACGGAAAGATCAAATCTGTCTGGGTTTCAACAACTCCAACATGTACCCTGATTCACTGGATTGAACCTAAGAAATTTCCTCTGCCAGGATAGAAACTCTGGCTGGTGTTTTTGTAAGAACAGTTATCTCTAACTTGCCTGTTTGCTCAAAGGACTCAAAGGCACTGTTTCATTGGAGATGCTGATAACTGAGGTGCCTGTCACTACCTACACTGGCTAATACAACACCCTTTTGGTTCCTCAAGCAGATTTTGTAGCCTGCATGAACTCTGGGTCACCACATAGATAACAAGGAGATCAGAAAAGCAGAGTGAACAGAGGAAGAAATGGTGCCCGAGTTTAACTCAGACCATGAGAACTCCTCCATCTCGCAGGTACAACATGCTGCTTGAGCCCAGTAGCAAGCAAGTGTCCTTGGGGACGCTGCACTGGTTCTGGCAGGGTGCAAAGCCTCAAAGCTTCAGAAAATTGCCTTCAGACAATATTGTCCTTACCAGGAAAACAATATGAATTTGCTGAAGAAAACTGATAGGCTTCTCGATTTAACTTTACATTTTTAAATACTTCATCTTTAGAAACATTAAAATAATGCAGCCTTTCACAGGGACACTAGCTCATCAAGGTGTTGGTCACCCAGGTGTTGGCATGTATTTGTACACGGCTGATCAGTGCCTCAGGAGTGGATGCTGATATGACATTGCATGATCACTCCTGGTCCTATTACTAATCATAGATTTGACAGTTACCTATCTCATCATACAGAGGCTACCAGACATTAATTCCCAGTTTAGCAATAAAATCTGGAAACAAAGAGAACACGTATCTACAGACTGTAAAGGATTCTCTAGACTCAGAGATGAAATTAGGATGACTTCATTTGAAAGGAGTAATTTGAGATACTAAATAGGCCAAGGAACAAAAGCAATTTGTTCTGTTTTATACTACCTGGCACTCAGCTCAAATACAGGAGGTAGTTTCTAAAACAGGGACAGTCAACTATACATTGAACTATTTTAGACAATCATGCCTATTCATGGCATAGGAGACCAACAGTCTTAAAGTGGCCACAGAACATACCTGAACTTTTAGTTCATACACTTCTTTCTTTAGCTGATTTGGGCTTTTTACCACAGATATGGCTCCAGTTGTGTTGCCAATTTCAAACGAACCTTCACTTCCTGCAATAAAACCAAGATGCTCTAGTTACATGCCACACATTATTTCTCTGAAACAAGCATGAGCAATCAACTGTACACTTCATTAAGTATACCTCTGCCACTTTTCAAAAATGAAGCGTTTCTATGACTCGTCACAGTGAGATGAAAATACAGATGAGGGCCAAAAAGGGTTTCCTCCCCGGGACAGGCTCACTGGAGTACTGCCCTTATGGACAGCTGTTATCACTTTCCTCTCCTCACCCTGGTCAGGTTACCTTCAAGCCTCAGCAACCAGGCATGCAAATTTTGCACTCATTTCTATTATGCTGTCTTTTTTTATATGCTGGTTTAGACAAAAACAGGCATTTGTCATTGTAATTAACAAATGCATATAAGTCTCTGAGAAACATGAACATTTCTCTCACTAATATCAGCTAAGGTGAGAAGTCTGACAAAGTGTCTCAAAAAAACCATAGTCGTTTTCTGCAGACAGCGTCTCTGGAGGAGCATCTTCCGGTTTTAAACATTCAGTTGCTAAAAAAGGCTCTCAGCAAGGCTGTCCTGAACAAAAAGGGTGTTTTGGAGAATCTAGGCTAAAACCCAAGGTTTCTGCATTGAGGCAGAGTCTGACATGGGCAATACAGGGCTGCAGGCTGACTTTGCTACTGCCATCCCACTTCCATCGATCTGAAGAGCAGATGAGTCACAAGCCACAGCCCCTTGAGACTGGTACATTTCTGCTGAAGCAAATGTCAGCCTGCAGAGAGGCAGCAGCGCCTCACCACGATGTCAGGACCCATCCTGCCATCGCAGCCAAAAGCAGGCTGGTGCCCAGGAGCGGGACCAGCTGGCAGATCAGGGGGCCCTGCCCTGCCCTGCCCCAGGGCTGTGGCCACTCCTGCACGCTGCCTCACGTACAGTATTGGCCACAACCTATGCTCTGTGGCAGAGTCTACCACTGAAAGGAAAAAAGAGGAAATCCCTTCAAATAAAGGAGATGAAGACTTCAGAAATAAAGGATGATGTCCTGAAAGCCCAGTCATTTTTCTTGTTTCTCAAACTTAATTCCAATACAGATTTTTAAACCATTCAATAGTATCCCATTTTGCTAATACCTGCAATAACTGTAACTTCATTAAAGCACACTAGATAGAACATTGAACAGATATTGACTCATACAATGGCCAGTTATTAAGATATATTGGACTAGAAAGTATATGCTGACTGAGAAGAAGCTTAAGCCAATAGCGGTTTCAAGCCACCATACTTCACATTATTGTCTAGTTATCTCAGGGAAATTGGTAACTTGACTATGTAGCAGTATATATGTTCCTTTGTATGGCATGTTCAGAGGATTGGAGCATTTTCTATTATTATCCCACAATCCCTGGATATACAATGCTTATTAAGAACAAATAATTTCGTATTTGCTGTTAGTATTTTCTTGCCCTTTGACAACCCAGCCTGCAGGTATTAGAATAATGGCTTGTCACAAATAATGCTAGTGTCTGAGGTGCAGGGGTAAAAACCTGTTGAGATCTTTTGTTCTCTGTTTCTTCAGCTTTCTATGCACTAAAGGCATATTCCCTTCCCTTCTTTTCCATTTTGCACAAACAAAATCTTTCATTAATATGCATAAGGAAAGCCTGTTCCCCGTTAACTCATATTTTCTGCTCCTTATCTGTCATCCCCTTCCGTCTTCATTTCCCACTCTTTCACAAATACTTACTTATTTTTTATCCCAGAGAACCCTTTTGATCCTTCTCTATTTTCTTTGAAAACCTAGTATTTTTTCTAGCTAATCTTATATCCCTTTGACATTTTTCTGTTTTTTCCACCTTCATCTATTCTCCTTAATTAATTTCCCCCTTGTCTGGCCTATTTTCATCCTACTTATTTGTTTCTACTGCTCATTCTACACCTTTCTTTTTACCTTTTCTCATTTTCTATCTATTGTCCTTTGCAACCTTTTTTTTCCCTTGTTTCTACCTTCTTTTTACCTATCTATTACTTCACATTAAGAAGAAACCTTGGCATGGGTCCCATCTCACACCAACACTAAAAGTCAGTCACAACCCTCTCTGTTCTCTCTAGACCTGGTTGTTTAGATAGCATAACACAATGAAGCTCTTACTCCGTAGCTCTGCAACTGCACATTACATTTCTCTTATGAAGTTCTGGGATCTCTCACACCTGGGAATTGGGGTGCCCAGTTGCTATGGAAGTCTTGTTTTGGAGGAAGAGAGAACAAACAAAACTAAAGTTGTAGACTGGAGTTTAGTTGAGCTAGGTTGTTGACTTCACCAGCTAATGAATCATCAATTCAGCAAAGTTTCACATTTGTGCTATTAAAAGATGTGTGACAGATGCTTTCAGAATAGCTGATGGAACGTATTAGTCTTCTGGTAACATCTGCTTTCTTCCACTGCAGTGTACAGTTAGTGTTGCTTCACTGGTAAATATAATTTCTTCCAAGAAATCAGAGGTCTGACTGTTTAGCCACTTTATTCACAATATTAATAAAAATATGCCTCTAAATACCATGTCTAGGTCTCCCAGTGAAGTCTCTCTCCTCCCAGATTAAATGATAGAGATGCTCAGTAGCAGTGAATGCATCTCCCTTTATGCTTTCTGAAATGACAAGCAGGCTACTGATGCCTAACAAATCAGCAACATTAGCAGCTCCAAGCGCAGTTCTGTGTAGCAGATACTAAAAGCCACTGGATTTTATTCTCTGGTAGACAGGGCCCTGGAGTTGTTTGAGGTATCTGACATTATTTCATGAGATTTTGTCTCAGCTTTATTAAGTTCTAGCATATCCTGTTCTAATTTCATGTCAGATCTATTTTTGAGTGCCCTTCAAATTTCATACATGACAAGTCTACTCACCGTTCACAATACAGTAATGAATACTGTTAGGCTTTCCTCTGTCTCCATCAAGAGCAACAACAGTAAGGACCTCAGAGCCCTGGGGAGAAATGGGAAATCACAGTCTATGTGCTGAGATTGGAGCAGCAAAATTGCAATTGCATATTAATAAACTAAACTTCTGTAAGTCTGCAGTGAGGTGCTGGGAGCAGAGTGGGTGTTTGTGCTGTGTGAGGAACACAAAAAGGGCCATTGACTCCCAACCAAGTGCTTGACTTTGCAGAGCAGGAACTGAATGCTGCTTCTTGGACTAACGGCATGGTTCCAACATCACCAGTTTAAGCTGTTCCCAGTGATGTCCCAGTCCATGCACTGCATCTCCATAGAAAGTGTGGACACCCCTGCTGCTGCTCGCTCTCTGTGGACCTGCTGTGTGACCTGCCTGTGCCACCCCACTGGCAGCACTGATGGCAGAGCCACCTGCTCTGGTGCCTGGGCATCAGCTGCCCCAGGAGGGCCAGGGCTTGCTGCAGCCTCAGGACAGGCCATGTGCCTGTCAAGGTCAGTGCCAGTTTGCCCAGTGCCCAGACCTCCTGTCCTGTTTTCCAATTCAGCTTTGGGTGGGCATGGCACCACTCCAACAGGCTGCTCTGTGCCCACCGCTGTGGCTGTGAAACAGCTGCAGACCCCGTGTGGCCACAGGGCTGAGTGGCTGCAGGAGCAGTTGGAAGCCGTGGCCATGGACACCTACCTTGAGCCACAAACTTGGATTAACCAATCTAAACCCCAAGCTTTAGTTTGGGTCACTACCAAAATTCCCTCTGGTCACTACCGTGTAGGCTCCTGCATCACTGTGTGCCCCGTGGCCACACAGTGCGCTGAGATACAGGCAGATGCCAAGGGGTCGTTAGATCAGTTTGGTCCTACCTAATTAAGTTCAGACAGGCAGCAAAAGCAAACAGAGATCGCAGGGCAACTTGGCCCACAGAACATTTAGGGCACAAAATTGTGATGAAAATAATGGTGATTTAACTGCCTTTAAACCTTCACTGTCATTCTTTCTATGCAAGTAAGGTGGCCATGGGCCATACGTACAGAACTTGTATGCTGGGGACTGTTTGCTCATGTGACTATTCCTATCAGCTCAGAGGGATGATGAGTGTTATGCTAAAACGCTCACCCGAGTGGCAACGAGCTGTGCAGTTCACGCCTTTGAACTAAAGTGTTACTGTTTGGGGCTGCAAAAACAGTGAACATTGAAGTTACTGTCAGTTAATCACAAATGGCAACGAGGAACATTTTCATGACAACCCTTGAGTGATTTTTTCAAACGAGAGAGAGGTTCTGTTAGAGCAACTGGAAATACAGAACTGTATTTATTATCATTTATGCTGGAAGCAGCAATAAAATCTGCCTACTGGGCAAAATACAGTGCAGTTCCTTTGAAGGTGACAGAGTACTTGTAAATCCTGACAACTCCACCAAGGAGAAAAGAAGCAAATCTACAAAATTAACATCAAATGTGCAAACACCACTAAAACCAGCTATTGGCTTTCTCTCTGTGGAGTTCATTCTAATAGCAAAACCCACACTGGGAAGGACCAACTGGTGCTTTCGTCATTATTTCATAATGGTGTAAGTTATGAGCTAAAGCTGGATGTAATTAACCTTTATTGACTCCCATTTCCATAGTAAACACTAACTCCGGTGTGCACCTGATAGTTATTTCAAAATCTATATGTAACTATGCAGAATAAATCAATATACATAATATCATTGGTTCTAAACATCTGCAAAGTACACAAGCCCTGCTGAAACGTAACAGTCTCTGCAGTGAACTGCAGTATACAGTCCTGCAAGGGCTGCAGTACACACTGCAGTTGAGGACAGAAAGCAAAGACATAATCTTTCCTGAAACTCGCAGGAAGACCAGCTGAATAGTATGCAACCACACTGCTAAACATATCAACAGCCTAATGCTGGGTAATTTCATGGGTAGATACTGTAGTTTGTGCCATGTATGAAGAAAATTTTAATTAAATCTTAGGTATGATGGTGAAAGCTGATCCATACATAATATCATGTCACTGTTAGATATAGAGAAAACTCACTCGTTTGCAGTTTCGAGAATAACGCATGTCTGAAAGTCCCCATTTGTGAATCGTTCTCCCTTAGGTTCTCCCTGCTTGATTGATAATCTGATGGGTATTAGGCCTGGGAGGTGTTCCTGGCCCATTCTGCCTAGCCAACAGTCACTGAGCAGAAAGCAGCCTGCATTTTGGGGATGTCAGGGTTGCTTCTCCCCAGGTGATGTCCATGGGACAGCACAGAGTCTGAAGCACTTGGGCATAAATTCTCCCCACATCTTGCACAACGAACCATGGGTATCAGACTGATCACAGATAGAAAATAAAAGCACTGTGAGACCACACAGCACACAAATGCACAAAGGCTTCCAGCATGATGTGTTCAGGTGAGGTAACTGGCAGCCTGCTTAAGCCTTTAGCCAAGTGCTTCTGGAGGTCTGAGCTATGGAAGAGCTCTTAGTCACTGCCTAGGCTTAGACCAACATAAATTGGCAGAATCCTTTGAAACTTTAATGACAGTAGAAGGAAGCCTTGCATGGCAAGTTCACAATGGATGTAAATATGAACAAATCTGAGATTTTGTCAACTCATTTCACCTATGAGTCATATCAGAGTTTAGGTTCTATTTCCAATAAGACCTGTGCTAGAAACCATGGGGCCATCTTAACTGACATGGGAAAGCCTGCACAGATGAAAATCACTACTTACTGCGAGCGTATCCTCATAGACATATCCATAGTAGGGAGTCCCAATGAACATGGGAGGCGTGTCCTGAACATCCTCCACATTGATAGTAACTGTTGTTGTGGCTGAAAACACTTTGTTGTCTCCCCTGAGCTTCCCACCACCGTCCTGGAAGAGAAATTATCATCGGATGCCTGTGCTGAAACATGTCTGCAAATCAGCTTATAGCATCGCATGGACCTCATGAGCCTTCAGAAGCACAGTTCCAGGAATCCTTTCTCCCTCTCAACATACCAGTTAATCTGTGCTGCCCTATCCCCTTCTCTTTTCCATTTGTCCTGTTCCCTCTCTGATTATGAAGACAGCTTGCAGTATCTCATAAGTAATTTCTTACATTAAAAGTGATTGGGCCAATATATGCAGTCATTCATCATCTTTTATTAACACCGCACAGGACAGGAAATTAAAAATTTTGGCAGGAAAAAAGAATGCTAGAAACCAATGCAAAAATTTTGTGACTAAGGTCTACATCTTTTCATCCCACATACAGTCTTGTCATAAACACAGGAAAATGCATGGTAGCAAAGTAGTGCATTTCTAGGGGGAAATACACAGTGCTCGTGCTCAAAGTCTCTTAGGGATTCTTGTGTGGTAAAGTGGAAGAACAGAGGAGCTGTGCAGCAAGAGCTGTGAGATAGTCACGGTGTATAAACAGTCTCTAGGGACTTGACTACAACCGACTCTGCATGACTGATACAGCAGAACCAATTATGACGATGACTTGCAATTTCAGAAGCTTGTAACACCCTCAGTCTCAGAACACCAGCTGGAGGTCAGTAGTAACGCTGGTGTATACGAGGGTGAATTGTTCAACATGTTTGCAGTGTCAATTCTAAAAATTCCATTTCTTGGAAAAGATACACTCCTGGTTTTCCTCCTTACTGCCCCAAAGGCAGCACTGAAGCCAAATTTTGTTACTTCTCCTCAAACGAACCTTGGCTAAGTAAATACATAAAAAGGTTCATACATTTTTCATAAAATATGAGAAACTCATAACTAACAGCAAAATTGTCCTCTTTCAACCCATGTGAGTCTGCTTGTGTGACAGGTCCCCACAGATCCTGAAAGACTTTACTCCAGAATCTACAACGTTTTAATGCCTGTTATGAATCCTCAGCCAAGTCACAGGCACAGCGCTGCTGGTAATGATGGTGGCAAGAGGGGATGTGCAGCAATATTTGCAGGATTTGAATAAGCTCCTGCCATGGGGCAACTGAGAAGTGAAAGAAACACCCACAGATTTTTCCAGAAGTCCATCCCTTGTGCTGTGCTGGGACCAGCTGTGCCCTGTGTCTTGTTGTGACCTGACTGCCTGGCAGGGGTTTGCCCTCATGGCAGCAGGGCTGTGCCCTGGGCAGAACGAGGGTGCTCTGGGCACCTGTCCTTGCTCAAAAGCTGATGCTTCCTGAAACCGGGGCTGCTCGTAGCAACCCTTCACTTCTAGGTGACTCTCAAAACACAGGTGACATGAATGAAATGTGGGAAACACACTCCCAAATCCTCCAGATGTAGCTCAGCAGCAGACACCGGTTACCTTTCCTCCCTCACTTTTCTGTGTTACCCCCCACCTCCAGATATTATACAGAAGGAGTGATTCTGCTGCCTGAATGTACAACGCTGTACTCATTCTAATTAGCCCTACTCAAATACAACACCCCACCTCCTCCAGTTTCAGATAAAAGCCGTATACCTTGGCTATGACAACAGCAAAATGTGTTCTTGATTTCTCGTAGTCCAGAGTGACCCCCGTTTTGATGCGCAGGACACCACTGTGACGGTCTATTGTAAACTTATTAGCATGGATGTTCTAGAAAAAAAGAAAAGAAGAAACAGCAAGAGATTACAGGTATGGAAATAAGATTGCCGTAGGGATTCATCTTTTATTTCATCTGCTAAGGGAGAAGACTAGAATAATGATATGGTTTGGGTGAATAATGTATTTGATGAATTTCACCTCTGTATGTTTATGAACAATTCATGAACCAACCACGAGTCTCTCATTATTCAGAATAAATCAGTTACCTCAAATGTAGATATTTTTAATCTTTTAGTATTTGACTGTGAAATTTTAAACACAGTTCATTGCATTGAATGAGGTTGGGAGGCTTAACAGAAAAAACGATGAGGGAAAAAGGAAGAAGAAAAAAAGATGTCACCCCTTAGTGTTCCAAAATTCTATAGGCTTTAAAAAAACCCAAGAAAGGTACAGATTATTGTCCATAGATTTTTGTCTATACTGTCTATACAGTGGTGGTTTGGTTTTTGTGATGAACAAACAAACTCTAAAAGACGTCTGATATTCAAAGAGGCCTAAAGAATGCCTCCCTCGTTTCTTCTGAACTGGAGATATCCATACAAACACGTCTGTTCTGGTATCCATACACAGTGGGCACCGGCAGACAATCTTGGCCATTTCAGTAGACATCACCACCTGCCTATATCAGACTTGAGAAGAGGTTTTTTCTGTGCAACTTGAGAATTCTCAGAGACTGTGCCAAAAGACATTGCAAGATTTTTTCAACAAATACACATATTTAGTATCCCTTTTGCCACACAAATATGTAAACTAGAGAGAGAAGTTTGAAATTGCTGTTTCTTGGTTCATAGTCTATCAGCTCACTGGAAAAAGCCCTATGCAAAACTGAATCCTGCACAGACTGTATTCTAAATGGATCATAATTTGTGAAATCAAAGCTAAATTTCAACAAGGTACTCAAGGTGTTCTTTCACAGTGTGCTCAAACTCTTAACAGGATTAGCTTTAGTGCTATGTAAATATCTTCTAACTTGTTTCCATATTTGTGTCCAAATTAAATATTGCAACAAATTTGCCTTTTATTTTTTTTTTAATTTTTCCCCGTTGCCTCTTGAATAGGGGAAACTGCAGATAATCTGGATGAAATTGCTTGTAGGAAGAAGGAATTTGAAGGATATAATGCAAAAAGTTGCCTTTTTGGAATGCAGGTCTGTAATACAAAAATTCAGGTTTAAATACGGAGCCCTTTCAATTCTTCACCAGTGGGCAGTAACTTAAGAGCTGGTTTCAAGCAGTCACATCTTTGTCAAGGAGAAGATTTAGTACCTCATATTTCACACTGGGATCCAGGTATAAATTATGCACCAGCCTGCTATGCTAAAGGGCACGTTTGGGTTTCCAGTGCATTTTGCTTTCTAAAGAGAGCTATTTCGTGCTTTAGAAATAAGCATACAAGATTACCAGCTAATCTTGCTCTCCTTGTTACTCCAAAGGAAGGGCCCTGCCACAAGGAGTCCTGCTGGCAAGCACAGAAGTGTTAGTGACAACTCCAGCTCCCCTTCCCACCTGCTGGACTGCGCTTGGCTGTTTGCAACCAGACCTTGTATGTTTTGTCAGTGCTTGTTTCCTTGTGCACAGTACAAAATTGGTCCTGTAGGCACTAGAACAAGCTCAGCCCTCAAATCTGAGTTTAATCTGCTTTCTGAGATCTCAGTAAATGAGGTTTTTGAAGGCACAGACAATACCTTACCTGCAAGAAGTAGGTGATACTTCCTCCAGAACCCGTGTCTTTGTCTACTGCCTCAATCTTAAAGATACTGCTGCTGGAAGGAGTGTTCTGTGACCAGAAAGAGTTACCAGTCACACAGAAGTAGAAAACCAGGTGATTTAGAAGAAATGAAAAATGAGCATGCAAGGAGGCAGAAAAATAGTGATGATAGAAAGAATGTAAAAGCACTGATCGAAACAAAGAGCAGAAAGAAAAGAGGGAAGAGGTGGAGAAGTACAAGGAAAAAAACACTTTTTGGAATAAAAATATCAGAAAATCTTAGCTAAGACAGAGTGTATCCTATTCCCATTGTAGTCAACTCTAAAAATTCTCAATGACTCACATCTTGAAGCTTACCCCCAAAACAGCACACCTTAAGTACCTACAGACTTATTCCCTAAGTTTGTAGTGAATATTAAATATCTACACTAACCCTAAAACAAAAGAATGCAAATTTGTCCTGCACATCCTGCTATTTTACTAGAAACATATTAGTCCCTCTTTACATCCTGTAGAAGTATACTTCCAATATGCAAAGGAACTTCACCAACCTCTGGGACTTCGACTATGTAAGGTGTATTGATGAACTCTGGGCTCTCATCATTAGCATCCATGACAAGGATCCTGACTTTTTCAGAAACCTGGAGTAGAATACAAAGAACATATTAAAACAACTCAAGTTGTTTTTCAACATGTACCCATTCATTTGCCTACTAAGGTGTAGTCAAAGGCAATAACAAATTGTGTTGCAATAGAACATTTGTGCACTACCAAAACTGAGCACATGTAAAAACATACAGAAAATCCTATAATCCAGAAGAATGTTCTTTGTGCAGAACACTCAGATACCTCCAGACTAAAGAAAAAGTCCCAGAGAATTTTATAAATTACAGATTGGGGCTGATTTTCAAGAGTTTTTTTCTTCTTTATGGCATTCAAGATACCATCACACAATTTAAGATCTTATGTAAAAGACTGTAAAAATTGGTGCTTGACAGCCAAGAGCATTCATTAATGCCTTGTTTGATATCACGATATTAGGTTAATGGCATGCAGGATCTGGATGCACAAATACATGCTACTAATATGTAACAATCCATCTTAAACAAAATGCGGGTTTTTCTTGTAAAAAATTCAGAAGCAAACATATTTGACCAACAAAGCTCCCTGGCTGTTTGCAAGAGGACATGTGGCTGCAATCCCATTATTTCCTGTTTACAGAGATTGCCAGGGCAGCTGTGCCTGTAGGAGCTGGCATTTCCCAAGCCTTTCTTGTAGTAATCTCAATTAATTTGTTTGAGATGAGGAGGAGCTCTAGAATTATCCAGTCTTGTGGATAGTAAGAAGGTCCCACTTTTGTGGCATCTCTAGTGATGAAGCTTATGTCCTGTTGGCAGACAACTATCCTGGCTGTGACAGGATCAGCCCATAAACGGAAAATGCCAGCAAAGTTTGTGGAAGTAGGACTGGATGCTTGTGCAATGCCTCAGATAAGTCCTTAATAATCAGATGCAATCAAAGGTTTATCCAGCAACAGACAAGAAAACTCCCACCGCCTTAGCCTAGGCAAATCTTCTTAATGTCATGCTGGAGAAACACTGTGGGGGTGGAGGGACAGTCGGCTCTTGGGTGCCCAGCACTAGTTACTTTATTATCATGCATTTCTCCAAAAATTCTCCAGATTTTTCTTAGGCACAAATCCTACTGCGCTGGCAGTGAAACTTCATAGGAAGCTCCTGCAATTCTGCAGTAATTCTACAGGCCACTAAGTCAGTCTTTCAGCTCACACTACATTGTAATTATCCTCAAATAATTACAAGGAGATGGAATGAGGCCTGAGTTTCTGGGAGTTCAGAAGCTCTTCAAACAGGAGGTAAATGAGATTATGTTTTCTGATCAAATGAGATAGTCCCTGCAAGGTAATTTAATAGGAGGAGGTATTTGTTTTTTTGTGGGGATAGACAGTTTGACAAGCTACAGCATAAGTACTTACTGTACTCAGGCCATCTGAAATGCTGACAATAACTTCAATCTCGTCTTCTTTCTGCAGATCAAGAAAATTCCTTTGTTAGAAAGATGGTGTTGATTGGAAAAGGGACTGCAGATTTAAATGTGTCTGGGCAGGTATATGAAAACAACAACTAATACCACAAAACAATCAGCACAGACTAGGAAGACCTCTCAGAAGCTCCAGCTGTGGGCATCTTGGACTTTCTGTGGCTACTGTCAAGACATGGTTGATCAGGGTAACCCTGTTGCTCTGTAAAGTGCTAATGAAAATCAGTCACCTTTTTCAAGAAACATTCCCTAAAAAAGCACGGTTCAAAATTTTTCCATCTCAGTATACAGCATTTTGAAGGGTTTACCAAGTACTGTGTACCCTTCTCTGTGAAGGAAATGTGAAGGGTTCAATGCCTGTGTTCCCAGTATAAGGCTGCCTTTAGGCCATTGTTGCTGGGAACATCTTTGACCCATAGGGTTACATCAGCTAAAGGGTTATGATGTACTAGAGGAGTGTCCTGGAATGCTGCTTACACAAATCTTCCTCCAAATGACAGGAAGGTCCCCTGTCTGAGGATTTGAGGACGATAACTGCCCCTAAGCTCTTGATGGGGTTTGGGTGGGGGAAGATAGAAATAAAGAATAAACTCCTCTTTTGACAAAAGCATGACAGCAGCTGAAAAATTTGACAGCAGTGTTAGTGACACAAGTAGTTTTTCAACTGGAAAACTATGTGATGAGTGAAGTATGTCTTAGAATGGCAAAGTATATTACATGATTCAGGAGCAAATAAACTGACATTGTCCCCCCAAAGCAACAGATCAACTTAAACTAAGAGAAATTCCACAAACACCTGTACTGTGGAATTTGACTGTACCTCTCTGTCAAGCTCCTCGATCAGCGTAACATTTCCAAGGTTCTTGTCAACAGAAAAGTAGCGTCTTGATCCAGCTTCATAGGTCAAGTCATATGTCACAGGATCTCCTTCTGGATCAGTTCCATTCAGAGTGTACACATGGGTACCTGAAAAATTGACATTCAACAGCATTTCCCTGTGGTTACTTCAATCAGTGAGTATTTCACTGGTCTGTTCCTTAGGAACTCACCTACCCTGCGGCAGGCAAAGGTTTTCAATCAAACACCCTTACTGGGAAGTATGGATAAGCAGACGGTTCAATAGTTCTGATGACCCCTTTTTAGCCAGCTGGTTAAATCAAGTTGATGAGTGCTGGTTTCTGTCCCTTCAGGCCCTTTCCCATGGAACTGCACCCAGGGCAATACTGTTCACATCCACGTGTTTACACAGGTGACAAGCTCTTGACTAACTGTTGGCCCAGGCGAGCCTAAGTGGTGCTGTTGTACAACTGGGTGACAATCTCTGCAGTACTGAAAATCTCTCACGGATCTCTGCTCTGTGGCAACAAGAGAATTGCAAAGGAGTAGACAGAGAATCTGGCAACTTAAGGGAACTCTCATGCAGGACTGGACTCAAGCTCTGGAACTCAGGAAGTGCAAGAACATTTCCAGACTTTATCACTTTCTGAATTAATAGATGCAAAACTCTTCTTCCGTACTTCACTCCCCTTCATTAGTTTTCTCTTATTAAATTCTCTACTTGACACACCCACTCATGCTCATACCAATGAAAAAAATTTTCCAACTCATATATTTCCTTCCGATGTATTTCCTTCACAACCTGGGTAAAGAGATTGCTATTTCTATTTTTAAACATTTGAGATGTTGGTGCCAGTTTTTCCAGTAAACTGACTTTGTGTATCATAAGTGATACTTCCTGGGGGAGTTATAACACTTTTTCAAAACATGGTGAGAGTGTTTATTAGTATTATTTTTTTAGAATTGCATGCCCGTCATTCGACTGTGCATTAATACCTTCATCCAAATAATTTCAAGCACTTTACAAATACCAACAAACTGAACCTGAAATATAAAACGTTGTTGTTTCCTTCCAGTCCTCTGTGCCTTGGGTCAATTACCTGAGATATTTAAGTTGTAGAGGTTAAGCACAGAAACTGTGCTTGACATCTAACAAAGTCCCCAGCACTGGAAATATTGCATTGGTTAATAGTGAGTTTTGTTCATGTATGCAAACCAAATATATGATAGAAGGATCCCTGCTAAGAAAATTAACATGAAGTTAAGGAAGAACTGTTAAAGGGAATCAAGAAGAATCCAGTTTTAAACTAATTTGTCCCCGAGTTTGAGGGATTTTAAATTCTGAACATAAAAGTCGCAATCTTTGTCTCATGTCCTCTCTGCAGCGGCAGTGGAGTTTTTCCCTGACCAGATCCATAAGTTTCTATTTAACTCTAGGGCTTTGACTGATGTCCTGCCCACAGCACTCACAGGTCAGCTTCTCAAATGTTTCTTCAGTTTTGCAAGGCAACCTTTCAGGCCTCATTTGCTTATTCATTGGCACGTAAAATGTGAGGCTGCTCAGTGAGCTTAATGGACATGCAATGTCCAGGAATTGGTGGTGGTATTTAGAAAACATAGATGTCTTCTTGGCATAGCAGAAGATTATGCCAAGCTGTGTGGAATCCGTGTTCACTGATGAGCAAACTCTCTTATGATAATTACCAGTGCAATATTTGGGCAACTTTGTCCAGGAAAAGGTTCATATTGCAAAAATCAATGAGCCCACAAGAGAACAAACAATAGACCGTGTTTATGAGCTGGTTCAGCCAGCCAAAAAATAGTCAAGACTTGCAAAAGAAGTCCTCAAAACTACAAAACACTTTCCATATTTTTCTTTGCTTTTTCCCACCAAACAGAGCAGAAGATAACAACGTCTGTAACTGTGATCCCTGAAAATTATTAGGCAAAGACAATGAGCAGTATGATAAGACTTCTCTGACTGTAACAACTGAACTGTGTAAGTACAAGGAAATGCAAGGAGAGAAATAAACTTGGACTGATATAAAATAGTGTCCTGAAAGGACATGTGCCTCCTGGTATTGCTGTCTACATAAGAGACAGAAATTTAAAGACTGTTGAAGGTTCTGCATCAGCAGCACTGACTCATTTATGCTTGTTTTTCAAAGGCTTTGCCTTTATATCACAGCTGGTGCCAAATGGGGAATTTAGGTGTCAATTGTCAGCATCTCACTGACATAGATAGACAGTGCTTTTCTGCAGCCTTTTTTGGTCAATAGTTGTTTCTACTTCTTAGTTGCTTTTCTGCCATTCTTATTAACTTTTCCTGTCCCTTTAAGTCTGTATACCACTGCCTATTCTGCCTCTTTCTAGCTCAGCTGCTGGGCAGAGCTCGTTGTGCAGTGGAGAAACAGGATGGCCACCACATCTGGGGTCTCCTGGAGCTGGTGGGCAATGACCAGGCACAAGGTAGTCCTGTGGCTGTGGCTGTAGCTGTCCTGAAAAAACAATGCTGGCAGTACCTAGACTACAGACCACTCTTCAAGGATTGCAGGGCTGGAGTAATATAGGCTGTGAAAGATTATGTGAATACATTTGAATACTTGCAATCTCACAGTTTGCTTTCCTACGTTTTCTAGGAATTTTCTTATAAGGAAAACAGGAATTTTCTTGCAGTTATATGTGAGAAGAAATATTAATATTGGTACAGACTGAGATTACTGAGGTTTCTGAGAAAGTAATGAAGGACAACATTGATCTTTGCTCTGGACTGTTTGCTTTTTAGCTAAAGCTGATACCTCATTTTTCACAATACAGAACATTTGTGTGCCTTTTCATTGTGGATCAAAATTTATTTCCAGCTCATTATAATTCCTTATTTTTTTCCAAATTGTAATTCCACTGCAAGTACTCTCCATATCATTAACACCCCCGGGAACACTTCTCAGCACAGTGTTAATGCCAATTAAAAATCTCTTCTCAGTGTGCTGCCTCTACTTGCTGAAAAGGAAATAAATGGAAAAGACAGCTAAAATCTTATCAGTGAATACCAAGTAAACAGCCTCTCCCTGTCAGAAAGATATGGGAATAGAAGTCATTACAGGGGATATGGCAAATGCCATGTAAGGGCCCCAGCTGGAAGAGCAGGATGGTCTGAGTACTTAGGGAACAGTGCAGCAGCCTAGGAGAGGGGAGTCCTAGGCAGCTACTTGCTGCTTCCTGATACGGCTGCTTCCCAGGAGCCATGCCAGGCTTTCACTGTTTTCCTATTACATCTCAACAAGTCATTTGCTCTCCGCTCCTGCCACCCGGGCTAAATAGCCCTCCCATGATGCCATTGCTCCATTTTACTTCATTTTTGACTCAAATTTAATCACAGCCAGCCTCTGCCCACATGCTCTGGGGCTTGTTTTGCCCTCTCACTGAAGACACGTTCTCCCTTTCTCGCTGTGCAACACTCAGCAATCAAATCCCCTCCCCATCAGTTAAACAAGCCAAGCATATTTTGGACTCATGCTTAGTCCTGCCATTGTCCTTTGCCACCACAGCTGACATCTGTTAATAAGATGCTGAGAGAGACATCCGTGGCTATGTTCCCAGGATAGGATACCTCTGTTCCCAGTGTCACAGCAAATAGCATCTTGCCTGGGGTTACATGCCTGCTCTCCACCTGTCTTAGCCAAGGGCCATTTCCCCATCAGGAAAGGAAGTGAACAGTTAACACAGAGCCTACAGATGGCTATTTTACATTCCAAGCTCACCCCTAACAAAGGGGAACTCAGGTTCCTGGAGGATATACACCACACACCATGGGTACCTCAAAAACATGTCCTCTCCCATTCACTCCCAGCCACTCCTCCTTCCAGAGCATGCCGAGGCAACTCCTGCTCCCTCCCTGCACCCTGGTGCACCAGCTGGCTGGGAAAGAGGGACATGGCAGGATCAGCAGCTCAAAAGCCACGGCTGCTACAGCAGCAGCCGAAACAGGCCCTGCAGCTGCAAGTGCCTGCCATGGGGAGAGGGGATATGGCAGCAAGAGCTCAGGATGGGGCCTGAAACTTCATGCCACAAACAGCTGCAGCCTGTCCCTGCAGCACCCACAGCAGCAAACTCCAAGGAGAAGCCATTTGAGGGCAATTTTCTGATGTTTCTGCAGTTTCTGTCAGAACAATTAGCACAAAATTGAAGGCTGTAACACCTGCGAGTCCTCAGCACATCTCCGCGCAGTGCTTGGTTTCGTGGGGGGCTTCACTCTGTGTACTGCTTGCTTTGCTGCAGTGGTGCAGGAGGCAGGCTGTGCTGAACACTTGTGTTTGGTAGCTCCCAGCTTTCTTAGGGGTGGATCAGGGTGCTGGGACCAAGGAAGGAATGATAGGTACCAGAGGGAACAAGGAGACCTCTACATAGTCAGCTGTGACTGACATGAAGAAACAAAGACCAGGGGTGTGTAGGAACGGGGGAAGCTTGAAGGATGGAGTGAACTGGAGGGGTCAGTCAGCCAGTGGTAGGTAGCTGGCAGCTGTAGTTTTGATCAAAGAATTGTCACTGCAAACTGACTTTTAATGGAAGTAAAGGGGGGAGTGCCCACTTGTGAGCAAGGGTAAAAACAGAAAGGAAAATGCAGGGATAAGGGACATGCAGGGATCTTCAGAGAACTGGTAATGCTTGGGCTTTAAGAGAGTAATGAATTTAGGCCTTCTGAGTATGCTTCAATCCCCTGCCCTGCAGCTGTTCCCAGTCCCACTCTGTTCCCACTATGAGAGCTTACAGGGATTAAGAGGTAAGATGAAACAAACAACCTGAAATAGCATCGCACTTCATGGTTTAAGACCTAGATTAGGAGCACACACACATTTTGTATGTACACAGGCGACTCTCTGCAAAGAGCTAATTACCCGCCTTCCTTGCCAAACAGCCATGAACCACAACTGCTGTGACAGTTTATAACTTTTCCAGTTCCTAAGTCTGGCACTGGAAGGAGCTGCTGTCCTGGCCCTTCTTACCTTGAGGAGTCTCATGCTCTGCAGGAAGAAATAGGATCTGGGAATCTACAGATACTTTCAAGCATTCACACAGAAATAGTATTTGCTGTTTTTATAACTTACAGTACAATGTATGCAACTTGGTAGACAAGTTACAGCTATCCCTAAATAAGCAAAATTGGACCAAGGAAAAGAGGATGATATGAGCATAGTAATGAATTTGATGTGTCCACTATGGTCACAAAGAGAACCCACTGTCTCCTTTCAGTGTTGCAAAATGTTGCACGTCCCTTGCCTACAGATGCCTGGGAATATAACTAACATAACCACTTTGAACAACTGCTTGCAATCTCAGCAGGGCCAAAGACTGTAAAATTTAAGGAGGTTCATTAAAGCTGCTGTCCATGGCATTACTCAGGTCAGATACCAGCTGCTGCCAAGAAAAGCAGCCTGCCCATGACTCCAAATTTTATGTGAGGACAGGGAAGACCTAATAGCAATCTGCCCATTTTTGGAGGCCTGAGTGAAACCATCCAGAATCAAGCATAAGGAAGTTTTACCTCCCCTGTTTTGTCACTGGTCATCTTGCTCAAACTGAAAGATGAGTGCTGGAGTGTGGATGTTTGGAGCTGCACACGGAAATGAAGATCAGATCCCTTCTCCTGCTTCTGGAGGAGATTGAGGCAGAGTGATGAAGAACAACAGCCTCCTCTGCAATGCCATACCCATCACCGGGGGCACAGAAAAGGGCTGGCCTGGTAGATATTTAGCAGGGACAATGTGTGAGCCCTCACAGCTCTGGCACGAAGCTCTGACTGTGGTCTCATGTGAACACAAGCAATCTTGCACTGTAAAAAGCTGAATGCACACCCAGCACTGCAGCACTGAAGTGTTGGTTCCGTTTGTGCCCTCCTCTGGGAACCTCTCTGTCAAAGCATTCCCGAGGAGTGGCTGTGCTGGCACAGGAAGCATGTAGAAGCAGCAGTTTGCATTAAGCAAACCCAAAGAAACCATGTTCCAATGGAACATCCAAAGGTGCTTTCAGAAGAGAGGACCTTGCACTACTCATAGTGACAGTTTATTAAGGTGTTCTGGGAATTAGCCAAAGAAGCACTGGCAGCTGACTGGCAAAGCAAGCACGTTTGGACTTCTCAAAAGTAAGGGCTTATATCCCTCTCCCAAGGGTTTCTGCAGGCCCTTTGGAGCTCTCAGCAAGAAGTTGCTTCTCTCTTGTCTTTTAGAGCACACTTATATATCAAATTAGAAGTACAAGACAGCCATTTAAACACAAGTAAACACATTCTGGATGAAGCCAGCAGGCATGAGGCACAGCAGCACTGAAGACAGAGCAACTTGAGCTTTATCACTGCTGCAACCAAAGCACAAACTCTTCAGGGAGCTCTACATATGTAGCCTGGTTTCTAATGTTACAAAAGCATGTGCAGAAGCCCATCACGTATTTCTCATTATTCTTACTTGGGCTAGTTACAAGAGCACTAACACAGGCTGTGATCCCTCACTCCTCTGTTTTGCTGTCGAGGCTTGCACCCTCTCCTTTTTTGGCTGCGGGAGTCCTTGATCAGATGCAGTGGGTGGAAATTAGTGCTGTACTTCACTGCTGCAGGGAGTGCTGTCATCTGAGAGACCATGTGGTGCTGCGGTCCTGACAAGGAAGGACAGTTTGACTCTGTTGTGGCTCTGTGCCACCTTTAGCTCCCCATCCCCACACAGGTGGCTGGAGGCTCCCAGTGGTGACAGGGAGAGGCTGATGCTCTGTAAATGTCTGTGAGCTGGCACCACACCAAGGACTGGGAGTTTGATGGCAAGTGAGTTGTACTGCCTGCGGTTTCAGTGGCGGAGTTGGCAAGCACCACCCCTAACAAACTGAGCTGGGGTCCCAGTTTGTGGCTGGCTGGCATTACAAGCCTCATCTATGCTTAGACAAGTGATTCCACTGGCTAATCTTACTCCAGAAATCAGCAGAACTGTAGGGATCGCCAAGACTGAGCAGGAGTAGTTTCCATGTGAATCCAGGCAGAAGTACAGAAAAAATTGCAGCTCCCTGGTCTGCCTCTGGCTTTTCCAAGTGGCACTACATTACTGTTGGCCTTCAGCTGAGGTTTCCACTTAAGCTTGACTAAGCAATAGCAAATTCCCACTGCATCATAAGCAAGCTCTTTTTAAGTTCATCAGTGAGATGTATCACTTCTATGCTATGTTCTGCTTTCTCTTCCTCCTCAAACTGAGCAGGTAAAGGAGAATTTACTGCTTCTCAACCATCCTCTCTCCACCCTGCAGCAGGCCCCACATGGTTCTTGCCCGGCATTAGCACCACAGCTTCAGAAACAGACACTGACAAACCCAGACAGCTGCTTCCCAAAGCAGTGAGTAACCTTGGTCTTGTTTAGGAAGGCGTGGGTGGCAGCATCAGGCTGCCAGGAGAGGCTGTGCCCTCTGATCCGTGCCCCAGCCGCCCAAGCCCTGGGAGCAGGTGTTCGGGTTCACCCCCTGCGCAGCTATCTCTCTCCTCTATGCATGGGGCAGCTAGGAAAGGGGTGCTCTGATACTCAATTTGCAATAACTAAATAAGTTTCTGATTTAGCCTGTAAAAGCTACAAACAGTAGAAAATTCTGTACAAAACCTCAGTGCAAAGTTTGAAGAAAAGGTGGTGTTCAGCACTGTAATATAACTTACATATAATTTTTTTAAATGTTAGGAAATTAATATTCTTCCATGGAAAATAGTGATTATAAATCACCCTTTGTTCTTATTTTTTCTTAATACAACTACAGTAAAAGAAAGTATAGATAGACCTGCCTCAAAATGCTGAAATCTGAAAATGGTATATATTTTTGAATTTTCAATAAAGCAAAACTAAACTTTTTTAAAAAACATCAGTTATTTAGACAAAGCAATTTTCACTAGAAGTGGAAACATTTTCTACCGTTTGTACTGTAAACAGGAAAAATGTGGTGACTGTTTAAAGAAAATCATACCTCTTACTTTTCAATGTACAGCTTGCTTTTATCAAGGCTGATAAAATTACTAGCAGCTAGGCTTTCTTCTCATAAGCATTTAGAGGATTGGTAAGAAGCTTCTCACTACCATGAATTTATTTCTGACCCCAAAGGTGTGTGCTCTGAAGCTGTGAATAAATTGGTGGACCGAAAAAGGGGAGCTAAAATTCATGTTTTAAATTGCAGCTACAATTCAAACATGTCATTTTAAATTGAGGCCAGTTAGAATCTTGAGAGAAAACCATGTAGGATCACAAGATATAACAACAATCTACAGCAAAATATATGTGTTAATCATAAGAGCACTCCAGTTTCACAGTTTAATTATACTAATTTTAATACTGACCAACAGGTGTGTCTTCTGAAAGGCTGAGAAGTGCCATGTTCCCGTTCGTGCTTCTGGCTCCATTGTCAAAGAAATAGGGGGCATAATTTGCCTGAACTGCAATTAAAACAAAAGAGAAGCCAAAGAAAAGCATTTTGTAAGTGGCAGTTATTTGGCTGACTCAGTTAATTACCTGACTCTCAGTAAACATGAGTTGTTTTGGGAATACTATGAGGGCATCACACACCCAGTTCCTGCAAGGGACTCTCAGAACTGTATCTGTATGAATATTTTTAATAAAGTTACTTCTATATGCCACTGTGCCAGTATTCACACTGCAGGAAATAAAGTATGTAAAAAAAAAAACCCAAACCAACTGAAACAAAACAAGTAGCAGGATCTCTGTAAAAATCGCAACCCATTCCAGACAGCTTCACTGAAAGATGAACCTTTTCAGCTTGCAATGACTGAACACCTCTCCTCTGCACTACCCATACAAGTCTGAAACTCTCCCACTACTTTAGTACCTTACCCTTTCCCTTTATCCTTACACAGTGTTCTAAGCACATTCTGCCTTAAAATTATGCCTACTGCATGAGCAATTAGCCATAATTAAATAGTTACTTACTTGCTGCCAGACAACAGCAAAGTTAAAAAAAAAAAACAAGAAACAACAAATTAGTTGTCATTCTACTGACTGTCTGTTAAAGATTCAAATTAGCCCATTTGAAACAAAACTCCAAATATATAAACACAGAGGGTAACATTTGCACAGGGATCAGTTATCAAGGAAAATATTTCAGGACAACATTATCACATCAGTAAGGATTACTACAGGATTTAAGGTTATGCTTGTATTCTTCTACATTTTTACTTAACAAAGTGGTTATTGTACTCACCCAGGCAAACATGCACCAAACTGAGAAATAAGGAGGGGGTGAAATGCCTTACATGCTTCATCCCACTGAAGAAAGAGCCAATTTCTTCTCTGTTTTAAGGGCTTGGATTTTTTTGTTTTCTCTATGAAATGCCCAGGAAAATGTCCTTCAGACTGATGTAGTGGAGAAATGTGCAAGAGGCAGTAACAGATGCTAAGATGTTAAGCGGATGACACGTCTTAATTTCTGAGGAATTTAAAGAAGCTCCTTCCTACCACCTAATTAGACCAATTACTTTGCAAGGAGCTGTGGGACTCCTCTCCGAGACAGGATTTGGAGGAGTCACTGTAACTCTCAAAGGTTCTGCTGTTAGTAGTGTATTTGTGCTGACCAAACGGAGAAGTCAGGGAGAAGGTAAAGCAGAAATTTGTTTTCTTTCTAAACTCTGTCTTTAATTCTCTAAGCTAGCCCTCTATTTTTCAGAGAGATAAAAGAGGATTCTTTTTATTTTAGCTTTAGTAATCTTGAGAAACTACAAAGAAAGAAAATCTAATATTAGCAACAAACAATAGACACGATTGTTACCATTTTAAAGAAAACAATCACATTTATGATAGCAAAAAAATACACCACATTGCATAAATGTAATTAAAATGCAGAAGTCAAACTGTTCTTCTGGTGAGCTGGCTTGGTCATTTAATTCTTAAACTGCATGAATTGCTGAAAGCATCTTTTACTTTCAGCAGGTATTTTTTAACCAACATACTAAAAATTGTATTTAAACATTGACACATCAGAGAAGTTAACAAAGTAGCTTTTATTCATTGCTTGTTTTGGCATATAAAAGGTGTTTGTACCAACTTAAAATATGTGTCATCCAATGTATTCTAGGGTTAAAAAATCAGCCACTCTGGGAAGATGTTCAGAGATAAATCTGCCTAAAAGGACTCCATCATGGAAGTACGTAGCTTCTAAGCAAGGATATGTTTACATCATGGCTTAGCTGTTAAAACTTGACCTGCAGTAAAGCACTTGCCCTTTAACGATGTGTTAATGGAGTTTTGTGTTTTTTAATTAACAGCTAGCATGGAAGAAATGTCTAAGAAATTAATCAGCCAAAGAGTTTCCCGTTGCAATGCAGAAGCTGCACATCCTGCTTGGCGGTGGCCCTTGGCACTGGTGTGAAGGGTGCAGCTGATGGTGCCCTGCAGCCCATCCCAACACCTGGATCTCCTGTGGAGCTGCTGCAGTGGCAGAGCCAGCTGTGAGAGGACCTGGCCGTGCTCCAGCCTTCTCACAGCTGTGACTATGGCCACGCTATGTGGGATGCTCCATGTCCTGCAGTGTCCAGCTGGGCTGCAGGTGGGAACCACGCCTCCCTTCAGAACAGGCAGGAGACACTGAAAGCAAATGTAGAGCCAGCAAGCAGCTTCAGACTGGGCAACAGTGGAAGTCTTTGGCTTCCTCATTCATCCCCATGTTTTATCACTATTTGCTAAAGTTTCAGACGAGGGCAGATCAGTGCTCCCTAGAGATAACCTCACACACAGAGCCTACTCTCCCAGCCCCTGCCTGTGGGGTGCAAAGCCGAAGGTGGGAGGGACAGGCTGGGCAGTTCCTGTGCATCTGTCCTACAGAGGGAGCTGGCAGTTAGATCCTGTCACACATTTACAGCGTACCTTACCCATGACCTTTGCAGGGTGAACAAACGATGGAGGAGGCCATGGGAGAGGTCTTTGCTGCAGACACAGTGCTGTGATGCTCCTGTGCTGTGGGCAGGGCATGCCTGCACCTGCTGATCCCCATGGATCTACAGTGCTGCTGGAAGGAAACCTCTGCCTGCAGAACAAATCAATTGCAAGGCTCCCAGAAGGGGGAAAGTAAAACACTCAGGCTAATATTAATAAAACTCACCACTCATAATAGATCTTGCCAGAGAGTGGTACAGAGAGCAAAACAATAAAAAAAGCTCCAAATGAATCAGAGAAAATAATGACGATTATGTTCATTGATAACTAGCAAATGTGATGACACAGATGCAAACCCTGGCTCAGCAAGGCACCACGTTATCACCTGCCAGAAGCTTGGAAGTTAAACCAGGGGAAGGCTCTTTGTCATCTTGAACGAGATCAGATCTTTGGTGTGACCCTGTATGACTATTCGTGTAGAGCAGTATTTGCAAAAGCTCCATGTTGAACCAATGCATGACTGCAGCAGTGGCCTGTAAAGCTGAGGGAAACCTGCAGCAGGCAACTAAGAAAAACTAATGTATTTTTAGTGCATTTAAATTCATGATATGGGAATCCACAACTGAAAACTGTGTGGGAGAAGATACACATATGGAAGATGGATATAAGTTTAGTCCCTGTTACAGATTTAATCATGCCACCTCTGTCAAAGCTAATATTAAACCACTGATAAAATCAGAGAAATGCACCTGCATGGTGCCCAGAAGAAAACATAAATAGCACCTGAATGTCCTCTCACCTGCCTTCTCAATCCAGAACTAACAACATGCTGTTTTTCTACAGAATATTTTCCTAGAACAAGTGATGGAGAGCTCTTGTCAAAGTTAATAGCTGTCTGTTCCCCTGGTTGCATCCCCTCGGGATCTAAATCTCTTGGGCCTGCATCTCCGAGGAAACAAAATGTCTCACTCCTGAATTTCAATGAGTTTGAGCTCTTAATCCCCTTACAGTGTGAAAATCTAGCTAATATGCATCTATGCACAGTCAGATACATACCTAACACAGCAACATTAGACAGAAATACATACTTTGTCAGAAAATATACTTTGATCAAAGCCAACACAGCTCATGGATTCAGGCTTATTTTGATGAATTTTCTCCTTTGGAAGAAAAGGGGCAGCAGAGGGTTTCAGGAGAGCACTATCTTCTTTTCCAACAATTTTGGGAAGGAAAGGATCCCTCTCTCTATGTAGAAGACATTTCTATTTAATATATATTTCTATTTAATATATATTTAGGATATCAAATAGCAAAAAGCATAAAAGAAGAATGAAATATATCCATCTGACCTCAAATACACCCATCTCTTCTGAACGAATTAGTTTCCTTGAGTGCCGTTTGTTTACTATTCAGTATGAAAAATTCAGAAAGATCCAATATTTTCAGAACAAAAGTTCTATGATTGGGTCACTGATTAGCTATATCTACAGGAACTTGTTAGACAACCTGCATTTTTATACAATGAAAGTTTAAATATTGAAGGATGCTACAATAATGCAATTAATGTTTTTCCAGACTTCCCCCCTTCTGACAGTAGCTGGGGTGTGCTGGGGCCAGTGCAGCATGGTTGCAGCTGGGTTGTGCATTGTGAAACCCCTGGGATGCCCTGAGCCGTTGCTTCCACCAGCATTGAGAGCTGCCCTTTTTCTGTTTCCACATTACCTGAACAGGGGAATCATGGCCCTGGCCAAGACAGCTGTTCTTGAGCCCAGTCCCAAAGCACAGCCTAAAATGGTGGCCAGACTAGAGCTGTCAACAGATGCCAACACTAAAAGAGCACCTAAACCTGCCCAGGAGCACAGCCCCTCACATGACACAGCAATACTGCCATGGGCTTGGGATTCCCCGTGCAGGAGTGGGGATGGGAGGAGGCCTGTCCACAGTGGCACCAGCCTGTGTCCAGTTGCGTCACTGGCATCCCAGCTGGCACTTGCTGCTGCAGCCCCTGCTGAGCAGAGAGGGCACGGACTGACCTGGCACAGAGATAAATTACTCTTTCCACATTGTGGGTGGCCGTTCCACCCTCAGGGAGGTCACATTAGAGCTGCTCACCTGGGGGATGTCTGCTTGGCATATAAATTTGAGGTTTTCATGAGTTGCATTTCAATCAGTTTTCATATGCTTACATGTGTTTGTGATTTAAAAATAGTGAGAAAAGTAAAATCAAAGAAATAACAGGTATTATTTTCCACTGTCCTGCTTTGCTTTATAATAACTGTGTCCCACCTTCAGATTTTTTGTCTGTTTCTGTTTTCCTCTGTTCTAGGCTCTGGACAGTGTGGATTAGTAATGAAGTTCATGCTCATATAACATCAGCTCAAGCTACTTTTTTAACTGTGCTCATCCTCCAGTTCTGGGTACATATGACATTAAGCGTTACCTTGGAGAGGAATGTTCAGCATTTTTTTATGTGTGCATTTGTGTGTGTCAATAAATTTAACATAAAAAGTACTGCAACATTATGCAAATCCAGGAACAACTGTTGATGACCATGTCAGATGACTAGTTTTGGTGGTGAAGGATTTTACACAACCTATCTTTTGCATTTTCCTAGCACAGCACCATACCTTCTGTGTGGCTGCTGAGAGAAACTATAGGAAGTACTGGGGAATCTGCAAGAGCCTGGGCCAGTCTGATGGCTGGAGAGAAAAGAGTAAAGTGCCTCAGAAGCCTTAACTGTCCATCTTTTGAATTTTGAACTTGTGTTTTGAATTACCAGCTATAGGAAACAAACAGACTCACATTACCGTTGTACAGTAGGAATGGCAAAAGAGAAACAGTTCCATGTTTTGGTGGTTAAATTCAATCAGGGATGTGTGCTTGATTCCTTGGCCCTGATCACCAAACTCTAATCCTCTCCGTTGCCAGAACAAATATGCCACCTCCTATATGAGAGTTTATGCATCTCTCCACAGCCCACTCCCATCACTTGGGATATGCAAATTTGTCAAAATGACTTGGAATTTTTTGTAGTCACGACAGATTAAAATGCAAACCAGTAAACACCTCTTCCTCCTTCTCACTGTTATTCTGTGGTTATTAATTGAATGAGTTTAACACTTTTACATCTAAAAGGAAAATGAGCTCATTGTTACAGCCCTGACTCATGGGGGTCTAAGTTCAGTTTTCATATCTAGCACAAAGAGTCTATAAATAATCAGTCCAAGATCATTAAGTTCACATAAAAGTAATAGAAAAATAGTGGTGTGATGGTTAATGACCTTGGTCAATATTTATGAACCTCTCTCAACTCAGTAATATAAAGCTGAAAGTTATACTGTACTGATTGGTTTGAGGAGTTTAAAGAACAACACGAGTTGTAACTCAGTGGTCTACATAAACTTTTTTATATTGTAGCTCCACTGAGCAGCTATGCTAAACCTCAGCAGGATGCAGAAGAACGGTGAAACCCTGGGTAGAATCATAGAATACTTTGTGTTGGAAGGGACCTTTAAAGCTCATCTAGTCCACACCTCCTGCAATGTGCAGGGACATCTGCAGCTAGATGAGGTTGCTCAGAGCCCTTTTCAACCCGAATGTTTCCAGAGACAGGGTATCTACAGCTTCTCTGGGCAGCCTGTTCCAGTGTTCCACTCTCATTATAAAAAATGTCACATAACATGAAGAAGACTTTGCAACTCAACTGAGTCAGGAAGATACACCCCACAAAACCGAAGACAAAAAACACACCTCATTTGTGAAAAAGAAAATCAAGATTTAGAGAGGTGGCATTAGTTTGAACCCTTTGGAGTGTCCTAATGTGGATAACAAGAATGGAAGCACTCAAAGGAATCTCCAAAGGAATTAAGACATTACAATGGCAAGAAAACAGAGGGAGAACAGACACCAAATACCTATCAATTTCACCATTTTCACAGTGACTTCAAAACAGACAACAAGGTGCTTTCCAAACAAACTGTGGTGGACATTCTTTCCACACAGGTAAAGAGATGGCACTTTGTTCCTATCAGAAATACTCGTCTACAAAAAAAAAAAATCTCAGAGCACTTGCCTGCATGATTAATTATGAGTTATTGTCATTCACTGTGGGTGGCAGCAGAGGTTTGGGGAACTCCTGGGGAAAAGAAATAACTTCATTTTAGATACAGGTTCTGGTTTTAGTCTGCCAAAGCGTGTTTCATAGCATTTGCAAAAAGGATGCTGCAGGTAACTGGGGAAAGGGGAATACTTGCTGCAGCTGCTAAGTAATTAAAGTTCCTGCTATCCATTTTACTAGCTTAGAGGCTTTTAAAGACCACTGCAAAATCCATTTACAATTCAGTAACTTTACTTCTTTGGAAGCTATGAATCATTCTCCTCATTTTCTTTTGACAGGGATAGAAAATGAACAAATAGTCCCTAGAATATCCAGGTATATTTAGATAGCCTACATTCACTTCGGCAGCATGATCTGTGATGGATGTGGGACCGTGGAGCATGGCAGAGATCTGTGCGAAGGATGCCATTTAGCAGCAGACAGGCAGTTCAAGTTATTTATGAAAGAACTAGTATTGTTCATTGTTTTGCCTGTAAAAATTATACATATAACTCAAGAGTTGGGGTGTGAATAATGAATAAATCAAGATTTTATAGTTTACTCTGTGTGGCTGAGAAAAATAACAAGACTTGCCTGGCAGAGCAAAGAAATGCTTGTGTTCTCCCCATAAATCTCCCAACCGGTGTGCGTGCCATGGACATCCCTGTACAGATGCTCTGCTTACAAGGGAGTAACATCACTTGTTGAACCAGGGGAAGTATGAAAATTAAACATGCTCCTTTTCCTGCCATGTATAACCAGACCCAGCTGTTCAGTACAGAAATGGCACAAATGCAAAGACTATGGGTGAACTAAAGCCCTCACTAGAGATCAGCTCTAGACCACACCAGCACTTTGGCCACAGGGACTGGATTTTACTCAGGTAAATGAATGGCACTGTGGTTGCAGATGGTTCCTACTACCCCTCTCTTGGGAATGCAGGGGTGTGCCCTAATCATTCGCAGAAGGGAATCCCACAACTCAGTAACTCTCAGACTGGACTAAGTGCTGAAGTACTTACCTTCTAGGATGTAGGATATCCTACTGGCCAGGGAATACCTCAGCCTTTCCCTCCAACTGCTGCATCAAGAGGGAACCTGAGTTTTCAGGCAGCCTTACACCAAAGCAGCGCTAAAAACCTAGAAAACAAGATATATTTCAACAGATTTTCTCTTACAAGAGTATTATATATGGAGCTATGCAGTAATTTACATCCCAAACATGCAGGACTAGTCCCACTTTCCATTTTCCATCAGCTATCTAGTCTTTGTCTGGAGAGACTTCTACAGTCAATAGTCTGGTACATATGCGGGTTCTCAAAACAAGTACTTTCACCTGGCTAGAGCCCAAAGATCAGCTCTATGAGCACTGTGCTTTTACTGTCTCCTCCCACGCTTTCTAGTACTTTATCTCAAAATACTGTACTTGTTTGCTTTTATTTTTAACAACAATCTATCAATAAAATAAATCAATAGAACTACATAGTAAGAATCTCAACAATAGATAGTCCTTTGAAGAATGAATAAAACATCTGAGACATTAGCATCTTCTGAGATTACATGATCCAAAGTTATTGCAGGGAAAGCTGAAATACAAATTAAATGTCAGAAAAATCCCTTCTCATGCTGTGGCCTTAGAATGATTATATGGTGCCTTGAAATAGAGATTCTAAAACCCTGTAACTGCCCTTGGTACAAAAACAATGTCTGAAAACAACAAATGCAATGCGGCACCATTTTATATCACATCTTTTTTACAATGTACACTGCACTCAGTCTCAGGGACAGAAATTCATAGAGAGAAAGTAGCTCAGTACAAAGAGAAAACCTTGAGGAAATTCAGAGAGCAAAAGAATTTCTCTGAGATAAGATTCCTCATAAACAAAGAATGTGTGATGGACCATCATGCCCAGAGACAAAAGATTACTTTTCTATTCAGTGAGAACAGACAAGGAGGACGACTTGGCATGAAAAACTGCAAAACCATGTCTAGGAACAAAAGAAAGCACTGAAAGAATGTTGAGGATGGAAGGAGAAAGTTCTGTTCAATGGACAGGAAAAAGTGCAAAGCACATTCTTTAATAAAATTACAAAAAGCAGGTTGACTTCACTCCTCAGACTTAAGGATCTGTTTTCAAAACTGCTGAGTCTTGACTTATATAGAAATTTAAGGGCAGTTCCTTTCAAAGACTATCAAAAGTGGAGCTTAAGAGGTTAAGGTCAACACACACATAGTGCTTTGGTAGACATATCTTCAGCTCAGATCTCTTTTTTTAATTGCTCTTCTCATCAATCACACATGTGAAGATGTTTGCAGAACAAAGCAGCAGTATTGGTATATATTTAACTAAGTAAAAGGAAAATGCTGAATTGTTTAACCGTGGTACATTCAGACAACTTCAAGGCAAGAGCTCAGTGACAATTGCTATCATTTATTGTTTCCCAAGTAATGAAAATTAACAACTGGAAAGCAACTGAGTCAAAAAGAATGTTTCAAGAGGGACTTGCTGACACTGCTGCATTATCTCAGTTCATACAGAGTCTTATTATCAACCATCTCACTGTTTCTCTGATAGCATTTGTAAACAGATGGACTTCTTCACACCTTTTTTTTTTTTTTTGGTATGAAAACATCTTTCTTCACAGGCATGTTGATCTCTTGGGGAAAATTCTGGGATGCAAATAGCTTTTAGCATTGCTCAGTGAACACGCCACAAAACTGGCACCGACTGTGACACAGGGCTCTGCGACAGTGCAAACAGGAAGTGTTGTGTGGAGAGTCCACCTAGCAAAGACAGCATTCTCCAGTGCACTTCAGTTTTGGGAGACAATTGTAAGACCATGCCATAGAGACATGATTTTCAGAGACCAGGAGAGCACCAAACAGTGCTTCAGGGATACATCTTTTTGCCCCCTGTGGTTGGGATCAGCGCTGAAGACCAAACAACACAACAGCAGAAAACCACTCTTCACTGATCTAAGTGACACCTTGCTTGTCAGGTGAGGGAAACCCTGCGGCAGTTTAGTTTTTTCACTAGGACATCCCATTAGGCAGGATATATTAGTTGCTATGACTGCACTACACTTACAACAAATTCATGTGCACAATAATATAGTTAAATGATTGTACAAGCACCTCTTGGGCAGTTAATAAACAGGCATTTTTGTGAGCATGGAACTTTTGAACACTTGGGCTTGAACGCCTCCTAGACCTGGATTAAATCATCATCCATGAATATCTGCACTGTACTGCCAGCTGGGAGAGATCAGTTCTTAAGCCAACATCCCGGATGCAGTCTGAGCCTCTGACAGAAACTGGGCTTGGTATGACAGCTTCCTGCAGGAACAGAGACTGCTGGGATTGTGTCAGGTTGCAGAAGCCAGACAAGCCATGTTCAATTGAGGATCACTCATAGGCACAGAGTGACCTGATTTCTCTGATCACTTCAGAGGCTGACCAGATGGCATTGTGAGTGTAAGGTGCTTATCCTACAGCAAATCTCTGTCCTTAGCATTCTTGTGGAGCATCAGCCTGAAAATGTGGAATTAAATCCCCCACACTTGAAGATACAGTCACTGCATTTGAAACACACAAACAAATGCTGGCACAAAGGTTGAATGACAACTTGAGCAAATCCATATTCAGATACTGAACTTTTCTAGCAGAGATCCCCATCACTGATACATTGAAAACAGAAGTAATTTTTGGGAATTCTTTCTATGCCAATAGTCCTGCTCTAAGATCCAAAGGGAAAGCATAATGGGACAGTCATGTGTTCAAAACCAAGGCAGGTTCTCCAATGGCTGCCAAAATAATACTAAAGGGCTACAGGGAATCACAGACATATATGGATTGGAACCAACACCCTTGCTCATGTCTTTGCTTTTCACCAGCAGTTAAAAAAGCGAGTCCTTCAGAGAAATTAGCTATGGTGGTGATGCCTAAGGATTTTAATGTGTATTTTATAGATTTTCACAGAGTTATATAAGTTGAATAAGTTTTTTCTAAGTCTCTCACATTTTAAGTGGCATTTAGAAGTTATTGAACATTTTCTTACACATTCCTGAAATTCTGTTAGACAGACATTTTGAAGAACACCTGCAAGAACTCCAACTGAGACAATAAGAAAACTTGTAGTTAAAACAGGAGAGTCAGTTCAAAGCCCTTGGAGGGGCTCCCAGGGGCAGTTCTGAGGAGTTCTGAGGGTGGGCATCAGAGGAAGATGGTATCACAGGTTGGTTATAGTCATCAAGTATGTTAATCACTGAAAGTTATAAAAACTGTAACATTTGGCTGACACATGTGCTTCTACTTTTGTTGCGCACCTGGAAGCTTCTAATAAAGGGGCTCTATCTATCTATCTATCTATCTATCTTATCTATCTATCTATCTATCTATCTATCTATCTATCTATCTATCTATCTATCTATCTATCTATCTATCT
>JAWWMP010000167.1:8919239-8949169 GCA_035047865.1 Dendrocincla tyrannina
CTATCTATCTATCTATCTATCTATCTATCTATCTATCTATCTATCTATCTATCTATCTATCTAATCTATCTATCCATCTATCTATCCATCTATCTATCCATCTATCTATCCACCCATCTATCCACCCATCCATCCACCCATCCATCCACCCATCCATCCATCCATCCATCTCCACTAGTATTGTTTTGAAAGCCTTTTGCAGGATTAGACATCAGTGGAGACAACTGCTTACACTTCATAAGAACTGGTTGATCTGAGGCAAAAAAAAGACTGATGTGTATGAGGATTTTCCCCACACCTTCAACCTGCAAGAGGAAAAAGTGCCAAGCTTCAGATAAATTCTCAGAACAAACTTCAGTAAAAGGTGTATAGACATCTGATCTGACTCCACTGTCTGACAGTATTTTCCTGAAGCTATTTGTGAGGGAGCAGTTAGCAACAACTTTAAACAAAACAGGATCAGGCAACAGGTCTTCAGACTTGATCCAATGAATACCAAAGCCACCAGGAGTCTTCCACTCAACTTTGGCAAGAGTTAGCTGTATATCTACACCAGGAAGTACTTATCCTTCTGCTTTTATATTTCAGTCATGCTTATTATTTGAGATGACATTGTCTATGGAGGATTTTAGCTTTCTTCAGCAAACAATCACAAGAAGTTGTCCCTGTTGTCGATACTTTGGATAAACAGAACTTCTTCAGAGCCAAAATCCTGGATTCTTTGAGGGCACCCGTGCATCAGTTGTGGGCCACACAGTTTAGAGGGCTGAAAAGCCAACATCAAGACCCCACACCACACTTTTTGGGATCCTACTTTGTATGAAGAATATATACTTTTATTTCTCCTACTACCCACTTAGAAAAAAAGATATCCCCAAACCTGCCTCTGCACCAACACTCCCTGTCAGCAGGGATAATTTCTCCTGCACTCCTGACAACTTACAGTCATAGTGTCAAAGAAGACAGACTGATTTGCTGTTAGCTGGTGGTATTAAGCTGTAAATAAAGTGAGGAGGCACCTGGCTTGCTTAATTGACAAGGTCAGACCAGGATTCAACATCTGTTCTGTCAGGCATAGAGATACTTAAGACACATGTTTATTGGAACTTAAGGGCTGTGCAATTTTCTTGCTTGACAGTCAAATGCATGCAAAAATACAAGATACAAAAAATGCATTTTTCAGCTTGGATAAGCTAAATTTACTACTTTATATAAGCATACAGCTTGTGTACTTTGAAAAGCCACTGAGCAAATATGTTTCTCCTCTGCTAATGCCAAACAAATATACATAGAAGTGAAAGGAAAACAAAAGGAAGAACAGATGCCTGTAAGTGAAACCATGATCAGATGGTAGCTCTGTTCTACCACATGGAGAAATGGCCTGGTACCTAAGAGTCAAACTCTGTTGAGGAATTACTTTCAAGCAGACACACAACATCCTGATACCTCTAGATGAAGTGAAAAAGCATTTGAGCAGCAGTCATAATCCATTCTGAAATAATTTGGAATTCCTGCTTTAGTTTGTTCAGCCAAGACTAGGACCTCACACAAGTAGCATCTTTATCTTGAATAGTTCTCAGCCTGGGGTTGAGGCCAATCTGGGAAACTTGGTGAGTAAAAATACTTAAATGTATTACATTATGTCCTGGGATCTACCTAGAGACCCAGAATGTTTCTGTAATTGTGTTAATGGTCTTTGGGGCTTATGTTTCTGTTATCAGAGGGAACATTTTGCGTCAAGGAGGACTGGAGAGCATGAAACACACTAGTTGGAAGGTGTAGGGCAAAGAGGAAAATCATACAGCAGATATAAAAGGGATAAGTTCACATTAGACAACAAAATCTTCAAACCTGTCAGCAATGCTTTATACCGAGCTGTAAACACATCGCCATATTTTACAGAGTAAAACCCTGCTGCAAACACATTTAATACCAGAAATGCTTTTACATTTACTTGTCATTTATATTCTACAGATTCCTTCTGCGAGCTACAGAAGACAATAGAAATAAAAATATGTTGGCCCTGGGACCAGCAACAGAAAAATGAAACAGTTCCTTCACCAACCTCCTGATTCAGAGTTCTTGTGAGGAGGAATGGCAGCTCCTTTATCCGTGATATAAAAATGCTATGCATGGTCAACTCTTCAGAAATAGGCAGCTGAGTGTCAGACCTATCTAATCTCAAAACCAATATGAAAATAAAGTAATAACAAGCACACAGAAGCCCCAGAAATAGGCTCAATTGCTCAGTACAATAGAAACATTGCCCATGAGAGCAGGACCATGAGTAAGTGCCCATAAA
The DNA here is from genome assembly GCA_035047865.1 of Dendrocincla tyrannina. Taxonomy (NCBI): domain Eukaryota; kingdom Metazoa; phylum Chordata; class Aves; order Passeriformes; family Dendrocolaptidae; genus Dendrocincla; species Dendrocincla tyrannina. The sequence goes on from JAWWMP010000167.1 coordinate 8,921,542, forward strand.
CTTGACCTGTGAGAACTGTATTTGCCTGTGTGCATTACAACAGACCTCTGACTGTTCCCATTCAACTCCCCCAAATTGCAAAGGGCACTGAGACCATTTCTATCATAGTGACAATTATGTTAAGAGAAAGAGTAGTACTATGAGTACTGAGGGAAAAATTACTATTTGCAATTTGCCCAGCAGCAGAAAAGCTTTCTACTCCTCCTCATATTCACTAGAAGGAAAACCGAATTTATGAACAACCAAGTAATTCTGTTCTAAGGACTCTCCCCCAGGCAGAGAAATAGCAGCATATGCAGAGGACAGTTTAGAAAGGATGGAAGATACATAAGTAAAGTATCAGAGGATGCTTCAGTTTCTGTTATTCAGCCCTTTGGTATTATTCTTAGCACTTATTTCATGCTCCAGTAAGTTTTGTTTATTGAGTTGATCACAAAACTCAGGTGTCTTAAAAGAACAGCTGTCTTCTGGCTTCAGAAGAAGAGATGAAATCTGATTAGCTTTAATACCTTTTTAGTATGCTGTTTGATAACTTCCTGATGACATTCTATAGGAAGACAAAGAAAAGGCCACTTTGATTTTCAAGACGAATTTAGCCTCAGAAGATGTATTGAACAGCTTACTTGAATCTGGTCTGTTACCATTATTTTAACAACCTGCTTATCTATTTTCTCAGCCCTTTCTAAATGATGAGATCTTTCTCATTTGTAGAAATCTACTGTGGATTGCAAGCACTGCATGCAAAGGCTGCAGGAAAAATCATCATATGCCTGGTTACAAGCAAACCCCTTTGTTAATATAAAATAAATCATTCATAGAAAAGGTGAAATATACATGTATACTGATAACTAGAACCAATAGCATCAGCCCTTTACCACCTTTTAGGCAATCCAGAAATGCAAAACAATGTCATTTAGCCACCTCTTCAACCAACTCTCCTCCTCCTCTTACTTGATGAGCTAAATCCCTGTTTGGTGTGGAGGAATATGCAACTGACACAAAGTCTGATGGCAGCCAGGCAACTTTGCCGGATTTGAAGGAATAAACAGTACTGAAGCCTTTTCCAAACAAAAAGCAATATACACTCATGTCCTGTCTGTTAAAGGAGGGTCCTCATTCAAGTTAAGCACCGTGAGATGTATTGGTGGGCAGATGCATTTCCCTCTCCTCTCAGTCTTCTCATTTTAGCTGTGGAAGGGGCCCAGGAACAAGGAGAGGTGAAGGACAAGGCTTGCAGTATTTCTTTATTTCCACTTGAGTCATTTTGAAACTCATACCTGTAAAACAAAGATGGTAAAGAGAGAAGATGGAGAGATTTGTTTAATTGGGAGCGTGGAAAATGGCACAAAACCTTAATACCTGAAGCTCAGCCATGTTTGTATAGGCAAGGTTAGATTAGCAGTGATCTGTAATAAAAAGGGATGTGACAGCAATTTTTTTCTTTTCATTATGTTGCTGAGGGTACACACACTGGAAGTTAGGCTGCTGGTCCTGTAAGTTTCCACAGTCAGATGGAAGTCTTCATAGACACAGGGGCAGTACTATTGTCTCTCCAGATCTCAAATTCCACAACTGACACATCTGTCCTGGACAGAAGTCACAGGCTGACATTGGCTTGAAACATCTGCTTTCTAGGACAGTAATTGTTTCTGATGGAAGAACAACATTCTAAAGGAAATTGGTGGGTTTGCTTCAGAAGAAGTTGCCAGTATGGTTAAATTAATCCCCTCCTTAAGCCACACTGAGTTGGCCTCTGAGTGGCTTGGCAGCTTCCCCATGGCACATGCCTAGCACAAAGAACAGTGCAGAGCAGTGTTGAAAACCAGTCCGTGTGCTTTGCCTGCAGACCGTATAAAGCAAGTGACATCCCCCTAGAAAGGACCACAACATGGAAGCACAGGTCACCCAGAAATCTCAGAGCAACAAGGCAAAATGGAGCCAACATTGTACAGTTCCAGTCCAGAACTGCACATGAAACCAAACACTGTTTAGCTTTGGGCAGGTGCTGCATTAGGCCCAAGCTTTTACATCTGCCTCTCGATAAGAGTAGAAACCGATTCAGATCAAGCATTGTCATATAAGCAGATTTGAGTAAGTCATTTGCAGCAAACAGGTGCACTCTGTACAGAAGCAAATAAACAGCAACCCCTGACCTAAAAAAGGCTTGGCTGCAGGTAAGGACAGGGGATGGTTACAGTAAGCCTGTTGGAACACTCAGAGAACCAAGGCAGAGTCTAACAGGGGGCATGCAAAGATCATAAAGTATTACTGGGTCTGCAACAGAGGAAGGCATTTCAGATTCCCTTTGTAGGAGATCTTCATGGTGAATTCACATGTTTTGAGTGTTTCCTTTGTACTCCTTTCTCCCCTTCAGCACAGTGCTTTCCATTGCTCCGTGAGACCAGCAACACTGTACTTTATCCACAGGAAACAGCAGCCTGCTTTCAAAGAAACATTCTCTTCAGAAGCACTTTTATCAGAGAGATTTCATGCCTGTTGCATGTAAAGAAGCCTGAAACACCTGCTATTTTTTCAAATAGCAGAAGGTGCCTCAGGCTGAAAAGTAATAGCTGTGCTCATTGCATGAAGCCTCAGAACTGTGGAAAGGGTATAGCTTCAGCCAGGCAGCACATGTGACCCATCTCAGGCCAGGAGTAACAGCAGCCACCTCTGTGCCTCCAGCATGGCACTTCCCAGTCCTTGTGGATCGGCTGGGAACTCGCTAGTGTTGTGGATCCTTTACAGCTGAAGTCCTCAGTTGGTACTACCCTGCCAATTAAATGAGAAGCAGCCCCAGGCAGCAATAAACCCCTGACCCGCAATAACTCTGCAATGTGTTCACTGCTCCTGATACCAGTGGGACTTTGCCTATAAAACAGCCCATCATTCAGCACTTGGAGACCAGAAATGAAGAAAAGGCACCAGCTGAAGGAAAAAATGTAGAGAAACATAAGGATTCCCATCTACGTTATAAAAACATAAAAAGAATAAAGGATTTAAGGGATTTTGTCTGTTGGAATGAATTTGCTCAGAACTTCAAATTAGTAATTTTAAGATGAAAAGATGAGAAATAGGAAATAGACTATTTTAGATGGAATTCTGTATCTTTAGAGTTTAACAAAAGTTATCAGCTAGACATTTTGCTGAATTTAGAAACGTTAACATGCTATTATTCTAATGAGCATACCTAATCCTTTTATCCTAGACTTCTTGATGGCTTAGCTTTTTTTTTTTTTTCCTGGGGTCTCACTGAAACCAGGGATACTATGGATTTTTACTTGTGCAGACTTTAGCCACACATATTTAGGACAAATACAATCTCAGTTCTTGTTCCTGGTAGAGCTGTGGGTTCAAACACTGAATTTTTAGGAATTTACAGAATCGGTTGCTCTCTAAAAACATGAAGATGGATGCAGCTATACATAAATGGTGACAGAATACAGCAAGGTAAAGCTGCCATAATACTTCACTTTTACAACGTCTCTTCTTATCAATGAGGAACTATGATATGATATTCCTCTCTTTTAATCAGATCATATTTCTCTTGATTGTTTTACACTGTGAGCATTAAATGGATTCTCTTCTAATCTTATTTCTTCCCAATCCAAATATTCAATAAGTTGTCTGAAAAAAGAGAAAATTTCTCAGTGGCACAATGAAGGTAATAGTTACCTGGATGGAAAATTCTGTGAAGTCTGCAGATGGAAAAACCTCAAAGTGCTGTGATTTATCTATAATTATTACCTAATTAATATAATGAAACTGTAAACCTTTTTACCTTTATGCCCTTTTTTGTTGAGCTTGGGTACTTTTGAGCAGCATAATTTTTTAACCTTCCGACCTAAGGGTGAAAAATAATACATTATCAGTGGAGACAGATAATGCAAATAACTGTACATATACACTAAATGTGTTAGAGTCCACAGACATTTTAATTACTGTATTTACCACTGAAATCCTTATATGGAGAGATCTGTGAAACAAAGGATTATCATGGCTAATCTTAAACCTGTACACAGCTTTGTCCCTAGTGTGGAACATGAACTAATTTGTTCTTTTTCATCATTACTCATAAATACGTCAGATATGTTGTGAAGATTTCTATGTCCTTCAAAATGTTGCATTGGCAGGCAATACAAGCAGCAAATTCCAGCCATTTTAACGTAGAGAAAAGACTCTGCACTCTTTTTATAGTTACACTACTTAAGGAAAATATAAAATATTACCAAGAGGAAAAAAGAACATCTCTGTGTCCAGATGCAGAGGAGTGTAGTTTAAATTGCTTTGGGTGGGCAAAGCCACTTAATTATTCCCTCCCTGCTAGACCTACATAAGTGAGCTATTGATTGCACTTGACACATTATGTGCTGAACAAAATAAAGGGAAAAGAAGAGTTGACTCTGGAGATGAGGTGGAGCAGAAAGGACAGAGGTAGATGATTTCTCATCAACGAAATCTAACATATGCTCAGTGTTTCTGAAACTATGGCACAGTTTTACAGCCACATGGTGGCTGATCTCGCATCCAAGAGATTTGAGGTGTCTTGTCCCCATATTTTAATTCTGATGTAACAGGCTGTACATGAAAAGTACATTCATCTTGCACACCCAGGCACTTCTACTTTCACATCGGTACTTACAGATAAGGAACAGTGTCCTTTGTACACTTCCTCCCCACCTTCTGACTCAGTGAAGCACCAAACCCTTAGGGTGCACATCAGCAAAAGGGGAACATTATCACGGGATCTTGCATGTATTCATTTGCATTTTATTGGTATTGCTCTCTCCTGTCCTTCCAGGGAAGGCTTTTGTTATGCTCCTGAAGACACATCTAGAAATTTTCCAACTCCCTTTGCACTGTTCCTTAAGTTTTCCTCAAGGGGCATGAATAAACCCAAGTAGAAAAGGCAAAGAGAGCGGATTGAGTTCTGCTCTGGCACATAGCTCCACCATTCAGACCAGACTCCAGTAAATGAAAAAACTGGGCAGCTGACTTAACCAATTAGAAAGACAACTTCCACATGTTTCTCCATGCTCATATTTACAAATAAAGTGATTCTCACAAGGTTTCTAAAAAATATCAGGCAAGGCAAGTCTGCTGTTCCTGACCTTTGAACATTTAGCTTATTTATTTTTCCTTATCTCATATTCATTCTCGACATCTTGTATAAAATACACACTACGAAAAATCATAATAGGTCTGAGAGATTTACAATATCAAACATCAAATCTGCACAGGTAATGCGAGAAGTTGCACCTTTCAATTTAGAAATTCTACTGTCCTGTCCTCCTGCAAATGCAGAATGACACCTCCAGAGATGTGACTATAGAAAGACGGAAAATCGTCTGTTTTTAAGATTTCAACTGCTCTGTGAATTTTGAATATTGCAGAATGGTAACTAGGTGCTACAAGGTAATATGACAATTAAAGTGTGGAATATCCGTGGCAAAAATCTTAACCAACAAAAAAAAAAAAGGAAAAAAAAGTCAAGACTGACTGAAGCTCAGAAGGGCTACTCTCACCTATTTCACCATTCTATAAGGAACTTGTCATTTACTCCAGTTCTGGTGACCTAACAGATTCATGTTCCCTTGTTTCATAAGGGTAGAAACTTTTTCCATTAACACATTTCCCACTATTCAGAAAATACATTATTTTTACATTGACAGATGGTTATCTACTGGAAAAATATAACTGGAATTTTTTCACAGGAACAGGTCTCAGAACACAGATTAAGGTACAGCTTAATCATGCAGGACTATAGGCAACCGGCAGTAACAGAGGAAACACTGCTGTACAAACCAAAGCACTGATATGTAAACCCATTCTGCAGTCTAAGTCTTTTCCTAAACTCAATCCTCCTTTTAAGTTGCCACACTCTGTTTGTTTTCTTTAATTAAAATCAACATAGAGAATGAGTATTTTATATCACGGAAAGAACAGGAAAATTGTGTTAGAATATGTACTGTACCTTCTGCAGCAAACGCAGTGAGGCACAAAAGGCAGAAAAGCAAAAAGCCACAAAGTGCCAGGAGCTTCATCCTTCCAACTAGTCATAAGATGTTTCCAAGGAGTCTGAAGGAGTGTTCTGGTCTCCTTCAGCACAATCATACCTTTTTATAAGGCAGAGGGAAAGGAATGCTCTGTTGGGAATGGGTGGAGATTTGGCCTTTGTATTCACTTCCACAAATGAAAAGAAACAGCGCTTCCTATTATGAGAAGCAGTTCACTCAAAATCAGGCAGCAGTTGGCTGCATAGAGCTTCCTACCGGTTGAACAGGAGCAGCTGGCTGGGAGTATTAGGAGAATGCAGGGATGCTCCTATGCAGTGTTTGTCCTGTGCTTCACAGCAGCCTCTTTAGGTGACCTGCTGTGCTCCTCTGTATGCTTGGAAAGGCTGAGAGCACAGCTGAAATGAACCTGTAGAGACAGCAAACTGGGCCTGAAAAGGCAAACCACACATGGAGTGTTTTAATCAAAGAAATTGCCAGTGTGTTAACATAATTAACAAGACAGCTGGTTAAGCAGCAGATTTCTGAGTTTATTATTAACTTCTCAGTATCTATTGCATCTAGATGATTAAGTTACAGGGATTACAGCTAACAATCAAGATTAAGAAGTCATCAAATTGAATACAGTATCAGGGTTCACAGAGGGTGCTTTAAAAAACCCCACAAAGTCCTTCAAGCAGGGATCAACTGCAGAGCTGAAAAATGGCAAAAGTTCTGGTTTGGCAGCATCCAATTCTCGCAGCTTAAACGGATAAGATTTGGGTGTCAAACAACATATGCTATGAGCTACGAAGCCTTAAAAGGTGGAAGCAGTATCTGCAAGCCACCCAGACTTGGAATTACAGTAGGACAAAAAGGCTTCACTCTGGTGCAAATATATTGCCCGCCCAATTTCAAAGGGTCCATATTTCACATTTATAATTTGGCTTGCTTCTTGTTCTGGATCAGCAGCCTTCCAAATTGCATCACCCCTTTATCTACCAAATTTAGCCCCAAAAGCTTATTCCTGCATTCCTACCTAGCAATATCCAAATACTGTGAAGCTTGCTAATGCCTGACAGTCTTTTTTGTTTGCCACGGGTGCAATTAGCAAGGTTCAAAAATCAGATCACTAACAGCACTTGATACAGATAGTATCTTTGAAGTGCTTTATGAAAGTGCTCCCTCACCACCGGCACACCTCAATTGTTCAGACTGTAGTAAGGCTTTTAATCATATCGCTCTTAAGTGTCTCAGGGAGGACTTTTACAATTCAGTCGATGTAGAAAAAAATGAATGGAGGAGAACAGCAATGTTTGTTTTTATGACCTCAGGCTTCTTTTGAATATTGAAACATTGATGTGAGCCCTCATCTTATAAAGTGAATATTTGGTAAACAGCCAATCAATACTTTAACTTGTAAAGAAATTCTATAATCCCCTTTAAAAGGAAAAAAATCATTAGTATTCCCCACTTAGATTTTGTCAGTTGTTTGATAAAAAAAATAGCTACATAAAATATATAAACTAAAACTAGTTAAGCAACATCCTGGCTTGCCTGTAATAATCTTTTCCATTGCATCACCAATACTTTTCGTTTTAGCAGACCAAGGCTATTTTTTACTGAAGAATTTAAAATTTGCAATTGTGCCAGTTACATGGTACAGCCCATCCCACCCCCGGGAGCAAAACCTTAGATTCTAAGTACTCAAGCAATTTTACCAACATGGCAAGTGACTTTCCTGTATAGGGTGTTAACCTACACCAAGATCTCAAGATGCAAATTCTCAGTTTTTCTAGGCTAAGTGATACTCTAGTAAAGATGTGATAGTTCCCCACTAATTCCTGTATTACCTGAGAACAAACCTGGGGATGAGAGGGGAGCATGGGGAAGAAAACGAGGGTTTTAGATAGGATATGTGACTTTACAAGCTATGTTCATTCCTTCACATATTAAGTCAAATATTATTCATAAAATGGACAAAATGCAGGCTAGATGATAATCCAGTGTCAGCAAAGCTACTACAAAACGCAAGAAAGAAAGGTACAGGCAAGTAAGCTGTGCTGAATGACTGGTACAGCATGCAGCCCTTGAAATCCTCTTCTTACTGGCAACTAAAATGGACAGATAGAAGACAGCTTTCTGCTGGTTTTGTTAAGTATTTTCTTTCAAAATAACCAGGGAGAGATTCTGAGCAATGCACAGGTAGGGGAGAACAAGCAGACATGATCTTTTTCAAGAAAAAAAAATATAAAACCCAACTTAAACCGAGCATGTAAAATAGAGCTGGGAAATTCCATGGGCTACTCAGCCTACTCACAGAGGTCTGCAGAAGATCTGAAATGTCAATATGGCACATGAAAGGGTTGGTAGGAGAGTAATTTTTCTGTACCATTCAATCAGGCTGGCTGAGTAGTGGCAGCACTGAAGCAAGTATCTCGGTGGCTGCAGTATTTTATCTCCATTACACTTTCTGAGAAAGTTCTGGGCAAGAATGCGCACATGATGACACTGCACAATACAGGACAATAATTATTGCAAAGGGTGTCTAGATATAAGCAGTTAATAGAGATTCTCAGTATGGCTATGATAATTAAGATAGCAAAAACCAGTATATACCTAATTCCACAGAATTCAACCCATTGCACTTTTAAATCTTGAATCAAACATCACTTAAATTGTTCTATATATTTTAGCAATTAAAAAATTAACATGACCAAAACTCATGATGTTGTAAAGTCAGCCTTTTTCTACCATGTTGACTCTAAGCCAGATTCTCCATTATGGGGGGGGGTTGGGTGTTGCTTTACTGACAAGTCAATTTTCTGACTTCACATAACCATATATAGGTAGCAACCGTGTATACAGAATGTTTTAATGGTAACCTGGAACTAAAAACCTGGTTTGTAATCAAATTCACAGTCACTCCAGTGATAAATGGTTAAAAGTTTCATGTAAAAAAATTTACCAATTCTGATGATTTTAAAGCTTTTTACTCTCAAACCCAATTTTAATTTCACTGATTTTAAGGTGGGTTTTTTTTGAAACTTACACTCAAGGTCTGTTAAGAAAGAAGCACAAGAAAAGAAATACCATTTCCCTTCCCCCCAAGAATGACTCTGTTGGTATTATTGTATCTTTGCTGATAACAGGAAAAAATTAAAAATCACAGCATTGAGGGCATCTCAGCTCTGCCTCTTAAAATGTCAGCTGCCTCACCCAACTGGCATTCTTCCTTAAATAAAAAAGTGAAGTAGAAATTAAAGTGTAATCTCATAAAAGGCACATATTAACTGAAACATTTCAAGTATTTACACCTGTGCTACTTTTGACAGGAATAGAGTTAATTTTCTTCATACTAGGTGGCATGGGGCTATGTTTTGGATTTATGCTGGAAACAGTGTTGATAAAACAGAGATGTTTTTGTTATTGCTGAGCAGAGCTTACACAGAGCCAAGGCCTTTTCTGCTTCTCACTGCACCCCACCAGAGAGGAGGCTGGGAGTGCACAGAGTTGGGAGGGGACACAGCCAGGACAGCTGACCCAAGGGATATCCCATACCATATGACATCATGCTCAGTCATATAAAAAGCTGGGAAGAAGGGGGAACACTTGGAGTGGTAGCATTTGTTTTCCCAAGTCACAGTTACACTGAAAGAGCCTGGCTTTCCTGGGGATGGTTGGACACCTCCCTGCCCATGGGAAGTGGTGAATAAATTCCCTGTTTTGCTTTGCTTATGCACATAGCTTTTGCTTTTCCTGTTACACTGCCTTTATCTCCACCCATGGGTTTTCTCACTTTAACCCTTCTGATTCTCTTCCCCATCCCACTGGGGGAAAGTGAGTTAACAGCTGCGAGGGGCTTAGTTGCCAGCTGAGGTTAAACCACAATACTCAATTTTTTATGTCTTTTTAGCATTGACTAGAACCATCACCTTCTTTTCCTGTGTGCATGATATGAAATAAAAAATGAATACAGAAGAGAGAAGTAACCAGGTAAGATGGGAGATGTCTTGCATAACAGAACCTCATCACATGATGGCTACTGACATTTCCAACTATGCTCATTTAAACAAAAATGCTGGAATGTTAAATGCACTACAGGTGCAGCCAGCACCTACCTCAAAAAACAAAATATCTTTCTTCTGAAGTATTTGCAACATAGTATTGGCAACAGAAGTGTTTACAAAGAGTGATTTTTATAAATATACATATCTGCATTGTAACTTTACTCAAGCAAGAGAGCAGCATGTACTACCTGAATGCCCCATTTGTTTTCTGCTAGGAAGAGGCAGGCTGCTACTTGGTCTCCCGTGTTAGAACAATCCAAGCCTTCCAGCTACTATGATGGGAAATGAGGCAAACCTGTACACTCATTGCTGCACACTCAAAATCCCCACAGAGGGGATTTGACAAGCACAAGAACAGGTGTCCCTTTTTCCAAGGAGAGCACCTCTTTGAGAGCTTGTGCTGGCTTGCTGTCAGGCTGCTCTTGGAATGCAAATAGGAAACTTGAAAACTTTCTACAACTAGAATACTGTATGTATTTATCAACAGAACTTATTGGGCTGCTGATATTGCAAACAGTTTGGGGTTTTTTTCATCTATTGGGAGGTCTAATTGTAAACCTTGAGAGATTCTTTTAAGTAGGTATTAGGGTCCGTGCTGTATGTCCTGCTTAGCAGTTCTGGGAGGAAATATAGTCGAAAGTTGAGGGGCTTTTTTTCTCCTAAACTGAATATGTTCAGAAGGGATTTAGGTGCTTTACATCTTAAATTTCAGATTGTTAAAATGCTGTGGTTAGACCTTCTAATTCTTAATGTCCTGTTTCATGTTTCTGTAAATGTTAATGTTACAGGAAACATTTACCAAACTGAAAATGGAAGACTAGGAGCAATGAACCAGCATCATCTTCAGACTTGTTCAGAAAGAAGACTCTTGAACAAATAAAGTCACAGAATACACAAAACAGTAGGTCAGAATTGTGTCAAGGGACTGCTGGAGACAGAAAATTGAACGAAACCCCAGATTACTATGCGGTTTACTAACCTGAGACTTTGGAGTCTGTCAGATGGAAGTTTGAGGCATCTGTACAATGGTCTTCTTTAAGGCATTAATTTTATGAAAGGACCAGCAGCTGTTTTAAGTCTTTGCTGTTGAAAAAAGGCTGTTGTTGCTGCCCCAGGTGAGGTGAGAAGGAAATTGAGTGCAGAGGTGTTTCTGAATCATCCAGGGAAATGAAGGATGCATCCTGAGATTTGCATTATGTCCACATTAATACTCCGTGTTCAAAAGCCACAAAGGATGTCTCTCAAAATCTTGTAGTTTGAGTTCTTAATGTTTAACTCAGACATGATCCAGAGTGTCTTTTTTGCACTTGCCAAAAAGAAACTAGATAAATTAAATTTTCAATCTTCACAGAGTCATTATTTCTGGAGGTGGTATGCTAATATAAGATTAATTAATATTTTTTTAAAGGTCATGCCATTTTAAGAAGAATCTGCATTTTGTATATGAAAATTTCTTCTAAGCAGGTTGAAGCAGCTGTTTGTAGCATAAGGAGAATAGAACAGTTGGAGCAAATGGCCTTGTTAAATTTAGAGATAAATGAAAGTAACTTTTGAACTGCGAGAAGGCAGGGAGCATTACAAACTTTCAGGATACAAAGTTAATTCAACATAGGCAAGTTACAGTGAACCAATGTAGTCTGTGCTGGCCTCTGTTTTCGAAGAAAGGAACACAATGTAGAGACTGCAGGCTGCAGTTGCAGTCAGTGTATTACAGGCAGTAATGACACTGTCTGGATAACAAGGATCAGAATCAGAATTACGAGGTTGTAATTTCTCCTAGCAGTTTATGGTGAGCTAATAATCACTTCTGAGACTGTCCTGGAGTGGGTTTAAAACATCTTTGACACAATTTTTTCAACAAGTGTCCTGCCACTCCTCAGCTTCTGCCCTGCAGGTGAAACCTCTGCAGAGCTGCCAGCTGGTGTGTCTGAGCCTCATGTGTGCTGTTCATGGTCTCTGAGCTCTTGTGTTCACTCATCTCTTCACAGGTCACTCTTCTGGATAGCTCCCTTAAGGTGGAATTTGTACCTCTATTTTGCTTGTTTTTAACTTTCCTCCTGTAGGCAATGTGGTGCTGGAACAAATGCTTTCCCTTTCCCCATTTTCTTAACGTATTCTCTCTAGGTTTTCAAGGCCTTAGATGTGACTGGTTTACCTGATAGGCTTCTAAACAGCACACTGAAACAAGGCAGGGGTTCAGTACAAAAACATTTACACTGGATGCACTGTTCAGTGTGTACCTGTGATGGAAATATTTTCTTCTTGTGGTAGTCCAGTCCTGTAGTTCAAGTAAGATGTGATCTAAGAGACTGTTTCTGACAGCTAATCTGCCAGAGCTCACACCTCTCTGATGGGGTGATGAGAGGAGCTGTGTCAACTTCCCGTTACGGAGGCAGACCTGTTCCCACTGCGTGTCACTTCTTCCCCCAGAGCAGGGGAAAAACAGGCACTTAATCAAGGAGGCTTATCCCTCTTGCAATTTACCATGGCTCTAAAAGGTTTGTCCTTGATTCACTCTGCACTTTTTCATTTCATTTTCTTTCAGAAAGATGATAGAATATGAAGACTGTTGGGGCTTTTGTACAGTGACTAGTCTGGTTGCCCAATGCTTAGTTCCAGAAAACTTAGTAAGAGGAAATGAAGTGGTAAAATAACAAATGTCTGGGCAGGCATCTGTCTTTTTCCTGAATAGATAAGGTGTTTAATTCAGCTGGCAATCCTCCAAAACAGAAAACACTGTGCAGCTGTGAGCCTCCAGGGCTTTTGGAAAGATTTTGTCATTGATCTGCATATTGATCTCTTTCTTATAAGCATACATTAAACCCTATCTCTGCTGCCCTGACAGGAGGTGATGGCTGGGGCAGCAGAGAGATTTTGTCCTGAGTGGGTACAGATGCTGTTACTTGGCCACTGTCACCCCTTCCTGGCTCTCCTGTACATTGTGGATATGCTGTTCATTTAATGCAACAAAAAATCATTGGTTATATGAAGTCCAGAACTTGAACTAAGGCATTCAGAGGCTAAAGCTGTTTGTATTTCTATGCTCATATGAATTTCAACTTCTCTTTTTCCTGCCACCTCCTAGAGAGAGGCATTTGAGAAGAATGTTCCCTCCTTGATTTAGTGTCCACTACTTGTGTCAGCTTTCTAAAATCCCATAGTCCAGTTCACTGGGCACCATTTCAATGCAGTGAAGTCTGTTCCCCCACAGCATTTATGGTCACCTCAACTGTATTTATGTGACTAGAAAGGAGTGGGAGAACATACACATACTTCATCAGCAATGGCCTCACTTTTAGCTAGAAATTTGATGGGAGAGAATAACCCTGCTGAAGCTTTGAAGAGTCCAAGTTTTGTCTGAACCCATCTTTGTAAGAGACAAAACAGGAGAGTGAGACTTTTGCATTTCAGCTTGTGTCCCCTTGGGACTCAAATGCAATTTGCAAATGTACGTGGAATTTTATTTTCTTACAGAGTCTTGGGCGAGAGGAGGAACCTGCTAAGTTACTCATGGTCTTACAAGTTCTTCAGAAGTTCTGAAAGACTGTAGTGCTACAACACGTGCAGTTTGTGCTTGGTTTTGTAGTTTGTTAGTGGCATCATTTTTCTTAGAAAAGATGGTGATGAATGAGGAAGTATTGCCCTGCTTAGGAGGAAAAGTGATCTTGATCTCTGGATGGACCATCACTACAGTCAGGAATAAGGTGAATGGGTAGTCACAGTAGATGTGTAACATCTTGTGTGCAGTCTAGGTGGAATGATGAAGTGATTTTAGGCTTGCAGTCAGTAAAGGAAGATCTGTAACTCAAAGGCCATTATATTTATACAAGTACATTATCGTGCCCCTGCTATCTCATAGGATCTATGCTGAGTTAGCATCTAGGAAGAAGTCTGGTACTTCCATAGATACTTAGACCACCGCACAATTTATAAAAATGTATAGCTAGTACTTTTCATGGAAGTTATGTTTAATCTTGGGTTTTCCAGCTAAAAATTTGATTTTTTCTCTGATAGTAGTTAGCATTTTTTTTTCCCCTCCCTGCCCCACTTAAATTTCTTGTTGACTTAACTTTCCATGAAGATTTTTTGCTAAATGAGCAACTGTGATAACTAAAAATCCAGTTTCAGCCATTCTTTCTGGTGTCATGACCACTAGCCAGAGGTGAGAATACATAATGTAATTATGTAATATATAATGTATTACAAGATTGCCCATTCATATGAAAAATCAAACATTACCTTTTAGTCAAAGCTTAGCTCCTATGTACAAGTTCATAAAATAAATGCCTTAGAGCAGTACTAAAGATTTATTCAGAAGCTTAATGATGTCTGCAAGAACAGATCACACGATATCAAAACTAAGTGAAGGAATTGACGATGACACATGTCTATCTGGACCTATTCCTATTCATCACTGGCAAAGGAGAGGTTGTTAAATCTAAAAGTCATCATTCTCAAGCATGTAAAGCAGTGTGAATGAGACATTTGTGTCTCCAGAGTGTGTCTGTTCCGTGTGATGTGTTCAAAGGCTGTTGTTGCCTGGTAAAATGGGAGTGGGCAAATGCTGGGTTAGTGCCTGATCTCAGACCTTGTGTCAGGAAATTACGAGTCTGCAGCAGCTGCCCTTCCAATGCCAGATTACAGGTCTGAACAGCATCCTCATTACAGGTTGCCACAGACTGATGTACGGTTTTCTGTGTTGTAACAGCCTGTCTTCATTACAATGCCTAAAGGTCAACAAGATGGTTGAATATTGAAACAGAATACAATTCTTACTTAAATACTATGTGAAGGGGTTATTTAAATGCATTCCTTTTTGTTTTTTCCAAACGGTCAATTTCAAAATTTGAAGTGAACTTATGGCAACAATTTCTAAATTCTAAGTTCAAAAATATGCTGCATTAAATTATTTTCAAATATTGAATATATAAAAAATTGTTCTGCTCTTTGAATGACAGCAGGAATAGGAACAAAACATCTTCACCTTTTGAGACCAATTCAAATTGCATAAAGACACCACGCCTCCTAGATTATTGTGTTATAGGTGAACAGGTTTCAAGATCAGTGCGTATTACCTCACAGCTGCCAGCAGCATTAGAGGTGGGGCAAGCTGGATGAAAATTTCAAAGTTAATTACATTAAATATCTTCATAAGGTGCAACCTAAATTTCATCTTGTATTCTGCTGTGCAAACTTAAAATATACGTGTCAGTCAGATCTGGCCTTACCTATACTAGTTGATTGTGAAAAACATTTTCTTAGGAAAATACCTGATTTATAGGCTTGTTAAAGTTGAAGTAAATTATTAAAAATTACGCAGCTGCTTATTTAGATCATGATTTAAAGCAGAATTACTTGAAACATCATGAAAATCCTTAGAAACCAGCTATAATCAATATTTAGGATCAGATTTTAATTTAAGTGCAGGCTAAACATAATGTTTACATCTTTCATGTTCTTTGGCACACATAAGGAATTCCTGTAAAAGGTGGGGAACTTTTAGCCAACCTCTGTTTACGTATGGAATCATGACTGGACCTGCCAAAACTGCCACAGAACTTTATGGTTGTAAGTAGGTGGTGCCAGCTGTCATTTGATACACATGTAAGTAACAATACAGAAGCTCTCACTGTAGCAATGGTTTTAGATTTTCATCTCACATCAAATCAGAGCTGCCTTACTTAAGATAAATCTTAATTTTTGATTTAGGAACACTACATATTTTTCCCTTTTTGGAGAGCCACACTAGGCATCAGAACTAAAATACTTAGTGCTGTGATCTCATCCACAGAAGTCAAGTCACTCCTTTTCAGAAGACTCAGCATAGGTGAATGTTCATGCTTCTTCAGACACTATTAGGCCTGGCTTTTGAGAAAAGGTTATTAGACCTTCCTGTTGGTCTCACCTTCCATGCAAACACCTCCTGTAAGTAGCGTGTTGTGTTCCATACCTCACTATTTCAGACAGTCCAGGATCCCTCTCTTAGGTCATAGTCAACCTCTAAAACTTTATCCTCAGAATCTAGACAAAAGGTATTTTGCCCAAACTTACTTTGATTACAGGCACAAAAGAATTTCAAGACAGCTCCCTGTAGACTTCAGAATTTGAGGACAAGCATACTGCTCTGTTCAGCTACAGCAACAGTATGCAGAAATTGCTTAAAGATATAAAATTGCTTAAAAAGACAAAATTGCTTAAAAAGACATAAAATTGCTTAAAAAGACAAACCCCTCCAAGCAGGCTGCTTACAATTGACATGATTCAGAGATTTCTTCCTCCTAAGTACTACAGGTTTTTCTTCATCTGTAATAGTGCCAGGAACTAGGTTGAGCTGTAAAATCTTTGGCCACAAAGGAGGCTGCAGCAAGATTCTTCACAATTTGCTCTTTCTTCCCTCTGTTTGAAGAATCTAAAAATGCTACATGTGTGACAGACATAAAAACAGCACTGGCTGCAAGCAGTGGCCAAGAGGTTACACTAACAGAACCACTTGAAACAAGTGTAAATGAGCATCTCCCATCCAGAAAACATTCTGAAAAGATGTTAGCCAGTGAAACTGAGAATCTTTGCACATTGTTTTACAGAGGAATATGCACTCTTACAAAGGAAATTGTAATCATAACCAAAAATAATATTTATGATACTCTTCACCAAGTTATTAGTGCAGGGGTACTAAAATATTTCTGTTAACACAGGGAAAGTGAGTAGTCAACTTGTGAGGCTAGAATTTTATTGTTCATAGGTCAATACATAAACATAGCATAATTACCAGAAACTGAAAATCTGAGCTGTTGACATGAGGTCAAAACTTTCTTGGCCCAAGAGCTCACCTTTTATTCCAACATACAGCAATAGACTTTGTAAAGTATAAATTTCTTATTGTTATATCAATTTCACTATTAGGGAACATTTCTTTTAGACCAAATTAAACATAGCAATTTGGAGAAGAGGTAAACAGACTGAAGCACACAACAAACTTACGATACTGGTGTTTCCAGCATGCCATCCTCAATTCTCTTTCTGTGCCAATTATACAAGGTTCCAAGAGATGAGCACGAAGGACACCTTTTGTCCGCAGTCCAGAAATACAGTTACCGGAAGAAAGACACAGCTATATTGCCGTTCGATGATTTTGTAAATCTAGTATCAAAATAACCTAGCTATTATATGCAGTCAACATTTAAGCAAGGAATTCTCATGTGTACTCCAGAAAGAGACTTAAGTTCATAGGGGACAAATGTTGCATAGTTTCCACATCTTGTCTCCTTTACACTTTTTGGTCACCTCACCTGTAAAATCCAATGCATTTCTGACAACTGCTCAAACCCTTTAGAAATTTCTGCCCAGGTCGAAGTAATTACTGCATTTAGTGCCATATATAACTTATTCAGTTCTTCTTAAGATGTCACTGAAATAAAATGTATGCAATCTTAACTGAAAACTGATGCATATAAGCAGCATTTCATGAATTGTGTCCCTACCTGCGCATGGGATACCAGTTCAGGAATTACTTCCTTCAGTAAAAGAAAGTAAGAGTTGAACCGCTATCAAACCCATTAAAGAGCAGGTAAGACTTTTTATATATTAAAAATAATTTACTTTCCCACAATAATGTACAATTAGAAACAGTTCACACTATTTTAAACACAGAGCTGGAAAGTGTTTGAAGAAAAACTATTAAGAAGTCTGAATCACATTGCACTGAAACAATATGCTGAAATGCTTTAAAATTCTTACTTGGAGCAATACTGCTTTAAACCATGAATTTTTATTTAATATGTGCACTAGGTAGCCTGTCGGAGAGTTGCGAAGAGGAGTCCCGGTTTACTTTTTCCTGCCGCCTCCACCACCTGCAAGCATGGTGGCCACCCGAATAAAGATGTTCAGCGTATCGGTGTAGATACCCATGCATCTAGGAAACAGGAAATCAAAGTTAATGTTGTTCAACAGCAATAGTATTATTTGGTGTTTCACACCATTATACTTCATTTTAAAAGCCTTCATGAAGCATCCATAACAAAACCCAACTGTGATTGCCCTCAATGCTTGGTATGTCGAAAAACACTTGTGCTTTTGTTCTACCACCTCTGCCAGCAAGAACTATTTAGAGAAGTCCGAAGAGACTTCTCTATTGTTCTCATACAAGAGCCCTATGCTTTTATACTGTACTTTGATCTGTTTAACTCCAAGAATTTTGAAGAAGATCAGCATTATTTTACTTTAATTAGGAGAAATTAAAACCAAGGAAGTTACTTATTAGACTCGTTCTTTACTGAGAGTCAGTTAATCCTTCCTTCCCTATCTATCACACCATTGTGGATCTTTTAGTTAGTGATGACTACTATTAAATACTAAATGAATATGGAAAGGTTAACATTTTTTCTATCAGCTGATACTGACAGGTATTTTCAGAAAGCAGCTATAAATTCTCCCAGCAATGCTTTAGAAAACAAAAATACTTTTTAGAACATACTGGTGGAGGCATGTGACACGACATGTTCAGTTCTGCTTCTCACAATTCAGACAGCTGCTTTCAGCTTTAACTTCACTATTTTCTCATCATTATTTTTAAAACCTGCAATTCTTCACATGTAACAGCAGTACACTTTGAATAATAAATAAAAGGCAATTTTTAAAATATACTTCAATATAGCTTGGGGCAAATTCTTACACACACACTCAGATCAGCTCTGCTAACACAGAATACTTACGCATTGATTGGGTCATATTTTGTTACTCCATAATAGGGAAGAGTTTCTGCACGCTTGACGACAAGCTGTGTATCGTAGAGCAGGAACATGCCAAAGAGCACCAATCCACCATAAACTGCTACCGAATACAAGCCGGCACCAAAAGCAGAAGTAGGAGGCAAGAACATGGATCCTGGAGAAGAATGTACAATACTGTTAGAGAAAACCACTTACCTGCTACTCTGAGTTAGGTCAAACTTCAGTTACTGTAGCACACATTTTTCAGTAAGTATTCGATTCTAAATTTGTGGTGTCTTTTTGATACCAAGAGCTTTAATACACAAACTGAAGACACTACACATACAACCTGATCCACTAATTTTGAAAACCCTAGGGAACGGTGTATTCTTCTCATATGAGAGTACTTCTCTCCCTATGACTACAACAATCCCTAGAAACACATAAAAGAGAACAACTGGAACAAGAACTATGATCACATTTACTGTTTTCCTACTCACTGGCACTAACCAAAAATAAAAGCCACAACTATCAGCTGTTCGTCAGACTAAGATTTGACAGAAATACAACTTCACATTTGTTTTCAAGAATAGATATAAGAGAGTATTTTCTGCTGCACTAGAGTTACAAGGGCTGTATAAGGCAAATCTTAACTGGACAGACCAGCCTGCAATGAAATGTAAGCTGCATCTAAGTAGCTTCAGTTTATAACCTACTTTATATGACAGTATTAAAACAGTATTTTACCAATGGAAGAGGCAAGAACAAAGCCTAAGCCTATGCCAAGTGGTCCTCCCATGTTCAGGAATTTTTCACTCGGAGCACACATGGCCACGGTTGAGAGCCCTCCGACGATTCCAGCAGTATACCAGGCAGCTCTGATCAGTAAAGGACCACCCAGGAAGGCTAGAGGAGCCACCACTGCACCCATGACACCTACTCAAAGGAAAACAGAACACACGTAAGATTTTGAACAGCATGTCTCCAAGCAATTTAATTTTTACCCCCTCCATTCAGATGACTGGCTCAATTACACAAGAAAATATCAATGCACTTGATTGTGCTCCTATCTAGAAGGGAGCACTATAAATTATAGCAACCTTAAATTCCATTACCTACTTTTATCTAGTTCTGGAGAATACTTCAGGGAGCTGGTCTTTGAAAAAAGACTAACAAAAGTCAACACACTGATTAGTTCAAAACAGAGCTGGTAAAAGATACTTGTGACAGACTAATCACCTATATAATAGCATTAGGAGCATGCAATGCTGAAAAGCAGGACAGATTTCTAGTACAGGAATTAGGTAATTAAGTCAGATTTTTTGTTAAGAGTCTTGTATGAAACCTCCATCTAAGTTAATTATCATCATATTAGGTTATTTCACTTAATAACAATTGCTACAATAAACATAATTTCTTCTTGGCAGAAATGTTAGTTCTGGAGAGGCAGATATTCCAGAGCCCAACATCCACACTGCTTTGCTGAACAATAAAATATTTCTGTCAAAACAGTTTTGAAAAATGATAGCCATTTGAAATAGGTATCCTTCGTAATACACTGATCTGTACTCACAGCTTAAGTACCTGATGGACATACCTCGGAACTAAACTAATATTAAAATCTCATTTTTCTAGTCTGGTTTTCAAATGCTTTCCTATCCTGTACAACTGAAGAACGGTTAGTGTAGGCAAAAATGCTTACAGAAGCTATAGTGCCAGAAAGCAGTCAGGAAACCAACGGAGCTACGAAACCAATTAGCTCTATCCAATGTGGTACAGATGTATCTCAAGTTTAACTTGAGCATGACTTGTAGAATATTATGAACAACACTAGAGTTCTGTTAAGGAGACTTAGGAAATCTTTCCTGATATTCAGGAGTTCTCACTGGTCCCTGAAAAATCATAGCTCTCCTACAGCAATGTAAAAATTGACTTTGAAGTCAAAGTTTTGCTAAAGTAAGAATCTGGCCACACTGAAGCACAGACATCGCTACAACAAACACTAAAATCACAAACCTGAATGCATCATCCAAGCCACATGTTTAGCTACCGGATTTTCTTGATAGGATATGGACCTGACCAACATTCCAGCACCAATCATAGCTGCAAAAGTTGCACCAATTGCCTGTAGAAACAGAATTACAGAGCTCATGCTAGCATTAGGACATACAGTCTCTGTTCTAACCTCCCAGTCTAATTCTGAAAACAGCAGCCTAAGTAATAATTTGAGGGAGCATTCATCAATTTTAGTCCTTTAACATTACAGTCAAATCTTTGTAGATCTTAATTTACAATAATTTTCATTGGTTTTTAATCAGACTTCTGAGAATCCAAGTTTAATGTGAAGTCAGCAATAACTTCTTAGTTCCGTGAAGAGAAGGAAAATACATGGGTCTGCCTCTAACTCTCATTAAGGTACCTGAAATGTGTTACCCTTCCTTTTTTCCTTATACATTTCTCCACCCAAAGCCAATACTCAGTTCACAGGCTTTTGCTACCAATGATTTTTTAACCTCACTGCTTCCCCTTACTGATGATTCCAAGCAGAATCATCCAGCACCTACCAAACTAGCCAGAAATGCACTACTTTTGTTTATCACCATGGATGCATTATTATATCAACCTCTTTAAGTTATGCAGGTGTTGGCATTCACCTATTGTTGCTTCACTCCACTTAACACACTCAGTATGTACTAAGCAGACATATTTTGTTAGCCTTTTGCCTGGATGATTTGCCTACCAGTGTTGTTTCAGCCTTGGCAAACAGGAGACACTTTCCAAAGAGCTAGATGGGACAGTACAGGGAGGAGTAAGAATGCACAGGGATCTCAGTTTCCATTTACAGACAGCAACAGAAACAGTTTCAGGAGCTTCAGACAGCTGTTTAAAAGAGGTTCTTACTTGCATACAAACAGCTGGTCAGAGTAACATTTTTTTTGCTCATGTAGTTTGTCTTTGACAAACTATCAAAGTAAAATAAAAAGTCCATGTCAGCATGTAATTAGAATCAACAAATCTTAAATCACAAAATATTAGGATACCTGAAGAGTCTTTACGGACAACGACACTAGTGTAAGTGAAGTTTTTGTTTTCACCAAGTAGTTTACATTTCTCATATTTTTTAGTATCAACCATCATATTTGTGGACATTTCTCAGTAAATACTTTTATTTCTAGAATATAAACTTACCAGCCAGGAGCCCCTTGTCATAAGGCTCATGAGTGCTGGAGATCTGCTCACTGCTACAGCAGACAGTGCTGTCATGCCAATGCTACCCGCAAAGTACATATACGTGGACTGAATTCTCTCCTTCACATACTCTGGCCAAATACTGAAAAATAAGCAATTATACACAGCTGTGCAGTTACCAGTTTCTGAACAGAGAACAACCAAAAACACAATCAAGCTGTTAAATACATTCAGAGCTATGGTTATAAGGGAAGTTTCATAATATTGATATGGTCTAGCAACTTCTGCCATAACTTTACTTTACAAGGGGGGGGCTGAACTTTCCAATCTTGCTGGTATAGTCTCACGTAACTGTAGAAACACTACAAATTACAAATAATGCTAATTATAACTCAAGTCTAAGGAGGAAGCTTACATGGGAAACTGAATAGTGAATGGTTTTAATTAGAGAAAAATAGAAAATATTGCATATGTAACAAACTGGTTCCAGGAAAAAGACCTATGGAATGTGCACAGGGTATGCACCAGTGAGCACACCGCCCGCTGAGCAGCTCACAAACTGCTGAGTCACAGTGCACATGATTATGTGACACCACAAGACAAACGTCATTTTGAGAGCTCTACCAATAGCTATAGACATAGACATGAATGAGAGTTTCTGCAGTATCATTTGCTCACACTGTGGACAGAAAACTTTCCCCTGGTAATACTAAACTTACATAGTGCACACATTTTCTCCCATTTCACTCTATTGACCCATTACATCACGGCTTGTGGAGGAAAAGAATAGACGTAGCTTACCTCTGAAAAGCCTCTTACAGATAAAGCTTGCAAGCATTCACTATAAATGCAGACAGCAAAATGTCTCTAGGACACATTTCTCCCAAGCCCATGCTTACCACTAACCATCTTTTAAGTCTAACTATAAGGTTTTGCTATCAGACAGATTTTTGTTGACCAAAAGGCAATACACAGAAGTTTTAAGAACATGTTTGTTATGGCAAAGCTTACACCAAGACACTGTTTAATGGACACTCTCTTTCCAACAGCTGTATCAAAATTTAACGCACAGTCCCACAGGAACACCAGGAAAAGTGGTCTTAGCAATGTTTTTCAGAAGACCACCCCTCTTAACTTATCTGGGGCACACCCTGTAAGACAAGTTTACATACTGTTCACAAATAAATTTCAGATTTAGCTAAATAAGGGAACTCAGGTCAATATCCATTTCAGCTTGATTATAATTTTGCCTTCAGTTATACTTTAAAAACCTCCAGAGACAGAGGCATGGGCTTTCTGTTCAGAACTTAAAAAAGTGTAGCTGTGTGTACACCTGGTGATCAGATATGGAGAGGAGGAAGATTAGCATAATGTACTCTTTAATTAAGCCATCTTACTTACGCAGCCCTTTCAATAGCTCCAATCTCACTGGACATGCCCATTCCATAGTAACAGAGGGCCCCCAGGCCAACAGCAGCCCCTCCAGCAACAATAAATTTACCCAGGCGATCAGCTGTATAAAGAAATTAAAAATACACACTCTCATGAATCTTTTTTCCTGAATAGTTAACAACATCCTCACGAGTTTTGCTATATCTGCAATAGCTGATTTGTGTTAGTCTTCCTTCTTAAAGCTTCACCTAACTTCAGGTCTGTGCATTGCCACTTCATAATGAGCTACATGGGAAAAACTTGAGATTCACCCCAGCAACACAATACAGTGTCACAAAACAGAGTAAGAAGAGTTCAGCTAGTAACATGACAGGTTTACTGACCTTCATTACAGTGACGGGATTGTCAACACAAAACCTGTTAACAGAGTCTCCAATGGAAGAGTTCAACTGTCAGCTGATTTTGTATATGATTTCACTATCCAACTTGCTATGACACAGCAGAAAAACTAGATATTGGGTCCTTTCCTTCCATTCATCTGCCCTTAATGCTTGATCCTTCATGGGCTTTTTGGAAGCAATTATATCCAAACCAGTTTAAAAAGGGATTTCCAAAGCTCATGGGTAACACCAACATCTGATTTACCATTGGTTTCTACTGTCTGATTTGTGCCACATATCAATTACTGTACAAGTGTAAGCCTCAATCATAAATGTTGTTATAATTGAAGAACAATTCTGACTAAATACCTTCAGTTGTGTAAGACTACAATTTTTCCTAATGTGTTATAGTCAAGACACTATCTAGCCAGTTTAGATATTCTATTTGTCAATCCAATACTATCATTAGACATTTACAAGACTGTTCTACTGAACACTGCTATCTAAAAATCCCTTTGTAAGCCACAGGATTCACAAATGCCTACATGTACCAGCAAGCACAGTAAGCCAACGTCTTACACCACTGTAGCACCAAAAACATTCTTTTGCAAACTGTACATGCTGGAGAAATTTTTTCTGTAAACAGTACACAAAGATATAACATAGCAACTGTAGCTTATTTTTTAATATCTGCAACCAAGTCTCCATTAAGAGACAATAATTTTTGACTTACTAGTTGTCAAAACCAGCTTAAAGACAAGGAATTTCTCTATACTGTGACATATTTGCAGCTTTAAACTTTACAAGGGAAGGCAGCAGAGAAACTGTCTCCAGTTGTTTGAAGAGCAGTAAACAAACTTACATAAGAAATTCTCAGTCTCTTTTATGATTTGAAGAAAACATTCCTCAAGGAAGTTTTAAGTTAACATTCAAAGATACTCAGTACTTAAAGCAGAGCTACTCTACCTTTAAGTGCAGTTTCTGCAGATGGCTCAAATGCTGCTTCTTTAACTTCCTGGCCAAGTTTTCCACGCCTTACACCTGTTCTTACTCTGGTGGCATAACACTGTTAGATTCAGAAACAGAATAAGAAAGTTTTGGTGAAATAAAGTACAAGTCGTTCTTATCAACTTACATGCTACACTTGAAATTATTACATAGTCTATGCTTACCTCCCAAACATATGAAGCAACTGTACTCAAGGAAAACAAGTGAACATTAAAGTTTAGGAACCTTTGAAAAATGTTCTACAAGTACAGAACCAATGCAGTGAATTCCAGAAGCTCAACTTTTCAGACTACATTTCTTCTACTCTTGTCCCACCATACTAAACACTGCCACAAGTTTTTTTGTTAAATGTAAAATAATCATCTTTACTGTCTTATTCTGAAAACAAATATTTTGCTTTCTATGTTAAAACACTCTTTATGTAAACACTTTAATGTAAAAATTTCTTGCACAATACCTATAATTAACAGACACTAAATGTGGAAAAGCAGCATGAATTCTTTGCTTTCAACTCTAACCTTTAGAGAACTAAGCTTGAACGAAGGCATATAAACTAAAAATTGTGAAGGCTGACAAGCTCCAAATAACTCTAGTATGCTACTCCAAGTCTTCGTAAGTTGCAAAAGCCACACACAATAAACACACACTGAAGTTCAAAAACAACTTCTGAAGATTTCTTATCATTTTTACCCAAAAAAATTAAATTAAAATTGCGCCTAAACAACCAAGGACTCACTCGAAGCTGCGAGTTTAACACTAAAACTTGAGATCTATAAATATTGCTCTCATCAGCCATTAGAGCACTACAATTCAGGAGCTTTATCAAGCCCTTCAGTTTTGCCGTGTTTAGCAGCTAACAAAATCTTGCCCAACACTAGAAAACTTGCATACACACAAACCCCCTCAACATGTCTATAAACTCATAACACTTAAGAGGAAAACAGAAAGGAGGTGAAGAATTTGCCATTGGCTCTTTCACCAAGGATGACAGAAGAGCAACATCCCCTAACAGTTTTGAGTTGCCTGGGCAGAAAGCATGTCTGCAAAATCTCTCAATGAAGAATAACAGTGTCTCAGTATAACAGCAAGTTTTTTAAAATTGCTGGTTAGACCACTGATTGTCCCACCACAGCTCAGATATAGCTCTAACCTGGGCTACAACTCTACATGTTGGGACTAAAATCACTGAAAAGCAAGTTTGCACTTTAATGTTATATTTAAGACCGTAATTTTGAAGCAGGAAGATAGGACAACAATGTCTATTCCTTCCACTTTACAGGGAAGGCCTATCCATTGCTAACTGCCTCCCTGAAGTTATTTTTTCCATTAATTCCACAGGAGAAATAAGTAACCGGAACAAAAGATATCACTTCAATTGCTGTAAAACTCCTGTGTTTTGACTGAGCAATATTGTTCCTTCAGTAAATTAGAGCAGGTACCTAAACAAGCAGAAGGCTTGTGATCCTTTAAAGCAGGTACTCCCTGCAAAGTGATTCTTCTGGCAACACACTCAACCCTTTAAAATATCCACAGCTGGGGCCATCAGAAAGAGGATTACCTTACCTGGTTAGGCTGCCACAGCCTATAGACTTTTACATTGGAGTTCCTCAAGGCTGGGGAAGCCTGAGTGATGGCAGGGCGGATAGTCTGGCATGACAATGCCCTCAGGCACACCAGCCTGGAGGCCAGCATGGTTGCTCAGGTAACACACTCTGCTCCTGCAAATCCACAAGAAAATATATTTTACTGTTTTGTTGGGTGGTTTTCAGGCGAGGTACCCTTACTACTTATTCTCAACTACAATTAAAGTACTAAATAAAAAAAGTTAATAAAAAATAAAACCTTTTAATAAAAATATTATCACTGTTTCACTTGTATTTATCTCGCATTGCTACCAGAGTCTTCTCTCTCACAGCTTACTCAAAACCCGAACGTATCACTTTTCACACATATAAACTAAATCAAGACCCTTTATGTACATACATCTGAGTTACTCAGGCAACTAACCTTCACTTTGAGATATAACACTGCATGAGTACTCTGCTCTCCAAATAAATGTTCAAAAAGATGCTCCAAATTTACTTGAACTCCAGCTAAGCCCAAATCCAAATTAGTAAACAGCACAATACATGTGGTGGAAAAAGAGTTTAGAGAGGTTTTAAGCTATCCTTTAAAGAACTAGTTGGCTTTGTGAGCATAGCATTCAGTCAAGGTCACAGCCCAGAAGAGGTTCAGGTCATCCTGTGCAGTTCTTACAAGGAAACACCCCAAGGCCTTGTAGTCACACACACTTTAATTACGAATGCATACAACCTCTGGTATCACAGGACACCCCAATTCTCACCTTTCTTCCAATGTCATACCTTACATGTGTCTAGTATGACCTAAGAGTATTCTAAATAAAGATAACCTTAATAAACATGAGTGAGAACAAGCACAGCACGGGACAGCTCGCATTAACCAGAGAAGCCAGAGTGAGAAATTAATCGTGCTGCTAGAAAGTCATCTTGCTCTGAAGCGCAGTTATGAAATCCTTATTTCCTAAGTGCAAGCACTTCACGAGGTGCTCCCCAGCTGTCCCGCTGCACCCAGCTCTCCCGCCGGGACGGCGCGGCCTGCAGGGGCTCGCACTGCCACCTCTGGGATCTTAGGCCCTGGTTTCTTTGGTTTTTTTCTGGTTTTTTTTGAAGCTGATATCTGGAGCAAGACAACTTCAAGCGCTTTATAAAGAGCTAAAACCAGCACAAACCCGCCCCGACATTCCCGCGTACCAACTGGGCAAAACCGGCACTAACGCACCGCTCTCTGCAGGGTCACGGCCGCACCCACCGCCCCCCGCCCCGCCAGGGCCCGCCCGCCTCAGCCTGTCCGGGCCGGGCCGCGTGCCCTCG
>JAWWMP010000167.1:8949269-9037831 GCA_035047865.1 Dendrocincla tyrannina
CCGATCTACCGGCCCCCGCTCGCCTATCGCTCTCCTGCCCCTCACCTGTCCCCTCACGGACCCCCCGCCGCCCCCCCGATCTGCCGCGCGCGGCCCCAGCTGCTCGGCGGCGGAACTGACGCGCGCCCCCGGCGATTGGCTCGCTCGCCCCACGTGACCCCCGAACCTGCGGGCGCCATTGGCTGGAGGGGCGGGCGCAGCGGCGCGCGGCGGCCATGTTTGAGGCGGGCGGGGAAGGTTCTGGAAGGCGCGGGCGGGGCGGGCCGGCAGGCGGCGCGCCGGGAATGTGGGGAGTGGGGTCGCCCCGTGGATACAGGGATGGCGCTGGGGCCGGGGCTGGGGGTGTGGTAGGGGCCGGTGGCGGTGTCAGAGTGACACGGAGGTGACACCGCAGTGCCAGCCCGCCGGCGCCGCCCGTGCCCGTGTCTCCGCGCCCAGCTCTCGGCCTCCGTGCGTGAATTTAAGTCCTGCCCTTCTCAGGGTGTCACAGGGTTAAGGACCTTTGCGTTCCCTTCCCTTCCGGCACATCAGTGCAGCCCGAGCAGGGAGGTGAATCTCCCCTGTGTTAACTTCTTGGGAGTGACACCTCTCCTCCGTGTGCTTTAAGTGCTCACATCCAGACAAGCACAAACACACTACTGTGCACACAAATGACAGAGGTGGATGCTGCCAGCCCTCATCCCAGCCTTCCAAGGACACTCCACAGCCCTTCCAGAGGCTGAACACTCCCCTTTTCGCTAAACTATTTCTCTGCTGGCACCTTCTTTCCAGCCTCACTCCAGTCGGAGCTCTCAGGTATTTTCCAAGCTTAACCCGAATCCCAGACCGAGTCCTAGGAAAGACACAGCAGCGCTTTCCTGGACTATCAATTCCTCCGGGAAATTTTCTTTCTGAAGCCCATGCAGTCCTTTGGCAGTTCAATTCCAACTGGACCTCTGGCTTTTGCTCTCAACCTGCCTTAAACCTAAGCCAAAGGCTTGTGACATAGCTCACTCCAGACCCTTAGTATTGCCAGAAGAATTATTTTGGCAGCCTTATTTCTCCTTTGCCAACCCACCACCGGGGTTTCTTGTTCTCTCAGTGCTAGTGCTAATCCGAACCATAGTATGAGCTATGAGCCAGGCACTACTGAGACACACAGTGTTCTTCAGAGAACTCTTTTTGGCAAACCATGTTTGCTTTGGGAGCACCTTTCCAGCTCTACTGCAGATACAGCTCTGTAGTTTCTTTCAATCTTAACACTGCATACGAGCATGGCTCTTCACAGCCAAGTGAAAGAGACTGTGAGAGTCTTCAGCAGGATCAAAGATAAATATAACAAAAAAAGGGGTGTTGAAATAGAATGAGAGTTACAGATATGCTTTTGAAAATTGTGAGATTAGCTTTTATATATCTTGGAGCCCCCTTGTTTAAATTATAAGAAAGGAAATACAGTGAACTGCCAGTTTGCAAAATGGAAGTCAGGTAAGAGAGATCACATGTGGGAGAGGTCTGAAAGTGCACTAGCACATATGAGCTTGAAGAAGAATTTGAATTAGAAGAATGAAGCAGAAGAATGCATGACAGAAGGGTGGAAATTCCCTCAAAGGGGGCCAAGTCTAATGGGATTCGAGTTCTGGTTCTTACTCTGGCACTTGTTTGCTGTCTGTTGGAGTAAATGAAAATCCAGAGCTTTCTCCTACAATATAAGAAAAAAAATTCAGTTTCAGGCCAAAAATATGTTGTTTATTTAGAGGCTTGTAGTGCTTATTTCAGAGTTTGTAACACTCCATAATTGTTAGGTACTAAAGGATTCATTATAATAATTAATATTTAAATTTATAATTCAGTTATTAATAGTAATAATTTATGCAAGGAATCAAACATCTCTTTTACTACAGCATATAATCATGTAAAGAACTCTCCTGGGATTTTCAAATAAGATACTCAATCCAGCTTTTTCCCCAAGCTGTTTCTTAGATAGATAATTTTGTCAAAAGCAACTCAAATCTACACAGGGCCCACCCTGCAGCAAACTCAGATGTTGAAGCTTTCTCCCAGAAACTTGCTTGCTAGCAGATAAGTCCTTTTGTACGAGATGGCCAAAATCCACCGGCTAGCAAAATCCACATATGAGCCTGTGAACAGTGGCTGGCCTCTTATGTCCTAAAGAGTTTTTCAATTAAATACAGCAGGTTGGATCACAGTACCACAGGCACTACTGTACCTGACTTTCTCTCGGGCCAGCATGTGATAGTGTCAGTCCCTGTGCCACCTGGGTTTGCTGCAGAGCTGCAAAGCAGCTGGCTGTGCTTTTGCAGTAGTTGGAGCTCATGCTGACAAAAGCAGGGATAACAGCAGGGCAGCGAGGATCATTGGTGAGACAGCAGCCAAATTCATGCATAAAAATTGGCTTATAACTCCCATGTGCTGTTCCTTCATGGGAGCGTCTTCAGATGCACTGTGCATCCCCCACCTGGATCCGGGTCCAGTGCTGTTCAGCAACTTTGTTAATGACCTGGATGCTGGCACAGAGTGTGCCCTCCAGTCTGCTGATGATACAAAACTCAGAGGGGTGGGTGCTACACCAAATGGTTGTGCTGCCATCCAGAGGGACATAGATTGGCATGAGAACTGGGTGAGCAGGAATGTCATGCAATTCAGCAAAAGGAAGTGCAAAGCCGTGCACCTGGGAGGAACAGTCACATCCACCAGCACAGGTTGGGACTGTCCAGCTGGAGAGTAGAAAGATATGGTCATACTGGTGAGTCCAGCAAAGGGCCACAGAGGTGATTAAATAACAAAGACAAGCTGAGAGAGGTGGGGCTACTCTATCTGATGAATGAGAGGTCTTAGGGGACCTTATCAATAGTATAAATATGTGATGGCAGGGAGTAAAGGAGATGGACTCTTCTCAGTGATTTCCAGTGACAGGACAGGAGGCAATGGACAGAAACCAAAATAAAAGACATTTTGTTTAAACATAAGAGTTTTTTAGTGCCTTTTTTTTTTCTTTATCCTGCAAGAGTGATCGATCAGTGGAATGGGTTGTTCAGAGTATTGAGCCTCCATCTGTGGAGATTTTCAAAACCTGCTTCTTCAGGAGGGTTGGCCTACATGATCTCCAGAGGCTCCTGCCAATCTCAAGTATTCTATGAGTCTATTCAGTATTAATATAAAGATGATTACTGAAGGAACTGAAGCACTTTTATTTTTTTGGGACTGATATGCACCAATAAGAGGTGTTTGGAAAGCAGTAAACATTGTGTCTGGGTAGTATGTAAAAAAAAGAAAAAATGTTATTTTCACCTGAAATGGGGCAGCAAAAGAACTCTTACATATAGCCATCTGCAGTCCTGGAAAGCCACAGGAGCCACAGGCCCATTGCTACGTTAATAAACAGGGTCAGTGTCAGTTTTGCTTTTAACTCAGCGACTCTGGCACCCTCTTACAAGAAAAAAACCAACTCAGATGTTCACGTGGCCTGGTTCATCAGCAGGAAATAAATAAATCTGTGGTTAGCACCATTTCTACTTAGGGTAAACTTTGCCATTGAAGTTTTTCAAATTAGAGCTGAAGAAAAGTATTTTGAAGCTTTTCTGGTTGTGCTGACTCTTGCACTCCACATATCTCTCCCAGCAGATTACAGGGGAGTTTTGGAGTTAATCTGTTCCTGCTATTCATGTGACAAATACATATTCATTGAGCATCATGTTCTTACTTTAGATTAGCTATCATTAAACACTGCAGTGTAGAGGGAATTTGGGGAGACAGTACTGATATCTTTGTTAAAGCCTGGCAAGAAAAAAATGCCACTAAGCAGGATATTACTTTACCATGAAAGAAGAAAATGTTTGGCTGTAACTCCTCCCATGCAGGAATTTGTGCAGCAAGAGCGGGTTGGGATGTGCCAAAAGTGGAGCAGTGTCTGTATTTTCTACAGGTATGAGAATTTTTGGGGTCTTGGTTTATTCAGCCAGATCTCAAAACATTTTGAATAGACAGCTGCTTCATTTCAGTGGTACTGAACCGTGCTGACTTTGAGGTCAGTGTCTTCCCCTGTCAGCACCTTGCTAGGTTTAAAAAGCATTGCACTAAAACTTGCACTGCAGCTTGTGTATTTTGAGGACTTGCATATATATTTACATTAAGCAAAAGTAACTTCAGTCTGGAATTGGAGAAAAGGTTTGTATGTGTTTGTGAGGAAACGCCCTATGCACTGTAATTACAAGCCCCAGCTATAAGGAGTTTCACATGTTTTATCTGTCTTGCTAAAATAAAATTAATCCATCATGGCAGGCACTTCATATCAAGGTGTGTTGATAAAGAAGCTTATGCTCTTCAAAACCCTAAAGATGAAAAAATTCTAAATGGCCAGATCTACTGAATACTTTCAGCATCCAGTTTTTTGATTATTCATATTTAGGCCCTATTTTTAGAACACACCTTGTTTTCCTGTTTTCTGGGAAGAAGCATCACCCAGGTTGTGTTGAACATTTTTGTAGGTTTGATTCCCTATAGCCGTATCAATAATCCTGATGGACTTGTGTCTCTAATCTGCATCTGCTTCCTTAGGGAAGAGGCACAGCTACCTTTGCCTAATTAGCAGTATCCCCTTGTTTGACCTAGCACTGCCATTTCTTCTTACTTACTCTGGGTCTTTTCTCCTACCAAGTGCCCACCAGCCTTTTCTCACCACTTGTGCGATTCTCCCAGCTTCCCCATGGTCACAATTCCAACACTCTTTTGTCTGCTTCCAAGCCTGCTGTGTTTTATCCTTGCTTTCTTCCTGACTTTCATCAGTCCTTTCCCTCTTCTATTCCCTCTCCCATACCGGCAGCAAAATGTGGGATTCATTCTGGCCTCAACACTTTGTGGCTATTTAAACAATTTTTTTTTGCCCTGACAAATGTTAATACTAAACCTTATGAGCTACCAAAATAAACTTCCAAAATCAGAAGCTTGATATCAAGACTTGTCTTTTCCATTAATTATATATTTTGCATCTCATCTGGAAAATGGAGGCTAAAGCATTCATTTCTATTCCCAAATGTAAACAAGGTTAGAATATATGAAGGTATATAAACTTGGATGTCAGATCTCCAGTTCAGTAAATTGCTCAAGCCTGTTAGTAACTATGATACTACTTGGAATAGCACTGTAATGTATTTAACTTAGAGTACACACTCAGGACTTGTTTCTTAAGTTACTTGGGAGAAGTGCTTTGGTCATTCAAGTGCTCAGAGATAAATGAAGATGAGTGCTATGGTGAACAAGGACCGGACATTGTGTGGTTATAAATGAATACATAAGATGGAATATTTTGCTCCCTCAAGATTCTATTTGAATAAATTGTACATAAAAGGACATTTCTTTCTCTTGATCCCTTATTTCAGAGTCTATAGCATGAATTATTTATTTACATCAGATGATAAAAAAAGCTAAAACAGTTTAAAAATATTCTTCAATGGAAGGGTGAAATCTACATTTACAGCACAAGACCCCTCAGCCTCCAAGAATTGCTATCCATTTTGTTTAAAACCAACAAATACTCATTTTTCTAACTGCCTGTGAACTCTGCTGCAGCAACAAAATGACCCAGGGCTTTTTCTGAAATTGCTGTTTATGCTTTCTAATTACTTTTAACATGCAGAGCACTGTTCTTCTGCAACTTCTTGAAAAAAAAAAGCTATTTGAAATTCAGTAAGCTTTTATTTAAAGTGATTGGTTTCCACCTGGATGGAGTGAAATTTTCTTCTTGGATAGTTTATTAGTACATTAAAAGATGCAAATTAATTCATAATTCTTTCAGCTCATTCTCTTGGGAACAATTATACAAGGAAATTATTAATGTACAAGAAAACAACAGTTAAAAATCTCAAAGGGCAACAGAGGTGTGGAATATATGAAAACATTTAGACCTAGCTAATAGCAGAACTCATTATAATAATAACAGTTCATAAAACAATTTTAATTTTTCTTTATTTTGTAAACTGATAGCAGCCACATGGTGCAGACAAGCAATCAATGACTCTGGCAAAAGAAGTTTGCAGTCAAAGCCCTGTTCTCAATGCAGTGCTGCAGAAACACAGTGTGAGAGTTGAACACATGATTCTGGGGCCTCTAGGGATCACAGCCAAATGCAAGGCTTCCATCAGCTCACCACTGTCCATGTCCCTCATGTATCCTGTCCCATCATGATTGCATTCAAGACTATCATTTCAATCTCAGCCTCTGCACTCTGATAAACCTATTTCTATTCCTTTCAGTTAAGGTGTTAACTCAGCTACTTTCTGTTGGGGACAACTTTCCATTTTTGTTTTCATAATTTATTCAGCATGCTTTTAATATTACATATCTGATGAAAATTTCCAATCTTTTTAAAATCAGAGTCATAACACAGGCTATCACCAGGATACCTGTAATGACTCTTGGCTATCTGCTTCCAGCACTCCCTGACATACGGCTATCAATGAAAAAACTGAGAGGGAAACACATAATCTCAAAATATTGTAAAACAAGCACCACTACTGAGAGAAGTTTGCCCATCCTGTCCTGAAGAACTTGCCCTTTTCTAATTTTAAGCAGTCACATAAACAAAATCTACATAGATCAAACCTCTGCTCACCAATACGTGTTTTTCTGAGGCCTCTACAACAAAAGTCTGACCATAGCTTAATCCATTGAGGCAAGACAAACAGGGGCAACACATGAACTGAGAACAAGATTAGATTATGAAGATGCAGGAATAAAATAACTTGTATTAGGCTCCCTCGCCTATGTCTTTCTCTACAGATTCTATGGAGTAGAGTTTGCAAATGAAAAAAGTTTACATTAAAAAAAATAAGATGCTTTACAAATATTTATCTCAGTTTTCAGAATGGCATAAGGACTGAAATCATAAAAATCTAAATAACGTGAACTGACAAAAAAATAAATCCTCAAGAAGAAGAGTGGACACAGTAGAACTGTTGTACATACAAATCAAACAAATCCAGGTTCTAAATACAGCAATATTTATTGTATTTTCCAGTGACACTGGACCGCTTCCAAAACACCCTCCCTCAAAAAAATTTCCAAATTCCAAAGTAGAGACTTTGTTTTGATGATGCATATAAAGGAAAAGAGAAGTTTTTACATGTTCAAAAATGGTACTGTTGAAAATACTGGTTCAATTCATGTTGTCCTTTTGCAGTTGCCTGACTGGATGAATTTATTTCCTTTCACCAAGCTGACGGAATCAATTTAATTCTGAAGGGTCATGTGCCTGTACGAGAAAGTTGTGATTTAACTTAACTTGGGATGGCATTTCTGTAACTTTAAGGACAAAATAGACAGAGATATTCCATGTCACCATTGGAGTGATTTGTTATAAGGCTAGCACCAAGGTTCAACGGCTGAGATCCCTCAGCTGGTGCCTCTGTGATAAGCCTCTTTGGCGGCAAACCAACAATGTCAGCCTAGCATAAATGTAAGTGCCAGATCCATTTTTTCCCTTTGAAGTATGCAATCTTAAAGGATCAGGGTAAAGCCCTGGAGAAAACAATATTCAAGTTAAATATCATCATTGTTCTCAAGAAATTACTTTTGTAGCCATTCTAATTGATCATGGTCATTCCCTATCTATCTAGACAGCAGACAGAGAAGTGTCACATAAGGACAATCTTTCAGGAGTTTTTCCCCTAGAAACACAAGCACAGAGGCTTGAGTTAACATACAAACCCATCAGGCTGCAGGTAAAAATGGTGAGAGCTCCTCTAAAATATCAGGCCCTGGGTTTAGTTACTGTATTTGTAAGATTTGGCCCTTAGCATTGTAGTAATTCAGAAACTAGCTGCTGATTGCTACCAAAGCAAAATCTGTGATGTAAATGCATGAAACTATGAGACACTGCAAGAAATCACTTTGAAAATGCAGGGACGCCTCATTGATCCAGCAAATTCACTTAAGCCACTGAAGTGTTCCCATCCACGTTATCAAAGCGATGCTCATGTACCAGAGGTGGCCAAGTGAGACATAGCTCAGGTGGTGCAGTTTCCTTCCCAGTAACCAGAAAGTAAATGAACTAGAATCTTGAATCTCAATCTTTTTTTTTAAATGGATATTGTTTCAACTGTGATCATAATGAGTGGTGAGCAAGTGCTATAAAAACACCTTGGTTTAGTTTTAAAGATATTTATGGGAAGTCTTACTTATTGCTAAATGATGGAGAACAGATATAATCCGTTATAGTTAATTTACTGCTACATAAGTAAAAATGTGCGAAGAGCAGCATACTAGTTAAATTAAAGCTCACTTAATGATTACACAGCAGTTGGGAATAATATCCAGCTAAAGAGTAAGCAGTAAAGGATGTTTTCTATAGAATCATTCATTTTAGGAAAATAAGACGACCAAAGCCCTTTACATTTTTGCTGCTGATAAAAAGATACAAAATACCAGAAAGGAGACCAGGAGGGATTTCTACTTTTAGTGAATACTGGAGTACTTACTACAGCTGATACAACTACTGAGATGGTTATTGGCTCTGATTCTCCACCCTATTACAGCAGGTTGAGCTGAAGTCAGTACTATTATCTTGCTGGATCACTCTTACAACAGACTGAAAAAAATCAGATGAAATACTAGTCTGGATACTACTTATCACTGAGCCTCTTCATCATTTTTTGCTTGTCACCACAATGTCTGAAAATGTGATATTAAATCAATAGTAATAACAAAATCCCAGGGCTCAGGGAAAACCTAGTATTTTTCTCTTTATGGAAGTGAGGATTTTAGCTGAATCAGGATTATTTTTTGGGTAGGAAGTAACCTTTAGTTGTGTTTTAACCCCAGCCAGGCCCAAGGCCCACGCAGCTGCTTGCTCACTTCCCCGCCAGCAGGACTGGGGACACAGTTGAAAGGGTAAAAGCCAGAAAATTTGTGGGTTGACATAAAGACAGTTTAATAGCGAAAGCAAACGCTGCACATGCAAGCAAAGCAAAACCAAGGAATTAAATCAACACTTCCCACAGGCAAGCAGATACTCAGCCATTCCCAGGGAAGTAGGGCTCCATCACCCACAATGGTTACTTGGAAAGACAAACACCATCTCTCCAAAAGTACCCCTTCCTCCTTCTTCCCCCTCCTTTAAATCCTCTCATGGTGCCCACCCAATAATTCGTAAGTATGAATGTGGCTGTACCCATGTTTATCTCCTTTTTCATGATGATTCTTCAATAAAATGTGGCATTTTTCATTGAGTACTTTTGTGACAGAACTCGATTTGTAAAACAAAAAGAAAAAAGAGAATCTTAAATATGAAGAAGACTCTACAGCAATCTCAATACATGAATTTTAGATTTTTTTTTTTTTTTCACTATATAGGAGCTTTATAGAAGTATTGCCTCCATAGTTCAGGGGCCATGTGGCCATCCCACATACTAGCAGGAGGGGATGGCAATAGTTCAAAGCCCAGTCCCCTCTGGATGGCTTTACTGAGGCCTGCTGTATGACAGCTTCGCACTAAGATGAGGAAAAGGATTATTTGGGACGAGCAACCCTTCATGTGCTAACACAGGATGAAAAATGCTGATAGCTGTGGAGCTTACTGCATCCTCTCTGCATGGCAGAATAGCTCCATAGAAGAGGCACTGTGGAGGACCAGGATGGATGACAAGCCAGCTAAGTTATCCCGACTCAGAGCTTTAAGCCGATGCTTCCTTTTTGTCATTGGCTGTCGGAAATCCCTGCACATCCAAGCTCCAAAAGGAGCAATGACAACACTTAAAATGGATCTTGACTCACTGTGCACATCCATATCTCTAGTACTGATGGTGATGCTACAGCATCAAATCATTATTCTTCTTTTCATACACATGCTGTAATTGTGTGCTCTTGGCCAAGAAGGTTACAAATGTCTTTGTTCATATTTTAATGATACTTGGTAGCACATGGGATCTTAATGAAGACCACATACAGTATGCTTACACAGGTTTGCAAAATTTTAGCCTGAAAAGAACTTGTGCACAACACAGGCCCTAAAGTCTCAAATGATTTCTCCATCAACTGTGAAACTTGTGATCAAAGTGAAACCTCCAGATTTGCTTTAGAAAGACACCCATTCTGTAAAGGGTAGATAACTACATCCAGGTTGAATCTGAGTCCATGGCTGAAATCATATCTGTGAAAAACATAAAGATCCTTTCCATTCCATATGTCTCTAGTTTGCACAGAGAATGCAAAACTATGCTCCCACCAGAGCACTTCTGCCTTCAACTCATTTTCTCTCTTTTCCTGCTCCCACATGCCCAAGGAACCTTGTAAGTACTTGATGAGGTGTCTTCGCGACCTCATGGTATAATATGGAGTAATTCTGCAAAACTCTACTGAATTTTATTTGGGCAGCAACAAGGATCCTGCGTTCTATTGCAGTCTTCTAGAGTAACACAGAAACTCACTGAAGGGTGGGAGTTACTAAAAGAATCCAAAGGAACTAGAAGCTGCTAAACATCGAGGACAACTGGTTATATCTGTTTCCTTTGGCTGCCTCTGTCTCACTGTCTACCACATTAAAAATGGGGATTTAGTGATAGTTTCTTTTACCATGAACAGAAATAGTTGATTGTAAAAACAAATCCAATGAAATATTCAGTAATAAAATGGTCAAGTCATTAAATAATGCATCCAGCTAGTGCTTGACCTTTGCAAAATTCCTTGGAGGCGAAGTGCAAACTAGGTTTTTTTTCCAATGGCATATTCCTGAGGAAACACTACTATGAGAACTCTGTATTTCAAAATGAAAGCAGCTCATTTTTTAGCTTTAATTATTCATGCTCTTCAGTGGGTGGCCTTCTTTCTTCCTCGTAGGTGCTGAATCAATACCCTGGCATAGTGCTAATGGGCACTGCACTGCTTGAGGTGCCAACTTTCAGAAGAGAGGCTGAAAGCAGCAAGGTCTCATGGCATTTTTTTCCTTTTTTTTTTTTAATATTATTATTAATAAAGGTGTTAGCATCAGTGCCTTGGCCACAGTCCAACTTGGGTAATAACATTATGTCTCCCTAAATATTGCTTTGTGCAGTTTTAATTTAATATGGTGCTCTTCTTGTCTTCCTGCACTAAGTTGCTTTGTGTCATTGCTGGGCACTGTTAAATAACCTCCATATTTCCCCTGAGACAGCTGCATTTAAGCTGCAGGTAAGGCAAAGCCTGCACATGAATTTTGTGAACCATTCCCAGAGAAGTAAACACAGGCTCACTTGCAATTATTACATGCCAATATTTACCTGGACAAACTCCAGCTTTTCTGCTCCCCTCCAGTAGTTAACTTTCATTTGGAATTTAACCACCCAAATGAAAACAGCAGCTGTAGGGAACACTGTCCCTTCTCAGGAGGTCACAAGTCTCATGCTTGGGAGGGCTTTTTCAGTAGGCAAGGTAGTTTTATCCTCTGTTTGAGAACATAACCTTTTACAAGCAACCTTCCTCTACAACGTGGTATTTAGCCATGAACTGCAGAGGGATGTTAAGCAGGATTACCTGGTCTCAGCTGCATGGCTCCCTTTCCCCTGTCTCATCCCTCTCAGAGGGTCAGTTTGTCCTTCCAGGGAAACTGAACAGGGGCATGAACTCCCTCCTGCCCAGTCTCAGTGTTCAGCTAATGCACACGAGGCTACCCTTCAAATAGACAAATTCAAACAGGCCGTACATGAGGCTAGAAGAGAAGTTAATGCCAGCAAATTTCTGGATTCAGTTTACAAAACAACCTTCCTGATGGTCTTAATTGTACCTAATTTCACCATGCTGAAGTTTAGTACTGTATCTCTGAGGAGATAGAAGAGCAGTGCCAAGCAGAATGGCCGCTACCAGATATAACAGGCAGGTCGGGCTGGTACCATGGGAATCCTGAGGGAGGAAGGAGCTGAAAGAGCTCCTCATAACAAGCAGTGCAATGCAACCTCTGCCATGAATACGGGGAGCTGGCCCTGCAGCTCCCATGAAGACTGAGAAGAGACCTTGCCTACAGCACAGGAACTGCAGTCCTTTGCCTGAGTGACCCCAGAGCACCAGGGGCCAGACAGTGCTATGCGTTGCTGTGGGCAGCTCCTGCCAAGAATATTTATATATAATAGTTTTGTTGACTGAAAAGTCTGTAAGAAAGCCTGGCAGTTGCCTGGGAAAGGCTCTGGATTGAAGCTTCCAGGAATCAAGAGAACCAGTCTGCTTTTTGACATCACAGGGAGAGGGGAAAGTCCAAGTCCTCCTTGAAAGAGTTTGAGAGAAGCACTGGCAGCGGTCACGGTGGAGCTCTTGGGTTTACTCTCATGGCAAGGAGACCAGCGAGAGCTCCACAGCAAATGCTCAATATGCTATTGCCTATGCTGCTCTCAAATACTACATATTGAATGCTTTTAGGAAGTGTATCTAGATATAAAGCATCCAGGAGTCATCTACACTGGATACAGTTAATTCAGAGAAGCAAAAGGCATGACTCTAACTAATGACTTTCATTGGCACAAAGGCCT
This sequence comes from Dendrocincla tyrannina, assembly GCA_035047865.1. Lineage (NCBI taxonomy): Eukaryota > Metazoa > Chordata > Aves > Passeriformes > Dendrocolaptidae > Dendrocincla > Dendrocincla tyrannina. The sequence goes on from JAWWMP010000167.1 coordinate 8,961,755, forward strand.
TCATGGGTAGACACCACTGCTCAGGACTGAAGTCAGTCAGGTAAGCATCACTGTCCTGAGTTTTTCTAATTGTACATGCTTTAGGAGCTGGAAGGGCTGGGGGAGGATCATGTTACAACACAAAACAGTAGTGAACCTATAGAACAAATCCTTCTGAGGGTGTAAATAGAGGTAGGCAGGTTTTTGTCAGTTTGATTGAAAAGTAGGCTAAAACCAAACATTAAAAACATAAAACTTCAGCTGCAAACTGTGTAGCCAGAGCCATCCAAAATAGGCTTATGACTAGAGCATATTAAATATTTTTTTTAAAGTAATGTATTTGAAGTCTTAACTTGAAAATAAAATCATAGGAGCAAAATTTTGTTGCTGTAAAACAGCAAGACACCACTGATTTTCCAATTTACTGTATTTGAGTAATCTTAACTATGTATTATCTCACTTGGCTTTAAAACATTGCCAGACCTGCAGGCTTTGAGACTTTTCATACTGATAGCATTGTTACTCTTGCTTCCATCATTTTTTTAAACACAACATGCTTTTGTGGTTTAATTTAAAACTATTCAACCTTTCCTCCTGCTATCCAAAGACATTTTGTATGTAAACCCAACAATTTGGATCCCAAATCACCACCATCTGCATATTTATAACATGATCCAACAGTAAAGGAAGTCTTTATTAAGCCCAGAGTGGGAGTTATGTGACTCTGCAATGAACTCAGTTTTTACTTTCCTGATAAAAGTGAGGCTACTGGTTCCTATTTATTATTTTGTGATGTTCTGCAACAAGAACATTAAAAGAACTTTCACTTCTTGAGAGCCCTCCCCTTCACCCAGTTGCAGCCTTTGCTTTATCAGGTATGTAGTTTGTATCTGGTCCTGGCATGCCAGTAGGTGCCAGAATTAAAATAGAAATCTTTGTAGATTTGTTTTTATTCATTCAGTGTCTGAGGGGGAAGGTAAGCTGCAAGGTACACTGCTTTTCAAATTGCTGAACTATCCTTGGTGTGACCCTCAGAAAAAACCAAAACAAACCAAAACACCAAGCAACAACAAATCAGAAGCAAAATCCTACAATACCAAGGTTTTAGTGGGGCAGTGAAACCAAACAGCTGAAGCAAAAATGAAGCCAGTCATTGCTGGCAGGAAGTGGAGAATAAATAAGTGAAGAAACCAGCCTTGTATAAGTATCAGCACCAAGACTCAAATAGGTTTTAAACTTGCATGAAGTTTCTCCTGAACTGTGACCCTGAGGGACTTCGACAATAAAAAAACCTTCTCAGTTCAAAGAAGAGTATGTGGGAAGGAACAAAGTTGTTGACATGCTACTTTGGGTGGATCAGTTTCTTTCTAATAAGGACACAGACCAATTGCAGTGCAGTACAAAGGCAGATTTCTGCTGCTCTCACACTTCTGACCCTTAAAATACAGTGTGTGAGGGTAGGAAGCTTTTATTTCAGAATGTTTCTTAAAATCTCGTTGCAGTCAAAACTATCACAACAGGCTTTTATCTCCTCCTAAGGTAGAAATTACAAGCACAGATGGGTTATGATGTAGCAGCTACTTTTATCCCTTGACTATGTGAGAGTGCACACCACTAGCTCTGAGACGTGTCTAACCCTCAGTCTCTGGCTGAGTTCTGCATCACTTACAAATGGTGGCACCCAGCCACTGCTCTTTGGAGGTCATGTTAAATACAGCTTCCATAAAACTACTGGGTGTGAAGGCAAATAAGGTGGTATCTCAGTACGAGGGAGGAGTAAACCAGAAAAATCTATACAAAATGTGGCACACGGTCCAGAAAGAAGACACAGCTTCCATCATTCAGGTGGTGGACACTTCAGTGAGTATGAAGAGACCACCTGCATAGACTGATTCGAGTGAAATCCTGATTTAACTGAAATCAAATGCAAAACATGCAATCCTGAGCAGACTCAGAACATCAGCCTTTTTCCGAAGAAATGGCACATTTCTAATACCACAAAGGAAAGGACTCTCTGACTCTCGGGTGCACTTTCAAGGGATGTTAAGAACCTTAAGCTCATCTTGATGATCTTACTGATAGTGATGTTCAGCCCACAGAATATAACAGGGATCACAGATTGAGGTAAATGAGAGCCTCAGTCTTGGGCTCTTAGAAAGATGATGACTTTGAATCCTCCAGTGAGAAAAGTACTGCAAGCATCATTCCTTTCCATCTCTGTAGTGCACGAAGAGAAAACAAACCATTATTTTTGCACTACCTCCCAAGGAAAGCAGTAGATGCTTTTTCATTCAGATGGCACTGTTCAAGCCTGTCCACAGTGTTCCTGCTCTGGCCACAAATCACAGGTTGCATATAAACACTTGGACAATTCTGTCGAATCTAACAATAACCAGCAGTGGTGGGCAGCACAAAAGAAAAGTCAGGTCATGTGATTTTAGCCAGTCAGCTAATTCTGAGCTCCCCAAGAGTCAGTGGGAAGAACTTTTAAGCAGTGTGTGTGAATGCAAACATCAAAGATACCTCATCTGTGTGCAAACTGTAGCCTGACACACCAAAGAATGTGTGACCTTTAACTCCATGAAATACCCGTCAGCCAGCTGTGCTAGGGAAGCATTTACATGCAGTGCCTGTGACACATTGATTCTCTTTACAAGCCATCCAGGGTTTGTATCATTTATTCTAAACATTAGAAAATGAATTGACTACAACCACAGCACTCATGTAAAAGCAACATATCTGATATGAGTGATACAGATAACACCACCTTTCATTGAAAGATCCCAGAGGTACTATGCATCTTATTCACAATAGTTCCAATCCTGTAACAAATTCTTGCTTAAATTTATACACAAGCTGCTCCACTGAAATCCAATCACATGCGTAAGCCCTTTCAGAATCAGGGAATAGCACCGGACAAGAATGTTGTTTGTCTCTGCTGATAACAGAACTCTCTGTAGGGTGAAATACAAAATGAAACCCTGTTAACTGTTTGAATTCCTTGAAGAATTTTGGATGTCAGACCCATGTTTTGTCCAAACCATAAGGACCATCATCTTACTCTGGCTGAAAATACTCTGAGATGGCAGAAGAAATGTAGAATTTTCTGCATCTGAGAAGCTGAATATTCTTCTTGGAAGGTCTGAGCTTTTAAATGAACTTTCTCAACTGGATGACTAATTCTTTAGCAAAGCCAGAAAAAGCCCCACAATACAAAAGAAGCTTTAGAGGGGGAGAAAGACCTGAAGAGATGTCATTTTTATACATGATACCCAGCAACCTCAGAGACAGAAAACTATGTAAGATGCCACAATGAAATCAAATAACCCACTGTTCCCCAGACTATTTTACTAACCTGCTGGGTTTCAATATGTATGCAGGTGAATCCAGAAGCAAAAGGGAACATTTTATTTTATTAAAGAACAAATACTCTTGAAAAAATGTAAAAAAAAAAAGAAAAAGCTTTAAATCTTATTCTCACATAGACTGTCAGATAGCACTGGCTGCCAAGTCACAATCCCACCAAAAATATGTATTGTAAAACATGCCTCAAATGTGAGAGCAGTCTAAACCTGAATGCATAGTCTGTCTCATCACACAGTTGAGACACAGAACTGAATTTTACCAGTCTAGAATTTTGGTTTTGGTCAACATCTACTATCAGCAGGGGAGGACAAATTCCAAGAGTTAATTTGAAATGTTAGTGCTCTTTATGCTCAGATCTAGTAACTGCCACATGGAGTCAGGCCAGTGGTCCATCCAGCTCTCTACCAGCCATGGTCTCTTGGCGGTATAGCTCAAAAAAAAAAAAAAAAAAAAGAGTAAATAGTGCAGAATGACGAAAAGCAAATTTCAGATCGAATTGTCTCTGAAGTTTAGGGAAGTTCCAAACCTATATTTGGACTCAGATATGACCCTATGCCAAGATCGCAGTAAAGCAAGACATAACTTGGTATTGGGATGTTGATTGCTTTGAGAAATTACCAACACGCAGGTGTTTGCAATTTCTCTTCCAAGAGCCACCTTTACTGAGCTTCTAAAAAATCATACCTCTAAATATACAAAATAATAAACACCTGATAAAAACATTACTAATATCCATCCTTTTCCCCTTCCCATGTGTACCCCTTACAACAGTTTGCAAACAGCATGGAAATACTCTTACAATTATTGTAATACACTACAGTGAAGCAGCATAAATCCCATGCAGTGAACTTGAGATGCAGTGTGCCCTTCTCTTCCACTCACACAAAACCAGGGGTGTTCTTACCCACCTTGTAATTCAGTTCAGGTAATGTTTCTCAAATACATGCTCCCTCCCCAGAAGGCAGTCATTTATCAGTTTTATCAGATAACTGGTTATTTTGAGCTGTTAATGACAATACCATTGTCTGCCAACTGTGTCCTGCCTTCTGTACAAGTGGAATTCAGCAAATCAAATCTAGGGGCAAAGATCTAACCTGCAATGGTCTTCAGAGGAAATTTTTTACTCTCTTTCCTGAACCAGTAAAAGAGCCTGGGCTGTGCTTTTTGGCAGCTTAGCCTCAGAGGAAGTGCAAAGTAAGGAAATCTTTGAAAAACAAGTTCAAACATATATCACTGCCAAATCCTCTTCTCTTGGAATAACTCTTAGGTAACAAATACAATATGAAACCAACCCAACTTTTTGATGTCGAAATCTTGAAACATCATGAAATGAAAAATTGTATCAATATTTTACTGAAAGTCTAGACCCACTTTTAAGTCACCTAGAGATAGTTTAAAAATACTGGGATTTAGACAGCAAGGGAATAAATGGACCATAACTTAATCTCCCCACCTATCTAGTTGCATTAAAAAAATTAATCTGTCTTCATTCACACTGATGGTTTTATAATCCTGTGTTTCCACAAACTCAAAAGTATCCTCTGTCCTTGGAAGAGATGAAGACTTGCCCCCTTCACCCAGCCAGTGATGTGGACACAATCAGCAAACACTCAAAGCTGTTTGTGCAGCACTGCCAGGCTGCTGCCCTCTCCATGCAGGTAACACGTGCAAAAAACCCTCAGGACAGAGCTGCTACTCAGCTCAGTCCCACCCAGCCTGGCAAACAAGAGATGCCAGAGCTGATCCCACACCTCTGGCTCATTCAGGGAGTCCCCTCAGCAGTCAGGAATGTGGCATCTGAAGGCCACTCTGGCTCTCCAGTCCTCTCACCCAGCCTGATACCTTCCCTACAAAGTGTGCTGTATGTTCCAGTTACTGAGGAAAGCCACCTGCTAGATGAATCCTGAGCAACGTAGCCCAGAAGTCCCAAGGTTGATGGCCAACATGCTGGCTCCATCTTCAATAGCTCTAGTCTTTGCTAACACAATGCAGAGCAATGGAATCCCTATTTGCCCAGCACCACTACTCAGGATTATCATGTTCCTTCCTCTTCATCTTTCTAGGGAAGGTGGAAGAAACCAAAAGCTGGCAGCACTCCACCAGAAAGACCCCAGTGTTTATGGAGGAAGTACTGAAAATGTCTTACAAATCCATGGAAGCAGAAGCAGATCTTTCCACCTCCCTCTTGAGGCTGGAAGACCCATGCCTCCCTCTGCTCTGCCCTTGGAAACGCTTACCCCAGTTCACTTCACCCAGCAGAGCCTGTTCTCTCAGTATTCTGTTGTGGCACTTCCCAAACAATCACGAGTGCCTTCAGAAGCCAACAGAGGATGAGGCCTGTCACATTTTGTTTTTCTGTCCTGCGAAGTCTTTTAAACCATTCTGCATTTAATAATCTGCACCCCTCTCTCATATCCCACTTTCAGACTAGAATCCTGATTCCTTCCATCTAATTGACAAGATAAAGGATTCTTTTTCTTAAATATCTTTTAACAAAACCTACAAGGAATATGCTCACTTGTGTCAGTGATCTGGAAAATGTGCTTTGTCTTTCTTCCAGAGCGCATGCACGTTTCAGATTTCCCTTAAGCTTTCATAATTATTTATGATCTTGATGGTTTTACTTTGACAGCCCAGCTGACACCAACCAGAGGAGAGAAACAATTTGAGGGTGGCTTTTGTCTAGGAGGAAGCAGAGAAGAAAACCAGCAATAAAATTCTGGTAATTTCTCATTTCCTTGTAAAGGCACATTAAGGATATTTGCATATTCTGTCTGTGAAGCAAACAGAGCTATAATCGGATGACATGGCAGGAAGGGCTTGAAATACTATTCAAGATTTAAGGTGCAAGTGCTTATTAAACAACAAACCTTTTTTATGAAGAATGCTCAAAGGAAATCATCATTTTAGGCATCTTGCTCAGTAGCCTGAGCAATTCTTAGAAATACCATAAGGACTAGAATACTGAACATAAATTTGTATGTGTGAAGTGTGTTGCACACTACAATGAATATGCACAATGGCTCACAATCCTGGTAGATAATCCATCAGCTGGCCTCAGAATGGAAGGGAAGATGAGAGAGGAATTAGCAAGACACAGCTTGTAATGGCTGAGTCATAACACTAAACGCCTCTAACTCAAACTAACAGGGTCATTTAGGAGGGATGACTTGCTGTGCAACGCTGAAGAAGGGAGGAAATTCTGGGCACTTAACATTTTAGAATAAAACTCAAAGTTTCCCTTCAGCTGTGTTTAGTGTCTGAACAAACTCCAGGGCACAAACTGTAGTGCCAATTTAATACAGAGTTCTATTTGCAGAGACTCATTAACGTTGTGCACAACTGCTTAAAAAAAGGTTAAAGTCTTGGCAAAAAACAGCAATAGCAACTATTGATTTCAGTCTAGAAACTCTTCAGCACTTACTATGAGACTCACCAGTTGGGGAAACATTGAAGCATTGAGCAGAGTTTAAGCAGACACCAAAGCACAGAGCCATAACCAGTGGCACAGAGGGGTTGCAGGCACAAGCAGATCAACATCTTGTCCCTGCAGTCACCAGTGCCTCTTGCAGTGCCAGCTGATGCAGTCTGCAGGGGCAAAGCTGCTGGCATCCCAGCTAACTGTTCTCCAGCAAGTCTAATTTGCTTATATACTTCCCTTAACTGCATGCTTTAGTTCTTTGTAAAAAACAGAACTTTAAAAATGAGACATCACCATTCTATATTAAAAGAGGCTTATACTAGGCCTTATTCTACACCAGAATACCATGGATTTCCTCTCTGAAGGGCAGATGAGATGGTATGAGAGCTGCGTGCCTTGCACTGCCATTGCAAAGCCACAGGAGTTATGAAAGCTCAGACATGGAGAGCCCTGATTGCTGAAGGGCTCTCAGAGAAGCAGAACTGTGTTCTCAAGCTAAGGTACAGCTTAGGACCTCATCTGATGCCTGGAGGTACCTAAAGGTATCACTAGCAAAATTCACCAGCTACATTAATTCCTTTTATATTTACTCCCCCTGCCCTCAAAAAGCTCCTAACTGGATACAGTGGCAGGCAGTGAGTTGAACCTGCAGTATTAATTGTGCTAGAATTGAAAGATAGTGATGATACAAAGGATCTTTAAAGATCACCAGGTTTAACTTCCTGCCTCCAAGTAAGCTCAACTACACCTTATAATATTTTTGGTGAAAAATAATCTAAACTGTTCTTAAAGCCTTTCAGTCCTGGTGAGACCACATACTCATTCTCAGCATCTTTACTGTCAGAAAGCATTTCCAACTCTCAAATCCAAATCTTGTTCTCCCATCCGCTGCAAAAGTAAGGATGCATGTACTAAGTGCATCCAGTTTGAACTAATGCTTTCTTTAGAAGACTGGAAGAAATAGGTGTTGTCTGGTATCGCATTTATAGAGAGAAGCAAGAAAATATGGTATTGGGAAAAGAAAGGCAGGCAGCAGAAACATCAGGCAAAAAGCAAAGTCAACAGTGAGTGATATTTTGTAGACTAAATGAATGCAGATTTGATGAGGTGCCTAAGTAACATCCTGCAGGGTCAGCAGGGAAACACTAATTAGGCAGGACAGCCTTGCTCATTATTAATTAGAGTTATATGCTTGATTGAATAGGTACAATTCTTTCTAATACTACAGGAGGCCCAGAGGAAGCCTGCAGCATACAACCAACCTGTTTCTCCCTCTCTTGCACACATAGGCACACACCAAGTGTTGCTGTGCAGCCTCTCTCTTACACGTATGTAACCTCATGCACACACAGACAGATGTAGTATGGGACACCTCTGTCTGCTTCCTTGCCTTTCACAGGTACTACCCGTCAGGTGCCCTGATTCAGAAGAAATCAGGGTTAACATCCTCCTCTAGGTGAAGAAGAGACTGTTGACCATGCCATGGTCAGTTGACAAAAGGGGGGGAAAGAGTAATAGCTGTAAGCAAATTAATAGCTCACACCGTTTCATAACACACATCTCCCAGCAGATGCCACAGGTAATTATGCAACTGAGGGTAGTGCTTCTGGGAGCACTCATAAAATGCAGCTTTTATCTTGCTGCTTCCAGCTCACGTCTGGTAATGTATAAATAACGTTAACAGCATCCACACAGACGGTCAAAGATTGGATGTGCACTGGGTGCATGCATGCCTGGTGAAATACAGATTTTGCTGCAAACTTGAGATATGTTAGAAGAGGAAGGAAGAAAAAAGAAAAAAAAGCCCTAAAAAAAAAAAAAAAAAAAAGCCCTTAAGTAGGCATACCAAGGTGCTACCTATAAGTTACAGGAGCTCCTTTTGAGATAAGAAAAGCTGGGTATTTAAGGACTTTCTGAATGTCGCTTTAGGCAAGCAGCCTTCAGACTGATTCAAGATAGGTTATGAATATGGGGGTGGCAGCTGCTTGACATGGGACTGGCTCCATATACCAAGCTGACAGCTTCATATGCCAAGAAACTTCAGTAACGTGGCAGCTGTGATAAGCAGGAGGCTCACTGTGTGACACTATAGTTAACAACAGATTCCTCTGTAAGTGGGGCCAATACTGCTGCCAAGATAGATGTCAGCATGCTTAGGAAAATAAGCAAGAGATCAAAATTAATTTTTTGCTGCATTTGGTTTTCCATAGTCATCTCATTTTTCCACGTATGCTTTGTATGTGTTCCAGCCATAGCAAGTTGCTCCACAAATGTGTGATCAGTTTATCCTATTTTATTGCCCACAGATACTCTTGCAACCTAAAATGCACTAAGTGCATTGCGAACATCCAAAAATTTGGCAAGAATTTGGAGAAACAGAGGAGTTTTGAGGCAGGTATGCAGCCAGAGAATGCATCTGTGTAGGAGCTAAAACACAACTGTGAAAACATGAACCACTGATGCTTCCAAGGACAGTCACACATGGAGGGGCCACCACAGCTAAAACACAACTGTGAAAACATGAACCACTGATGCTTCCAAGGACAGTCACACATGGAGGGGCCACCACAGCTACTTTGTTAGCTTTGGTTTTGTTCTTCAGACTTGTCAAAATGAGAACAGTGTCTGAGAGGAACAATTCTGCAAAGCAGATAAACATTGTTTTGTAAGTAAATTTCATTTGTGAAGATGGCTTTAGGTGCATTAAAACAAATCACATTTTTGTAGTTTATTGACAAATGCATGCCGTATAGCAGGCTTACAGTGGCTACAAAACTGAAAGATCTGATTATCAATAAAGAATTCCTCATTATGTGCCAACGTTAGGAAGTGCAGACAGATACGTGAGTAGAATAGTGGAAGGAGATCAAAGAACAAGAGCTAACTATTCAAATGCAACAATTTGATAGAGTAAGGAAACATATAATCAAAAGACTACTCACAGTGATTGCTGACACTGAGAATCAATAGCGGTTATACATTTTTACTGTTATTTTCCTAATGATAAAATGCTCTGCTTTAATCTGAAGTTGACACATGGCACTGCTTTCCATCCCTTTCTCTAAATATTCTATGGAAAGTTATTTTGTAATGCAGCTTGTATCATTTTATGTAAAAATACTGAAAAAGTGTTGCAATTCTCTCGTATGAAATATCAAGCTGTTTTGCCAGTGTACAAAGAAAAAAATAATCTTGAAAATGGGAAGTATTTTCCTAGCATCTACCCATAATGTTTTGTAAATAAGAGCGTGTCACATTTGGTGTATCATCAGTTTGCATTAGTAAACAGTAGTGAACCAGCAAAAGCAATCTAATTGGAAAAAAAAAAAACCCTCACCTAAATCTCAAATAAGAAAGAATGCACATTCTAAAATAAGTTTTACTAAGGAAACCCTCATCCTTTTGAAGTTTCTCTTTCCTTTGTATTCCTCTGTAATAGACGAAAAATACATATTTAAACTACCAGTGTTTCACACATCAGCAATTCTTAACTTTGGTTTGCTTTCTGAAACAAGGAATTAAAGGAAGAATAGACTTCAATTTTTGCTTGGATTTTAAAAAATAAGTAGTCTATTATGTTTCTTAGTTTCATATTCCTGGAAAGTACTCACCCTGTTGCATGGTTTTCTGTAAAATTACAGAATTACATGGGCACAAATTCAGGGACACTTTGTATTCATAAACTAATATGTGCATAATAATTTCAGATTATTTAAACCCAAGAAAATTGTGTTATGTCCATCTTCTGTGTTTCAGCAGATCAGAGAAAATATTAAGAACCTCCCCCCCCAGGACTTACATCTGTGAACATGTTCCTTGTAGAAGTGAAGCAAGGATGCCCTAGTTACCGATTTCTCAGCTACCAATACTTTTGGCCCACACTCTGATTTTGGCTTGGCAGAAATCAGTAGGAGCCGGTTGTTTCTTAAAAAGAAAAACCCAAACCCTCCACGTGGAATGAAATGTTTTCAGTGCAGGACCTAACAGCCCACAGTGGTAATCAGTATCAGTAGAGATAAGCACTGAACTAGCTCTGGGATGTAATAACAAGTCCATGAATCCCCAGGAGAAGGCCCTGAGGAGCCACAGCACTGAACTTCAGTGGGTGTGCAGCAAGGTGAGAAGCTTTGGTCTTTGCACGCAGGATTTCAATTTTTAGGGTTGCTTCTCTGGCTCCCTGATGGACCCTAAATTTTTGCAGGAAACAGTTGCCTGCGTAACGTTGCTCTCCAGAACCTTGGACAGCAGCTTCTTTCAGGCTGTGTTGAAATGAAATCGTAATAGAAAAGTGATCTCTGAAAGTGGATACCAGTTCGAGTTAGAAAAGCCCTTGCCAAAATATGCTTTCAGAGCAGGCACAGCACATATATTATTGAAAAGCTTTGTTTCTATATGGCATGCCAAGTTGGCAGAAATGCAAACTTGAAATTTAGAAGTGATTGCTAGGGAGCTAGTCAAGAAGAAGGAACTAGAGAGGAAGGAATTAATAGTATTTGGTTCTTTTAAAGAATAAATCCTGAGCTAGTTTTCTTTTTCATGACAATCTTACATTATTCATCTGTCTTTCTAGGTCAGAAAATAGGAGGAAATTTTATATGTGACACTCTCTTGTAATCCAGTGGTACAAAATGGACTCTTACAGAAAGCTGCAGTATTTTACTCTGCTGTCCTGGCACGTAGGGGGATACATTTTAGGGTCCTTTGTGGTTTGTGTGCTGATATCGTGCCTGGCAAGATCCTTGTGCCTTTTTGAGAAGGGGAAAAAAGACAACACAAAAATAATGCAGGAGTAAAACTAAGTAACACAGCCTCTATATCAAGGATATTATTTCCCTAGGGAAAACTGAGATGATTTTTCATCCTCTTTGGATTCTGTCATCTTTTTCAAAGTCTCTTTTTATCCATAGAACTTATTTGAAGGACAAGCACTAAGGCTATCAGAATGCACTGCAGCAAATTCTGACCCACTGCTGAAGGAATGGGAGGGGTAGGTACTGGAACTAGGGCTGACACAGCTGTGATTTAACAAAACCCCACCAAAGCAATACTTCTATAATAATTAAAAAAACATAATAAATAATAAAAAAAAGGCAAAAGCAAAAAACAACTCAGCAGTGCCTGATTACTACAGAGAAGTCACTGATTTAGGTAAAAACCCCCAAAATCCAAGAAATTGCACCTGCTACCCTCAAGCCTTTGTTCTTATTATCACTCTTTTCTATACAAGGAGAAATAAATGTAGGCAGCATTTTGCACCCTATGGAAATAACTTGTAGCTCAGTCTTCAAGAGCTGATAATGCTTTTATACTTAAGATGACCACAGCTAGACATAATTCCCATGCTTTATCACCATGTACAACAGCAACTTCTGCAAGGCTAAATCCAGGTTACTGGCCCTGAAGAACTGATGACAGTTTTCTCTGTGTTTACACCGTAAGCAGACTCAGGGAGAGCAAAATGTGCATTAATAGCATGTTACTGGTAGATCCCGAATATTAAGATATTTCTGCAAAACCATACAAAAAGCCTACAGCAACACCAGGATCTCAATTTAGGTATGCAAATATGTGTCAAAAAATAAAACAAATTCCAAGCACAGCTGACTCCTCTCACCATTGTTCAAGGAAGATTCATTTTCATCCTTATATAGTTTCACTATAGACAGACAGACATATTCTGAACAAACTGAAGTTCTTGCACAGGATTGAGATGCATAAAAATAGTTAGGTATATGGTTTCAATATAATTCTCAGTACACACCAGCAAGGCATGCTGTCAGTACCCTGTACTGCAGCTGCCTTCTCTGTCTTTCCACTCTGTGGATCCACAAAAGCGAAATAAATAAGTTCCTGGCTCAGGCATGAAATCTCTTGAATCCATTAGTGGTGATTCCTGAAGAGTTTTCCACAAGGTAAGTATTAGACTAAAAGTAATTGGAGATACTAAATCCAGCATAGGATTCAGCTTGTGAAGACGAGTTCACTGTAGCAATCTGACTTTAGGTGAGATTCCTAAACAGAAACTTAACACAAAAATCAATTTATCTGTGAAAGAAACATTCACTATTCGCAAAATTGCTTAAAGAAATCTCTGTCACTGAGGTCACTGGTGTTTGACCTCGCCATAGCAGGTGTTCATATTACAACAGACAGTATCAGGATTTGGTTTTGTTTTAACAAATTTAAGTCCATTTAACTTTTATGGAGTAAGTATAAAGTCTCAGGAATGATACACAAAGCTCCTTTACATGTCAGTTTGCTTTAAATAAGGGTTATAAGGAGGGTAACAGGTCGCAGTACTTAAATTAATTAATAAATAAAATAGCAATAACAAAAGCCCTGCCTGGTTCCACGCCTCCAGGACTGCATGAACTACATCATTTCCATGGCAAATGGAAGGAAGAATTAAAACTGGACCCACAAAGTCCTCAGTAAAGAGCTGGCTGAAACCCAAACACTAATTTTACAGCCTGAGAATTATTCACCCGGTTACACTTCCAATTTTTGACACACAAACAGCAGAGCTCAAGAACATGAGCCAGAAATTTTGGCATTGCTGTGGCAGTTCGTGCTTTTTCCCCTGTTGCTCAAGTTCTGCTTGTCTTGATGCAGACTGGAGAGAGCAGCTCTGTCTCCCCTGTGTACCTGAAGAGACAGGCAAGCAAAATATTAAACAGCTACAGATGCTGAAAGAAAAGCAACTGTTCAGTCAGCTCTTCAGGGCTTTTTCAAAGCTTTGCTTGTAGGACAAAACTGGTGGGTCTGTCTGATGGTTATTTAAAAAAAAAAAAAGGCAAAGGAAATTTGTCTGATAGGAGCACAGCTAAAGTTTATTTATGTAAAAAACAGAGGCAAACTGCTGTTAACATCTTGATTACTGATTACAAGAATATACAAGGGAACGCAAAAGGATTTCTTTCCCTATTATATTTAGACTGCCCCACACTGCAGGCACTGAGCTTATTCCTTCCAACAGCAGTGTACTTCAGTACTGCTCTAAGTGAGCAGGAAAATGAAAACCTAACCAGGTTTACCAGGTGCAGTGAAATCCATCTAGGTGTCTGTCATTTCACAACACACTCCCTGCACTGCAGCTCCCCCAGAGTGCAAGGTAACAGCTAGCAGGAAGATCTAGATGTTTTCAATGATGTTAGTTTATGCCTAAGAGAAGCCAAGAAACTTGGTGAAAATGCAACTGTGTGTTGTTGACAATGACACAAGCAAGAACGCTTTCCAAAGGACTGTTCTGTCAGAAGTCAGCATACCAGAGGTCATGATGAGAAATGGAGAGAGGGAGAAGCCACAGAAGAAGCAGCTATCACACTGACTGCAACAGCCTTAACTTGGGGAATAAAATGGAGGCCCTCATCAGCAGGCCCTTTGTGTTTTCATACCTTCATAGGCATCCTTTATGGGTGTGTTCTCTAAGTATGTGACTCAGTTACGAGCTGCACAAACTACACAGTAAGGGATCTGATTGCCAGGTCTTCTGCTGTGGCTCCACAACTGTTGAGTACAGTACAGCCAGGGAACATAGACAAATCCATGTTCTCCTACAGAAGTTAAAGCATGTCAATAGCTATTTTCCAGCCTGCTTTGTAGCTGAAATTCCCAATCTAGGTGATGCCATCTGTTAACCATGTTGTGTCTGTGTTGTCTTGAAGGAGGCCCAAAGGACTAAAGCATTTCAAAAGTAGAATAATATTGATACTGAAAGGAGATCACTGCAGTGCACTGGCATCCTATATACAAGTGACTTAATTTTCAGAGTGATGGCAACAAGCAGTGGGGCTGCTGTGCAACTGTTCAGCTTGGCAAACACTGAAAATGTCTCCTGTCTCATGCTCTTCGTTGTTCCAGTAAGACATTTACCTGTGCTGCCCTTGCTGAACTACATTCTTGCATTGGATATGCTGCTCCACTTCTACAACATAGTGCTGTAGGAGTACTTGAAAGGAGTAGATGGCCACCAAATTCAAAGCAAGGACTGCTCTGCACTTCTCTTAGAAAAAAATGGATGTTTATCTCTGTCCTTCTATTCTCCTCTCACTCCCACCAAGATTTCTACTAAACACAATTACATGCAGCATTTGACAACAGGGGTGATAAATTACGTGCTGCTTGAATTGAAATTTTGAAGGATAATAGGGATAAATATCAACGCATTCACAGATGACACAAACCCATTTGATCACTTTCAAGGCTTTTTGGTTGTGCTCAGGAATGACTTGCATGAACTAATTCCTCAGTGCACTGTCTTAAAAAATTCTCTAGAGGAAAAATGGACTATGCCTAAGAGGTAGATGACAGAAAAGAGGAAAAACAATGAAAAACCCACAAGTCCCAAAGGGTAACATTTTAGGGGCATGGAAATCTCTCAGCTGAGAAGTTAAGAATTTTCCAGTTGCACTAAAACTGTTTGGCTTTCAGGTAACTACAGTTTATTCCCTTTGAACTAAGATTTATGTGCTGCTGGAAATACTTTGTTATGACTTATCTATAATAATTACAGGTGAACACTTCTGCAACAAGAGGAGTCTTATTGTTGGCTTCCATTAAACATGAAAGTCAGTCACATTTTACAGCTGTGGCAGATGCTGTTCTTGCAGACACCATAGTTAAAATCTCTGATATAGCTCTATTATAATTTTCCACTATTAAACCAGTAAGCTTCCCAGAAATCCCTTCAGTATAAAAAACCCACAGAAATCTCAATTTACCCATGGATGTTGCTAATGGAAAACTTCAAAGAACACAAGCTAACACAGAGAAAGCTCCAAGATCAAACCTCTGAATTCAAACTGAGGAGCGCAGAGGGTTCATCACTGCTTTGAGCTTGGTTTAGAGTCCTGCATATTTCTTCCTACTTTCCTGTGTGAAGAGCTCAGGATGGTACTCTGCAGGCTCTCACAGATGTCCTGTGCAGTCCTCAGCAACTGTGTTAACATTTAAAATTTAGGGGCATTAAAGAGCAGCTTTCAGTTGTTAGCACTAGATACCTCCTGCATCTCTAAGAAACAGAACAACAACCTGCTTAAGCACAACACCACATTGGCAGACCAGTAAGTTGTGGCTTTTTAGGATAGTCTCTGTATACAGTCCATCAGGATACACGTTCAGGACTGCTTTTTAAAAATTAAATGGCCCAGAAGGCATCAGTGGGATGCTGCTATCAGAAAAAAGAAAAAGACTGCATGGTTGAAGGAAATGCAGACATTTCTAAATGGAACAGGTTTGCATTTCCATTTTCCCCCCATGTCTGATGTTCCTGCTGGCAACTGTTCTAGAGCACTGCAGGGGGAACACGCACTTAGCAGGGGATGGAAAGAGAACCACAAAGTCACCCATCTGTCCTGAACCTTCTCAGATGGAAACACACATGCTCTCCTTATGCTTCTCCTGCCCTCTCAACACAGATATTGCTGTCATGCCACTTGACCCCTCTCTAGGCTTTCCGACCTCCTGGTGTATTTCAGGGCCTCCCCACGACTTGTGATGTGAACTAATATGTTTTGTTCCCACCTCTCCCCAGCTTCACTCAGCTGCAGGAGCAGACTGCACAACTCCTGAAAGAGAAGCTGCTCTTCCCTACTAGTGACCCAGAGGCAGTAAAACAATTGCAGCTACAGAGATGTTGCATACATTGGTGTATTTTTAACAGGACTCAGTACAGGCAGCCCTTAGGCTATGGACCATAGAATTGTTTCTGATGCTAGCCCTTGTGGTTCAGGCTGCAAGTCAGAACACAGGACTGCTCAGCAAGCAACTACATCTCAGAATCCTTTTAAGAATTAGCTTAAAAAGGAACAACCATCACAGGTGCTTGATTTCACAGATACAACTAATCCTGCTGGAAGATTTTATTTTAAGGAGTTAGGTTTACTTGGCTGACTCTCCTCAGCAAGGAGGTACCAACTTAGTGCTTGTTAGAAAGGTGCAGCTTCACTGAAGGACCAGAGATTGGCCTCTCCTGACACACCATGGCCTGGCATTGGCAAAATCTGAAGAGCAACTGTGGAAAACCCATCTCATGAAAACTGCCTGCAGTTTTCTTCAGGACTCTGCTTTCAGGCTGAGCAAAGCCAAAGCCACGCAGCCAGGCTGCTGCTCAGCGTGGCAGCAATTCATGCCATGAAGTTTCCAGTAATCCAAACATATTGCCATACAACTGGGGGACAGAGAGGAGCTCTGTGTGCCTTGCTGAACAGCTCAGAGAAACAGGAGCCAAAACAAGAGCCGAGCCAAATGGTTCCCTTCTCTCTGACTCATATGACAAGCAAATATTTTGAGGTCAGATAAAAATGAGCTTTCCCTGTCTAGAGGCAACCTGTTGCTTTCCATTAACATGCCATTTTGTATTGGAGTCCTGTGCAAATTGGAATGAGACAATTCCAGACATCTTAAAGAAAAAAATGGAAGCATTGAAAAAATTATATACCTATAGTAGCAATGTGCTGATCCAAAATAAACCGTATTTATATCTTTGAGAATGAAACGTGTATTACTTTTATAGTTATTTGTTGCATAAAAATATCATGAGGTATATTTATGGCATGAATTCTTTAATTTTGAAGTGACAAATATTCATAGTATTAGAGATGGAGCTGAGCAGCATAAAAAGGCATTAAAGTACACTTTTCACCTGTTGACACCTCTTTTTAAGGACAGAAATTAAAATGTTGAAAACAGAAAGCATCAATAATCTTGAAGGTTATACCCAAAGGGCTTAGTAACAGTATGTAAATAGAGAAATAGATTAAAACCTCACATTTCTAGATGAAAAAGCTTGGAAAGCAAGTGATGTGTATTTGTTCATTACAACTTAATTAGCACAGCCCAATATTAGGGACCAACAGTAATGCTAAATATAAATTGAAGACTGTTTGTGGGAGTATCTGTACTTACATATCTATGTCAAGAGTAATTGCCAATATGATAAGTGTTGAAATAAAGACTGTTAAAATGCTTTTGGGATTTAAGTGGAGTAATATCTCCATTTTAAACCTCGCTTCAAAATCTTTTTCTCTATTTCTGAGAAAAAAAAATATCTGAACATAAGGCTGATTTAAGTATTTCCTCAAATGTTCAGTTTTTCTTTTCTGAGGTGGGGATGAGAAGAGAGAGGAAAATATTTTCTCACAGTTTCTGCATTTCTCACTTGTATTTATTAAGAAGTAAAAGGCACCTAAGTGTTCAAAGGTACCATGTTCAGTTAAGAATTGTTTAATGCAAGGGATAAATTATAAAATATTTGAAGTAGCTGACACCCCACAGATGTAAAGGCAGGTAATGATCCACACTGACAAGCCAGCAATTAATCTCTTCTAACCAATGCAAAGGGCAGCAGTACAAACCATGTCCCCAGGAGATCTGCAACTCAGCTGTGCAGACCAAGACCACCTGCCCATCCCTCAGAAGTTGTATCTCAGGACAGCTGAAAACCCCAGCACACACAGCCCATTTGATTTTGATTTTCATTTGTAAGCAAGAGGTATTTTTTTTCCTTCTGTACTGTTCACAAAATCTTTGTATTACATAGCCACATGCTATGTGTTAAGGATTATTCAACCCTTATTCAGTAAATAAACTGCACAATATTTATCTGATGAAGCGTCAAATAGAAATGACAAGAAACTAATTGACAAAACAATCCCCCCTCTGTTGTTTTGCACTAGCATGCAAATCAGACCTCAGACAATGCAGAAAATAACCACAAAGTGTTAAAGAGAAAACACATGCCCATCAAAATCTGAAGAGACACCTATTTTCCAGACCTTACATACAGCTAGTTTTCTGATTCATCTTGCTGGTCTGCTATAGGACGTTCTGATGCCATTTTAACATTTTACTATAGCTGGCAGTAGCATGCTTTCAATGCAAGTGATCCCAGTCTGGGAGAGAGATGGGGTAGTACTTGAACAAGGAAGATCAGAACACAATTATGCATGGCCAAAAATGTATTCAGTAATGATCCATCATGCTGCCTCTGGCTGCTTTACATGCAGAAAGATCATCTGCTTTAATCTCCCCAGTTTCCAGATCAACACAGAGCATCTTACACTGTGTGAAAAGGTGCTCTGGGTGGCACTATCGAGTTCACCATTGCAGCAGGCTCTATTGTTGTCAGATTTTTTTGTGTTCCTCCTTCCTCCCGCGCCAAGTCTATACTAGGCATCCCCTTTCAGAAAAACGTTTTGAAAGTATTTCTGTCTCAAAGGAGAGGTTCTTGCTACTCACTGTTTCTCCTCATATCATGCAGCCTGCAGCCACACAGAGATCCTTGCTCCCTTGTGCTCACATACACGCCTCTGTCCATCACTGCCTTTCTCCTGTGCTGCAGACCCGGTGAGATCCTTCAGTGCAGAAAAGCAAACAGCATGATGCAGGCTCCTTCATTCCCTCCTGGCTGAACGATTTCATAAATTCACCCTGGATGCCTCTTTTCTTAAAATCAATCTCTACTGGATGCAGTGCATGTGTGGCAGAGAAAAGCAGTGTCCCTTCAGCAGAATTCAGGGAGTTTACAGCCCTGAACAAAGTGCATTTTCTGCAAGCAAATATACTTGACAACAGTCCATGCTGAAAGGAGTGGCTGGGGAAGAATCTTGGGCTCATTGCAGGCTTCTGTCTCATCCAAACTCCCACAGCTGCCACTGCAGAGGTCAGGGAACAGATGCCTGCCTGCTCACAGCACACTTGGGGACAGATCCTCACATGGAGGAAAGGACACAATCCTCTGGGAGTGCAAGGCATTGCACCTGGGGAGGAGCTGGCCTAAGTTCTTGCTTCTTTTTCTTCTGAGCCACATAAATTTATCTGACCTATCACTAAATTTGCATGTGAGAACAGAGTGCAGCTTCATTTACTTCCACCATGTTGCCTCAAATTTTCAAGGAGAGAAGGGGAATCAGTGCCTGACTCCTCACAGACTTGAATCATTTTTGCCTGTGCAGAAGGGCTATAACTCCCACGGGCATGTAAATGAAACAGCCTACCTTGGTGCCCACACGGGGTAAAAGGAAGCGACCTGCCAGGGGCCAAAGCAGCAGGGGCTAGGCTCAGAGCCATGCATGGCAAATGCAGCCTCTGCCAGGCTTCCTGCCCTCCTCCTCCAGCAAGGACAGCTTGGCTCAGGAGCTGACTTTTGGTGGTGTTATTCTAGGAGGGAGCTAAAGGCTCCTGAGAGACTGTTTATAGAAAGTGCTTTTCAACATATGTTTCAGCTACAGATAGCTCCCATTTAAAACTGAAGATGGGCCTTTTATCAAAAGATGTTAACAGGCTTTCTTAAGGGTAACTGTCACAGGTGGAGGTATAAAAAGAAGAAGAAAAAAACCACCTTTTTTTCTATTGTTTCAGGTGGTTTATTTTGTAGTTTTATCAAGCATTTAGAGGGTGAGAATGTCAGATACATCAGTCTTTGGCATTTTTAGGTATGTATGTATCACCTTGGAATTTAAGTGCTCAGGCAATATGTAATAATACCCTGAAATGCTTCCCCTTCAAGCTTCTCTCTCATCTTTCTTTTATTTAATATCAAATGAGTTCAAGTAACTTCTGATTTTGCCTTTATCTAGATCTGAGGTACAGAAGAAAAAGTAGGCTTCTCTAATTTAGCAACTAGTAATATATTACAAGCAAAATTATAATCTCTAATTCAGGATGAGCACTGAATTAGGAAGAAGGAATAAATGCTGATAATTTTCTGAGTATAGGAAAGTATTCCAAATGATCACATCACTGTTACTTTTCTTGTGTATCCTCTGGTCACTGAAGGGAGCATCTGGAAGCCTAGTTGTCCTTAAAATTATACAGAACAAAAAGTCAACCTGCACGTAGTGATCAAATGTCAGTATATGATCTTTACCAAAAGTGTTATTGTACCCTCACATGAGGAGCCACTTGACTCCTACACAAAAAGAAAAAAATTAACAGGCCTCCAGAACAAATTCATCCCCACGAAAGCCACAACACACCAAACTCCCAGCAGTGCTGGAGAAAGAGAAGAATATCCAGTAGGGAATTAAGTTCCATAGATCCAGATCATCTGTCCCCAGGATGCAGAACAGCTTGTAGCTTGTGCTTTAATAGAGATGGAGATCTCTTCAATAGTGCAAAAATTACTGTCATTCAAAAGGAAATCAGAGTACGTTCAGCCAGTCCCTTTCAGTTGAACACATGTAAGCTCTCGTGGCTCACTAGACACTGTGTGGAGACTCAGTTGGGGGTGCCATTTTAAATTAGCTGTTCTGCTAATGCAACAGCATGGCTGCCAAGGGACCCAGAGCATGGGTCAAGCCTGCTCACGTCAAACAGAAACTGAATGGCTTAAAGCAGACAAGAAACAAATGGCCCAGATAGGAACATGCCTTTGAAATCTGCAGTGCTTGAGTTTTAGGCCTTAGCTTGGCTTATCAGAATAGAAATAACATTTGGTACTTTTGGTTTGCATCCAAACCACCCTGAAGGACACAGATTCTGATCAGAGTTTTGAAATGGAAGTGTCCTTTAGCTACTGAGTAAGCTACATAACAGACATGTGTTATGACTGGGACACCACCTAGTAGGCGACTTCTTACTGTAGATCCCTTCCTGACATATTTACTGTAACTTTTTCTTCATTGAATTCTATTTTCTCCCATTTCTTTGTTGAGTTGTAGCTCTTTTTGCACAATGTGTCTGGCTTTATTCTCCCTCCTGTGTTTGATAAAATGGCTGCCTTACGTAAAGCATATATAAAGTCATGCTTTTGTGATGCTGGTAAAATCTTTATTTGAAAATTAGTCTTAAGTCAGAGAAGTGTAGGAGTCCTAGTAAGTTTTAACCTCAGTTATTTATTTCTATCTCTTGCCTAAAGCATTTAGCCTTGGTTTATTTATAGGACAAGTGCTTCGGTAAATCCTGAGTACCTCCTGGGTGAAGAAATGAGAAAAAACTCACTTCTTCAGAGTTCCCAGTTCAGGTGCATTGCTGTTTTCCTTTTCCCTTTTCCCAGGGACCACATCTGCTTATGGGCTGACTTGGTCCCCACCCTCAGCTGTGTAACAACTGCATAACAACAGGGTACAAGTGAAACCCAAGACTGAAGAACTAAAAAGCACTGGCTAAACCGGGAGTGGGGAAGGGGAGTAGGAGAGTTTTAATCCCAAATAATCAATGCAGATGACTCTGCCATTGAACTCAGTAACAGTGTGCAACAGTGAAGACTCAAGTTAATTTTACATCAATTATGAATATAGCATGAAACAGAAGTACATTTGAATGTACAGTACAGATGGGAAAATAGTGATACTTGAGTTGGTATGGCTGGTCTCTCTCTATATAATTGATACCTCATAATATCCCAGTTTCAATGTCCAAAGAAACATATAATTCCTTTAAAAGATGTTAGACAACACTAAACCAGAAACCTAGCCCATCTCAAAACTTCAACTGTTCCCCCTAAAGGAGACAGTCAAACATGAAAACCTTGAGAGTGCAATAAACACCCCTCACAACGAGCAGAAAGCCATGCTATTACTAAGAAAGTGAAGTGTCATACTTATTACATGTGAAACAAAAATTACAAGGCAGCGGGCTGATGCATGAGCCTTTAGCCTTTCCCCTTCAAAGGAAATCTCCCCATTTTTGTTCTCTCAAACACAGTGAAGAACTGCAATTTCTTATCAATATTTGCCCATGGCACACTCTGTGTTTGGCTGGCCTGGCGCTGCACGTGAAAAAAACCCTAAGGTGGACAAAGCATTACTTCAGTATCATGTTTGTATTATACTTGGCTTAGTATGGGCCATTTTCTTCAGTTTAAGAAAAAAGTAATGGATTGATATATGTAAGTGTAGTGAGGAAGCAGTGTACCCACTCAAGGCCTAGACTAGCCTGTTGCCACCTTTGTCAGTTTTCATTACAAGGTGTATACTCTGCCTTAGATATTTCATCACTGCTTAACTGGGAAAACATTTCTATCATGATGTGGAGGAATCACAAGGTAAGTGTTATTAAAAACTCTGGTCAATGTGGGGCACATGATATGTCCAGTTTCACAGGAAGTGAAAAGTACATGTTACAGCCCCAAGCAAGATCATAACAAACCTCCATCAGGAGAATAGTAACCTTTGCATCTGCCCAGACAGCAATACAGGTGATATATATAGTGAAAAAACTAAGGTGCAAGGAGTTTTGTGTTCAACTAAATGAAGGACTGGATCCATTATTCTTCTAGCTAGATCATACATGTGTGATATGTTATGCCCTATCTGGTACACCATTTGGAAGCTGCTCTCCTCTAGGAAAAGAAGTCAAGCATCTCCTGTGTCTTGCCCTATTTTTACTGATGGGGTCACATGTTAAAACACTCATGCTGAAGCAGAGGCTGCTTGAAGTACATTCATTATGGATATCATCTTGCCAATGGCCAGGGCTCGATAAAGGTCAGTTGACCTTCCTGACAATACTTTAAGCAGCAGAGGCAGCAAAGAAAAACAAACCCACACAAATTCAAAATTCTTCTACTAAAGTCATTTGCAAGGAAATAGAATACTGTTTGTTGGGAGGAAATACTTCCCCTGCCAAAACTTTCAAAGCTCTAGGAAAGCACTGTTCTGGCAAAGGGTTGTTGTTTACAAAGCATTACTACCACACAAGGATTGCATAGGGATGTAAGGATGTGCACATGAATTCTACTTACTACCTGGCATGAAACAAGGACCTGAGGAGAATGCCTGTGTGAGTTGAGCTCTCAATAACAGAAGAGAGGGTGCAGCTTGCCCAGCATTCCAGTGACAAAACCACTTTTCTCTACCTACACTTGCCAAGAGCCTGCCAAGATCAGTGCAGAGACTCCCACTGACTGTGAGAGGCTGGGACTCATGGATCCAAATGAGCACTGCACTTCAGGAGATGCAACATTTCATGCTTGAAAGGCAATATAAACAGTAAAATAAAAAGCACTAGCAGAGTTCAGAAACAATTGCTTTCATGCTGCAGCAATTGCCCATACTTGAAAGCACGGCTTAGATGCATTCCTAGTGTCTATATTAACGGGAGTTTAATTCTGTCACTGTGGCATTTAGATATCCTACTGAAGAGCCCAGCTTTAAAGAGAGCTTGCTATCTGCCCAGAAAAAACCTGCTTCTTATGCAAGCAGAGATATTTGTAAAAGAAATCTTGCTTTTTCTGAAAACATATTCACATGCCCATCTGTACAAAAATCCAATCACATTATGGATGGGAAAGGCAAAGGGACATACAGCTGTGGCACCATATCTGAATGCACATAATGCAACAGAATTTAAGAGGAGGAGGAAACTCCTCCAAGTTTCAAGAAATCTGCCCTAAACTAGCAAGATCATTCCCTCCAGAATTGGAGATTGCATGTGCAAGCCTAGGACAAAGAAATATCAAGGATACAGAAGTATCTAGGAAAAATATCAGGGGCATTTACTAATTGTCAGACATCCAGGAGGCATGACAAAGTCTTTCCTATTTGTGACGTCTCTTGATCATCTCCAACATCTTTCTGGCTTTTTTTAGTGGAAAAGCTAAACTGAAGTTTGGCTGCTAAAGGATGACAGAGACTCAAACTGTCACAATAGGAAAACATGCATTAAAACAGCTGCAGCAAAAGACCCCCAAAATTAATTCTTGTTGCTATCATTGTCACACAAAGTTGAACACTCCTCCATCATTGCATTAAAATGAACATTCTTTACAGGGCATTCTGTATGAAATTCCTCGCTGTGTTTTCCTTCTTCCATGTATACCAATAGAAACTCTTCAGTGTTTTCAGTTAAAAGCCACTTGATTTGGGAAGGCAAAGCCTTAAAAACCTCCTTTCTTTTTGCCTCATCCATTGGGACAAGGTTTCACTCTGCTCCAAATAACAAAGCACAATGGAGCATTTGTAAGTGTACTCCATTTTTTATAAATAAATCTGACAGCATTAGAGATAAATCCACAGTCCCTTGAGGGTGAGATCAGTGCACAGTCGCATGTTTGTATGAGTGCACACCTACCATTAGTCTGAAAAAATCAGAATCTACTGACATAATGGGTAGTCGTGATCAAGGCAGAAAAAAGCTTTCTACCCAGTTCCCAGATTTTTCTGTCACTGTTCATCATCTCTGTTTGGAACAATGTTTCTTGTTTACCGGCACACAACTGCCTGTAGACAGGCTAAATATTTCTCTCGCAGTGCTAAGGTATGCTCACACCAGGATTCAAACCTGAGCTGCCAGCAAGAGAGATGCTCTTTCTCCTTTTTCACTCTTGCACCATATCAACATGCCTTCTGTGAAGCTGTCTTTCCCTGACACAGATCAGCAGGTCTCGTTTAAGGGCCCTAGCCTAAGGGTCTCCCATGTCCTTTACACAGGCTTGAATTAATGAGTAGCTCCCCCTGCACTGAGCAAGCACAATTAATCAGCATCACTAGATGTTGCCAACGCCTGCTCAGGTGCATTGGCAAGGTCACGGCCCCCCTGTGCATCCTGAGGGGAAGCCAGGAAAGCACAGGGTATTACTCTGGTGAAAGCCCAAATTTTGTAACTCTGCTTCTTGCAGGTGTGGCGCTGAAGGTATCTATCTTCCTGCTTTCACTGAACTGTGCTGATAAACAGCCACCACGAAGGGCTGGAGGAGGCCAGTCAAAGTCTAAAACTGAAAAAGAGAGCAGCTCATCTTATAATGGCAGCTCTCTGGCAGCTGCCTTTGGAGGTTAATTACTTTCTAAAGAGTTGCCATTCATCTTTTCACCCATGCCATAATATCCTGCAATGCTAATTCTCATTTTGAAGACAGGAAAACTAATGACAAGGAAAAGGTTTAATATATATAACTCAAAAGAAAGAATAAATTTCCCATAATGGGGTACTAGGCTCCATCAATAAAAACTACCAAAAGATCACAACTCAGAGTATTCCCAGAACATAAATATTTTGTAGGGTACACCATCATTAGCAAAACCCATCAAGCTTTTGTTTCAATAAACAGCATCTGCCAGGAGCATCTTCTCTGTAACAGACAATATTAAACACAATTTGGTCTCTCATTTATTAAATGGGCAGCCTTCTGGGCTCGTGTCTCAGGAATCTTCCAAAAGCTTTAAAAAACAAAGAGACCTTTTGAAAGAGGCTCATCTCATTTGCTGCAAGACTTTCCATCTTAAATACTTTAACAGGTGATATGAAAGCACTAATGTTCTGGACCTGCTCAATCTCATTTTACAGAAAGCACCTGTACTCACTCCTGAATTCCGCAGCTGTACTACATGCCCACCTTCCTGTCTTAGCAATAGAAAGTAACTTTTTTGTCTATTAAATAAAGTAAGTAAATGACTGCCATGACTTCTCAAATATGACAAATAGTGGCTTAGCCACTTCATCCACCAGCTCCCTCAAGACCCATGGATGTGTCTCATCAGGTCCCACGGAGTTGTCCACCTTCAGGTTCCTTAGATGTTTTTGATCTTCTCCTCCAGAGTGAAGTTGCTCATTCTCTCAGTCCCTGCCATTGCCCTCTGTGACTTGGGAGGTGTGGCTGGAGCACTTGTCAGTGAAGACTGAGGAAAAAAGTTATTGAGTGCCTCAGAATTCTTCATATCCTGGATAATCAGGTTTCCCATTTCCTTTCAGAGACTATCCTCATTTTCCTTAGTCTTCCCTTTATATATTTTCTTTTTTTATATAATTTATTATATTTTTTGTTTTTAAAGAAGCAACTGAAAAACAAAGTCATCCTTAGAATACCTTTGAAATACTTTTTTTCAACTAATTCCAGCCACACTGAAATAGTCACTGAAATACCACAGGCAGGCTGCTTTACCTTTTCAGAAGCTGGAGTGGTAGGAGTAAAATGTCCTCTAACTCATGGTTGAAAATGATAGAAAAATCAGTGCAAACCTAGTGAAGAGAAGGCAGTCCCATTACAAGAAAGTAATTTTCAGGCTCTCCTGTGGTACTACCTTCCAGAAAGCAAGACAGCATGTGGTGGTAATGCTCTGCCAGCTGAAAAATATTATGTCAAATATTCCCATTAGAAATTTATTTCAAATTAAATGTGATTTATGTAGAGAAGCTGGAAAGACCTGGTGGCACATCCAAGCACTTTGCTGGATTTTCATAGCAAGCAGGTTAAGGCCAGACCTATAACCCAGGAAAACTCTGAGAAAAAAAGAGACAAAAAAGCAAAAGCCAAACATTTCAGCAGTGCCTATCGATTTTCTCTGTCTCAGGATTTGTTGGCCCCTGCCAGGGACCGGTCAGCAGTGCCAGCTGATGGCAGTGCTAACCCATCAGTCTTTGCCCTGAGGCCTCTTTGACCTGCTACTTCTGCACATCTGTGCCTGAATGACCAGATCATGATACACAGAGCCAGCAGCACCACGAAGAACAAACCTCAAACTCCAAATTTTGTACCAAGAAAGCTGCTGCACAGCTCATGTGTTTTCTCCAGTGTTAACTCTTTCTGATTTTGCAAACACTTTAAATTTAACAGAGAGGAGCTTTCATCCAACTCTGCAAATGGATTACCAAGAAGCAGCTCCTGAATATTTTAAATTCAAGTGATATTAAACTCAGGTTAAACTCAGTGCTGCAGAAAAAAGTCAATAAGGTTTTCCTATCTTGATTTTTCTTTCATCTCATTTCATTCCTCTCCTACAGCTGCTGCAGGGGTACTGACTGCAGTATCCTGGATACTATACTGCAGTTGGCAGTATAACCTTACTTATGACATGCTCAGAAACAGATGCTTTTCTTCACATCTCCCCCTCCTCTCCTACCTTTGGAGCAGAATAATGAGATACTCTGCAGCTCAAGTTCAGAACACGGTTATTAAACAGCTAGGGAAAAGAATGCTGGCATGGTAAACTGTGCATTGCTGAATTACTATGAAATGTGGTGATGAGAAAATAGATCTGCTTTGAAGGAGAAAAATGGCCTGTTTTCAGTCAAGAGCACTTTCCTGTTAACCAGCCCAGCCCATCAGCAAAGTATTAGCTAGTGTACACAGAAATTTGCAGGCTGCACAGAGGGCAGCAGTTTGTGCCTAGAAGCTGTCACATACCTCCCTGGGTGGATGTACCTACCTAAGGGCCATATGATGAATTTATGAGCTGTGATTATTGGGGATTTGTTGTTTGCCCTTTTTTCCCCTGCCACTTCTTCAGAGCAATGGAGCAAAATAAAACAAACAGAGTTTTCCCTGCAGTTTTCCCTGTGCAGGATGTTGATTAAAGCTCTAGCTCAGAGAGAGAAAGTCTTACCAGATCCTTTCTGTATGCCCATTCTTGAGAGGCAGAGCACCACTTTCCAGAGATGCTTGTTAATAGTTTTGCATTCCATAGAAAACTACTGCAGAGGAAGGGAAAGGCTGACTTGCATAAGCCCCTACATACCAAGCCTGAACACAGCAACTTTTTGGAAAAATCCCATGTCTCCAAATCAATCACCTGCAGTAGCACCTTTTAGTAATTTTATGAGGTTCTGTGACACACGAGATTGCATTTTCTTAAGGGAATGGTCTCCTGATGGAAACAGTCTTAGCAGAAACTTCATGATGGTCCTTGACAGAAGCAAGCAGGAAATGGTGGGCTCCTGCTTCCTCACCATAATCACCTACACCAAGGAAACTTGAGAAGCCTGGGAGCAGAAAAACATTTGTATTCCTTGCATGCTGGCTGTGTCACTACTGCCAGGGAAAGCTGCTCAATGATGACACAGCATATAGAACTACACAGCTTTCTAATTCTCACCCATTCATGATCGATGGCCACAGACCAGATGCTTGTGTCCTGCAGCCCAGGACATTGTGTGGAGACTGTAGTTTCTCTGGTCCCTAGGACTATGCAGGATAGTAGGAAGGTAAGCTTGAAGAGGAAGTTTTAAACTTAGTGAAGTAAGCAAACTAACTGGAAGATTTTATCCCCACTCGCAGACCTAAAACATCAATACGTAATGTAGAAGGACGTAGCTGTAAGAGACAGAACCTCTCACCTGTTGTGGTCTCTTCCACTGTATTTTCAAGGTGCCTCCTAAGTACATCCACCTTCCCACCAAGATAAGGGCGGCTCTCTGACTGCAATATTTGACTTGTTAAATGCCACATGGATGTCTGCATTAGAGCCATGCTTTAGCCCCAAAAATCATCCTTCTTTCTGCACTTAAAACATGAGCTGAGTAAACTAAGCGGGCCTGTAACCTAGACAACAGCTTCAATGGGCTACAGCTGCAGGCAGGAAAAGGCAGACAGATGAAGCATAACTCAGACCTGTTCTGAACTTAAAATGGATTTGAGCCAGCTCTCCTCTGCCTAAGACTTTTCCAGTGCCTAATCAATCTGGTAGCATTTCCTTATTGGCTCATATATGGGTCTTTTATGCAATCTGCCAAGAACACCAGGCTATGTATCTCAGTTTAAGAGATTATAAATAAATAGAAGTACCTCTTTCTGCTCTTTCAGACTGGGGAAAAAAATACAGAAGAAAGAGTTAGTACTTTTCTGGGGTAAGTTAGAAGCAAAAAGGAGTGCCTCCAAAACTAATTCCAAACAAAGCCCTAAAACTCATTCCTAAACTAATCAGTCAAAAAACATCCTTTTTCTGTATCCACACATCAACCCCCAGACCACAAGGTTTATTTTGCAAGTTTATTTGCTTTCCTAGCATCGATATACACTGCCGTTAATATTCTTCAGATTTTCTGTATGAAACTAAGAATGTGTGTTTTTATAAGAAGAGATCCTTGTGTGACTTCTTGACTCCAAAAATAAAGTTTAAGAAAAATTCTTAGACATGGAATAGAATCAAAGGAATAGGAATTGCTGTCCTAGAATAGTCATTCTTAGAAATTAACTTGGAGACTTGAAAGCAGAATCACTTCTTAAATATAAACTTCAATTTAACATGTTCTCAAGAAAAAAATAAAAACAAACAGGGATACAGAACTGAAAAGATATTATTAGTCATTTGGAAGGAAAAACTGAGAACACCCCCCCCCCTCCCCCAAGTACTGTATAGACTGGCTAATTTGAGCGGGTGTAGTAGAGGAGCTAAGTGTTACTATGGCCACAGCACAGCTGGACAGTGTAACAGTCAATGGACAGACAGAAGTCTCCATAAAGGCAAATGGTCAGAAACAAAAGGCAAGTTTTCATCCCTTCGTATAATCATAATAAGAAACACGCTATTCACTTGCCCTCCTCTTTGATTATTTTAGAACATGATAGGCTATAACATTAGCTTCTTTCCAGATGTTCCTTTCATCACATTTATCATATTAAATATTCAATTATGTCCCTTTTTAAGTAATTCTTTTTCAGTAATGGGCACTGAATGGGTTGTGTTCTGCTGCTTAATAACATACTGATTAAGGAGCCAACCATTCTCTTGCCTTTATTTTATTTCTCATGTACCCTAATCTAGATTGAGCATGTGTGGGAGTCTAAATAAGTGCTAACACTGCTTTGATAATCAGCAATTTGTTATCACATTAAAGGTGACTAAAGTATTCAAGCTAAGAGCTGCCACTAACCTAGATATAAGCAGAAGGCATATTATTAAATTACAAGGTAGATGCAATGGATACCTATAAACTAAACAATATAATAATAATAATTGATTTTGAAAAGCAAGTTTATTATTTTGAGGAGTGAGGGAGACAGACTCCTTGCAGCTGCCAAAACAGAAGAGTAATGAATTTACTAAACCACTTTTAGACATAAGAACTACACAGAAAAATAAAGGAGTCAGATGATCTAAGGGGGGGGGGTGGTAAAAAATGCAGACCCCTATCTTTCCTCCTCACAATCCCTCTCCCCCCCTCAAAAAAAACCAAAAAACCCCACCAAGCCCCAATAACAAAACCACCAAAACAACCACAAAGAAACCCAAAAAACAAACAAAAAAAAAGCACAACAAAAAATCCAAACACAAAATCCCAACCCCCCCCAACAACTACCAGAACAATAATCTGGACTTGTGTATTTGCTGCAGAGAAGGTGCAGAGGCAGACCGGATCTGGCCTAACATCTGAGGAGCTGCATGCAGCACCAAGTTAGAAAAGGGTTTCTAAGTTTCTGGTTTAAAGCCTTTAAATTGCACTGGACTATGTTGTGCTTAACAGCCATTACAGCCCAGGTGGAAGTAAATGCACACTCCACCTGAAACACTTTCAATATGGCACTCCTCCTCTGCCAATGCCAGATGGACAATCAGAGTTACCCTGCTAGTTCATGAGATCTTCCCTATGGGAAGGAAGGATTCTCCCTGATCCATTCTGAGTGTTATTTGCTCATTTCTTTATGTGCAGGATGACACAAAAGGCCTTTTCTAAGCTTACAAACACAACTGTTGTCAGCTCAAATCTCTGCTGGGGATGCAACACAGTGTTCTGTTATTCTGGGTTCTGCCATATAACTCAGCCCAGATCACAAAGGCAGCGCTCAGAGAACTCTTCTGTCACAAGGCAGTTGTTTGCACTGCACCTAAAAACATTAAATGCTGCAATGAAGTGTGAGACAGGGAAATACTTGACCCGAGTGCTCAGATGAGCTAAACACTGTCCTTTTTTCCTTAATGTCATAATCTATATTCACATTTGCCCACCCCTATCTGTAGATGCCAGTCTATTATTAAACCTTGTCCAAATTCTGTCATTTTAAATTTAATTATGATCTTAAATCATCAGCTTCTTGGTGAACTATGTACTGATTCAGATATGCTTTGTAAATGTTAACTTTGCGACAGCAGCTCCTCTTGGGCCTTTCTCTTTGACTGTTCACCTGAAAAGCTCCACTTAGTTAAGGTTTAGGGAAATAAGGCAATGTTTTCATAGAAGCACATGCACCTGTCATTTAAAAATCCTGCCATGTGGGGAGCGTTGGACTCAGCATTGCTGTCTAAGGTAAGAGATGCCACCTCTTTAGAGCAAGGTACTAGCTGTTGTAGCCACACCAACTTCTTTCCCTGCTGGGAAAGCTTTGTGTATTAAATCCAGGCGCAAGTACAGAACTTCATGGCAGCTCCTGTCAGCCTTTTCTGGTGTGAAACCTCCCAGTGACACTGCCTTATTGGTATCCCCTGGACCACAGGGGTGCCACATGTACTGCAAGATAGGGCACTGAACAGCAAATTGCACAGCTCACGTGGGTGTGCCATGCACACTCCCCCACTGCAATCTTGCATTAACCGACTCTTTACAAGGCAGCAATGATTCCCTGAACCTGTGAATGTATTTAGGAGAAGTATGCTCCAAAAATCTACCCTCTCACTTCCCTGTTTGAGATAAGGCACCAACATGTAGTTATTTCTCATGGTACTTCTAAGTTATTTAGCACTGAACGCGGTAACACACACTAAGCTTTTATGGAGAGGACAAACTGGCTTTGTCTGAAGAACATAGCAACATTTTCCTCTCCAATTTCTAGGAACATGTGAGAAACAAAAGAAAAAAAATTAAAAATCCCTAGCCATTGTCAGCATATTATCTAGTACAAAGGCAAAACAAAGCACACATTATCCAGGAAAGAAATGCTCCGGAGAAAGACAAAACTCAGCTGCCTGTTGCATCCTCCTAGGTCAGAGTGCCCTGCAGACGGACTCAGTGCTACCTGTCCTCTGTGGACAATCAACCAGGCAGCTCCACTCCCACCTCCATGGGGATCAGCTGCTCTCTGCAGAGTCTGTCATCTCCCACAACGAATGAGGACAGGCCTCAGCAGAAATCACTTGGGGACATGGCTGCTCAGGATGTAATGAACCTGACAGCAAACAGCTGCACAGGCTGGATCCATGTATTTTGATAGCAAGTAAAACACAGGGTGAATTGTCTGGGATGCCTCATGAGGCATTTTACCAGCCAAAATTTCATTAAGCATGGGAAAGAAAAATACTAAGAAAAATTTAAGAAAAACAACCACAAAAAAAAACCCCAAACCCCCAAACCAAAACAAGAACAACAACACTGCCCCAAATCCAACCAAACCAAAACAATAAAACCCAAACAACCCAGAAATGAACGTATAATTAGATCCACTGTCCACAGATTATTTTACAATGCCTCTAAAATATTACCCAATAACATCAATTTTCCTCCTACTATGTAGTTTAATGTCATCATTCACCTGTAGCAGCTGCTGGGCAGGCTCAGAGCACTCTGCAGAGGCCACATTTTTACAACCCTGCAGGGTCTAGGAAAACACAGAGTTTTCCAATGTACTTCTTCAGAAAACGAGGGAATGGATACCACTATTTTACCAAGGTGGTGAGAGTACTGAGTACTACTGGTGAGAACCAGAACCTTATCAGGGCAGCACTGTATCTCTCCGTGGGCATGGCTTAGGAGTATGACTCCTCCTCCCCGATGTCCCCAGAGATAACTTTTTTCCTCTACTCAAAATGCAGAACCTGCCTAGAACTAGGCAACTACTGAAATATCTGTACCTGTTGTTCCTCAGTACTGTGCTTATCAGGTCACCAGCACATATTTTTTCAGTAGCTGTTCCAGCACACAGGTCCCCGCCCCGTCTCCACAAAAATACAGGATGCTTTTTGCCCCTTTTTTTAACATGTCACTCACTGCCTTTGGTTTTAAAAACGTTTGGTTTTTTGTAAAGAGAAAAGGGAAACTGGGAGGAAAAGCATGAACTGTGAAGAATACAAAGAGGGAAAGAAAAAGGGAGATAAAGAAGTCAAGTTTGCTTCTACTTACAGAATTGAAAGAGGAGACCTCTTCGAGTCAGCAGGAGAGGGGAAGAAGTCAAAAGTGTTGAAATAAATGAGAGAAAATTTTTTCAGAAGTAATACTCATGAAATTTGCTCCCTTCACATTTTCTGCACTAATTAACCAGACAGAACCTGATCTTCAAGCCAGTGAGGTCTGTCCACAGAACACGCAGGCCAGGGTAAGGTTTGAACTAAGAAGACTGTCCTGTGTTCCTTTCAGGCTCACTGCCAGTTTCAAGTTTTCCAGACCCTCTCTTCCTTATACCCTTACAGTGGCTCAAAAGAAGCAAGGAATGTACAAGGCACTAGAAAGTGCTTTTCACAATGGCATTGCAGATCTATAAATGTGGACAAGTGAAAAATCAGCAAGCAAAACATTTATCATGAGTTTTTTATATCCAGGATTCACAGTAATTATGAAATTATGTTTTGCCAAGGGACATGAATCTGCTTATAACCTGGAAGGAGTCGGACACTAACATCTTACAACTTACTGAGCTGGGCAGCTAGAAATCTCTCTGATACATGTTAGCTAAATAGCACAAATGAAGGTCTAATCCAAACCCACTGTAATCATTGGGAGTCTTTCCATGGTTTCTACAGATTTGGGAACAGACTTCTGATTAACATAAGTCCCCGATCCTGCAATTATACTTTGGCAGAGGTCTGTCTCCATGGGTCCAGTGTCAATCCTGCTGCTGGGTAGCATTTCAGAAGTCTAAGTAGGGGTTTATGACTGAGACAAAGGATTAGTAAAGACTTTGTGCAGAAGTGAAAGGGATCTGTGCCTCAGTCCCTCTTTGCCTGTCTATGGAATATCAGACTGTATTGCTCTGTTGGGTTGCTTACAATATGTTCAAAATGGAATTCTCCGTTTCATTAAGCATCCAGTGCCTTTACAACTGGCAGAAAAACTGGAAGTTTCTTTAATTTATGCCTGTTCTGTGATTAATGCCTCTGCTTACTATCCACAGCGCTAAGTTGGATTGGCAATGAGCATGTGAGCATTCCAGAGTGGTAGATCCTCAAATACTTTCCCTTCCTCATCTCCCTCACACTTACTACTAGGAGAACACAGACCCTGAGGTAAAAGGCCAGAGCAGACTCTGCAGCTGTGAAAGCTCTCCCATGAAGCACTGGTACATCTTATCCCTTCATTGCGTCTCCCTGGCAGTCACTCATCCTTCCGGCTCTTTTAGACCCTTGTACAGGGAGCCTGAAAGCAGCTCTGCCCGTTCGTGGAGATTAGCAGGCCTTTGTCCACATAGGTTTCAGTGAAAGAAAAAAATATATATTAGAAAACCAAAACCAAACATACCAAAACAAAACTACTCCCCAACACAATCAAGAGTTAGCAGCTGGCCTGCATGTTCTTTTTCCTATCTGACTGTGCATGAGGAATACCTACCTACACTTATGTTTTGCTACTCAGTAACAACTTACAACTTTCATCACTGTCTTGCAGCCAAGCTGTGTCACTTAATGTCTTTGCCCCATTCTCCAAATGAGATGTTCAAATACCTGTTCTGAGAGGTCAGATCACCCTTCTCTCGTCTTGACAGCCATCTCATTGCCTCCCCTACCCCCTTGTGCATTGTGCATACACCTCTCTGTCTTCTTTCACAGCTCTTCAGATGAGTTCTTGACAAATTAATCAGTGCCTTGTCCTTTCTGCACAAGTTGCTGTCAACAAAGCAGATGGTGCTGTCCCTTACAACACCTTGTCTCTTACATCTCTCTCCGAGTCTGTGTCCTCCAGTTTTCTGACAGGGGCTGCTGCATGGCTTTATATAGATCTAACAGTACTGAAGAGTACAGACTGTTGCCACAGGACATGGCTTACCTAGTCACAAAGATTCTTATATACACTATAATTGCAAGGAGCAGATGAATGAACAGAAATGCATCAAGTACTCAACCTTTCTGCAAAAATCTAAAATTAATAACAGCGACCCTTCCTTGAAATGGCCTATGGTTTTCTAACTGAACCTTGGAAATTTGGAGATCATAGAGCTTAAGCATGCAAAATGCCTTATGGTTACTACAAATTTCCAAGTTCAACCAGAAAGCCAGCCCTTGCTTCCCCCCACATTCCCCAAACAGAATGAAAACAGATTAAAGACTGGAAAGCTTTCAACCAGCTAACTTTCCCTACCTCAGTGTTCTTTGTTCCAATGCACCCCAAAACTCCAGTTTCCAGGACTGACTTCTAAAAATCAAATTTATTAATGACAGATTTAATTTGGAAGAGTAATCCTAATCACAACCAGGAAATATCAGTTCATCTCACTCTCCCTATTTCGATCTGCTGTTTCCTAATAAACACAGTGCAGTGCAAACTGCTGGAAAAAGAAATTAAGAATCCCTTTGATGCAGAATACCTAATCCAAACCCACATATCAAGTTCTTACAAATCCACAGAGAGGCCTCAGTTGAAAAAGAAAGCCTTCATTGAGACAGAAAGCCTTCATTGAGACCACCTACCCCCCATCAGCCAACACCAGCTTATTCCACTTCTATCAGACATCAGAGCCATCAAAGAGCTGTGTAGGAAAGACTCATCATTAATACTCCTAGCTCTCGCTGATGAATAAATATCTGTGATCAGATCAGTGTCATCCATGAATGAGATTTCTACTGTGGCATACATTAACAAGAAGCTGTGAAATGGTGTAATGAACTCAGTGTGTCACTGAAACACCTACACCACATCACTGAGTGGGTGAGGAAGAACAGGCTTCACCACTTCTTTTATGCAAATTTGAATGTAAGAGAGGCTGTGCCATGTATAAAAACATATCCATTTAATATGCAGATTTTGCTACAGCATCACTGTCTATATAGAAAGGTTTTCAGCCATCTTTCCCTGCCAAGGGGGTCTGGCTACAGCATTGCTGATCTTCTCAATCCTGAATGATGTTGATACACCCAAACAGGGTGAACTGAGACCCCCAGCCTGCTGATCTAATGACTGCGGTCCTTAGGCTTATTGCCACACAAAGCTGAAGGCTTTTCAGCAATGTAAGCAAAACGAAAGTTCAGACTGACAAAGCTGGGACAGAGCCTGGTAGGCTGCCCCTGCCACCCCAGAAAGATGTGGTGCAGTGGTAAATCCCACTTATGGAAAACCAGGGAGTGCTTCTCTCCTAATTCATACCAATGGCTGCTCTCCCAAACACAGCTTCTCCCTAAATAGCTGCAACAAGCCTTACTTTACAGGGCTCCAGGTCATGTTTTTTTTCCTTCTACTGACAATGTGCTGCCCTAGATGGTGGCTGGCTTTGGCTATGTGTGCGGCCAATTACCCTGATGCTGCTCTTACTCTAGAACCAGCCTTCTGTTTGGGACTTTGAAAAGGCAGTAAAAAAAGAAAG
The DNA here is from genome assembly GCA_035047865.1 of Dendrocincla tyrannina. Lineage (NCBI taxonomy): Eukaryota > Metazoa > Chordata > Aves > Passeriformes > Dendrocolaptidae > Dendrocincla > Dendrocincla tyrannina. The sequence goes on from JAWWMP010000167.1 coordinate 8,998,612, forward strand.
CTTAGGACATGTTGCAAAATTTTTCAGTCATATTTTATGTCTTAGCCCTCTTCTCCCTTCCGCTCTGAAGTGGATACAACTCACAAGACACCTGAGTCCTGATGGAATGGTCCAATATTTCTTGATTTCAATGAGATTGGTCTGACAGAGTAGTGTTGCTAATCAGGGAATTGGGGCCAAATCCAACAAAAGGGAAAAAAAAAACCAACAAAACAATAAAAAACCCCAAACCAAAAGAAAAAACACAAAGTATTTCCCATGAACAGCAGTGCTTTCCCTGCAAATATAATATTCCTCCTCTGCCACCCAATTCTTCCCATACATACACCCTTTCCTGCCCTTTATATTGTTTCCAAGAGTCTTGACACTGACTTATACAACTAGCTTTCAACTTCACTCTTTCAGCAGTTCTTGCAGTCCAAGAGGTCTGAAGTCATTCACAGTGTTAGACATGGACAAATGCAAATGCCTATGGCCAGACCTGTTTAGATTTCAGCATATATATAAATCACCTCTGATTCTGTTTTTATTTGCTGCCTTAAGCTAGTCATTAAAACATTGAAAACAATCTGGGTGCAGTCATTTTCTTCTGATCCAGCTCCTTTCCCCTGTAATCAGCACTTCAGGAGAACATATGGGCTTCTTTTGTCACTTGGCTCCTGATTTACACCACGGCAAATCTACTGAAGTCAACAGAATTCCCCAGGAGCCACACTTGGTTCTGTTGCATGTAAGCAACTGCTGAAATTTAATGAGCCCCTGTGTCACAATAAGGTCGCCTTGTATGATTGTTCCTTGGCATGGGGAGGATGCACCCAGTGAGGAGACGGTGCACACACCTCCACCCCACTGACAGCTGGCAGAGCTGAAAATCCACTTCCACATGTAAGCCCTTAAACTCTCAAGTGGCCACCCAGTGCTTCAGAAAGATGACCAGCACATCTAGTTTGGGAGAAAGAACTTCAGGAAGTTCTTTCAATTTTCAAGTCTGTGTGTTTGGGTAGGAAAGGCTAAACATTTTTCATGAGGTGTTACACAAGGAAGAAATTATCAGCAGAACAACAAAGGCAAGAAGTTTTGCACAGCTTTCTCATCTAGTGTTCCTTATTAGTGTTAATTCAGGTTTTAGCTGCACAGTCATTCAATTCAAATAGTCACTGTTGGGATTTCTGCCAAAAGGATTGTCTCCTTCAGAGGTAATTCCTACTCTGCTTCCCTGTTACACCAGGTTTATTTATACTCATCTCCTATTGTCAGCAGAGCGAGGCCAGCTAAAAAGAAAAAACAAAACTATGAGGATACAACCTTTTCTCCCTCATCTACATCCCCCATGCTAAAATCATTGAAGTCTTAGAAAAACTGCATTGAGAATTTTCCCCTGTCAAACCTTCTAGAGAAAAGTCCCCACCACTGCCTTCATTTGCAAAACAGGTACAGAGATAGTATGAATATGACACTGCTAATCCTTAGCATTTCCAAAGCAATCATCTCCACTTGATTTTCCTCAAGGATCATAGGATTTTCTGAAGACAATACCTAAAACTTTCTATTACTGATCCTCAGTTTCTTAAACCTTCCAGGATAAAAAGAAATCTCTTTCTAGAACTCTGTCTTATGAGGTGAAAGAAAGTTCACAAAATCTAACATTCACTTTGTGACAGTTAAAAACAGTTTCTAGGAAAACATAAAACAAACCTAGCTACTGTTGTGGTAAAACCGAAAATAGGTAATCCCCACTGACTTTTAAGTTCAGGTTGATGACCCCATACCCCTGCTCATGCCACAGATGTTAGATCTGTGCAAGTGCCCAAGAGAAACAGAGAAGCCCGTTTTCCTTGTTGCAGGAACTTAGAGCCAGTTTTGCATGTGTAAGAAATGCCATACAATTCACTGATCTCAAGCAACAGCATAGCAACATGGGTGAAAAAGAGCTTTCAGCATCCTATTACCAATCACAGGACTAGCTCAGAGTTTCTCACTGACCTCTGGGCTCTGCCCTCTGAGGGTTTATCATGGGAAATGAATACATCCCAACAGGTCCCATCCTCTCTTAAGAAAACACAGCTTAGGAACCACCCTGAGGAGACAGCCAGCTTCCCTATGTTTCTTCCAGCTGCATGACCTTGCTGTCCAGACCCAGTTAGAGACTCCTTTATTGTAACTCTTAAAATTGTGTGGGAACCTGGGAGTCCTACACAGCTCTTCCTGCCTCCCCACATTATCAGATCTATGGTTTGTGGCAGTTTCAGATGGGTTAGAAAGTTGAGAAACTACAAGCACAGGCTTACAGGCAGTACAACACGCACATTACTCATGGCTGGGTTTCAGGGTTGAAATCTATACCTGCTGATCACTACTGAAGGAGTAGGGGGAGAGACAGGCAGCAAAATGGTGTGGGTATGATTTAGCGAAAGACCAATGGAGCAGAGCAGAAGGTAGGTTTTAGCCAAAGACCACGGGGTACAGCTTTTCACTTAGCAAAGTGCTAAGTGGTGCCTTTGCTATCTGTGCAGGGGCAAAGAGGACACCAAATTGCACCATCTGAACCATGTGGTATCAGAGGCAAAAAGCAGAACAGGCTACAGTTAGAGGCGCCTCAAAGTCACCTCCTGGCTGGGACTTTCAGAGATGTAAATCTGCAGAGCTCCTTTGAACTCAGTCAGTGCTTATTGATACAACCAGTAGAGGCAACCTCCTCTCTCTTTACGAAAAGGCCCTGAAAAGCACTTTTCCCTTGGGGAAAACTAGATTTACAAATGCTTACAAATCTAAGTTATTGTGACAGAGATTTTGTAAACTGTGAACAAAAACTGATTTACTCATTGCCATCCCTCTACTGACCTTATTGAAATATCCTCCTGCTGAAAATCAATTTTTCATTTTTAAAACAGAATATTTAATTATCCTCTGCATTGATTTAAAACTATCTCAAATTGCAGTGATGTTACACTCAGGAAAAAAAATGAGGTGGAAGTGATCCCTCCTGCAATAAGCACTCTCACATTTTCAAGTGTTTCTGACTGAGCAGCCATTGAAGAGCTTTTCCTCAGGAAGGCAAACCAAATGTTTGCTGGATAGCAAATATCCTAGGGGATATTTAGCTTCAGTATGAGAATATGATGGCCTTGCCATCTCTCTTGGGTAGTAATTACAGTTATGGTGAGATGTCAGTCTAATTCCCCCTTTTACTTTTGACATTAGATGTAGGGACAACAATGCGTGTGCCTGAAAGAGCTCTGGGCTGTCACAGGCCTTCAGGGAGGGAGCACCGAGCGGGTGGAACTCCCTTCCACAGGCTCTGCTGCTCCTGAAAGCTGAGCATGTACCCTTCACCCCTGCGTGCTCAGCTGACTGAGAGCAGCAAACCAGGCAGCAGCAGAGAGGTTGCCTCTGCCCCTCTTGTCTGCACAGGCTGCAGTTGCTAGATGTGGTCTGGGTACATCCTCAAGCACAGAGACCTTCCAATGCACTTTGTTCGAAAAGATTTGTCTTTAACACCTAGATGAGCTTTTTATTTTAAACTATTTGTTTGTTATACTTTTTAATGATATCCTGAATGCTCCAGCAACCATACATTCCACTGCATTAAGCAGGAAGTCACTGTGCTGAAAGACAGTAAAGTAGTAAGAAAAAAATATATAGATTTCCACTTCATTTTCCTTTTCTCTTGTCCTTAAATGATTTCACATGGCTGGTTGTTACCTTATCAACAGGATGTAGTCCTATCAAACAGGAAAAAAACCCCACCCAAATCTAAACAGAATGGCTCCTTTGTCCCTTATAGATGGGAGGAAAATGTAAAATCCACTTGGACCAAGTCAGCCTACTGCATTGCCACATATCTGCACATTTATTGGCTTGTCAGCTGAAAACCAGGCAAAAGCTCTCAACCAAGGAGCCTGCTGATGAGTGCCTTGGAGATATTTTAAGTGAAAATGAGACCTCCTGTCCTCATGCATTTCTAGCTTAATATGCAATATCTTAAGCATTATAGGTCACAAGGGAAGAATGACTGGCTCCCTACAATAAAAGTAAAACTTCTTTCATATTAATAAGCAGCCAGGAACAGAACTGTTTACTCTGTAAATTATACAACTATCTGTTGATACAGGGAGGCTGGCTGCTTGTCTAAATACAATGATGTTAAAACCAGGGATCACAGTGCAAAATATGGATGAGAATAAGCAGAACACATCTAGGGAAGGAGTATATATCATCTCAAAAATAATGGAAAATAAAAGTGATAAAGTTTGCAGAGGTGCTGGTTTGGTTTTACCACTTTGGACCTACTATCTGTCAAAAAGTCAGTTGAATTAAACCAATAATTATTCATCTCAAGATTCTCTCCCTAAATTTTCTCTGTCTGGACTTTGCATGAGAAGAGATTCCCACCAAGTTCATGTAGAAGCAGCAGTATCAGGGGTACTTCCAACTCTGAAAAAACCCTGAATTGCTGATTGACACAGCCCTTAACAGGAAATGAGCAATGAGGGCATTCAGGCAAGCTGCTATTTGCCAAAAAACTGCATCTTTTTTTCACCATCCAAAACTTACCAACAAAACTGCTAAATCATGAGCATCCCCCTTTTGCCAGTTCTCTGCCTTCCTACACCAGCAATTCCCTTACTTCCCCCACTAGAAGTGGAAAATTAATTTCTCACATAGACTTATTAAACCACTATTAAAAAGTACTGGTGAAATATTATATGAGGCATCTTTCCCCCATGCCCTCTTACAAAAAATATTAGCTGTCTCCCAAGGAAACTGCTGCTATCACACAGCCATGTATTTAGAGTCAGGTGTTCCATAATTTCTGCAAAACCATTTCAATTGCCAGATAATTTTTTAAGCAAAACTCTGTTTTCTGTTAATTTCTATGAGACATTTATGTGTCTGTATTTAAAAATCCACTAGCAGGACAAATGAAATAGAAGGGTAAGTATTTTGACAGCAAGAAAGAGCTGTGGAAGACATGTTCTACTTCTCCATGCAGTCAGCAGAAGACCTTTCAGCTGAACAGAAGCCTTACCCTACAACCACTGATGCCTCTCTCCACTGCAGGTCCTCATATTTTTCCGCATGTATCTTCCTCCAGTGTTCTCATCTACACCAGACTGGTGGCTCCTGTGAGACCCAGCATGGGCCAACTGCTTTTACACAGTATAACAAACCCTCATTAATAAAGCTGGTAGAAAGAAAGACACAATGCACTCCTCAAATGTCCAGCTCTTCAAGGCAGTTCTGTTTTAGGAGATTAATATGCAATCTACTAATTTTTTTTTTAGGACTCAATATTTACTTAAGAGCAACAATAGCTCTTCCAGAGCCTTTTATCATACCACTGTGATGCTAATCTCTCAAGGAAAATAAATTGCATCCCCTGAAGAATCAGTCTTTTGGGCACAATTCTGGTTTTCTTTGTGGTGCTTTACTCCAGTAGCAGCAGCCGCTAATGAAGTCTGTAGTAATTTACACCCACAATCAGAATAAGCTTTCCGTTCACAGCATGTATGGTGCATGTGGCCTTGCTGGAGCCCAAGTGATTTGGAACACAGCTGAGAGTACTCTCAGAGTCTTCCACTTTTTTTAACTTTTATATCATGCTGCTTCTGCTCACATAAGACAGAAAATGAAAGCACAGTGTACTTGTGTAGTGTAACTAAGCAACAGGGCACAGCAGGGAGATACAGTTATCTGATGCTAATCATACCCCAGGGATGTGAAGCTCATGAATTAAGGGCCATTTTAACATTTATCATATTTCTTTTCATTTAAAGGTAAAAATGAATTATTTCTATAAATCACTTTGATCCCTGGAAAACGTCTTCTGACATTGAATCCACTCAATCTGGCTCTCAGAGATTATTATACCACATACCTGCCACTCAAAACACTAAGTCCAGAGCATTGGGTGGTCTGCATCACCAACCCATTTCCAACATCCTAGTCCAGAGTCACTTCCTCCCAGACCTGGTGCCATAAGGTCTCTGTATGTCACTTCTGCAAGTCCACCAGTCCTGGGCTAGCCCCAGAGGGCAGCATGGCTGTTCCTGATGCTAGGTTGTAGGACTGATGGGAAGCTGCCTCCGTGTCCACAAGGATTCCAAGTTTAAACATCCCCAAGCAGTAATTATAATGACAATATGTAATCTAGTTATACCCTGCTAAAAGCTGCATTTCGGCTCTGTTGGAGAAGGGAGTAGCCCCAAACTCCTTTAACAGGATACATACTGGCACGTCTTTTGCCCACCAGAGTAGTGCAAACACAAAACTGCAGAGAGATTGCTAAACGCAGCCTGAGCTCTTTTGGGCTCAGTTCAAATGGTGCCATCCTACACAAATCATCAAAATGCCAGGATGAACTCAGAGAAGTGGTGGCCTCACTCAGTTCAATGGCACTACCAGCAAAGTAGTATCACACACACAATGACTGCAGGTGACAGCATCAAGCCTGAAACACTCAATTACTGCCCTTATTCAGAACTTGGACTTAGCCATTCTGTGGATGAACATATCTTTTGAAAACTATTTGGTTTTTTCCTTTATTCTACCTTGAGGCAGGGACTAAATGAGCTAGTTATCATCTCTCTTCACATCTCTGTTCACCTACTAGACTGTTTCTGTGAGTATTTTCATTTATTCAGTCTGTTCCAAACACAGAAAGTCATTCCAGTAAGGCGGCGTGAAAAAGCACAGGGACCATGCCAGTGCTGTGTGTAAGACCAGTGATCAAGGTTCTTCAGTGACTGGACACTGGTTGCAGCAGATGGCAGCTCTGCAAAATGGAAGTTTAATCTTTGAGCTATTAGGGATAGGGATGCCTACTGTTGAACACATGCCTACTACTCATGCAGCCAAAACGTTTGTTGCACAGGCAATGCCAGAAGGCAATTACCACAATTAGGTCACCATTTTGACCCATTTTAAATGGGCTAATAGCAGGGATTATTATCAGCTTGTATTTTGTTCCAGCACTGAGGATTCAGCACAAGCTGTGCAAGCACAGGGATATTTTTTGTCTGATTTGGCACGGTGCTGAGCTAAGGGAGAGAAACAGGGGACTGCAGGTAAGGAGGAAAGGCACAATCCCTGGCCCATGGGTGACTAAGACTCACAAACTAATAGCACAGCTATTTGCAAGGGCTCCCTGTTTTCATGACTGTATAAGTAACAGTAATATCAGCAGTTCATGGTTGCTGCCTCATCTCCTTGCACAATTTCTTAGGGCATGTGAAATAAGGCAAGGGAATATAGCAGTGTATTAATTATCCTTCTCAATTCAAATACTGCCCTCCTAGGCAGGAGCTGAATCTTAGTGCTGGGACATAGGCTTTTTCATTAGTAGTGGTTACCCTGGAAGTACAGACACCCAGAAGGAGAAAACAGCTCATTTGAACCAGGACAGAAAATGAGCTGCTGCAGTTCAAACCTGTCAAAATGCGTAAAAGAGGTCTCTTCCACATTACTTAACACCAAGAGGAAATAAGATTCCCATTTGGAGAATGGCACAGCAAAACAATTAAATACCAATGGCAAGGAAAGCAAGTATAAGATTGTGGGAAGACACCAGAAGGAAAGTGACCCTCTGACAGAGTGTGGGTTCCATTCTTACCACCTGCACATCTGAAGCGAGCACAGGAGGTTTATGTGCCTCACTCAAATCTCTTGTAATTTTGGCACCAAAATCACTAACCATGCTGGGGAAAAAAGCAAATACTTTTCTTTTTATATATTTGACTCTCAGCAGCTCTGGTGCTTGGCTTCCCAAAACACAGAATATTCAAGTACTTCTCACCAGCAATCTCACTCAGAGGGACATCCAGCATTTCAAGAAGCTTCCTTTTCTGTGTGCGTGTGAAGCACTTTGGCCCCTTAGCTTCAACTGAAGGATCCCTCTCTGTTCCTCAGCAGAAACATCAGGTTATGCTCACTTTAATGAAGATTTAACAGCAAGCCATTGAGATGCAGGGTCTCAATTAGCCAGTTGCAGTAGTAGACATGAAAAGATGTTTCAAATATAGAAAAAGCCATCATGGTTAGGCCACCCTCCTGGGAAGTGAGAGGCCAAGAGCTCAGGTGTTTCTCAACTCTCTGCCCACCATCCAGAGGCTTGTACTAATGCCATCAGGCATTTCAGGGCCCAGTGAGAGCGCCCAACAGAAGGGAGCATCAGGAAGACATACACCAGAGCAGCTGATGGACTGTTGGAGTCATTACACTGGAAAATGGATCAAAACATGCCGGGAATCAGCAAAGCTTGGGCTCTGCAAAGTACTTTCCATGCATTCCTTGTGTCCTTCTCAGTTAAATATTTGATCAAAACTAGTTCACTACAACAAAGAACCTGTATTAGAGCTACCAGATAACTAATTGCCCAACCAGAAAAAAACAGATCTACAAGTAAGATCTCTTCTGCCCTTCTGTATGAGCAGCATTTCTGTCACAACATTTACAGGCACTAACAGTGTTCAAGGAGAAAAGCAGAAAGCTGGTCCATTGGCCTAAGTAGTAATCTGACAGCAGGGTATTCTTTTCAGCATTGAGACAAGGGCTCCAGTTACACCAACGGGGTGTTGTAAACCTCAAAAGGCCAGGCTAAATGTCCCTGCCCAACAATACAGGGAAATGATGAGAACACCAGAGGCCACATCAGCAAAAATGCCATATGGGTAACATTTTCTGAGGGAACTAGGAGAACAGATTAGAAGTTAAATGCTCATACGGTTGGCTCTGCAGTGCCAGCATTCCAAAGTAACCACTAGAGGTTTGCCAACACAATCTATGCCCTTGTCCTGTTGTCACTGCTTTCAGCTCTCTCTCCAGCACACTGCAGCTCCTGAATATCACCACAGGCTGCTCCAGGAAGGGTTAATGCTTTATGGATCCTCAAGACACACATTGCTCCTCTCCAGAAAGCTCCTTCACCATTGCTGTGCAAAGGCCTGTTAGTGGACACCTTCTTTAGGCTGATACTGCAATGGAATTCGCTTTATTCATTGACTGTCACTAAATCAGGCTGAAAGAGGATCAGCCAGTCTATCAGGAGGATCATCTTGGGAGAGCCTAGGTATGGTCTTTGCTTTTTTTTTTTTTTTTTTTTTTTTAAGATTATGCAACTCTACTTTATGAATACAGAAATTGCAGAGTGTGAATCATTAATACCCAATTTGTGGAAGTTACTGGAATGTAACTGCTGTGTAGGCAGTTTAATGAAAATATAAAGCTACCAGCAACATATTAATTTTGTAGTGCTCCACACAGAATGAGGAGCAGTAGTTTATAGACACAAAACTTCCTTGCCTAGAGGGCAGCCTTTCTTTTACCTAGATTAATCCCTAGGAGAAGTCTAATACTATTTGGCAGTTCTCAGATCAAAGTAATTTGCTTATTTAGAAGACCAAAGACAGTAGCAACAAAAAAAGACAGTCTGAGGAACTGAGGTACCAAATGCAACTGCTCCACATGCCACTTTGCATTTCTCTTGAGAGCACTGTCACTTAAATCCCACTGTTCACTATCTCACATACCATTCGTGCTGTGCAAGGTACAGAAAAAGACATAATAGGACACATGGAAAAAATCCTTCTCTTACTTTATGATCCATTTTCCTGAATACTATTGGCCTTCTTCCAGAGCAAGTGTGGAAAAGATATTTTGACTGAGATTGATCCAACATGAACCAGTATCTCCAGCATACTGAGAGAAAAACTAGAGATGCCAAGAGAAGCCTTGCTTTGATTACATTCCATGGATCTGTACAAGGGATGGGTCAGGCAATGTCTAACAGAACAGTAAAACTAAAGCTTCTCCAAGGAAACGTGAACTGAAATGCAACCAGGCTTTCTGCTTTTAATATCCTAGTGTTTGCCGTCTGTTATTTGATGTTCTGAATTCTTATTTAAACCCTGTTTGACAAAGAGAACTTGATAGAAGAAAAATTAGATGTTCAAAATGAATACGTAAGTGCTTATAGAAGTCTCACCTGTACAACTTCATCTACACAGATCTTACCTTGTGAAGCACAAACCTGAGATCATCGTTAAAAAAAAAAAATCAGGTGTGGCATCCCATCTGAAGGGTGGCTTTTGCTTACAAATATTTTCTTTACATTTCAGGAGAAATCATTATCCTATTTTAGTTCTCATCTAAAAGCATTGCAGAAAGCAGTTGTTTCCTTCTAAATATTCACCTTGCTGCACTTCAAGGATATTTCAGGAGCACTTTGTGTGAGTTTAAAAGCATCTTCTAAACATAGATACTTTGCTCAATCTCCAGAGGAGATGCATGGCTTTAACATCCTTTGGTTCACCTGAAGAAACAGTTCCCCTCAATATCTCACACAAATAAGCCTGACATTTTCACGTTAAGCTTTCTCTGGGCCACATTTATTTCTTTCAGTACCTTTTGAGTAAAGTTAACTTTTTTTATGCAAAAGGCACCTGGAAAGTCTGACACAATATCGCACAAGCTTTGGAGTCAGCCTCCAGGCACAGCATCACCCAGTCAAGAGAAGCTCAAAGTGGGATGGGAATAATTTTTTTTGAACATTAGTCATAATTCCCTCACTGACTACTACAAGGCTGTGGCACTTCAAGTTTCTCACTTTTTCACGTGACACTCGGAGAGGTAAGAGGATCTCTCTCCCTTCCTATGTGTGTCCAGCTCTCATGGCAGATGAGAATCTTTGGATATTGTTCTGTTTACCTCCATTGGAGGCTGTTTTTCCTGTTGTATATGGATGGACTTAGAAAGTTCAATTTGCAGCAGTTTTTTAGAGGACAGCTATGCAGTAGATAACAAATTCTTTTCTATTCCTTTTTCTCGGTACTATTTGGATAGAAATACAAGTTCTTCATGTGCATACAGTTTACAATGCTTAGATATCTAGTGACATTGTTGATCTCTAGATAGCCAGTGCATCCTAGCATAAATTTGCTCTTTAGCTAACTGCCCCACACATTACTGAGTGGAATCCTACAGTATACCTGACTTATGAGTAACTTCCAAGAATGGAAAAGACTAAAAAACCCCAAATGTCAAGTAGCTCAGAACCTACTTGCTTCTAGGTTCTTGTTTCAGGAAAACATAACTCAGATTAATTTGAAATTAACACTTGGGTACTTCACCCTCCACTAAAAACTACTAGGTTCTTCAAGAAAGCTGCCACATGATGATTTTCCTTTGAGATGGGTACATTTAAGCAGAACTGAGCGGCCATCCCAAAGACTACTTTTCATGCATGTTTTCATTAAACATCGCACAGTGAAAGTGTAAAGAATCCTACTCTGGCATATAAGAACTTCAATTTGGAAATTAAAAAGCCCCAGTAACAGCTATTTAGCAATGGTATTAATGCCCCCCCTAAAATACATATCAGTACTGAACTGTGGAACCGGAAGCCCATTAGAAGTCACCAATCTTGTATCAGAAGATTAATGTTCCTTCTGAAAGGAACCGAGCACTTTTCTTGTTTCATCTCTACTGTGTGTCTTTTATATTGGCTTAAAAAATAATAAAAAAACCCACACATTACTTTGAAGTAAAGTAAAGCTGCAAAGAATTAAGAAAACCAGCTATTACCCTTATTGTGTGAGTGAAATTGAATCTAACTTACAAAACCACGTGCAGGAGATGACCTTGTTTGTCTTACTTGTTTCTCCAACTTTGTTTCACTTAAGGAGTATGAAAATTAAATTCTTTTTGCCTGCTAACAAATAACCAACCCGAGAAACCCTATGCAGGGTGTGAATGTCAGGGGAAATTGATAATGCAGTGAATGAATTTCCCTAGCGGAACAGCACATCAATGACTCATTCAAAATGTCACCTGAGACCCTTAAAATTCAGACCAGTGGCAAACACTCTCACTCCCTCTCCCCAAGTAAACTTGTTTATGATGAGGTCCTTGTTGCCCTATCATTAACTTCAGGCTGACAATCCACCAGACATAACCCAATTAGTAACAGTAGGAGGTCCATCAATACCTCAGACATCACTCTCATTTGGGTATGCGCTTCTCATGCCCCTAAATAAAAGTCCTGGATTTTACAGAGAGAAATTACATTGTTATGTCGTTTCATCACTATCACTAACATGAGTCTGATTTGTGCAAAGTTATACGTAAAAAAAAAAGAGAAAGTAAAAGGGTTTATAATTCACTGTATTTGGCCAAGAGATTTACAAATGTAACTGATCAGCCCCAATGCAGACCAGACTGTTTGCAGATTTAAATCCGGTTGCACTCCATGAAACCAGATACCAATTTTAGCAGTATCCTTGTCAGTGAGCTTCACAGGTTCAAATGAGATCACAAATGAGATCTGTGTTTCCCCAGTACTGCCAGGGTTGGAGTTAGCAATGAACAAACTCCAGCCTCAGGGATTTACATGTATGGTGAAGGAGAGGCAGAGTCTGTGCTCCAGGCTGAGCTCTTGTGCATTCCTCAAGCCCAGTTTTGCCTTGAGAAGGAAATCAAGAAACATGGAAGCAGGCAGAGTGCGAGGCCCAGGAGCTGTGTGACTTACACACACTGAGCTGTGCTGGAAGGAAGCTCCGTGGCCACATTTCAGGCAGTCTCCATGAGCCACATCTTTTCCCTGGTGACTGGACTTCTCCCTTCTTCATGGTTTGCCATACTCAAGAGATCAGAGTTTCTGCTCCCTGACCGAGGACACAGATGTGCCTCTGTGATCAAGCCAGTCACTAAGTAGGTAGAACAGGCTGCATTCAATTCTCAGATGACTATATGCCTTCAATGACACAATCAGGACCATAATTTTCATAAAAAGCAGCAGAACTGAGCCCAGACATGGAAGAAAATTTTAAGATAAAACTAAATTTTCTTTTAGGAATAATCCCAATATTGAATAGTTGCTCAAATCTCTAGCAAACCTCACCCTACTGCCCTCATTTCCTGTCTGCTTACTGTGGTGCGTGCCTGCCACAGCCAAAGAAACCAGAGTCACTAAATCTATTCCTTGAAGTTCAGGATGAAGAGCTCTGTTTTCCATCTACCTGTTTATGTACTCAAGCAGCTTTTCATTTTTTCTCAGTTATTCCCACGCACTAGGAACTTGGGGACACTTTCAGCCATGCTCCTGGCCCAAAATAAGCCTGTAGATTATGGAAAGATATTAGCATGCTTTGAAATCCAGACTCAGAGTGATACATCAACCACAATAAGGCTTCTTTTCAGTTTTCTGCCACAATTACTTTAATATTCCTTTGATACTCTGACAGAACAGATATTTGCCAGAGTATTAGCACCAGGGACAGATGCAACCTCGTGTAAATTGAGAGGAGGCAGATGCAGTCTACAAAGCATGCCAACCAATGTTGGACCAATGTACCTGCTAGTAGAGGTCTAAAATCTCCTCCATCCCCTTTCTGCTCTTCTTGCATTTTAAGATAAGTCCTTCTGATGAGCTCTGAGGGTAATGTTACAGAGCTCTGCAAATCTGCTACTTCTGCAGTCCTTGTAATGAATGATGAATTAACAGGTAGCCTGGGAAGAGCCATTACAATGGCATTCTTAGCTATAGCTGCTGAATCCTAAATTCGGTTTTACCTTTGCTTTCACCTGTAAAGGCAGATGCACTGTGAAGGCTTCTAGTAAACCTTAGATAACTTCATTTTGCTTACTGTGAGATCCCAGTGCTGCACCCCAAGAAGAGAATAATGCAATATGTATGTACCGTACGCATGCACAGCATCTAATTATAGTAGCACTTTTCTTGTTAATACTTTCTGACCCTGTAGGTTATTTTCCCTGGAATGATGCTTACAAATTCCCTTCCTCCTTGCCACTGTCCTCTTATGCTGACAAGAGCTGAGAAAAGCTCCTGCTGTGTGCAGAATGCTAATAATTGCCCGAGTTATCAAAACAGATGCAGACAAAAGAAATCAGCATCATCAGAATATCTCTATGATGCAGGAAGGAAGTATTCTGAGCTCTGCCTGAATGAATGGGCCAAGCTAAGAGCTAGCTAGTGCCTGAGAATTACACTAATGTGATGTGACATTTGCTTAAAGCCAAGTCCTTCTCTTAATGAGTTTCTGAGTTCTCACAGCAAAGTCACAGCTACCGTTCAAGGTTCAGAAAATCTGCAGATGGCAGGTCAGAATAATAGCAAAAGTGAAAAGAAAGAACAGTGAAATGCCAGGGAAAAGGAAATCAGAGCAAGCGAAGTATAACTTTGCAGGGGTTTTGCATTCAAAGGAGACTATAGGAGCGTGTCTCTGCAGACACATCTCAGGCAAGCTGACTTAGTCATCTGGACCACCACTTCACTTGAAACATGTCATTGGTCCCCATGCTTTACTGCTTAGCTGGATCAGGGAGCATCCATTTCTCTGTGCAGTAAGGGGAGACTGATATCCTCCAACACTAGTCATTTAACCAAGCAATCTTTTAACAGCAGCCATCAGACATTTAGAGAGCATCACATCAATATGGACAGTGCAGATTTTCAGGAGTCAGATATCCAAGGAATCAAGCAAAATGAAAATGTTTATTTACCTATTCATTGCCTTTCTTAAACATTCTGTGTTTTCTTGTCTCAGATTATACACTTTACACCACACTAGTCTCATCATTTTTCTGTCTTGCTCCAGACATAGCTGCATTCGTGTTTATGGATTTTAAAATAAAATAGTTAATTCAGATCTCTGTTAGCTGGGTTGATTCAGAAGAAATGGCTGCCAAAACCACATCGTTCCTATGCTAGTTATTAAAAACTCTAGCAACCCCTGAGCTCTGCTGTTGTCTCTCCCCAGTGGCCACACTGATAGCTGGCTGGGCCACTGTCCCCCAGCCTGCAGAGCCTCCCAGGAGTAAGGGAGGGAAGACCAGAAACAGTCCTTGCTGATCTCAGCCCCACTGTCATTATCACCAAGTTCCTTGTCCTGCTTCAGTATAAACTGATACTAGTTTGACAGCTCTTTACTTCTTAAATGTGTAAAATGGCTTTATAAAGCCATTTTGAGGATTAAAACCCCTCACCCCCTCCCCGCTTAAGGATTTAGCCAGACACTGTCAAGGTATCTGAAATCCCCTTCCCTTCACATATCACCAATTGATGATGAGACTATTACTGTATTATTTTAATTTTCTTTCCCCTCTTTGGATTACTTATGCATTTCTGTTAGTCCAAGATCACTCCCTCTGATATGATGACACCATGGGGGGGAAGAAAAAAGTGATTGTGTTTGCACTTGCAAATGTATAATATATACCAATAAAAGAAACACTGTCAAAAGTAGACACAGAATTTAGATATAGATTCAGAGATTAAGAGTGAAAAAAATTTACACTGGACCTGATAACCCTACGTGACCCACTTTACCCATGACTTGTAACCATCAGGCTCCTGACTGCAAATAAATTAAAGTGAAGCAAATTCATACATTTTATAAAAACTATGTGAAGCTCTTGCTACAGCCACCTGAAACTGTACATTTGCATTTTCCCGTCTGCAGATAGCCTCGCTTTTGCACTCATTTATTGGATACCAATAAGCATATAGCTTGTCCAGACTGCAACAAGCTGGTCTACAGAGTTTCCTGAGCCTCTGCAGAAACTTGGAACCACGTAGCACTTAAAGAACCTGAGAAACCAAGGCAAGGCTAAGCAAGCTGTTTCATTTGTGGTTTCCAATTCTCTGCTCTGACTACTGGAAGGGGTCCAGCAGACGTGCCCCCCACCAAGCATTTCAGACTTGGCTGCCTTGCAGGCACACAACAGATGACTCCATTTTCCAAGGCAATGTTAAAGAAATGTCGTTATAGGCCCTGATGCATCTTTAACACCAGGGCTTGCCTTCAGCCAAGTGAAGGGCCTCCTAATTACACATCTCTACATTCATTCTTCTCCTCTTCTCCTGTAACAAAAGAGGGACTAGGAAATGCTTTCTCACTTTAAAGGAAAATCTGATTTTCATATAAGGTGGACTAATTAATTTGTTATTCACACAGCACTTTGAAAACAGATATAAGAGCTTAAGGGGGTTTGTAATTAAAAAGTGCAATATAAAGGTGATGCCACTAAAATTCAGTTTAGCACTTGCCAAATACTTTTGCCTAAAATACATGCTAGAAGCACATATGCTGTCCCACCTGTCTCATCAAAATAAGGGCTGACTTATAGTAATGCTAATGCACATCTTCATGGCAATCATTCAATTTAAAGTCATCTGACCTGACGAGGGAGGGTGCAACAGGTCCAAAAGGAATTGTGGCCCTGTGTTGTGTGTCTGAGGCCATAAACCAACCTGCACAGGAGAGGTGTGAAGATCTCCCTGAATCCTACTTGACAGTAAAAAAGCCTGTCATTGCTTTCAACATACAGCATCTCGGGCAGCTCAAGGGTTTGTGATGGTCACCAATGGCACTCATGGAAAATCGACACAATAGTCCTCTTCTGAGCCATGTTAACTGAATAAACCAAAATATGCAAAAGCCCCAAGGAAAACCCAATCTTTTAAAATATTACAGTTCACATTTAGGAATAAAACAGATTTTGGTTTTGAAGTCATTCAAAGTGAGATAGTAAAGAAGCATCATTTTATGTCTTAGTATCTCAAGCTGTGCTTCAGACATTTATTCCTTTTTAGTACCCAAACCATGAATCTTAATATATTCAAGTCAGTGTGTCATTTTTAGATAATTTCAAGTCTAAACTATTTGACTTATATTAAACTATACATCTCAGATCTTGACTATTCAGTACAATCTTCAGACAAAGTGCTATTCACATATCTCATTCAGTGGGTAATGTAAAAAAGAACTTGCATTAGCTTCCAAGAGCTTCAAATTACTTGGGCAATTTCTGGACCATAGGAAAAAGCAAAATTTGCCAAATTAATGATAATTGTGAATAATTGCCCTTGTTCTGCCAGAAATACAGTGGCAAAAATTGCCCAAACCCACAAGCAAGATGTAAAAAGTGTACGTGCTGCCTGGGTTGTGCTCCGATATGTGACACTGTTTATCTGACAGTTTTCACAGACACTAAACAAATTCAGAATAGGGAAGTTTAAAAAAACAAAAACAAAAAAACAAAACAAAACAAACAAACAAAAAAAAGAAAATGAGGTAACTGCTGACAAGTTTTGTAAGTTAAAAAAAAAAGAGAGGAAAACCAGCTCTCCAGTGCATGTGTTAAACAATACTTATGTTACTTCAAAATTAACAACAAGAGATTAAAAATCAGCTTTAGAGGGCATAAGGTGTATTTTTTCCTAGTTAGTACCTCACATGACTGAGCTGTAGCTCAAGTCTTTATACAAGTGGTAGACAAAACCTACAGAAACTAAACTTGCTCTCATGTCAGAGGATATTTATGTTGGGAAATAGTGAAAAAAAGACAGCCTAGAGCAGCTTCTTTATTCAGTGCCATGTTGTCAGATCATCACACTGCATAGCTCCACTGATGCAACAGTGGAATTACACTGTATTTTCACAGGTACTTCTGAAAGCCCAATCTAGCCAGAGATGAGCTCCTCTCACCACCTCTGCCCCTCAGAAGGGAAACTACACAAGCATCTCCTTTTCAATTACTTTACAGGGGAAGATACTCCTGCAAGAGCACAAAGCCCCTTCTAGCCACTAGTAAGCTTACACATCAGCACTCTAGCTTTTCAGGGACCATCTACCCTAAATATCATGATTTTCACAATTTTTCCTGTCTTGAAAAAACCCTCCATGTGCTGAAATTTATGAACATACACATTCATCTGATTTTCCTTCATATATTTAATTGCCCAACTAAGTTAGAAAAGCAGATCATGTTGAACGAGATGTGTTCATCAAAGTGGTTTAAAGCACAAGCCACTTACTTTATTCATTCTCACAAGTTTTGCTTCCAAGAAACTGATGTTTTCCCATTTACACACAGAGAGTGAGTTCCGAGGTCACACAAAACATGCCAGTAATTGACATTCCAGTAGGTATAAACCATTATTAACATTCATAGCTCAGCCTAACAGAAAATGGTAAGCATGACATAACTATTAAAAGTGTAGGAACCACAAAACATCATTAAACCAGTACAAGCATTACATACCCTAATTTTCTGCTTTTCTTGTTATAAGACATTACTTTCTTCAAAGTTGAAAAGTGTGGTAGCTCTTTGAAGTCCTGACAGTCACTATTCTTAAAAATTTTTCTGCTCCTTTTTCTAATTGCTTTTTTGTTCATGAAAAGTCAATTAAAAATCCCACAGATCACATTACCAGCATTTCTAGCTTATCTAGCCAGTCCAGGGAAACTGGATTTTGTGTCACTCTCTTTTATTGTTTGCCTGCCATTCATTGTTTGAAACAAAGTCTAGTAAACCCAGCAATTCAAAGGAGAGACAACTGTGACTATCAATTCGTCTGGCCTTATTGTTCCACCTCAGCTTTTATGTATCACTACATCTTCTGCACCTTTAATGTCCAGGCACACTTTTACAAACCAACTACGTTGCAAAAGTAATGCTCCTGAAATAAAAGCATTACAACAGCTATTTCCTCCAAATTATTTTTTTTTGTAATGTAAAGCTGGCAATTCTTGAGGAAAAGAGAACTTTCACCTCAATACTTTCTGATAGTCAAAATAGTATGATTTTTAAAAAATTTTCTCTATGAAACACCAGCATTTCCATGAATACATGATGGAAGAATTCAAACCTGGATGTTTATATAACCCTATAATTTTTGTTATTCCTGATTTTTTTCCTGGACATGTGCAGTCATGAAAAAAACAAGAAACAAACAAAAAAACATTGGTTTTGTGCATAGATACACCTGTTGATTGCTAAAGAAATTTTTTTAAGAAGAAATTCAAATAGTGCCAAAGAACAGATTTTTGGTGAGGCTGCTCTTTCCAGGTTCTCGTGAGAATATGAAAAAAAACTTATAAAAGCATTCTTCCATTTTGCTTCCTGTTTTAGTTGGAACAGCCAACTCAATCTAAATGCAAAAATGAAATTAATCTCTGTCCAAAGGAGTTAGTGATCTATTATTCTGTCTACTAAGAAACATTACCTACAAACTCTAAAAAGCTTTAAGAAACAAGGCCTAATAAAATAGTTCCTCTGAACATTTAATTGGTGACAAAAATATATTCAACATCAACAGCAAATGTAACAAACACAAAAATATTTTCAAAATGAAACCTACTGACTTTCTGATTCTAACTTCCTTAAAAATCTTTTCAATTTTATTTGAAATTAAATTCCCACCATTAAAGTATATCATATAAAGAAATGCTATGTTTCCTGATGAATGAACTTTGTCTGTTTTTATGAGGTATATTAAACACTTTTCATGCGGAAAAGTTTTGAAAACATTCCTTAATGTCTTCTGAAAAAGTGTCAATTATTCAGAAAGATACAGAGTGAATTTTCTCTGATTTTGTTAGCCTCAAGTGAACTTGAGCACTGCCAGAGTGCAAGTTAATAAATAAAGAAAACGTGACTGAAAAGGGAAGCTGGACATTTTTTTTCCCAATCAAAACAAAAAGAAAAGTTTATTTTAAAACCTTTTTAGGATGTAGGAAGCAAACAGGGTCTACCTCTGCTTTCAGCCACAATTATGTTGTTTCCACTAGTGGAAAAAGGGGAGAAGAACTTTCTTTTAAATACTTAAAATCAATTATTTCTTTGAAAAGTAGAGTTTGCATGTTCTTTTCAACTTTAAGAGTGATCTGTTTCAAGAAAAGACAAAAAACTGCAACCAACCAACCACAACAACAAACCAATAAACCAAAACTATACACATATCACCTTCACCCTTTCCATAGCACCGAAACCCTTTCATACCTTTTGGGAAGGCAAAGGCTTCTCGGGATGAAGGTGTTACACGAGGCAAAGGAGAAGCCCCACTGCTGGCCGTTTCAGTCCTACAAATGAGAGTCGGGGTTTGTTGCAGGTGAAACCTCTTATAGAATGACAGGCTTCCCAGCGTGCCCTCTGACCAACTCCTTTTAGCACAGGTGAGTATCTGTAATTAAAACAAGGACAATTAAAATGCCCATTTAGGGTATGGCCTTATTCCTTCTCCACTGAGATCTGATGCAAGGGCCTGGGCATCTGCTGCCTCTCAGCAGCTCTGCAACGCTGATGTCAAAACCAAGATGCTGGTGTGAAAAGGCAAGAATGTGATAATCTATTTGAATTGCTGCCTAAAGCTTGTAATTTCTACTCCTGATCTTGCAGAGAAATCCATGCCATTGGAGTTCACCCCTTAAGGAGAGCATATTGCAGGAGGGGCAAACTAATTCCTGCCATTTTCTCTTCTCTAAACATCAGTGACATCTTTCCCTTCATTCATATCTCTAGAAACATTTTTTTTTTTGCCAGCTTTCTTCAAGAACACATTTTAAGACATCCAAACAAACATCCACGCTTTCTTCCCACCCCACCCCACTGAAGGCTGATGCTCTTATTAAGGGAGGTGTTTGTGAGCACCTCCTCTTCTGCTGTATGGCTGCAACCTCTCAGCACAGCCCTACACTGCCTGCCCGGGAGTGCCTGGTTTCCAGAGCAGCATGCAGCAGAAATAGAGACACATCTTCCTACTCAGTAGGGGCTTCTATATTGCACTGGCAAGCTGTATTTGCAAGTCAGACTATGCTCTCTGACTTGTACATTTTATGATCTTTTTGTTGTTGTTGTTTTATTCCCACAGAGAATCTGGAAAATAACGGGTGAATTTCCTCCAGCCTCTGCTATACTTAGGGCTCATGTGTGCTGGAGACATCAGCTGTTAGTTAAGGCTGCCTAATTTTATGCTGCATAATGACCTTACAGCAGAGGAATGGGATCCACTCAGAATTCCTTGTAGTGCTCTTACAAATTTCATTTGCTTGTAAATTTAGGGAAGCAGTGGATGTACTAGATGCCAAAGTGCTCTGTGCCACTGCATATCTTTGCTACAATCAACAGCAGAGGTGTCCATTTCTGCCTGCCCAGGCTCAGTAGAAAGAGAGAAATCAAATGTGGTTTTGCCATTATCTCTCCCAGCTCTCCCCCCAGTTGTTAAACAAATGTGATTTCTAGCCACAAAATAGAGACAAAACACAGGTGTAGCAGTTTTGCAGTTTCTAAAAAAGCAGTTTGCAGCCATCCCTTGGAATAGCCTCCCTTGCTTATGAGCATGGCAGAGTAAATAAGCCAGCTGTTTTGATGATGAGTTTTAGTTCCCTACAAAACCCAGTCTGCTGGGCTGGCAAAATCTGCTTGTCACCTGTCTCCAGTGTGTTTTTCCTTTCCTCCATGGCTTTTCCATGTGCAATTACTTCGTCTAGGTTTTCAAGGTGTGGATTCACACAAAAAGTGCACAAGTAATTAGTGCAATGCCCTTATTCAGCTGTGTGAGGGCCCCGGGAGCTCTCTCACCTTCACCTGTGTTTTCACCAACACCTGTGACATCAACCCCTCCCTACAGTCTGAAGAATAGAGGAGGAGTTTTCTGTTGCTCCCATGCTAAGGGATGGGCAGAAGAAGGCAGAAGTTTAGCCCTGAGGTGCTACACTTTGGGTGAGCAGCCACTGCAGTGAGCACTCCCTGCATCTCGGTGTTGCAAATACATTGCTTGCACCACCCAGAGCAGGCAGAGGAGATGGGTGCCCACAAGCTCCTGGAAAAGAAGGCTCCCTTTTTAGGGCAGCAAAATGAATGCCCTCCAGCTCATCTCACCTCTTGTGGAACATAGCACTAATGCAGACACCTGTGTACACACCAGCATGGAGTAAATGCAGCTGCGGTGGGATGTGGGTTTGATGCTTTCACAGAGCTGGATTCTCCTCTTCTGTACCTCTACAAGCCTTGGGGCACTGTGCAAAGCAATCTGCTGTCGCTGAAAACATGAAGCAAAGGCAGTGATTTGCTGTGCTAAGAGATACAACATTCTAGCTCCCACTTAGACCAGACCTCAGGAACAACTAAAAGCTTCAACAGCTGTCTCTGAGGGAGATAAGACACTGCACATTGCTTTTGCATGTCAGTCACCAAGAGATCAGAGGAGCTGGAAGGCAGAATTTTTCTCCTACCCATACAATCATAGCATTTTGTTCCAGTGTCCATTGCCCATGGATCCACAGCCCTCACACTTTGATTTCATAGGGGTCTTTAGAAACCAGTCCTATTAATGTCTTAGGGACAAATCCTATGCATTTCTGCTACGCTAAGACCTTCAGAGAAGCAACTGTACTTGCTAGTGTTGGCTGTGCCTTCAACTTCCCTATTATCAAACAAGAGATCAATTAACACAGATTTTTGTCACTCTCCAAAATACAAAAGTTTCATAGATCACAGCAGTTTATTCTGTTAGATACTAGTACTTCAACCTTTCCATTACTGCCTGAAGGACAGGCTTTATGAAACCACAATAAAGCTATACTTGTTATTGTAGTTGAGATTTGGAGAAAAGAGAGCTTTGTTCATTCCAAAATGGCATCCACAGAACTGCAGTAGACCAGACATATACTTGAAGACAGATGCAGGGATAGATAATGATATATTCATATAAAAGAATCAAGTAGATCAAATAGTCAATAAAGATGGTATCTCTCAGAGAAGAACTTGTGCTTTCATGCTGAAGATATGAGAAAGGAATTCATAGATCAGGCACGTGAGGAACAAATAACAATGAATTCAGTTTGGAGCTGCAAAGAGCAGCTGTTATGGAAATGGTCTCATCATGGGTGCCCAGTAAAAGTCCAAAGAACATCTGCTTTATGTCTCCTGAACTTAAGAAACACATCAGTGGCTGCTCCCTTGCAGGCAGGAGCAGCTACAAACCTAAAGTCAAGGGAGTGGGAGGAAAGCAAAGAAGCAGCAGGAGTGCGACTGCTTCAGAAATGCTTCCACAGTAGGAGGCCCTAAGCAGACAGGCCCACGTGGTATGTGCTGTCCTTGGAAATGATCAGGTGTCCAACTGAGAAAAGTGTTTTGGGGTGGGCTGTGAAGTCACATCACTGTCTCATACTCTGTAGGATGTGCTAGCCCAGCCTTCTTGGAGAAGGAAAACTGCTTCTTCTTCCAGAGAGAATAAAAACTTCCATGCAATTTTCAAGTCTTAAAACTCTGACCCTGTCCTAGACATGCCTGGAAAGTTCAAGCCTTTCTAGACCTTAGGTGTTCTATAGAAACAATGATCTGTCCTATGGGTGCCAGAAACAACTGTGGCATTTTGTCCAGCAGAAGCTGGAGGATATAAATCATTTCAGCCACAAATACCTGCCAAGTTACATCTGGTGCCGTGTTGGCACTAATCTGAGGCATTTTTTTAACTGGTGACCTACAGGTGAAAATCTCTGCATTCCCCTACCCAGAGCTATCCATTTGTTCAGATTCAATATTTTATGCTCCCTGTGGTGTTGGGGTTCATACAATATTTAATGGGTGGGTACAGTGCTTTTTGGATCACAGCCTATCACGTATTTCTGCAGAAATAATGTAAACCATGACCACATGAAAGATCTAATGTCATGCTTGTAAAATGCATCCTTTTATTGCATTTTAACACAAACCCTATGTAATTAGTTCTAAAACAACATACCTTACTGCAGACTGGTTAAGACAGAGAGTGCTGCAACACCAGTTTGCATTTAATGCTGTTTAAGTCTATGCGAGTGCTGTGGAGTCACCAACCCCAAACTGGTAGGTCATTGCTTGACATTTTGTTTTAACTTTACATACCAAGAAAGGACTTGTAATGGGTCACGGCAAAGTCCATTTCTAGCTCACAAGAAAGGGAGTAACAACTACAGTTGTATTATGGTTACATTTTTTATGTCAAATAAAGAAGGCTGTGGTTCCCATTCAAATTAGCAGGAATACAGCCACTGACCTCAAGTAGAAGCAGAATCAAGAAATGTAGATTTTTAGGAGAAAGCAAAAATCTCTGCAAAAGCAATTTTATGATGCTGTGATTATTCTTTCATGTTCTTATTCCCTTTGTGATTATGATCATCACTAGCTCCAGGCAGCTGAAAAAGGATTTGTTCAACATCATCTATTGGAACCACTTTTGGAGGAAAGGCAAGACTTTGATTGCATTTTTTATTTTACTGTACTGAAAAGCAAGTGCTTCTCTGAAAAGTTTAGATTTTCAGTGAAAGCTATTTTTCCCAATTCAATTTTTTTTTTTCAGCCAGACATTTCAAAATTTTGGGTCTGAGCAAACCAAGATAGCAGATTTATCCAGTGAAATTAAAGTACAAAAGGCCATTAGTATGTGCAAAAAGATAGTTTGAAAAATCCTAACTTTTTTTTTTAAACTATTAAGACAAAAAAAACCAAAACAAAACCACAACAAACCCCTCACATACATCCTGGATACATTTAATTCCTTTTTGTGGGGCACTGTGTCAGAAGACAATCCTGTTGCTGATGTGTCTTTCCCTGTATCTATGTTTGTGCTTGTTTTTGTGTTTCCCTGTTTTTAATTTGCCACAAAAATGACATGTATTTTTGTACTAAGAAGAATTTGGTTTTGGCTTTGGAAAAAGACACCTTATGATTATCATCATGAGACAAAAAAAACCCCCAAATTGTTTCTATTTTCTTGTAAATAATTCAAGAGCTGGATAATGGGAGTGTACAGCTCCACATACAAGGCTATTGCTGGGCATCACAGCGATGGGATACAGCGTTTGTGTGAATCACCACAGATCAGTCACTCGTGGGGGATGTGTTGGTAATGCTGACAAGAGGCTGCCAACAAATGCTGCTTGTACCACGTGGCCATGCAGGGATGAAGTCCGGGGGATAAGTAAGAAAAGGAACAGAAGGGAAAAGCAACAGCTGCTTTACTGTTGGTCCCTGTAAAATCCAGCCTTCATAATATCCCCAAACCAAGAGAGTAGATGAAATTGTGATTATTTTTAATTTGTCACCTTAGTTCA
This sequence comes from Dendrocincla tyrannina, assembly GCA_035047865.1. Taxonomy (NCBI): domain Eukaryota; kingdom Metazoa; phylum Chordata; class Aves; order Passeriformes; family Dendrocolaptidae; genus Dendrocincla; species Dendrocincla tyrannina. The sequence goes on from JAWWMP010000167.1 coordinate 9,023,502, forward strand.
GTTACACCAAAAAACTATTCTCGGCCTTAAGTACTGACAGGTGCTTGCTAGAGTGAAATAGCACATTGTAGGCAAGAGGGCAACCAGGGCAGAATGAATTGCATTGCTTCTCTGATTTGAAGGGACAAAATCTTTTCTTCCAGCATGTTTTAACCCTCTATGGGTAACATTTTACTTGCTATGCTCTATGTAGAGAAAATGTGATGCAATAGTAATTTTCCCTGCTGCTTTATCCATGGGCAGACTCAGTTTTCCAACTGCAAAGCAGCAAACAAAAGAAAAAGCAGTGAGCATCTAAACCCTTGTAGTTAGTAAAGAACATGGTGGCAGAAAGAAAGGAAGGAGTCAAAATCTTCACTTAATTCCAAAACCCCCTACCACTGCTGTCTGGGAAAAAAACCTCACCAAACAAAAAAACCCACTGTCTTGGTGCAGTCACGGAAGGAAATGGCCACAGCACACGTGCTATAACAAACCCAGGGTTTATCCAGTACAGGAACAGGAATAGCACACAATGAAAAGGTACACATTGCATTTGACCACAGTATTTGCTGCTGCAATAGCAAGTGCTAAACATGGAAGAAGATTTTGTCACCCAAAGCAACTGTGGTAGCTAATAACACAGCAGAAGTATGAATGCTGATGCAAATCTTAACTGTAAAAAGCTATCTGCAATCTACAACAGAGATTGAAATACAGAAGAGCTAATGAGGGCCATTAATGGGATGTCATGCCAACCTTCTTCCAATCTTCTCACAAACCTTTCTCAGCCAGACTTTCCATTAGACAGCTGTTCCATCTGGCAGCCTAAACCAGAATTCAGCTCCTGCTTCTGGTGTGGTGACATCAGATCTTGGTTTCCTGTATGAAAAAAATCTTTCTGGGGATCAGTCTGAGGCAAGTAAGCACATAATCTCCCAGGACCTTCCCACAGCCCGCCCCTGGCCAGCCCTTCCAGCAGTCTGGGCAAGATGATGGGGTGCGTGTAAGGGGTGAGGCAGCAGCTCTCTCTGTTATAGCATAAACATCTGCCAGGTTTGCTGCCAGGGATCCCAGCAGCTCCTGTGTTTGGACTGGCAGTAGGGAGGACAAAACTGTCTTGACAGACTTTAGGAGTGTGTCGGCTCCCATCCACTGGAGGCCAGTCCAGGGAAATAAACCGTTAATAATTTCTTAGAGATGCTATGTCCTCAGACAGCAAGGACCCACAGAAGCATACCCATAGGATGATGGCTATTTGATGAGTATTAGCAATGAAGCCATTTGATGGTAAAGAAAACTTAGGTCTCTGAGGACAAAATGTGGTCACAGAACTGTGGAAACTGAGATCTCTTTCCCTTTGCAGTAAAGGATCATGTAATTAAGGCAAGCACTAATTAAAATTTAAATAATTGATAATATTATTACTAAAGAGCTATATATAGCAATGTCAAGAGGCCTAGAAAATCTGGCAGTAATTGAATTAACCATGTCTAAGGAGCAGCACTAAGCAAATTTCTCACACATGTACCCAACACAAACAATGCCCGGCCCAGCGACATCCACAGCACAGGAAATGATGGGGGAGAGAGCAGAATAATGTTAAATAAGGAACAGGGCCACATGGCCTGAAATTGTTCATCAGAGGAGTCACAAGCAACTGAGTTGCATAAAACAAACCTAGTGATTTGTGCCATGCAAAGCAGTGGAACAGATGAGGACTGTAAGGAGAGCAAAGAATATTCTACAACATTTGAAGCAGAATGGGAACTTTAGCTTTGGATTTGAAATGAGCATAAGATCACCCTGTCCATTACTTTAGGTTTTTAATATGTGAATAGTATAAATTGTGTATGACAACCAGCCTACACCAGCAACAAGGTGACATTAATGACTAAATAATTTGGAGGAAGGGAAAGCACAGCAATGGTCAGAGATAGATAATCAAAAGGATGTTGGCTTGGTTTGTCTGCTGATATAGGGAAAGAAGCAGCTGCCAAAGCAGAAAAATTCAACATGCCTCCTGTTGTTTCAAAACCACAGTGGTACTGGCCCAAAGCTAGGAGCTCTCACTGACCCCCAAAGCTCTTGTGTCTCTTGGGACACTCCTCCCCTGTTCAAGAACTGCTTTGCCTGCTCTGTATCCAACAGCTTCTTTCCTATCTTCTAGCATCAGAAATCTGACAGTGAAACCTCTTTCCCTTGATGCAAGGGTCTTCCCCTATCTGACATTCATAAGTGATTATATACGGAAGGAAAGCTCTTGGGAGTGAGGAGAGTACAAAAAATTCTCTTATTGGTGATCATCATGAACAATTTACATGGGAACTTGGAGCAGTGCTGCTCAAACCCAAGTTTCTGTCACTATTAAAAAGAATTACTATTTAATGAGCTGCTGTTTTCATTAATGGTGGGAGATTAAGGCTGCTTGCCACCAGGTGAATACTAATAGAAAATTTTTACGCAAATGAGGCCCTCATTCCTTTAATTTTAATAAAACATGCTTTCTTATTTTCCACTTTGTTAAGCAGAAGCTTCACTGCAGTCTTCTTGCATCAGCAATTAAAAGCATTTGGGCTTACTTTGTACCCTTTCCCTTTAAGTTTTTATTTGGAGAAAAAAGTTTTATGACAAAAAAAAATGAAAGGAAACACCATGGCGAAACAATTAACTGCACAGAAAGCTCCTTTCAGTTTAAATATTCCACTGCAGTGTGTGAACTGCGGGAAAAGCAGGGAAATCAGCCTAGCTCCAAGCAAATGTGAGGCTGACAGGTGAAGCTGATGGTGTGCCTTATGAACAAGTTACTGTGAGAAAAGCTGGAGGGCAGATTTCCAGCACATTAACTGAACCATGGGAACTACCTATGCACATGCCTCCTCTAGAGGTAAATGTGTAGCTTGCCCCCAGGTAAAAATGGATCTTGCCATTTCCAACATACTGAGAGTCATTGGGTTGAAAGAGACACCTGAAGGCAAATAATGAGGTAAATCAGCAGAAGCTTATGAGGGATTCCTCCCAAGGTGTGTTGATGGCAGAAGGTATGTATATACTTGTTTGGAAATCTGAGATATGGACTGAGTCACTCATGATTATTCTGAAGCAGGAACTGGACTTCTAAGTGCTGGGTGGGTGCAGAGAGGATCTCTGAAAGCCACATATGAATTACAGAGTAGGGAAGATGGAATCAGGATGCAAAGAGGAACAGAAGATAGTCAGCTGATAGATTGGACAAAAAAACTGCAGCAGCAGTTTGGGATATAATATATTGGCTGAGAACAAAGACAATAGTGTTGTAGCAATCAAAAATACAAAGAGAACGGCAGAACTTAGAAGAAAGCATGTCAGTTGTTAAGAGGCAAACAGTAGGCCATACCTTAAAGATCTTAGAAAATAAATACCTGCAGGTTCAAGACTTATCTAACATAAAACTATGTCTAATTAAAGTTTACATAACAGGCAGGACGTTGGTATTTTCCATAATAAAACATGAGTAGTAAGGAAGGCTTAAAAGGAGGCGATCAAGAGCTCTCTGTTAGCCATCATCAGCTAGAGCTGATGGATAAGAGACCTGCAAGGGGTGGTAGGTTTTAATTTTGACTGAGTGAATCATATATATTACAGTGGTCAGTCTCAGTCATCTGCATAGGTAGTGTAACTGCATTTATATTGTAGAGGGGGAAAAAGAGAGGATGAAATTCAGAACCTGTTGAAAAATTTGTGAAAATTTGGATGGCTCTAGCAGCACTTCTGTATTGTGCAACACCGCATTCAGCTCTTAACCATCCTGAGCCTAAATGCCATCTTAAAAGGCAGAATTTGTACAACTTCAGCTAAATTAACTGGGATAACAGAAAACATACGATGAGGGTTTTTTTCTTCAATTTTGAGTGTAATTACAATCCCCTTTAGCCCATCTCTTCCTCATAGCTGCGGTACGTAATTGTATTATTCCAAAGTCAAAACATAATAATTTATAATCAATTAAAAAACTCAGAGGTTTTTTTTTTTTTCAAATGCATGTATTCCAGAAACAATTACATTTTGCTTTAAAAGCAAGAGCACTCAGTGCTCTGCTTATTATTGGTGCTCAGAGTACAACAATCATGTGTTATTCGGGATACTTAATGTCTGAATAGGTGCCTGGAAAATTGCTGTGAACATTTTCTTGTGCAATTATTGACAGACTGCTTAAATGTTGAGTCCAATAAATGGAATGGCATTGTGACATAGTTTGTACTATTTATAAGAAAATATAAACAGCTTTATATACTGTCCATCTCATGCTGTACAAAGTCCTTAGACTATGCAGTTATTATCAACAGGTAGCCATATTTTTCATTTTATAATAAAGCTAAAAGGAACAAGTCATGAATGAATGACTAGAGAACAATTACAATTACTGACATTTTTAATTATACAGCACTGGTTGGTAACTTACAGCCTTCTTAATTACAGGTGTTGTTTTTCTTGTTTAATTCTTCTCAGTATTAATTCTTTAATCCAGCTGACTGCTACACTGCATCTACAGCCAGAAGAGGCTGCACAGAGTGGGAAATACCAGGAGGAATGGAAACATGGTTGTTTTTTTTTTTTTTTGTAGGACTGCAAGCTTAAAACCTTAAAAATACTTCCAATAAAGTTCAGAAGCTTTTTCTCCTCCTTGCAGATTACAGAAACCAATAGATCCAAAAGAGGAACAGGAGATGAATTTAGCTAGTTTATTTGAACTTGGCTTGCATCCATGTGCTTTCCTTCTCCTTCTGTATTGCATAGGGACAGCCACGACTATTTAAAAGAAGTATCACACTGGGCTGTAATGGATGCCTTTCTTTCTAATTTTTGGAGAGGAGCCTATTGCTTCAGTAGCAGCTCCAGTGGAAGATGTAATAGAAGACCTGCATGATTTTTCTAGTAAGGAGATTTTTTTGTGCACTTTGGATCCATTAGTATTTACAAATAAGTCAAATGTGCAGAGGGAAGTTTCTCCTCAAATTCCATATGTGCTCTGAATACAGAAAGCTGCTCGGATCATAGTCTGAATGTCTGGCTTAGATTTTCAAAGGAAATACCCTTGCACAGACATAATTTGACAGATCCTTGCCCTATTCCCTTGAAGTTTAACTGGAAACTACAGTAGCTGCATTTACATAAACACACAAATTGGTCGAAGTGGAATGTTCATTCAGTTTTACTGTACCACATGTAGCAACCAATCAGTTCAAGAGGAAGAAGCACAGAAGAACATAACACTGCTCATTCTACATTGATGAACTAGTGCAGAGCAGTGACACTCCAGCCTTACTTTTATTTACAGGGTCCTCCATAACTGAACCCAGACCCACACAACCTGAGAGACAGGGACACAGTGTTAATTCAATACTTAACTTTTTTTTCCCCTACAGATTTGCATTTTGTCCAAAGGTTCAGAGCTTCTTCTAACAACCTTGCTCTTTGTTTCAAAAATCCTTCAGAATATCTGCAAGCAAAACTTTACAGCAGCTTTTGAAGTTTTCCTTAATTTCCAGAGCTGATCAGGAGGGAAGCTGACCCTGCAGGTATTAACTAGCAATTTGAATTAAAATGCCTCATTTGAAGAAATTGCTCCATGGATGAATGGTTACCTTGCAGGAAGACAAAAATAAACTAAAGGACTATTGAGCTGGCATATGTTTGGGACCTGCAATAGAAGATGCCTGGGAATAACTGCAAAAAATAGCAAAAATAAACCTACTTTGCAAAGCGGCAGGATGAACAACAGACATATCCATGCTTTAATTCCAGGTACACTGGGACAAGAATCTTTCTTCCTTAGTGGAGAGAGCTGTGAGAACCTTTGCTTTATTTTAAATTCACAGGCTTCAAGATGAAGGCTTGAGACCATTTTAACATGAAGACTAAAAGCGAAGCAAAGAAAGAATAATAGTCACATGGTTTGATTTTCCTCATTCTAATACAGTTTCCCCTTTTCACTACAACAATGAGGTACACAATGAGGAGGGGACAATAGCCAGACTGTTTTTCAACAAATTTACAACTTAAGTACACAAGGCACACAAAGTGGAAAAGGAAATAGTTAATTTCCATTTTGAAGGATGGTTAATTCAGGGACTAAAGAGACTCAGTGATTTGTTCAGAAGAATCCTCGGCTATAGAGCAGGAAAATACTCCAGAAATCTCATGCTCATCCTATCTTTCTCCATAATTAATAATACTATCCTGTTTAAAATTTTAAAATTAGTTTTCAAGAGCACCTGCCCAATATCTTGGCTTCCATCTATTTTTAACATACACGTAAAACAAAGCAGTTTCAACACTGAAATGGGAATGAAATCCTTCACCAAGAAGGGTTGCTGGGAAACAATTACAGAACTACCTTTTAGGTACCTTCTACTAAGCTTGTCAGATCCCCATTTGTGGGGCTCATGGGTCAAGGAAAGCCCTATAATGTCATTTCAGATCTGTATCTTACTTGAGCTCTGCTCCCCAAAAGTAGCTTCTAAAGCGAAGTAGTTGCTCAGAGATCTGATTCATGGAGAAGGATACTTTGGGATGGCATAACCCATGGGTGTGCTCTTAAAAAACAGTGCATGGTCTAACTCTGCTGCAACGAGTATTAAAGGAAGTTCTGCAGCTTTTACAACAAATGCTTCTGAAAGCCATAACTTGCTTGTAGTCACATAACTCTGCCCTCATGAGAAAAAACCCCAATGAATGCCTAAGTGAATCTTCCTGATAAGCTTATTTTTGTCAGGTAATTAGGACCTTTAGCAAATTTCTCACGTGCTCAGGTTATAAATGTCATTTATTTCATAAGCCCTTTTTCAAGTAATTCTAAAGAGATGCCATGGAGAAGGTGGATGGTGAGGAGACAGTAGAATAGAAAAAGCTGACAGCTTCTGAAGGGTAAGGGCAGGGAGTTGAGTGCTACAGACAGGAAACCTAGGAGAGAGGAGGGAGGGAGGGCCAGAGAAAGAAAAATTGCAAAGCAAGAGGGATGTAGTGGAGGGAAATGGAGAAGAGACAAAACATGACATGGAAATGGAGTAAATAGTAAGACAGCAAATTTATGCCCAGTAGCCCTTCCCATATTAGCCATCAAAAGGAGTTGCTTCAAGTTCTACAGCTTCACATTAGCCTTGCCTATAACCATCATGCTCATTTTTAAACACAAGGCACTATTTCCCTTTCCCCTCCCCACCCTCATTTTGACTTTTCCACTCCAAGTGATTGCTGTCCAGGTTAGGACTGCCTCTTTACAGCGCTCACAGTGGCCTCAGTCTCAGTGCCTCTAAATACTAGTGGGAGACAAACTGTAGTAAATAGGAGAGAAAGACAAGAGAGAACTCATAGGCCCAGGTTATTTCCCATCCATATATATCATGTCTTTTTTTTTAATAATGCATTAATCCATTAAATAGGGATTTAAGAAAAAGAAATGCTCCCACTCTTTTTAAAGCAGTTTACCGAACTTACTTTTTTTTTTATCTGACCATTTCATTGCTCTTTTTATGGTTCTTTCACCACCTATAAAACTCAAACATTTTTAATAAAACACTTGAGTTCCAGCAAACAGGTTTTTATCTCCTTAATGAATAAAAATGTCTCTAATCCACTTTACAAAACTTAAAATAAAGCCTATAAATGTACTGTGGGTGTTTGATGATGTTTGTCTGCTTTATTAGTCATGTGATACAGCACTGTAATGCTTTTTCACCTTGGGTTTTAAAGTACACTCCCTGGACCTTAATTGCTTGATGACAGGTTTGGGATTGCAGTGCTTCTCCCCCTCCTTCCTGCCTGGCAGACGTTCACCAACCTGAATGCTTTGGCAAATAGTTTGAGCCCAATGTTTTTGGAAGGGAGACATCATCAAAATCAGGAGTGTATGTCTCTGAGCATTACTGCCATGCCCAACAGCATCATGAATGTACCAATCCTACAAGATCCTAAAGCAGGCGTGTCCTGAGCTGCAGCTGAATGCTTACAGCCAGCTTTGCACTTCACCAACCCTTGAGCTTATCAGTCACCATAAAACACACCATAAAATCTAAGTCAATGCTGGCCGCCTGAGGTCCCTCAGGGCTCACCCAGCCACCACACTCTGGTGTCCCAAGCTTGGCACCTGGTGGTGGCAGTGAGGAACTTGCTGTGGGATGTCTGCCCTTCCCAAGGGTTCCCACACCTCTGCAGGATGAATGGACACACTCCTCTTAACAGGCAGGAACTTGGGTACTGGGTATGATGCTTCTTACATGTTCAGTCTTAAGCTCTCCACTCTGTAAATCAGAGCCACTGTTTTGAAATATTTTTCTTTGAAAAAAGTAAACAACAACAACAAAAAACCCCCATGATCTCTTGTATAGGTTGGAAAGGAAGACTGGACCTTCACCAACCTTACGTATTGCCTTTTTTTTTTCCCCCTCAGAAAACAGATCAAAGCTGTTCTACAAAATACGAAAGTCCAAGGCAGCAGAGTAGAAATATTGTGCCAAAATCAGCTAACTTTGCATTGAGGGGGACGTTGTGGTTCAGCAGTTGTGCACCAATGCTCTGCATGTGCCCACACCTCACCCTCCGGGCAGCCAGCTCACAGTGTGCTCTAGAAATGACTTCTGTGGGCATTGCTCAGCTCTTATCCCACTCAGTGAGAAAAACATGCTGTGTGCCCTTGGAGCCAGGACCTAAGTAATAGGGCTCCATTATCATTGTAGCATGTATTTTGAAAGACAGCCTGAAGCCTTAAAGAAATGTTGACTTCTATCTTGAGGGCAGAAGGAACACACAGTAAGTACCACCGAATGAATTATTAACTGCTTAGGTAAAGAATGAGGCCAATTTCATCTTGAACTCTACCAGGATCCCTCAGGACTCTCCATAAGATATTCATAAGTTGGCTGTCTGATTTTGGAGCCCTAATATACTTGCAGAGTTAACAAAGTGAAATCTAAAGATATTGTTACAAGGAAAAAATTGATGCTGTGAGATGCAAACATTGCTATTCATTTTACTGCCTACATGGAAACAGTGCTTCTGTGATACAAAATAAGCAGAGCATCATTTTGATCAGTCAAAAATGAGGGAACTATCAGGAAAACCTAAACTAAAGGAAATGGAGAAAGAAGTTACATTTTGCCACTCCCCATGAAACAAGTGGGGGCAGTGATATATTTTTTAGTTTAGTTTTAGTCTTAACATGCATTTCATCAAGCTGCCATAGAAATACTGAGTTTTTCTCTCTCTTTGATTTTCTCCCCTCTACAGAATCTCTGTGTAAATCTCCAGTTTTAGCTGCCTTGGGGACAAAGTCACAGGACTGAGGAATGGTATATTGCCTAAGAAAGGTAGTGCATCATGAAAGCAAATGTATCTAACGCCCTGCTGAGCCCTTGGTTACCGGTTACAAATGTGCAGTGATGCTAGGCCAGAGTTTACTGATGGGTCCTGCCCATGGCGAGTTCTCCCCTGTTTCCCTCAAGCTTATGCACAGCTTTAGCACGGCAGTACTATCCACGCAGTTGGAAAGAGGGGACCACAGTCCTCTCATTCTCCTCCTCACAAATTAAATGTCCCACAATTTGCTACACTCAAGTTTAGTAGATTTTTTGTGTTTGTTGACAACAATTTCCACCTGCAGGAAAAAAAGACAGTTCTACTGAGTGTGATAGCTGATTGCACTCAGGCCATCTGCATGCTCTTCCTCCCAATTTTATCCCCTTCTTGCTGGATTTGAGCTTGCTAAAGCTTGTCCAGTTTGAAGCTGATATCTGGTAAGCGCTATGCAAGCATAAAAATGATTTTTGTGTGGTACAGAAAAGAAGCAAGCACATATTCTGCAAGTCAGTGGTAGTTCTCCCTGCTTTGTGGAGTCATAGAACACTTCAGGATCTTCCAGCACGTACCAGGTGCAAAGAAAAATGCCAGCAAAGAAAAACTAACCAATCCAAATGGAGAAGATGGAACACTTTTATTCAAGTCTGCCACCAGTGGCAGATGGACTACAGAGAAATACAGCAATACTTCTTGTTCAGTGTTGTGAAGACAAAAACCTTTCCCCGTTTGTGGCCACAGAGGTGGGGCCTGTTTGGCTATGAGTGCATTAGCATGCTATCAAAGCAGCTGTCACCTTCCAACATTAATATTTTTTCATTACGCCAACACAAAACAAAGCCAAAAGCAACAACCGTTGGCCATCAGCCAGGACTGACCAGAAGACTGAATATGTCTCATGATCCATTCCTGGTGATCAGCTGTTTAGCCACCCCAATCAGCTCAAGATACTCCACAGCAACTCAGCTTGAAATGTGCCTGAGGGGGTTCATGGTCTCATTTTGTGGACACAGGTTACTGCTCTGTGTATTGCCAGCCCAGGATCTTTCAGTAGCATTAAGTTGAAAAGAAAATATTTCCCACTGTTCCTAAGTACCTGATAGGAACAGCTCTGTGGAAGGAAGGGAAGATTAAGAAAAATCAAGAGACTTTATACGTAAACGATCAAGAGAAAACATACCACACAACATGAGAGATTTTGCCTCTGGAGCCAGAAGAGGCTAGGTCAAACACCACAGAAACATTCCCAAGAGGGTAAAAGGAACTGAAGCAGGCAGTTATATTGTAAATAACCTCAGTTCTATTTATAGAAGGAAGGTGGAATTCAGTTCCCAGTCACACACACAGAAAACCCAAGCCCACAGACCTCTCCAGCTCTGTTCCACAGTCCAGAGAGATGAGGCATAAACAGGACCAATGAGGAAGAAAAGAAGAGAGGGGGACTTCACATGAAAAAGATTTGCTCTGTGTCTGAGGAGGCTCTATATTGATCAGAGCAGAACAAAGAGAATCACATCTCATGACAGCAGAAGTAAAAGTGAAAAGATTTTGCCACAAAGCAAAAATGAGGAGGCCTGTCTATCATCCCTGGCCCAGTGGGAGAAGTCAAATGTTTCAGCTAGCAGTAAAATTCAACTCAATTAAAGAAGGACCCTAGGCAGTGGCAATGCATTCTGGAAGTTATCCACAGGGACTTACTGGGTTTTCAGGTTCACCTCTAGCACTCTTTGCTTATTGTGGAGAAATATTTGCGTGCTCTTCAGTGTACCTATAGCATTTACTAAGCAATTATTACCACAGACTTCATCTAATTCCTTCAGATCTCCAGTTGCTTAGAGAAGTCACAAAGGATCGTCCCCCTACCCGTGAGCTGCCTTAGAGCAGACCAATATTCCAAGATGACACACCAGACACTTGGTCTGGTTGCTGTATCTTATGGAAATTACTTAAGGTAGGCAGATTGCTAATCTGGGAAAAGGAAAATAACTTACAAAGAGTTTTTCAATAGGCTACTTTTAGGACTCCTAACATTGTAACACAACCCTAAACAACATGCGCTACAGGTGAGGACTCTCTCACATGCTAGAGTGGTACATTCAACCTTTAATGAGACTATTCTAGAAGTTGTCTGGCCATTTTGACCATATGGTTTTGCAGCCTACAAAGAATGCTTCTATCAAAGAGTCCATTTGAATAATCCTGAAACACTTATCTACATCTTTACAAGTATAGCAAGGAAAAAAGGTATAATTTACAGTAAAATGGTAGTTGTAAAGGATAAACAGTTGGTTTATCACTCTCACAATGGGAGTGATAAACCAACTGTTATTACTTGATGCTTCTTAGCAGTAAAAAAAAAAAACAAACATTTCTCACATTAACTTGAGCACTTCTTTTAATAAAACAAGTAACCAGAAGTAGATTCATCTGCTTTTATAGCTGCCAAACTCCCCACATATAAATAATGAATCTCTCCTAATACAGCAAGGATACACACAAGTTTATAATGACCTAATATAACAGGATAATAATAATAACAGTCCAATAACAATACTAAAATAATATTAAGAGCCATCCGGTGCTTTTCATTATCTCTTGCCTGATCTCAGTCCTCTATTCATCAGTGGAAATTTTGGCCAAATGGAAATTTGTTTTGGTAATACTAGAAAAGCATTCATCATTGATGAGGAAGAGTAGAATAAATTTGAGACTGTATTTTTAAAGAATTAATATAAGTAATACTAGCTTGTAATAACAAATGTTGGGTTTAGACTGCCATAGATTCAGTAATTTGCCTCCCTGTTGAGTGGGATTTATTAAGGTTATTTAACCTGGGAAGACTCAAGCAGGCATTCAAACTACTATCCTCATTCTGTTCCCACAAACTCATATTTCAGATTTTGAATTAAATCCAAAACAACCTCCTTGGTGTTGGTGGGGTAAAAAATCACTTTAGTCTCTGAGATGCAGCACTGCTGTGAAGCAAACAAAACAAACAGAAATCCACTCATATGAGCAGATGAGAAATGCAGCATTTCTGCAGAAATTGTAAAATTTCTGTAGAATTATATGGGAGGAATTAAAAGCAAGGACATTTCTATAACAGTCATGGAAATTTGTGACCATAAATTAAAACAAATACGAAGTAACATGCAAAAAAATGAGAGCAGCTTACTTACCACCCCCAATACAGGTTAGAGCTACTGCATGGCATGAGTTTCACTACATGAGTTCATTGCTGAAAGCACAGAAATATCTCCTAGACATTACCACTGGGAAAGGCATTAAGCTTCCAGCCACATTTTGGCACAGCTTATCATGAACAAATTAAATCTTTCCTTCGTAGAGTGGATATTTTATCATTATGATTTGGCCCAGAATTCCTGGGAAGGAGAGGGAAGGAATTTGGCCCTTTTAGTAGCTCCAGACCAGTCACTTTTGATGGTGACAGCCACACCACGACCAGTGCTGTGTTTACTGCTGAAGAGAGCTGTGACTTCTTTCCCTACTCCTTCCCTTCCCAGAGAGAATTTTCAGAGTGGTATTGATGTGAATAAGGCGAATGAACAGAGATTTTATGAATCATTTTTCATAGTTATGCCAAAGCACAGAAACATCCATCTGCAGTTAAAGATAGATAAGAACTTTGGGAAGGCACTTTAACACTTCTTTTACCTATTTGCTGCATGCATTCTACCTTTCCAGAACTGGATTTAAAATATATATATATATATTCTTGAACTATTTGAAAACACCTTACCTCCAAGAGATATGTTTATTCCTACTAGATCAAAAATGCTAAAAGAAAAGCTTTCAATTTCTTGGAGTAAATGCCACATATTGGAAGATAGTAAGCACAGTGGTTAACATCACAAATTATTGTAAATTGAGTGCCTAGCTGCAATTTCAATTTCATTCTTTCCTGACAGATAATAGCTTGAATTTGATTACACTTGATGTGTACTAAAGCAGAGGTAGGAAAGACCAAATATGCAGCTCCCTGAAGAAAGCACACAAACAACAGTTAGGACAGGGAATGAGTTAATTGGGGTGGCAGGTATCCCTCAGCTAAGAGCACACCAGGAAAGTAACAAATGAGCCAGGGTTTTGGTCTGTTCCTGATTGTACAATTGATTCCCTGTAAGACTTTTTAAAAGTCATTTCCAGCATGGGTGTTTGCCAAGAATTTCAGTGTGCGCACACATGAAGATCCTCAAAGTTTGGACATCAGTGCAAATTAGTTTTCATTACTGGAAATGGAAACTAACTTAGGAGATATGGACATTGATTACACAAAAAGAAAAAAAGTCAAGTTTACTCAGAGACATAGCTTGTTCATCTGTTTTTTTAGTGTTCCTGTGTGTGGAAGAATAGTAATATCTGCTCTATGAATAAAAAACAGGAGTAGCAATTTATTGTGTCACGTTCCTGCAGTCCTCAGTGCTGGGAACAAAGAAGGCTGTAGCTAAACCGTGCTGTACACCTGCAGCTCTGACCTGACAAGTCAGCCCTCACTAGTCCCAGCCAGAAGTCACCTGAGCATAAAATAGTCTTTACAATTAGGCAGACACTTTAGGATTGCAGGATTTTATGTGTTTGCTTGGAATATACCAAGCAGTATCATGCACAGAAATAATTGAAAACTATCTCAGATGCTTTTCATTGTAAGAAATATCTGTTATTTCCAGCCGAAACCTACATCCTGTTTCAAATAACCTGTGCCTTATCTCTACTGAAGAAGCATCAAAACTACCCATTTATGGCCTGAGCAACAGAAAACATGGTCTGCAAAACTTTGACCTAAGCAACCCAGCACAATGAATGATCGAAACATCTGTTGTGATGTTTCTGTTGACTAAGGGCCAGATCTTTCTCACGATGTCTCACCTGACTGGGAGTATCCTACCTGAGGAGTATACCCAGACATCCCATTTAGGTGACTCAACACAAAGGAAAAAAAAATAATAGACTACTGCCTTGTGCTACCAATCTAAAAAACAGAGGAGGGGAAGGGAGGGGTG
>JAWWMP010000167.1:9037931-9214665 GCA_035047865.1 Dendrocincla tyrannina
ACTCAACACTAAGAAAGGAATTTTTGCCATTTCTACATGAAATAGGGTAAGAACCCACTTAAGAAGGAGATATAATGGAAAGTGAAAGGGGGGGGGGGAAAGGGAAAGGAAACATATTAGATTAGCAAATGAATCACCCTTCCAGTGACATGGTTCCTGATCATTTCTTGAACTTCACTGCTCCACTTTTAGGAACTGGTTCTGTTGTGCTTTCATTGATAGAGCTTGGCAACTTCTCTTTTGTGAGGGGAAGCTCTATACAGTGCACAGAATAAAGTAGATGTGAGTAAAACAAAAAAAAAATCAATAGTCCAAATTCTGAATTTAAGCATTACCATGTTTAGTGACAAGCTGAAAAAGGTGAGCACAATCTGGATCCAATTTTACTTTAATTCAAACCCCAGGCTTAGTTTCAGCCTGTACACAGCATCCTTGCCTGCATATAATTCCCCAGTACATTTCACCTGGCAGCAATGTTTTTGTTCACACTATTGTGCTGTATGCTGTTAAACACCTGCTGCATCCCTCTCTTGGGGGTGACTGCATTTCTGTGGTGGGTGAAGGGATTTCTCTACCCTGAGTAATCTCTAATCAGCGGTTCCTTTTTCAGAATTAAAGGTGATATATAAATGTAAAAGGTACTACAGTGCCTGTCTCATTTACTCTTGCAACATGGGGATACATGTTTTCTTATAATACATTTCATCTATGGAAAAAGCACTTTCCAAGACATCTTTTATCTTTCTGCTGACACATATTAGCATCTAAAGCAGAAAAGCCCTCCATTATTATTTTTTAAATTATGAAAACAGTATTCCTCCTCAAACCTTTCACATTCTGTAGATCTTAATCAGCTTCAGTCCCTTTATGGCAAATCCTGCTGCAGTGAAACAGGGTTTGAAAAGAATTTGTCACCCAGGTAAAAGTTCTTTTTGCTGGTATCACAGCATTAAAAACAATTATGGCAGCATATGCCCTCCAATATATTTTATTGAATGCTGTTAGAAATGTACAAAACCCAAATTCTGGATAGTTTTCAGCTTCTCATTAAAGTTCTGCCTTGGGAACATTACTAAGGCAGGATGCCAGATCAAAGATAGTAGGAACACTCTTAGGAAGGACACATTTTTTTCTGTCTTTTGCCTGGTTGCAGTCAAATGTATGGCTGCTGGTACTTAAACACAGAAGCAGACACGGGGGAGGTTTTTTTTTTGTTCTAGATCATCTCTCTCCTTCTCTAGCTAGCCATGAACATTGCCATAGCAGATACAGCTCTGAGATTCCTCTGACTTGTAGTCCCATTTGTGGATCATCTTTTCCCCTTTTAAATTTCTTGATCATTTAAAAAACACCCTATAGAAGATCAGGTATTTGCATGGATGTTGGTTGCTTTGCTGGAAGTTTCCCATGAAGTTTGTGGATCCTCTTCACCCAACTCTCTCTCACAATTGGCAATATCCAATATTTTTTGTCAAATCTGAAACCCAACCACACATTCTCAGAGGAGACAGAAGGATGGCATCTCTAAGATTACAGTGAATATTTAAAATCTCATTGCCTGTCTCCACGGCACAACATCAAGGGTAGGACAGAAAATAAAATTATTATTCTTCATTGTGCTAGTGGCTGGCAGAGTAATCCTTGATAAACCATATAATTTCACTCAAGTCATCTTTCTTAGGCCATGAAATGGGTGTGAAATTCGTGTATTTTCCAGCCCATTTTGAGAGTATAAAAATCAAAGATGCTCTCAGTGTACATGCAAGATAGTTCCTACAGGACAACTGAAAATTTTTAAGTCAACTAAACATAAGCTGCAAAATATCTTTGGCATAAAAGCCTTGTTGAAATACAGAGAATAATCATATTGAAACTTAAGACTATTTCTGTCTTTAATAAAAATGCCAACATCTGAAGTGTCCAGGGGGTAGGTGTGCTTGGAAGCAGCAAGGTATTTTTGTTGCTGGAGTTCTCCTTCTAGCTGAGATCTCACACAAAGTGACCGAGATGGGCAAAAACCTAAATATAGACCCAGATGTTGCTGTCTGACAGACATTATTTGACCTTTGTAAAACTGGCATATGTGGATTAAAAAGGACATTCTTGTATTCAATATCACTAATCATCAGTCATTAAAGTAATTAAGAAAAGGAACCAGCAGCCCCATCACATCACTGTGTGCTATGTTCACAAGATGGCATTACCTCATTGTTCACTGAGGTGAAGGGTACGGTAATTGCAATTACGTTAATCAAATCCAACACACACTATGCCAATCCCTTCCTTTGAAGGATTCCTTCCTCACTCCCCTTTTTGACCTGAGAACTTTTTGACTTGTACAACTTGTGCACATCTACATACACAAATAAGAAAGAGACTCAAATACTTCACGAGCCCTTTCTCCTTTCCTTTAGATGACTTAAATAATTTGTGCAATGCTTTCTTATCCTCTCATCTTTTAATTTCTATATTTGTTTTAATTTACTGTTTTACAAAGATCCTAAAGTAGTGACAACTGTTTGTTGCTTCCAGCTGTGAAGGATGGTGACCAGGCACATGATGCTGGTGTGCGACAGCATGACCCTTTCCAGCACCAGGAGTCTCCCAATGAGCAGTAGCAGGCAGCAACATCTGCCTCTCTAGATTCAGAAACAGAAGGAAAAAATATATAGCTGAAGAATTCTGTGTTTCAGATGGCAAACTAATACCTCCTTCCAGATACCTAGTTAGCCAAGAGTGGCAGCACACATTACACAGACTGGTCTCTTACAGGAGGAAAGACTCCAAAAGGAGCCACGTAAGAGGAACAGTAGAAGGAGAGCAGGAGGCCTCCACTGCTTATGGCACTGCTGGCTCTGTTTCTGCCACTGCAGCAGTGAGCTAGATGTCTTCTCTGTTCCCCTTGGTCCCCTGCAAAACTTCTCTCCCCCCGAAAGGTCCCTCTTTTTAATTCCCAATCCATAGTCTTGCTCAGACAAGCAATGCCCTGCTGTGACTGCCATTCTTACTACTGCCAACCAGAAGGCTCTGCATGAGCATGAACACCTTTGCTGCCTTTACTGCACTTCTCTGGCCCCATATATCTCCCTTACAAGCAGAGAGACAGTGCCTCTTCTCTCCTGTGAGTGCACAATCACTGCTTTGGTAGCTGCTAGTACATGCTGAGGAATTTCCAGCCCTATAAATACTTCTCTCTCCAGAGTACCCCATGTTCAGAGCACAGCCTGGGCTCAAAGCTTTTCTAGTCAAGCCACTTCTCTGCTGCAGATGCATCTCTATGGCCATCTTTGTTCTTCTCTTATCCTCACTACTGCATTGACCACAATGTATTTCCTTCAAGGGAGATAATACCTTAGCAGCCTTCAAGCTAAGGGAGATATATGAGTGTACATCTGCTGAAAATGTGGCCCTTTGTCATGGAAAGTGAGGTAGCACAGATTCTTCCTCACCTCCAAATACCTCCTCCCACATGATGCAAGTTATAAGCAGTGATATAGCATAGTTTTTTCATAGCTAAAACTACAATGATCTTGATTTCTTTTCCTAATTGCTCTTATTATCTGTGATTCATTACTGTTTGGAAATAAAGGAGTTCTTAAAACTCACATGCAACACATAACCATGCCAAAGTTCTAAATAAAATAAATAATAAATATTTAAAAAAATCTAAATATTTAAAATATACCCAGACATCTATAAATCACAGGAATGATACTGATCCCTGGGTAACTGTATGAATATAAATATTGCACCTCTGCAGATTGTATATGGCTCCAAACTCATGTCCCAACAATATTTTTACTCACAAATGGACTTTTGCTAAGGACCAGGGTAGAAAGGGTACGTCTACAAAGAAGCTCAAATTTGCACCAAAATTTTGGTCCACACACTGTTATTGGCAATCTAGTTCTATTTAATAGTGAAATGCTAAAAAAACCAAACCAAAACACAACAAACCCAAAAAAATCCCCAAATGAACAAACAACCAAAAAAGCTAAGCTCTGATCCAGGACAGAGGAGCTGGTTCCATTTTTCACAGCTCCTTTATTTCCCAGGTCCTTTGCTTGCCTTCTTGTAGCACAGTAGCATTTGTTGCTTTCTACACGTCATTTTATATCGTTTGTACTGTACACTGGTATGAGTGTCACACCAGTAAGACTGAATGCACTAAAAATCCCTTACTTCTGACTTACACCAGCAGCACATTCTTATCCTCCATTTGCATCCTGTTAGGGGTTATAAAGATGCAGACAAATAGAGACATACTGCAATTTTTGATGCTGATGGCAAAATAGATGCAACACAATTTTGTTTATACGCAGATTAAATGTCTCCTAAAGGATACCTGCACACTGACGTTCCACTGTTCTTTTAGGAGCTCTTTACCAATACCTTGCATTCTCTGAATTGCTCAGTTGGGCTCTATTAAAAAAACCCCAAACAACCTAGCTACTGCAAAGTGTGTTTTTGTGTTTAACAATACTGGATTTTAATTATCTCTTCCTCTATTCCCCTTAATTTTAACTATCTTATTGTTTATCTTGATAAATTAACTGTTCTTTTCTCCACTTACATATTATCTCTTCAGTTAATCATTATTATGCACTACTTTCTACTTGTACTAGAGCTACCTTTTTGACTTCCCCTGTTACTAATTTCTTTTAAATTCTCTCCTGCTGAACATTTCCTCTCCAAGAGGATCCAGTTTAACACTCCGTGTAAGCAACTGGGTACCATAACTGAGATGAGGCTGCATTTTGTCCCTGAGACAAAATACCTTCCCAAATTTCTGGTTTGACCTTTAAAAGAAAGTTTCCTGGAAAATAAAGGCATGGGCTATGAATTGCACACAAATTTATACACAAGATGACTTGTCTCATCTGTACAATATGGCTTCCCAGTTGGTTTGGCAGCAGCCTGAAAATGCAAAACAGGAAGAGCATCTGGACATCTTTTTAGTATTGTCACTAAAAGCACTTCTCTGCAGATGGAGGGCTCAGGGGCTTGATCTTGGCAGGGCTGACCTCACTCAGCAAGTGAGAGAGAACTCATCCCACAGAAATGGATTTTACTTCCTATTGCTGGGAGAAGGGTGACACTGAGTTGCTGCTGCTCTCAGCCATGCACTTTCTCTGCCCAAAGCCACCATAAGCCAACCCTTACAAAGTTCAAAGTAATAGACTGCCATTGCCCTCTCTCTTAATAACAGTTGCTCTGCACTAACAGTAAAATTTCCTCCCAACAGATTGATGAAGTGTAGGATTTTGTCTGCTCAGCTCTCCTGAGATAAAAAACCCAAACCTCAGTGACCCTGCCTTCCTTATGGGCTGATTTCTCCATGTGCTTTTGTATATATTATCACCAACTAGGGGCATGCCAAGCTGACTTTTGTGGTTTATTTGTTGAAGTAAATTTCTCAGTGTCCCTATTTTGCACCTGTATGTTGCTACAGTCCTGAGTAAACCCACTGCACTCCTGCAAAAGGTGAATGAAATTAGTAACCTTCCTCTTGCTTGGCCAATATAATATCCATGTCTGGATACTGTGTGTTCACAAGTAGTGCAAGGGTCATTCCTGAGGAAATCGCAAACTTAAGTGAAGCCAAAGTGCAAACTATATATGCTTTTCCAAGTTGCTGATAAAGGTGATATTGTACTCTTGGAATAATGATGTTTGTATGCCCTTAAAACAAGTGCTGCAGCTGAATGCTATGAATTTTGCCAGTTTGGAGAAGGACTATTGAAAACATGCAGAATATGACACTGTAGTATCATGAGAGCTGATTGTGACATGTGGGTTTGGAATGATGGCAGACAAAATTCTTTGAGATCACCTTACAGAAAGAAACAACTACCCCTCACTTTAGAGAGGGTTTGCTGCTTGAATCAAACTTGACACTACAGAAGTTGGAGCCATTGCTCATCGACTGAGTCAGCAATGGCAGGAAAAGGGTAAGTCAGAGTGCAGCAAGCACTGTTCAAGCTGTGCAGTTGTTCCAGACAGGCGTTTAAAATGCAGCCTATGGAAAATTACAATACAGCAGACACATGCTCAGCAGCCTCCATACACAGGGAAAACTTTGCTAGCACTGTGTCGTTGTTTATATATAGACACAGTGTATATACAGAATATACAGTCTATATACAGATTATATTGGAAATGGATGTCCTGCATGGAAAATCCAGTACAAACACTGCATGAAACTGGACATTTTGAGAGTGTCTGTCCTAGTGCTCCAAATGAGCAATAGGTATGTGAGACTACTTGTGCCAGAGGTCCCTATTATGAGCACCAACAGAAATAGCCCTGGATTCACTGTGAACATAGCTGCATGTACTGTTCATGTTGCTGCCGCAAGCTATTGAACTGATGCCAGTTCTGAGCTCTGCAGTCTCTATACTGCCCAAATCTGCTTATTTGCAAAAACAGTGGAATTTTGCCAGCTACGGAGCTGGGGTGATGCCTAGTCAGCTTTCTATGGCACTGAGCTCATCTGCTTGGTTACCTGCATGTAAATATGACTTTGGGTTCTGCAGTTGCTGAATACAGCAACAGTTCTGCACTGCTGTATTTAGCAGCAATACTAAAGGCAGTTTCCTGTACTGAATATATAAATAATAAGTAGATATATTACTTCAGCACCAAATATTAGTACATCTCAGGCTTCAGTTTTACCTGTTTTGATGCTGAGAGTACTGAAAAAGTATTGTGCAGAACATTTGTTCTCAGAATTCCAGTTCAGCATCATACAGCACCTGCACTACGAAACTGTATCACTTGTCATTTTTCATGAGAGGTTCTGCATCACAAAAGTTTGAAACAAACATCTGAAATGACATTATCAAAGGAACTGAAACTTCTGACTGATGCTCATCAATAGTGGTGACAAGGAAGGATACTGGAGAGATTTGTCTTTGGATGGACTTGAGAGCTAATCTAAGTTATAATGATTGATAGTCATCATCTGAGCACTGAGAAGCTGTGTTTGCAGAACTCAGTGGTATAAAGGGCCTCTTTACCTTGATCTACTGTATGGATAAAAATTACATACTACAGGAGGAGAATAGAGACCTCACAATAGTTAACACATGCTAGAATTAACCCCTAACATGTGCATGAACCAGCATATATGTACACCCATTTCTTGTCACAGAACGATGGCCATGGTTCTCAGCTATCAGTCTTGCATGTATACAGGAATGGAAGAGCAGAAGTTGAGTTTTACCAAATTCATCTTCAGCAAACTACTTTGCTTTTTCCTGGCTACATCGACTTTATTGACTGAGACAGAAACTTGACCTAGACAATATTGTTCTCCTTGAGGAACCACAAGCTTCCCATTTTTAACTTTTGCATCACAGTATGAGATATCAGTAGTTTGCAGAATCTAATGCTTGTTTTTGAAAATGTTGCATTAGTAGTTAGTTTCCAAATGCCTTGCAGAGAGATCTAAATAGATTGGGGCATTAAGCGATGATTAATGGGATAAAAAACAAGTCAAAATTCTGCATCTTAGACAGTAACTTATGCCAGCCACAAATACAGATTGGAAGAGGAGAGGCTGGAGAGCAGCCCTTCAGAAAGGGCTTACCTTACAGATCACTACTTTTTGTTCAGTCAGAAATAACTCAGGTATGTGGAGATGTGAAGTGTCTGATGATCAGCAAGCTGAACCTGTGTGAAAGGAACTGAAAACCTGGCAAGTTTCCTTGTTTGCCCTACAGCTCACTAGAGGCACAGAGAGGTGACGACTAGACACCATTAGTTGTACAATTAGCAATACACTACCACAGCTGCAGGAGGATGATTCAAAGGTGTTTGCTAAGTGGACAAGATGAAAAAAGAACTGTATTTTATGGCCTTAGCAATCCCAAATGACTGCTCCTAAGGGTACTACTACAACACTTTAGAATTCAGAATGAAATTTCCTTGTTAGAGATGTGATTTAAAGTGATTGACTTACTATTCCTAAATGCTTAAGCAGTAAATCTCTTAAAGCCAGTACTAACAGCTATTATCTGTACAGCTCCACAGCACAAGGATAGAAATACTCACCACACAAAGGAGTGCCTCCTGCCCTGCATGATAGGCACCGAGCTTGTCATCAGAGTTGATCCTGAGGAATAAGGTCTGTTCTTCCATTTGCTTCTAAGGGTACTTGTTGCCCCTGAGGACAAGGGAAAGGGATGTATGGGATGTTGTCTGTAACAATTTTATCTGCCAGTCCATAGACATAACAGTATGCAAGGAGTAATATGCTACTCTGCTTATGGGTCAGAATAAAATATACAGCCTCTTTTCTCAGGGCTTTGCAGCAGGATCAGGTCCAGATGACATTGTGGTCCAAGGGGACACTGCAGCCCCACATCATCTTAAGGACTAAGTCAGGACTCCACAAAAACAGCAGCAGCAAGAGATACTGTTACAGAAGCAGCATTTTGAAAAGTTCTATAGTATGGCACAAGGTCAGTCATCTGTGTTATCCTGTAAATCAAAGAGAATTTTTAATCATCTGCTCACATATGCTGATGCCTGGGAAATTTAACAGACTCAGAGCAGTACAATTAGCTGAGGAAAGAAAATAATGAGAGCTTAGTTGCATTTAAATGAGAATTTAGCTGTATTTCTAAACATACCCGTGGTCCAGAGCACTGGGCTCTGCCTCCAGATGTTGCCGAGGCTTTGCTCCAGCAGGTGTCCCTGTGACACAAGACCTGACGTCTGCTTTCCTCAGAGACACACGCAGTCCCTGGGTGTTTTGTGGCATTTTCCTGTGTGTCACCCCAGCTGTAACGTGGGTGAAGGCACTGCAGAGAAGCTGAGGGCAGACAGAGTGTCTTTCATCTTATAAAGCCTACTTTCAATTACTACCTCCAGGCTTGGAGCAACGAGGGCTCCCTATCCTGCTTTCTCTGTAGAGAATAATAATAATTAACATAAAAACTTAAATCATCCTCCTGCAAAATGATAGTGCCAGAGGGACACTTATGTCCACTAGGGCATCCTACATGTCATGATCCCTATTCTCCTGTTTGGCAGGGAGAGCTGCCGGGAAAGGACCCGCCTGCTCTGGTCCAGGGAGCTGTGCTGTGCAGGCCCTCTGTGCCTCACCCAACAGCAGACAAATTGCAAAATCCTGAATCCATTGAATTCTCTTAACATCTCCAAGTGTATTCCATATAAACCAGACAAAACTGTAGCTGCTTAGTCCATTTGTACCGTAGTGTGTATCTGCCTGCTTCTTGTTTGGAGTATCCCCCCTTTCTGGCTGTGCTAGTCACTAAGTGTATTTCATCAGCAAAGCAACTGAAAATAAAGCTCATGAAGTTGTGTATCTATCCATGGTTAGGCTGCAAACAGAGTCAGGCAGGCTAGATGGCTCTTCTTGGCCTCTGTTTCCTGATATATCAATTAAGAACAGGAAGACCTGCCTTCCTGCAGGCTGGAAGTTTGATTTGGGCACAGACAGTGCGTAAAGCAGGCTAAGATCAATGCTGCCTTCGTAGCTGCTCACTGCCAGCACTGACCGGGGATGCTGCCTCAGCAAGTGCAAGCAATGGCACGTGAGCCATAATGTGCCAAGGTCTGGCAGTGGAAAATTTGCTGTGAGTGCCTCAAATACAGGGATCTACAGAAATGATAAGCAGTCTGTTCATAATAGATGTGACATGCTTAGTTCTTTGGTTTTGAGGAAGAGATCTCATTTTAAGACAAGAAGACAAATTGGAAACAACAAAAACAACACAGGGAAAAGGAACCATGAATATAAGGCTAAATGTAAACCCATCCATACAAGCTCTTGAGACTCAGATGCTGTTTTAATCATATCCCTAATAATGTTGATGTGTGCCAGCTGAAGTATTGGCCCACAGTACTGAAAAGAGCTAGAAAAAATAATGAAATGGAAACATAGTATATTTTTTTCAAATAAGGTAAAAGATTTACTCTAACCACAGGTGGATTTTCACCCAATTTTAACATTCAGATTTTACACAAATAGACCATTTTTGAGAACTAGCTGTACTCAAGGGATTCCCCTTGCCCACTTCCCCTTCCTCCTTTAGGTTGATAACATGAAGTCTATTTATTTGAGGAGAACCATTTTAAGATCCCAGGATGCTGTAATTAGAGGGGTTCCTATGTTTCCCATGAGGCCTGGTGCCATGTGAACCAATGACATGAGAAAATTCTTTAGCTGTCTGAGCTGCCCTGCAGTATTCTCTATGCACTCTGATAAGCACACAAAGGAAGTAAAAGGGAAGGTTTCACTGTCTATCTCAGGCACTTCACAGCCACTGGCAAATTGCAGCAATCATCAGCTCCTGCTTTACTGGTATTCATGACCTGTCACCACTCCCCCAGCCCCTGATGCTGGATACAATCTGCCATTTAGCCACCACAGTGGAGCATGTTTCTCAAGACATTACAGCAAGCTCTCAAGGCAAAGGGAAAGTTGCCTCATGAATACTAACAGAGCTCTCTGTCATATTGACCTGTCTGTGTTCCTGTAACCCAAGATGAAAAAAACCCTTCCGCTTCAGGCATCTATTCACCATGTCACGTTTTCTTTTTGAAAGCTTTTCAAGGTAAGACATACAATTTACTGCTACTTCTTTCTCTGCAACCTGATAAGAACTGATAAAATTACCAAGCACAAAGACTCTCATGAAATATTCCTGTTTCTCAGCACACACAGCAGTTATGCAAGAACAAAGAATTCTTAGAAGAAGTGTCAGGTCATGGGGGACATCATCATGCTTTCAGAAGCTATGAAAAACATAAAGTTGTATTTGATAAAACCACCATACCTCATACAATAAAAGGCTCTACAGGAATCTGGTCAAAGACACCTGCACCTGATTCACAATGTTCTGTCAGCCTAAATTTAAGCAGATAGAGTATTTTTTCCTTCAAAGACATCAAAGCAATTGGCAAAGCACTAGCTGTCACAATAGTCCTAGGAAAAATGCATTATCTCCACCTTAACACAAAGGGAAACTATGGTAAGGAAAGGTTCAAACAATCAAATAGAGAGTGTGTAAGGCATAAACCTGGTAGCCTGAATCTATCCTCTTCTGCCCTCTAAAGTGGGTTTGGGTATTTATGGTTTACTCATTTTTGAACCAAGTAACTCCTTCCATTCCTGGGGACTCTGATAAGGTTTGTCCTTAGTGTGTCCACTTACTTTTGCTACTCAGAAGCTGGGAACATGAAATATT
This sequence comes from Dendrocincla tyrannina, assembly GCA_035047865.1. Lineage (NCBI taxonomy): Eukaryota > Metazoa > Chordata > Aves > Passeriformes > Dendrocolaptidae > Dendrocincla > Dendrocincla tyrannina. The sequence continues at coordinate 9,049,151 of JAWWMP010000167.1, forward strand.
CTGCAAAACACAACTCAGAAGGCAAAGCATTTCCCACTCGCAGTGCGTACAAATAATCGTTGAAGGCAGACATATTTGAGACAAACTGTTGGATTTGGATTCTTTTACCCCCAAATTAGGTCAAATTCTGGATACTTTCATCAAGTTAGTCACCACTTTCAGAGACTTGTGATGCTGAAACCTGTGATACCTGCATTTCCTTCTCTCATGGTCCTCACAGCTCAAAGGCAGGGCTCTGTGATGAAGTTGACCCCAGATGAGCCATTCAGATTACCCCAGAGGGTCATTTCAAAGAAATTACACAATTTCTCCTTTGATTGTGTGGATGAAGGTTTGTGTCCCCAGATCTCAATATGCCTACAAAATGTCACAGGTGAAAGCTGGCAACCAGTGTAGGACAGCTTGGCACCTCTGGAGCTGGTAATTGGTCTGGGTGGAGCTGGTGCTGGACGAACCCAGGAACACAGTCTCAGGCAGATTGGAATGTTTATAAAACCTCATGACCTTTCTACTAACCCAGTGCCTTACAGCTTTGGTTTAATGTCAATGTCATACTCATAAGACTGAATATATACTGAATTACTAGGATCTTTTTACTGCAGGGGATATTATTTATATGGTTTGTCTACGGAAGTTGCATGGAAAGCATGCATGAAAATTGAATGCATTGGCATTGTCAATACAAAGATTACTTGTGTTTTCCCACAACAGGTCAGGATTTGAAATTAGTTTTCCTGCAGACATATAACTTATGTTATGCACACTGCTTTAAATCAGCTTGGTTAAGATGAAAGACAGGCTTTAAAATCAGCCCAGCTTCATTTATGGCTTCTGGCAAAATCTGCTTGCTCTAGTTATAGAGGTTGACCCAGGTCTGAACGCTCCTGAGCAGTCTGATCATCAGTACAAGGATAAGAGCAGTTATGAATTCCAAATGCTGGATCATTTCTTCAAAGCTTGCATGTGGGACCCTAACTCAGGTCCATCTCTAATTCCTGGATACCACTTGATATATCCTCACTCTGAAATATATGGTAAAGACTAAATGAATCTTGGACCTCATTAAAGTGTTGATAAAAAGCAATGAGAAGAGTCATGTTTTTAAAAAGGACAAGATGGGCATCAGTCTGTATTAGAACTGCCCTCCTAAGCAAGCCTAGTATGACTTTCCAAAACCATCCTCCTGTTTCCAGGCAACCAGGGCTGCATTCCTGCCTCTCAAATTGTAACCGTCATTGCACTTTGCTTATTAATTCTTCAGTAAATGGAGGAAAGTTTCCATTCCCTTTGATGGCTAATGTACTTTATGGTTCATGAAACAGCCTTAGATTTGGTAGTTTCTGTTTAGAAGCAGCTCAGACCTGAGTGAAAGAGTCATCTGGAACTTGGAGGTCATAGGAGGATAGCAAAGTTCTGCCTGCTTCAGCTATGTGAACTGGCAAAATATCTTCAGCTATTTTATTTTTTCCATGAAGAAACATACATGTCCAAGTATTTGGATTGACTGAACAGATTTGCTAATGTTTGATCAGATTGCTTCTGGAAGAAACCCCGCTGGAAAAAAAACCCCACACCACTTTGAAATGAAGAGATTTGGTTTGATGCCCTCAAAATTAGAGGTTTAATTCTTCTATCTTAAAGTATTTTTTTCTTTCTAGGAAACAGACATTTTAGCTTAAATTTGGCAATGATTCATTTTGAAGAAAATGTTTAACTATTTCTCAAATGTTTGTACTTATATATATATTACTTAATATTAATTTAAAGCCAGCAAGAGAGCCAATTTGGGTTATTACACAAATCCCTATCAAGTCTCATGCTGGAAACATTCTTCTACTTTTATTTTAAACAATTAACTTCTGCTTACTTCTCATAACACCACCATTGGTCTGTACAAAATAAGGCAATTTGAATAAAGAAATACCATTATTTTGCAGGAGGGAAGGAAAGAGACCAACTACATTTGGAACAGATGCCCAGATGCCACATTTAGATGATCTATGAAAGTATTTTCAGTTTTGCAATAGAGCAGCTAAGAGCTAAGTGACTTCATTACAGCCCAGCATTATGAGTAAGTGGAATAGGGACCTGGTCTCTAGAGTACCCTTTTGATGCCTATAAGGTGTTCTGCACAAAGCTTACCTTAGAAATCACCTGTTCTTATTTACCAGGATGCACAAAGACTTCAATTTTTATTGCAATTTGGGAGCAACACAGAATGTTTTACATTCAAAGTAAATGGGTCTACTTTCTTATAATCACAGCTTCTTTGTTCTTTGTGTCATTAAATAAACCCTGGTTTCCTGGGATAGGAATGGGGTGCAAACCACACTGCCTACAGAGGGATTCTTTGATAGTTTTCTAAGCATGGAATGATTGAGAGTTACTGAAAGAAGTGGTACAAAAACTGAAGGCAGGCAAATACATTTTAAGTTCCTTGTCTCAGTTGGCTCCACCCTTTGCTCACAAGCAATGAAGATTCAAGGAAGACAATGAGAAGAGGCAGTTCAGGACAGCGCTGAGTCTACTCATGGCTGATACCAGTTTTCAACAGACTTTAAATCCATGGAGAGAGAAATGCAAATGGCTATCTAATGTATAACCATCTCATCATCTAGTGTAAGAGTCTTGTTACTGAAGTAGAGTACAAACATGGCTTATGCCTTGCAAAATATCTGAAGTGGAAACAGCCTCAAACAAGGAGCTACATGTCCTGAGATAGAGAACATTTGCTGAAGAGATTTACAGCAGGAAAAGATATTCTGTTTTAATCTACTACAAAGATCCAGTTAAGTAATTTTTCAGTGACAATTCAGTTTGATAATTATTGTGTAGTGCTTTGCACACTCTTACATGAGAAATAAAATAAAAGCTAAGTTTAGAGTCCTCAATCAAGCCCGCAGTTAGTCCTAAATCTTGATGAGCAGCTCTAGTTATTATCTTCTATTTTTAAAATATTTTGATTGATTTTCCTATTCTAAAGAACTAAACTGTAAATCATTTCTGCTGGTTCCAAAGCTTTTTCTTTTAATCAGTATGAAACAAATGAGTACTGATACAAAGACAGGGAGAAAAAAAAATTACCAAGTGAAACCAAGTTCTCCCCGCTACTGGAAATTTCTGTCTGGAAAAAGCACTCCCCACTCTCAAATTGCTCAATATGAATCTTTTCCTGAAATAATGCTACTTCTCCATTGCTGTTTATTCATATTCTTTTCAGCTATCATATCTGTCACAGTAATAGCTAACAGCCTTGGCCAACAAGGCATGCAGAACTGGTCCCAAAGCATATTTATATGTGCGCGGGGGCCTCTCGTGTCCAATGAATGGGTATAAACCCATGAACCACAGGACAGTCCCTCCTGGGACTGAGCATCCTGGCAGAACTGGTCTTGTCCTCTGCAGCAGCTGTGTGACTGCTGTACAGTACCAAGAATACACACAATGAACACTGACCCCACCCTTAGGCAGAAAGAAATGAGGCAGGAAAGGGTTTTCCACTTGTTGTGGAAGTCATCATTTGGTATTACAGTTCCTTGGTGAAAACCATATAGAAAAGAGAGTGCTTGGGGTCTTAGAGACCTTGGCCACAAGCGTGACGGGAGACACCGACACGTCCCCAATGTGAAAGAGGTGGTGCTCCCCGACTGGGCGAGCAGAGGCACTCACCTCAACCTGCTCTGGCTGCTCCTCAACCCACATATTTTGAAGGGAAAACGAGGGTGGAAGGAAGACAGGCACCTCCAGGAAGGAGATCAGGGGGAGAAGCTTGTGGGACCTCGTGAGTTCCAGTGGAAGTGGTGCTGAGGATATTCCTCTCTCAGGTGACTGACTCTTTTATTTTACTCCATTAACAGCTGTTTAACCCTTCTTAGGCTTTGCACAGGCCACATGGGCACTCACTTCAGCTGCAGTCTCTGTCACCATTCACTAGCACAGCTCCTGGCCTTTGTTATTTTGTTATTCTGGACAATATAAAAACAAGTTGCTTGTAAGAGAAAGGTAAAGTCTAGCCATCCATAATGCTAATGTCTTCATGGAGAGTTATGGAAGTTTTGCCTCTCATCCTGCAATCAGACCCTTTCTGGAAGGATGAAGAGGGCTTTACCGTCTTGCATGCTCTACCATGGTGCACACTGTCATGGTACAACCCAGTGCTTTTAGTAAGGAGAACCAAAGGTAAAAATTCATAAATCACTGAGCACTGGGCTTTACCCTGTCCCAAGAGGGGCATCTCGCCCATGTGCCATGGCAAGGGCAGTGCTCTAGCCACACACCTCACTCTGTCCCTCTCCTATCACGGCATGGATCCTTCCCTGGCCTTAGCTCACCACAGGATGGTGGTTTTGGGCTCTCTGTTTTGTAGCAAGTCCTAAAGGCACAGAAATTTTCAGCTACCTATCATCACCAGAAAGCTTAAGTGTCCCTAGAGTGTTTAGAGCAGGAAGGAAGGAATCAAAAAAAAACCCCACAAAACCCAGTAATCTGAACCACTGAAGCCAGTTTTTGTTTGAGATTTTCACCTGGGCTATTTCAATTTGTAAACCTTCAATTTCTAGAAAAAGTACCAATAATGCCACATTCCCTTTTTACTATGCCTGACAGATGTTAAACATTACTTGCTTTTTGGCTTTCTACTTGGCCTAGTTTATTCCAACCTATGAAACCTCAAGGACATAAAGCATTATAAAAATAAACAGCACAACTAACAAAACCATCATTCTCAAGAGGAACATTCACCTCATTAAACTGCAGAATTTCCAAAATAAAAGAAATGCATTTTTATTTTTTTTAACAGAGTGCAGGAACTTCTCCATTAATGAAAAGGGATGTGGAGAACCTTCTCTCCTCGATCATTAATGCCAGTCTGCCAAGAATTGACATTAGAGAGAGTGAGGAAAGATATGATCTCTTCTCAGGAAAATCTGATCAGTGCAAGAACACAGTCCTGGGACACTCACACCTCCTGCAGCAAATCAGGTTATGTACTGTTGGAACTTGCAACCAGCATGGTCACAGCAAGGATGACAAGGCTTTGCAGCACTGATCACAGGAATAGAGGCACATTAAATTTTCCACCATTATTTGCTCTTACTTACACAAAATGGGGGTACAGGAGTAATGGGAACAAGGCAACTAGATAAAAATAGTAGGAGAAAAGCTATGCTTGCCTTCTCTTTCTCGGGTTAAACTGTACAGCTGTTAATTGATAATGAAGTCTAAAATTAAAGAGCATCTGGAACTATCCTCACACCCAGCAGCACTCTATCACCTTGCCTGTAAGTAGGAGGTAGATAAAAAAAACACCCAACAAATCTTGGGATGAAATTCAAGGGGGAAGAGCTGGCTGGCTTGCATCAACGGATGGAGAGCCATCTGAGGGAACAGCTTCTTTTCCTTGGATTTCAGTGTGGTTTTACAATCTGTTAGTGCGCCTGCATGTGCCAAAATGCCCTGCTAATGTTACTCTAAACAGGATACACATTGCCTGAAACATTAAGCCTTGTGCAAGATCACCGTCTTAAGTGCTTATGCTTGAGTCAAGAGAGGAAGAGAACAATGCTCTTCAGGTGGCAGCATCCAAAATGAACTTGTCAGGCTCACCGTAACAAACATCATGCCTACTGAAGATTGGCTCCTGCCATTAAAGTTGCAGGCATGCTCTGGGTTCGTCCTTAACTGCTTATTGCTTCCTGATGATTTCTTATGCCAGGCAAGTGCAAATCTGTGTTGCAGCATGAATAATAATTCACTGTGCAGTTTATCCCGAGGCCTGTTTTTTTAATTCCACACATCCTTGCTTTTACCCTCTTCTAGAGGTTTAAGGGCTTTTCATTCCTTAGGGTTAAAAATGAAGGTTTGAACACCCAAACTCATTGCAGACATGATTACTTCAAGAGCAAGAAATGAAATATAATTTACTTTACCTATTCAGAATTTTAAATTCATTCTACTTTCTTAATAAGGTTAACTGACCAAAGGGCTGAGCAACAGTCATTGAAAAATACCCTGATTTGTGATAACATGAAAAATATAATGAGCTGTAGAAGCTGTATCTGAAAGTTCCCTGGGAATAGGAACATATGGCATTTTGTCCCTCCCAAAATGCTGAATAGTGATGTCTACCTAAAGCAGGCTGAGGAACCACGCATTTTTCCCTACACACAACAGATCACCTTCTCAGTCCTTGTGGAATCAGAAAGCAACTTGAGAAACCACTGTCAATTAACAGTTAGAGTGTCAGACTCTTGACCTGGAGTAGCAAATAACATAAAGAAGACACTTCTGTGTCAAGATTCCCCCATAATAACACAAGGACAACCTGCATGCATTTTATCTTTCTCTTGAGGAGGGGGGATACAGCTTCTGCTGAAGTAGCCAATATCCCTACATGCTGCAGACTCACCCAAGATTACTTTTCAGCTCCTACTGCTGCACAATCTGTTCTGTCCCTGCTCACTCTGTTTCCAGCTCCTCTCTTGCTCTAACTGCAGCCTTTTGCACTCTGACACCATACATTCAGCTTTCTTACCCACCATTTTAATATTCCTTCTTCCAGAAATTAGGAAGATGATGTTGAACGATACTGCCCTTTGGCTCTAAAGCAAGAATTACCCCATTTGGTGGTTTACAATGACTCTTTTACTTTGTTTGGGACTGGTATTCTGACCTCCACATGAACTTTCACTTGTTATCTTCTGCATCTTTCCTGTCCCCTTCATGTGCTGTGCAGTAAATCTGGAAGAGTTACCTCCACCTGCAGGCAAACATGTAGCTTTCTGGGTAAGACTGAGGACACCACAAGTCTATGGAAAGTTGTGAGCTAAGTGAAGCCCACTGAGCCAAACAGCCACTTCCTGCTGCCACGACCACACGTGTCCCTTCTCGAGTCACAGATGAGTGAAAAGAGGACAATGAACCCAACTCTTTTTTAGGCCTCCTGACTGCAATATATGATTTGTTTGAGGTTCAGAAGGACCTTCAAGCTTTGTAACAGGTTTTAGCAAGGCAACTGATGGGTTTGGGAGAAATTAGTCTAGAACCATTCAGTGAGGTAAAAATGCAGAGGAAAAAATAGCAAAGGAATCAGCTTTACTCTGGAATTCCACGTTGTGCACTCATGACTGTAATTAAAAGCAGCAGCTGATGCCTTTTGCCCACTCATCTTCTAAAAGCATCTCTCACCAAAACCACGTGCAGCCCTGCAGCTTCAGAGCAGGGCTTGCAGCCCAGACAGCTGCTCTGTGCCAAACCCGTATCTGACTCAGCCCTGTCAATCTACATTGAACATCTCCAAAGAGGAACATGGTTAAGGGGGGGGAAAGAAATAGGGACAAAAAACAACTGAGAGTCCAAGTGTGAACAAGCACAAAATGTGGGAAGCAGAGTTAAAACAGGACAGACAGAGATGGATAGGAAGGAGCTAACAGCCAATACACCTGAATAGAGTGCCAACAGACAAGGGAGGGATGGCATCTGGTAACTGGGTAACAGCAGCACTTCCAGTCCCCATTAAGTGGAAGAGGGCAGCTAAAATACATGTCTAGGGGCTAGTTGAGGAACCCACCTGCACAACTTTCTTCCTCTGCAGTTCTCTTCCAATTTTCAAGTGAATGTAGTGCTCTTTGTTACCCGTACACTGGTAATATCCCCACATATCCTTCCTTGCCCAGTGTCTGCATAGCCTCACCACCTCTATGCCACAATCTGTTTCACTTGATGCAGGGTCAGGTCTTACAGCTCTCTGCAATTGATGATCTCCATTCAGCTGCACAAATTGAGCTCAGGATTTAGCCTTTATATTTGTACATATTCCAGCTAACCAATTTCCTGTTCCAGTGTGAGGATTAGAGTTCATATGGTCAGCCTCTGGGACTACATGGAGCAGAAATAAGCTCACCACCACCTGCAAAAAACAGTGAGAAAGAGTGCTAAACTATTGTTAAGGATATGAAAGAAGAGCAGAAAATGCCTGCTAATACAGGAATAGTTACACAAAACATTGGGCTCCTGCTCTGACCATTTTACATTTTGCATAGTTGGTGAAAAACCTGCCTTTCAAGGAACAACAAATTTTTGCCTGAGTTTTCTCAAGTTTGGCTGTTATTGTACACTACTCTGAGATGTGTATGTGAAAATAGTTCCTATCTATGACAAGAAAACATAGAATTTCTCATTAAGTATCACATTCAAGTGAATAGAAGGGACGCAATCAATATGATATATGTATGGGAAGTAAAAGCAGAAACGAGGAAAAGCAATGGGATGGAAAACATAGCACCAAAGACTTCAGTTGCGAAAGCATCTTTGCTCCCTGGCTGCCTCTGAGATGCTGGGATTTGTTTTCATACTGCCCCGTGTTGTGCCAAGCTCAGCTAAAATAGATCCCATTCATTTTTGTCCATACCTTACTCTTGATCTCTAGTAGTTTTTCAGCAAGACACACATTCACTAACAAACTTGATGCTGCCAGGTCATTTGCAAACCTATCCACAGCTGTATAACAAATAGCTGCTCTGCTTCCAGAAAGGCCAAACAAGCCTGTGATTGCAATTGTTATGCAATTACTGTGATTGCAGCTTTGCTGGACATTTTGCTGAAATGTCTCTGATAATCAGTGAGGAACAGAACTGACTTTTCACAAGTGCCAATATCATTCATTAAGGACTTACAGTCTGTCTTTATCAACAAGGCAGGTAATGCTCTGTGCTCATATTCTGCCACCTGTGGTATTTTTTCATTCACACTCTGAACCAGAAAGACAAATCTCTTTCAACAATGCTGTAGAGCAATCAAATCTTTAAGGAAGAAATAGCCTGGCTGTAGGCCAGACTCCTCTAATTAGCCTATACAGAGTACACACTAAAAAAGCCACCTAATTAGACACATGGCCAAACTAAAGCTCACACTGCTCAACACCACACAAAACCTTCATCTTTCTCTGCCTACACTCAGCACATTCATTTAAGATGCAAAATACATTCAATTCCAAAATACAAGTGGAGAATCTCTGTGAAGGAGAGTAGATATGAAAGATGTGTGTAAAAGAAGGAGATCAAGCAATAGATTTGTTACATCCTTGGGAGGATCTCTTTAGCAAGCGCTTTGCAAAATATCTCTGCCTGTTTGGCGGGTATTGTCCTCAGGGAGTAGGGAGAAAACACACAGGATCCCTGGTGGTCCACCTGCTACCTTTTAGGTACTGCTGCCTAGGGCTCTGGCATTGGTAATTACTTTAGTCAGAGCCAGTTGTTGCCTGTTTCATGGTTTTCTCCTTCATGACTGGTGATTTGTACCTGTCAACATAATGGCATCAGCAGGTGCAGCCACGGTGGGTGCCAAACTGAACCTGGAACTGTGACAATGATTCCAGCAGCTCATTTCAGACACTCAGTGGTCTCATTTTTTCTCATTGCTCTGAAAATTCTCCCTGTTCCCAGTCTGAACATATCTGCTGTTGTTGAAGTTTTTATGCTCTGAGTATGAGACACACATTTCTTCCTTTACAATCGATAACCTACTATGGGTTCTATGGTCCTCAACAAGGAGAGCTACACAATTACGTCAATTATTGTGATGGATACTTTGATCAAGGGTATCAGTGAAAACTTAAGAGTTAAAGTTGAAGTATTTACTTATTTTCATTTGAAATTCAAGCCAAGATTGGATTTGAGGTTTCAAATTCTTAAAGGATAGTGGTCAAATGAGCCACTCTCTAGTGCTTCTTCCCATCACAATACACAATTCAATTTTTTAACTAATGAAAAGTTTCACTGCACTTCAGTCATTCACCTGGTCTTACAGATATGATGTAGGAAAGGAGAAATATAGCAGCGTTCATATATAGTTCTAAAACAATTATTGAAATGAATAAGTTGAAAACTGAAATTTGTTGAAAGTCCACAAAAAAAAATTGTAATGAGTTTTCTCATTTTCACAAAAGCTGATGATTTTTCTCCTATTTTATTCTAGTTGGAGCCTTTGAAAATAATTTTTTAACACTTTTGATAACATCTTGTCATTATAACCTTGCAAAAATACCAGAAAAAAAAGCAAGCTGAAATTACAAACTAGTAACTGGACTGCAGGAAGTAGGTCTGTAAGTGAACACTAGATTGCAATTTGCAACAAAATTTATGAAGAATGAGAAAACACCATGCTAAACAGTGTAATTGCTCAAGGATTTATGCTCACATACTGCAGAGAATTCCTATGAAAAACTGTTCTAGGGATAGCAGCCATCCATCAGCTCCATTCAGTCAGTCCCCAACTGTCCTTTCTCTTCCAGATATCACAGTATAAGTATGACGGCAGTCATCCACTGTTCTTCTCTCTGCCCCCTAATTTTACTAATATGCAAGGCAAGGGGAGAAAGGAACTGTGTCTGGCCCTGCCTCATCAACAGGGACATTAGACTGAGAAAGGACTCTCTGTACTGGGAAGTCTGAGCATTACAGGCAGTCTGAAATGCTCAGAAGGACACTGGTGACGGTTAACAACAGTAGTGCTCTCTCTCCTGCTGGTCAGCTTCCCCTCCTTTGATATTTTGTCTCAAGTCTAGGTTGGTAACTTGCAAGAGATGTTCCTTGCCACAAAATCCACCCCTTAACAGAACAGGAATGTGCCACTGCACAAAACCCTTCATGTCTCATGCAAAGTACTCTGCTACCTCTTTCTAGTCTGTTCTTCAGTGCCATTGGCCTCCACAGAACTGAAAATCTGGCATCTAAAAGTGATGCCAATGCCTTTTGAACAGGGATGAATTTCACCCAAGACAAGGAAAGACTGTGCAGGAACAACTTGAATTATGTTTTTCAAAAGCTTTGAGGTATTGGAAGAGGCAATGCAAACCAGAAGCCTTGAGGTCTGACATTTCTCTAGCATCTGCAGCATACCATGGTGATACAACAAAGTCCACAATGCTAAAGAAAATTCCAGCTACAAAAAAGCCTCTACCTTTATTAATTTCTTAAGCTCCCCAAATTTGTCTACTCCTATTCCTTTATTATTGCACTTCAAAATTTGCCTCTGTTCACACTCTAAAGCCTCCTGAAAACACAGACTCTACTTATTTATTTAAACCCATTGTCTATCTCCAAGGTAGCTGTGAAGAAGTAAATTTGGCTATACCAAACACAGATGGAACTCTTTCAAAATCTGAGAGTTGAGTATTTTTTTCTCTTAAAAGACTTAATAGTATAGCTGGTAGCGACATTCAAGATAACAAGCTAAGAAATTTAACAATAGCAACCTCATTTTGTAGGTTAGAGGATTTGAGATAAGCATTTCAGAGCATTAAGAGATTACTGCTCACAGAGAGGAGGACCTGTCCTGCACTCTGCTCCATTTTAGCTGATCCTTCTCACTTGAAGTATTCCAAGATGGGGGATCTGGTAGGGCATCAGCTCTTTGACCACATCAATTACTACTGAAAATTTCTTTGCATTAGATGTGCTTGGACCAAATTCAATCTTAGCCATAAAACTTAGTATTAGACATTGTTTAATATTAGCCATTATAATATTATTATTAGACATTGTTTGCATATTTAAACAGTTGGATAGTTTATTTCTAAACCATTTTGCAACTTTATGTGTAGGCTTCCAGTTTGGCAGTCCCAGCTATAGTAACGTCACTAGATGTACTTTAACTCATACTATGAGAAAAATTGTGGCAGAGATACCAGTCTGCACCCTCCATAAGTCTGCAATTGGCTTCACTTAGTGACTCATACACACATTAGCACCATGACTATTTTTTCAAGCACCACCAAATGGAATCTCATGAAACCCTTGCCCTTCAGTCTCAGTGTTTCTGAAGCACAGTGCTACAAGAAATTTCCACTGTCTCAGAGACTTGGTCAGCCCAGACAAATTATTTACCTATTGGCAGGTTTAGGAGGATAGCTATTTTCTTAGATAGGACATAGACATATGACACCTTTTTGAAAGAACATGCCATCAGAATACAATCAGGATTACTTTTCTTTTCATAGCATGTATTTTTAGCTAGTGTAAAGCAACAGGGTATCTTCACGAGTCATCAAAGACCTTTTTAGAAAGCATTTTCACTGAACTTTGATTCTTTTTTCAAGAGGCTCCCCTATGACTGCTGCATGAAACCTAAAAGAAAGACAAGACTGATACAGCTTCTTTTTTCTTCCTTTTTCTCTGCCTAGCACAGAATCTCTAATCTCAGTTTTTAAATATCTGTAGCTGAATTTAGTGTTACTCAACAGGCAATGGTGATGAAAAGAGCCATGTCAAAGTGTGTGGGAATATGTCTGTGTAAGGTCCTGTTGCACTCAGCATTATCCAATTTACTGATTACAATTCTTGATTTCTGCTGCCCAGTCAGAATGCACTGGCTTACCTTTCCAAAGCTCTTGAGGCAATCACACTAAAGGATATTGTCTTCCTGTTGATTACCCTCTGGATGATGGTATACAACTGCTCTATGTTTAACTTTGAGAATTTGCGCTTTGAAATCACATCAAGGGTATTTATTTTGGGCTTTGGGTTTCTTATTCTTACTTTCTGCATTTGCTCAGCTTCTGTTGCAGGTGTTCTAGTCCTTGATAGATGCTCCGTGGTACAGTCACTGTAATCAGTAGATACGAAAAGCTTCTCATGTCCTTAAGCCACTCCCAATCTGAAGACAAAGACCGTAGTAAAGAAATTCAAGGGTCTTGCCACATGTCCTAATTAATGTTGTTAAAATGTAAATGCTTCTGACACCTATAGTTTAGCATTCCAACCTCTGCTCAGGAGAGACTTGTTGATGAAATCTGTTTGTGTAAGAGCTTCTTAATTTCAAATTATCTTAATTCAGCTGCACTCTCAACTTTATCTGTTTCATTTAGATACCTTTCCAGTGAAATGTTTGTTTACATGGCACTCTGAAACAGCCCTAGCAGAAAATAAGTGACAGAAAGCATACCACAAGTGGCAGAATAAAAAGGGAAAAGAAATATCAAACATGCAACCTCAAAATGCATTAGAACCTCCTAACTCATTGCTCTTTTGCAACTGAGGAAAATAAACTGGTAGGAGAATAGATCTGCTTTACTTCCATTTACTTGAAAAACCATAAGCCCATGATGGTTGCTATGGCTTTTTAAAATTAATAACACTAAATATACTTGCCTGAGTTAAGAAGGCTACACAACTTTGTATATAAACTTACTTTTTAAAATAAAAACTTTTTTTGTGTGACGGATCTGCAAATACTGTAGCAGTAGACTTTAAAGCTGAAACTTCAATAAAGGGCCGATGGGGTGTCAAGTGTTGCACTTTCTTCCCGCTAGAACATTGAGCTGTCAACAGAAAGGCTGATCTGAGTTTTAGAAAAGATCCTCAGTGGCACTGCTTTCTCTGCAAATGCATTCTCTCAAGGATAGTGTAAGAGCCACTCTGGCATGTGAGGTTTTCTCTACATTACATTTTGAGTTGTTGTAAATCATTAACTGTCCCTGAAATGTTTCCATAGTTGCTAGGCAGAGGCAGTTAATTTATAAAATGTCTATGTTGCCAGGAAGTCCAGGTTTGGTAATTTAAAAAGAAAACCATTTAGAGCAAAGACAGTGGGATGCAAAGGGAAAAGAGAAATATCTAGAATATACTGAACACTATGTCTTTCTCCAGAAAAATAATTATGCCTAGTGAATTTTTTAGGATCTTTATAATATCACATATGGTACACACTTAATTGGAGGCAGCTGAACCGACAAAAATAATAATATTCCAGAGTTGCTGGGTATTCTGGTGTGAAATCAGTATATTTTTTTTTCCTCATTTAATAGACCACTCTTATTCCCCCTCCCCCCCCATCATATTTTTGCAAACAATTTATCCTAAATTTTATTTTTCAATCTAACAATAGTCCTGGCAACTTGAGTGAGAAGCTGCCCTACCTCTAGGGAAGAAAAGCCAGTTTCCCTGGATGTATGCTCCAAGTCTCTGCTTCTCATTTCTGAGATGCATAAACCTTTGTTTGGCAAATTCCATCTGGTTTATTTACCACCAGCCTTGCTTCTATTATTGTTAAGAATGCAATGTGCAGCCAAAATTAAACTTCAGGACTCAGAAATTAGATGTCTCTCTTAATATACCATCTTTTTCACTTCCCAGCTTTTCACACTATACCATTACAATTGCATGCTTGACAGCTTTTTCATATTCATTTCATTTCACTAGATGTGTTCTTAAAAGAAAAATAATTATTTTATGTCAAATATAATTGAAAGGAAGAAGGTCTCCAACAATACCCTCCACCCCACTAAGTACGCAGATAAGTTATTTATAAATATGCCTACAATTACTTTTCCCAGAGAAAATATTAGTCTTTAATTCTTTAATGACTGGTGACAATGTTTTCTATAGCCCTTTCCCCGTGACTTTTATCTGACTACAAGAACAGATGGTTAGATCTGTACTGCCCTTCAATGGAGATACATGCAGGTCTTTGTGAGTGGCACCAGTCAGTGTTATTTTAACCTCAATTTTAGAAATGGCCTTTCAATTCCCTGAGCTGAGATGATATTAAGGCATCAACATTCTGGAGGATTTCTTGTGATTCCTATGGTGGCAGCAGTAACTGGCAAATAGAAGTAGCTTAAAAGAGTTTAAAAATAATTAAAATGTTGTTTAACTTATATTAAGGTCAGTGCCTTAGTGCACTCAGTGCAGATTTTAGATATCAACACCTCTCCTATGAACTAACAAATGGATGAATATAACTGGAATAGAAATACAGAAAGACTTCAGATATGTTGATCAGTTGATCCAATATGTTACTGCATCGCCAGTCTGATGCTTGGATCAGCTTCCTATCTGCTTTACACTTTTCACTTGTAGCTTTTGTAGACCTAAAATCAGTCTATCAAAAAAAATGCTTTTTCTGGACAAAGTTATAGGTATAAAAAAGTTTAGATTGAAATCTGAAATATTTTGTCCCAGAAACAAAATATTGTGGTTTGGAAAAGCTGCACCTGAGACACTGCACACCTGCCAGAGACTTGCTATTCACCATTCTCCCCTCTTGCATCACACACTTGCAATGCACAGGCACCACCCTTTCTCACGGGATTAAATGACCTACTGTGACAATCCCCACCCATGGCACGTAGTGAAAGCTAGATGCAGGTCAAAGGAGAACAGTTCTTGACATGGAGAGCTGTTCCTTCCACCTCCCACTACTCTTTCTCCTTTAAAATATATATACATATAAAAAAATGTTAAGAGACTGTTTTCCTGTGGGAGGCAAGAAAATACATGGGAAAAAAAAAATGTTTAATTGCAAAACTTTCCACATTGTCCTGCCTCCACCCCAGTGCTGATTAAATTGACACATACAAAGTAGCACTCTTTATAGTATCAGGTATTTTCTATGAGCCCTTTTTATTTCTTTCATCATCTTACTTTTCCTCAGGAACACAGATTGTTGAACTGCTACTATTTCTGGCTGGTAAATGGTAAAAGGTTGATTTTTATCCCAGCTGGGAAAGATCTTTTAATTTACAGAACCTCCCAAGCCACTCTAGTCAATTAGAGAATACATTTATATTTTGTTTTGATCATCAACTAATTTTGATTCTTCCAGTTTGTTGATTAGCTTTCATTAAGTATCCGCCTGTGACAACATTCAGCTTTTAAGTGGTGTCATATTGTGAAGAATCCATTCAAAATACTTCCTGTTCTACCTTTACATGACACTGATTTTGAAAACAATAGCATAAAAAACAGTAAAGAAAGAGAGTGATCAACAGCTAGCAAACAAATCCTATTCACAACCCAAAGCTTATTTATATGTATTGTGACTATTTCTATTTGACTCTGGTAAATCTAGGGGTTCAGCTGAGGGATTAGTGAATGAAGAAATAAGCAACTGCCTAGCATACTAATAGGGAAAAGCTCCACAGGGCACTCCACCTTTTCTGTACTACAGACCAAAACACATTTTTTTGAACAATGGCACTGTTAAGAAAATACTCCCTGAACTAGCACTTTAGCCAGATGTATTTTCATCAAAGAACATTCTGATTAAGCAAGCTTATCTCTATAAAAAGGCTGTATTTTAAAGGAAGACAAATCAGTTTGGATAACACAAGGACTGATTCCTGCCTTCCCTATAGCATGAATGAAACAAGCACTCTAGTTTCTTCTTTCCCTGCCTCCCCTTACTTTAATCACATCCTCATTTAGTTGCATCCCTAATTTGTGACCTCCTTTTTGCATCTGCATTTCCTTTTTTTCACCTTACCAGAAAAGAAATAGGAAGATGTCTGATGGACAGATCCAGAAGAACTGACATGAAGCTCTGAAATCAGCAGGGCCCTGGCTGGCATCCTGCTGCCCATGATGTGTTGAAGACCAGCAGGACCAGATCCAGGAACCCATAGCAAGTGTTCCCTTCTCCTCACTGCTCTTTCCTGAGCTGGAAGTGAGCACTCAGATTCTGTGAGATGTGAGTGCAAGAAATGTGACACCAGAGACGCAAGTTGGGGTGAATGGATCTGGTCTTTTAGCAAAGTGGAATATGGT
This sequence comes from Dendrocincla tyrannina, assembly GCA_035047865.1. Lineage (NCBI taxonomy): Eukaryota > Metazoa > Chordata > Aves > Passeriformes > Dendrocolaptidae > Dendrocincla > Dendrocincla tyrannina. The sequence goes on from JAWWMP010000167.1 coordinate 9,065,692, forward strand.
CACACACACAAAGACAGAGCTGAGCTCTCTAAAGGATTTCTTGATAGGGTCAAAAAGACTGGGCAGACACGCAGTGGTTTCACGGGACAGGAATGTGCTGCTACCAGGCTGTTGTCACAGCTGTACTGAATTTCTAGATGACGGGGTGGGGGAAGGTAGAGAAAGAGAGTCTCAGAAAATGCAAATGCACCCTGGATTTACAGGCACTCTGCTCTCAAATGGCAGGGCCACACTAGAATGGAAATACCTCAGGAAGATGAGTACATGATTGTTAAAGTCATCAGACTGCAGTAAGTTCTTGGTATACTCTGATCATGCACACCCAGTCCCCCTCACAACCCAACAGATTCCTCTTTCTTGCCTCTTCTGCATTTTGCAGTTTTCCCTATCAATTCACTCAGATTCAAAGACAGGTCACACCTACAGCTACATGGAAAATCATCATGCTGCTGGGTGGAAGAAGTTTTGCCTTTTTGTCTTTCCTTAATGCTTTCCAGCAAGTAAGAAAAATTACTTACTAACAACTAAAAACCCCAACAGTCTTCATGTAACAATCATGATGACAAGAAAATCTTCTAGGCCTTATCTAACTAATGGTCATTCTCCTTATTTCTTTAAGTGTTAACAAGGGGGAATAGCTTCAAACAAAGAAGTCAGGTTTAGATTACATATTAGGAAGAAATTCTTTGCTGTGAGGGTGGTGAGACACTGGAACAGGTTGCTCAGAGAAGCTGTGGATGTCCCATCCCTGGGAGTGCTCAAGGCCAGGTTTGATGGGGCCTTGAGCAACCTGGTCTGGTGGAAGGTGTCCCTGCCCACAGCTGGGGTTTGGATCCAGATGATCTTTAAGGTTCCTTTCCACCCAAGTCATTCTATGATTCTGTGATACTTAAAAATACTTATTGGATTGGATGCTTATGGATGACAGATCATTCTGTGAATCCTTCTGTTGAAACCATTCATCAAAATTAAATGCTGACAGAACAAAACTTTCAGCTTTAGCACATCACCACAACTTCCTCAATGCCAGAACAGGGTTGGACCCCCAAAATTAACAGTGACAGTGTGATTTGCATTTGGTTTTATTTTATGCAATACAGGACAGAATGAATCACATAACTGGAACGAACACTGGGTTCCATACAGTAGTCCCTCTATTTGCTAAAATTGAAAGAAATTCTACCTTTCACTAAAGGAGAGAAATAATCATACAAGGAATTGTTTTGCAATTTATAGCACAACAGTGTTCTAGAGGCATGCCTTTTTCTGAAGCTACACAACATCCAAATTTTGGATAAGGAATTTTTCATTCATTTCCATTCTTGCCTGCTTGAAGGTAACACCCCACGCTGAAGGTTGGCTTACTCCTCAGTGACTAGGCCCTAATCAGTATGGCAAATTGAATCACTGACCAAAAGTATTATCCACTGAAGGAAGTACAGGCCTTCTTTAACCAGAGAAAGCTACAGAAAGCTGATATTAAGGGAAGACGGGTATTTTTTGTGTAGGGTTCGGGGTAAGAAACTTATTCTTTGTTGAGGTATAATGGGTTTTGCAAACAAAGATCACATGAGGTCATAGGAGTAGTCTGACACACCCAATGTATACATATTTTCTCCCCAGAATAGCAAATTCCTAAGGTCCATCTCTTTGGTCTTTTTTTTTTAACTCCCAAATCCATCATTCTGAATAAAGTTAAGCTGAACACATATTTAAAACATTCACTGCTTTGAGCTGGTAATAGAACCCTTGAATTTACCTCTCTCTTTTTCTCTGCTCTGATTACTAACAATCTGAGTTGCTTCACAATTAACAGCTACTGCAGGTGATTTGTTGGGAAGCATAAAAATATGAAAAATCATTAGCTTTATAAATAGCAAGATAAAATATAAATAGCAATGTTATTAATTTTGTCATAATAGTAATTTTGTCATAAGTAATTTTGTCATATTAACAGAAAGTGAAAAAAATTTTTCTCAAGGTTTTATGATTCTTTTTTTCCTAAAAAATATTACAGATATTTACATTTATCCCTATCAATAGGTTGCTAATAGAAAACCATACTTTTTTCTCTGGTTCTATAGTCTGGAGAAGAGGTCTGGTCTATTAAAAAAGTGATCTTGTTTGAAATACTACCAATGATATATTGTCCCAGGCAAGCTTTAACAAATCTGCCCATATTACATGCAACCAAAATTCCCATCTACTCAGTCAGTGAGCAAAAAACCACATGCATGGTCTCAGAGATGATGTCTCCTTAGCGTCTAGGATGCCGTTTTGATGTCAAGATACATTATTCATTGTATGCTCTAGATGCCAGCATGAGTTCAGTCATTCCCACCTAATAGGGCTCTATATCCACATGTTTCTTACTGGTGCTAACACTGCAGATACTATAAAGATTCCCAGTGTCTGATGGTTCTCATATCCCTCATATCCAAGCCCTCAAATCCTTAGTATGGATCTGTAAGCATTATACTTATAGCCAGACTATTTCAAAGGTAGGGCATCCTAGTTGTGACTACAACCCACCCCTACTTAAGAACCATGACTGCCAAATAACTAATTCAAGACAGATTGAATGAAAAATATGAGAACTAAGAGCTGTAAACAGTTTCCCATTCAAGAACTTTGCTTAAATGCAAACTGTTACTTAGCAACCCAAGAGAGGCTGGATTGTATTTTCCACCACTGCTTGGATTGCCCAGACTTTTACATTAAAAAACTTGGCTTTCAGGAAACTAAGCCTTCTGCGACTAAACCATTTTGTTCTAAAGGTTGTCTAGAGACTATTACACATGCTCAGGTAACAATGACAGATTTCAGTCTACTGTGGTTAGAATGTGTCACTTCAAACATGTTTTTAGACAGAATGCCAATATCTGTCATAATCAACTTTAAGCTCATACTGAGTAGCCTTCTTGTCTCTGCTAGTCCTCCTGAGGGCTACGTCAGACAGTTCTTACATGAAAGATTTTGCATTTAAATGTATCAACCCTTCAAATTTTAAGCAGTAGATACTCTGTGAGAGAATAGATACAGTAAGCAAGTTCTGTGGGTGTATTCACACTACTGAGAGCACTCTGCGCTTGCTTGTCTGTTAGTTTGAAGCCATATATTTGCAAAACAGAAAAGCCTAAACTATCAGTCCAAAGCTCATGGGCAACATCCAGGGCAAACAAGACACACCACACTGAATAATCAATTCTATTTGCCAGTCTTGATGATGGCAACTTTTGTGTTTCCATTAAAACATTTTCTTATATTCTGCTATATTTCATATTTTATGTTACATTATATATTTCACATTCCAGGTAAGGAATACAGTGAAATTACATAATATTGATCTCACTGCAAAAGACCAAGTATCTTCTCATTAAAAGTATTTTACCTATAAAAAGCCATTATAACTTGAATATGCTAGAGATAGGAACATTTTCATGTCTGCACAAGTAGAACAATAGAAATTTATAGTATCATCTGGAAACATCTTTTATCCTGAAGCCATTTATATAGGGAACATCCAGAAGAACAATCAGGTAAGCCTTCACTTCAAAAAGACAAAGCTTTGAGGGAAACACTGGATCCCTTTATAGATACTGGCACAACAGCTTTAATAATGGGAAGCTGTCTAGCTGATCTCAAGTTATACTGTGGAGACTCTCCTCTCTTTTACAGCTATCCAGGGGAACGACTCATAAAGTGCCTCCACAGATCTACTTCTATGATGTGGATTTTGAAAGAGATGCTGTTCATAGGCATGAAAGTAAAAGCTCCATAAAATCTGAAGGAAGCAGAGTGTAAATTGAATCTAAATGAGCTACAGCACAGTAAAAACAAAAGCATTTCTTAAAATAAAGTTTTCTTTTCAATCCCCTCAATAGTTTGTACTTGGATTTTACTATGTAATTTTGCTGATTAAGCACTCTTGAAATAAGCCAGTTGAACAGGGCAGGTTCCAATCTTCTAAAGATGAAACAGAATAGAAATTGGAGGTGACTAACTATCAGTTACTCATCTTTGCTGTAATTATGGTATTTGGCCAGTAGCTCTTATTCAGGTAGGTTAGACATTATTGCTCATCTGAGATAACTGCCACTTTTACGTGAACTTTCTGAAATTGCATTGGCTGTCTCAAAGGCACAGTAAATTAATACATCCATATAGAGAGTATTATGGTTTCCTAGGTGCCCATTTAAGAATATAAAGACATCAAAAACTGGCCAATTCATAGAACTGTTTATATGAGACCCATGCTTTTAGGCCAGTGTAAAATAGTATACTGGTTCTATCTTAAATTTTGCGAAAACAAGCTTGTCCACAGTGTCATCAGAGATATGCTTTTAAAAGTTGTAAAGAAAAAATAAACAAATAGATTAAAGAAGAAAAGGTCAGAGTCTCACTGTGACACTCTCATGACAGAAATATGTCATTATTATTAAGGTGATAATTTGAAGCATTATGTAAGGAGAACAAAACCTGACTATCAACCAGTAGAAAACCAGAAAATTAACATCTTAATTCACCAGTGCCCTTTGCATAATTTCATTGGAACTACGCTTACTGCTTCAGCAGAAGCTGCTGCTGAGTGCACAGTACATGCCAAGTTTGTTAGCTGAAAGACTGTGGCTCCATGGATGGTAAAGGAGTTATTGGAAGAACTGATGACAGAGTACTTCCACAGAACTTTTTGAGAAGGTGCACAACAAGACCCAGAGAAAGTCATACAGTCTCATCCTTAGATCAGTCTGAACCCACTAGAAATATGCAGAAGGCTTTCAAAAGCAAAACCTAGTCATTTTCAAAGTACAAACAGAAGGCAAACTTTAAAAGGTAAAACCAAAAAATAAGGATAAGAGCATTTATAAATTAAGATCTTACCATGGTTTCGGTGAATAAATCTTCTTGTTCTTCATGTAAATCCAGCATTTTATTTTGGGTCTCAGCACACTCTACAGTTCCCTCTATGCACCAAGAGAAGTCTCTCCAGTACCTTGCACTTTTGGCAGGTTGTCTGTCCCTGTTTCTTCTCAGCAGTCTCCACTGAGCCACAGACACTGCTGTTGCTGGGCTCCCCTGCCTGTCTGCCCTCGTGCTCTGGAAGCTGCTCCCTCAATTGCATGTTCAATAGCTCTAAGGGCACAAGAGTGTTGCTTCTTCTCCAAGGAGTCTCTCATCTCACAGTCATTTTCTTTCTGAGGAAAATTACATATCAATAAATAAAATACATATTGAGCACCATGATATGGAAGAAACTTTTCAATATAAATACATTTTCCCATATATTTTTCCATATATTTTCCCACATTTTCTTTTATGTCAGAGATTCTTTAAATTTCTAAATAATTTACTTATTTTGTGACAATTTTAATTAAGTCAATAAAACTCATCCTACATATAAAGTACAGAAGTACCCACCAAAGTCTGAAAGGAAATGGGCTTTAAGTTTGTTTCTGCTGCTGTGTAACAACAGTATACATTGCTATTACTGAATAAGGCTGTTAAACATAAAAATCATTGTTACAGTGCAAGGTTTAAAACCATTTCTTTGAAGGAGAAGGGTCATAACACAACTGTTCTCGGAACACAGAGAAGCCACTGCTCATGGGAGGGGACACTATATGACGAGAGCAACTGGTATAGCTGAAAAGAATAAGTCCATTTTCTTTGTACCTTATTATTTCTGAGGTGGACTAATGTCCTTAAATCATGTCCATTCTCATTCTTTTTGTCTTTTCTTATTTCCAGATTTTAGGCTGTCAATTTAATGTATTTTTCCAGCCTCTCCCTGAAAACAGAGCTCCTGGCCTGAAGTCTCCAAACTATTATCTTATAGTCATCTAACAATTAAAGATGCCAATCCTGAGTTCAAGAAGCATTTGGACAATGCTCTCAGGCACACTGTATGATTTTTGGAGTGTCCTGCACAGTGCTAGATGTTTAACTTGATGATCTTGATGAGTCCCTTCCAACCTGGCAAATTCTATGATTCAATAAATAAACTACCAGACATAGAATTATTTTACTGTAACCTATGACTTTTAGAACATCTATAAGATTTGGATGATTATCTCCAGAGATCCCTTCCAACCTCAACTATTTTATGATTCTGTGGTTGTAACTTATAATCTTAAAAATTCACGAATCAAGACATTCTGTCTGTTGAGGAAAGAGAGAATACCATCAGATCGAAACAATTCATTGTTTTTTGCCATTTCTCTTTAGAGTTCTCAACACTACTGTTAAGGGAATTCCCCAGAGCTGGAAGGAGCAGAAGCCTGGCAATGAGAAAGATTTCTGTTAATCATCTTGGTTTTACACTCATTACTTAAATTTTCCAATTTTATTCTCCCTCCAAAACTGAAGGATCTCAAAGAAATACATTTTTGGAGGGGTGGTTGGCAGAAAGGATGGTTCAGTTAAATTAAGCTGATAAATCATGCACTGGGTTTCAGTGCAAACAAATTCAGCCCTTTATTGATGGAGACTTATTTGGGGATCACTACATACGTAATGACCAGAATCAGAGTATTTTGGACCATGGCCATGTTGTTCCCTCTTGTTGGTGCAGTCCTTAGCAGATTGCTGAATGACTGCTGTTCGCAGCAAACACTGAAAAACAACTTCTCAGCTTTACCTTTGACATGCTCAGGAAACTCATAACCTCCAGCACAGGGCAAGCAGTGAGAATTGGTTTTTATTGGCAGGGTTTTGATGAGGGGAAAATGCAGTGCCTCTTCTCTTTTTTTCTGGGTTTAACTTTAAAAACAGAGGTTTTTCCAGTGTTTGTTTTTCTCTTAGAGGAGTCATTAAAACTGATTGCTCTGGCTGATTTACAGGAACTCAGGTTAAAACAATAAAGAACTAAAATGCTTACTGAGAGGATAATGCAATTTGCTTTGCTAGTTATATCATTGCAGGTGGGCACTGCTCTAAGGCTGAGCATTCCCATAGAAAATATCCTCAAAGCATCATGTTAATAGACAATAGAAAACAGTCAGATCAGTTTTCACAGAAAGGATAATTCCTGGAGGCAGAATATTTCCTAGAGAAATGAACTAAATTTACTTTTTAAATTAACACTGTGTGACTTATGCAGATATTACAGATTATCTAACCCCTTCACCTCCAGTTAAAACTGCTGCTTACAGGAAGAACAAACTAGATTAACCCTCTACACCATCAGGTAATTTTATTACACAAAAGTCATCAAATATAACACAAATGAAACTGTATGATCTGAGATGAGAACTTCTATCCCATTCCTCAACTTAGTACAAATGTACATAACTCCATTCCTTTTAAAACTGACAACACTATTGTAAATCAGAATCATGCACAACTGTCCAACAAATACTCTAAAATCCCCCTTATACTTTAAAACCAACGATCTAGCACTCAGCATAGCTCCACTGCAAATGCCTGATGAGTTGGTGGCACCGAATACTTGTGCTGCTTGGCTAGAGCTGTGCAGTGTATGAGGAAGTTTTTGATTACAGCTGCATTTTCAGCACTTGGATACCCTCTTTATATACTCCTCATTGTGTTCAAACACAGCAATCTATCTTGCCCTTTGGAATTAACTAGCCTCATGGAAATGAAGAGGCTGGTCATACACAGGCCTCCTTTCCTTAATGCCTTGCACCAACCACTTTCCCAAGCTGTGTTACGTAGGAAGTAATGCTCTGTATATTTTGATATCTTGAGTTCAGATCCCCTGGAATCCAGATTTGGCTAGTGCTGTACAGGTTTTCTTTACCTTTAGCACAGGACTGAAATGGCTGGAAGGATGCACACACATCACTTACACTAAGTACTTTTGGAGTCCTCTGTTACTGCCGTGATATGGGAGCTAGAGTTACATAAGTGAACCAGTCTGTCTCAAACTGGAATATGAAAGTCACCCTGCTGTGGATGTTTGGTCGTCTTTTCCCTTTCTTTAGGTAATTATTGCTAAATCCTAGAAAGGGGTAAGAAAGACTCAAATGGATCATCTGGTGCATCCACTCGCCTCAAATCAACTAAAGTATTTCTGACAGATGGTTCTGTAACCACTCCTAAAACCTCCAGTGAGTAAGCTTCCACAGCCTCTATATACAATATATTCCAGTCCTTAATTATCTTTGTCACTGGAGCATTCTTTCTACAACGCTCTTCCTAAATCTGCTTTTGTTCCAGTTTAAGCATATTACTTTTTGTCTCACAACTTGAACAGAACAGTTTGTTCCTTTTCCTCCTTGCAGAAACTTTTAAAATATTTAAAGCCTGCTGTATGGCTCAGCTGTCTTTCCTTTGGGCTAAGATCCAGTTCCATTTTTCCTCATGGGGTAGTAGAGTGTCAGACAAAGCGGGTAAGAGGACAAGACAAAGAGTATGAGGTTGCATTCTCTATCACTACCTGGAATTTCAGTCTGAAGAAATTAAAGCAGAGTTAAAGGAGAGTCAAGACACTTTCCATATAAAAATTGAATTCTCCTCACACATGAAAGCTGATTCTACTCTGGCACTTTCAGGAGTCTTATCAAACAAACAAGCCAGCTACTCCTCAGCAATGTGGCAAAGACAGAGTTCAGAAAGGTTACAGGCAGCTAAAAGTACCTCTGAAACAAACTGAGGAAGAGCACTGCAAAAAGGTTTTTTACAAATCTTCTATCAGCCCAAAGATTCACATTTACATAGTAGCAAACCTTTCTATTTGGAGAGTTTCTTTTTACAACATGGCAAATACTTCCGAAGTCACTCGGGCTGCTGGGCTGACAATCTCAGCAATCAGTGGGTCCAGCTGAGGTCTTTTCTTTCTCAGAGCACAGGAGAGTGTTAACACTTTCTCTGCCATTTGCTGAGAGATGCTCCAGGTTTGTACCAGCACACTTAGTGCTATTAAAGTCATCTTTGTATTCCTGATTGCTTTCAAATTTATCCTGAGCATTCCTGATTGAGAAGGCAGCATAGCTATACTGAGTATTTGCAATTAAACAGATTAATATGGAAGATCCAATTTCAAAACAGGAGAAACATTTTACATCCCCTCTAATACAAAAGCTAACCACATTACCAGATTTTTGTTAATTTACTTTGTACGTGTTAGAACTTTTACTGACAAATTCAGTACTTTCTACAGGATCTGTGTCTTAGAAAGGAAAGTGCAAACAGAAGCAGAGCTATACCTCCAACATCAAAGTTACACAGAGACAGTTTGTTCAGCAATATGGGGCATCATACAGAATATGGGCTGCATTCTTGCTCACAGAGAGCTCTATATGTAAGGCCCCTTACAAACAAAGAATGCAATTCTTCCCTAAGTTAAGAAAGCAATCTCAAAATTAAATTTGCAGTTGGATGTATGTGGGAAGCCCTTTATGTTTCCTTGCTAAGGGTCCTGAGGAAGGAGACCATTACCATGATGTGTTCAACACAGTCTAGAGCAAAAAAGCACAGATCCACAATGTTTGATAGAGACTAGAAATATTTGGCTGCATTTACAGATCAAACAAGTTAGAAAACCCATAGCTAATTAGTTAAGTACTGAATTAGAAAAAAAAAATCAAATGCACCCTATTTTTCTCTCTATAAATGGACAATTGGATACTTTCTCTAAATTTTCTGAAAATTTACTCTACAAGGTAAAGTTGGAAGACAATTTTTAATGCGTGTAAAACAGTGAATACAGCCTCATAAGAACCCTTCTGATAATTGGCTTGTTTTAATTACATAGATGAGAAGTCAGCAAATAGTATTTCATATGCGGTCTTTGAGAATAAAAATGCAGTGCATAGTTATAAATAATCGAATTCTAGTATCAAAGCACACTTATTAATCTTTCCAGCCCCAGTCTGCTTACTCTGAGTTTTAAATGTATGACTGAAAAAAATACTGATTTTACTGACTGGTGACAGTCAGTACACCCAGCTTTTAACCACAGTCCTCCAAATGGTGTGTTGGATCTCTGCTGCAGTTATCCAGCTGGGGCTGCACTGGATCTCTCTCCAGCTAGGGGTCACGGCTCTGAAGTAGAGAGCAAACAAAGAATTCACCTAAGGTCACTGAGAGGCAGGGACACAGCCATGATGCCTGAGTTTCAAGGCTGTGCTCCTTTGACTACTCTGATCAGTAACATTTACATCAATGCTGTTGTGCCAGGAAACACCCACTCTAGTGTCAGTACAGACAGTTCACATGATCTAAAGAGAGCAAGAAGATTAATTTATGTCATCGGTATGTGTAAATAAAGTAGCTGTAAAATAAACACAAAGCAACACCTTACATTCCACACTGGTCTTAAGTGTCTTGCCTTATAACCAGTGCTTAATTCAGTGTTACAAAGTTTGAGGTAATTACCTTCAGGGCACAGATGTCTGTCAGAGCGAGTCCTTATTCCACCCTTGATGGATGACACTGACAGACAGCTGGCATTTCAGGACAGTCCATGCAGCTCTTTCACGCTGTACAAGTGGGGAAAAAAAAGAGGAAAAAAAGAAAGCAATTATGATTGCCAAAGACACACACAAAGCTCCTGCCTTCATCCACATTCCATGAGAATTCCTCCTTCACCCCTCACCTTCCACGTTATTAACCATGTATTTAACAACAGAATAAAAGCTAGTGCAGAAGCCACTCATCTAAGGCAGGTTGAAATCACAAGTTGCAGTGTGAAAATATAAAAGAACTCATGGCCTTGACAATTTTTTGGTCTGATTTGCAAATGAAGTGTGGATACCTGTGGGAAACATTCATTCTCCAAATGGCTTTGGGTAGCATAACTCTAAATAAATACATAACCAAGACCTTTTTCTCTTAAAAATTTGGTAGTTGCATTCACATTATAATTGCTAAGTGATATTTGTCTTCAAAACAACACATTAATCATAAGAGACATGACCTTTAGAAAGATAACATTCTCGCTCTTTTTATTTTGTTTGGTTTTACTCTGGGACAAGATACTGTATAAGTTAAGATAGGTCACAATACAAATGGAAGAAAGGAGAGAGTAATTTAAATCTTGCCAGCTACAACTTTATGTAAGAAAAATCTACCTATATGAAATTGTTTCTAGCAGAGCACTGGTGATCTCTAGGCCAGCTAGAGCTTAGTCCAGCTACTGCTATAAGAGACAATCAAAATTGTTTCTGTAAATATATTAGCAACAAAACAAGGGTTAAGGAGAATCTTCATCCTATACTGGATGCAGGGGGTACTTAATGCCTTCTTTGCCTCAGTTTTTAATAGTCAGACCAGTTGTTGCCCAGGTACCCAGCACCCTAAGCTGAAAGACAGGGATGGGGAGCAGAAGCCCCCATAAATACAAGGGGAAATGGTCAATCACCTTCTACAAGTGACAGGATTAGAGGAAATGGCCTCAAGTTGTTCCAGGGGAAGGTTTGGTTGGATATTAGGAATAATCTCTTCACCAAAAGGATTATCAAGCATTGGAATAGGCTGTCCAGGGAAGCAGTTGGGAGGTATTTAAAAGATACGTAGATGTAGCACTGAGGGATATGGTTTAGTGGTGATTTTGATAGTGCCAGGTTAATGGTTGGAGTTGATGATCTTAGAGGTCCTTTTCAACGTAAGCAATTCTATGATTCTAATTGCTAACATTTTCACATGCTAATTTCCCATCTATCCAATATCAGTTTTTGAATAAATAAAACTGATGTCAGAAGGAAGGCAGAAACTCCGAGGTATCTGAGACAAGGAAAAAAAAGGTATAAAAAGAAAAACAATAACGTTCAGTACAGGTTCTTTTTTAACTTGTTTTTTGAAGTTTTAACCTGGACAAAAGAGACACAGCTGAAGCTATGAAGGCCACATTGTTGTAATATATCTACAGAAAAAATTGTTCTGTTTTACTCCCTTCAAGAATCTATATTGTAGAGGTCATTTCAGTGAAAGCCATAATGAAAATGGCTGAAGAAAGTATGCACTCTTTTATACTTGGATACATGCATGAACATATTCATAATTCATTAAAACTTTTGAGAAAATGGATTAGAAAGGACTAAAAAAATCAAAATTTATTCTTGTCAATCATCCAAGCTTTTTGGTATGAAGGGGCTTAAATCAGTACCCTGCATTTGCAAATCCCATCCCCTGTAATATAATTATGTGACCTGTTGGAAATGAAATTGCATGCCATGAAATACTGCACAACTCCATAAATAATTAGTGTTTTCATTTTCTAAATCAAATTGATAAAACTGGTATTTGGCTTAGTTCTTTCAGTTCAAGGAGCTTTGTTAAACTTGTGCTGTTAATTCAGTCTTTCACAGCTGGACTCATAAGAGCTGAGATTTTCAAACTGAACTGCTTGGCCAGCATGAAGGGCAGGTTAGATTTAGAGGAGGTTGAGAGTCAACACAAATGTCTTCTAGAATATGACAAATAGTATGAGGATATTATTTTTTCCAGAACCTATTCAAAGTAGTAACTCTTCTGTTTAACTCACTGAGAAGAAAGACACCTTCTGGGTGTGGAATATGTGATGGAACTTTCTGCCCATATATTTTTGCTGTCTTGAATCAGGTCTCATTTGAGACAAAGGCATTCTGTACTTTTGTGATACCGATATATCCTTCCAGAGAAACCCCAATGGAGTACAGACCTCAGTGATCAATTGATTCCAAAAGCAGATCTTGTCCTTGCATTTGAAAACTGTAATTCTATGACAGATATCATTGCATCTCAGTCCCACATTGACCTAAGGTCAGATATTTCTAAAAAGTGTGAATTCACTTAATTGAAATTAAAAATAGAAGCAAACCATGGGCAGGGACACTTCCACTAGACCAGGATTCTTAAGTGACTCTTCTGATCCTTAAGTTTTGAGATTCTGGCCAGACTGATGATTATGTCAGCTGAGCAAGACTAGGTGCTTGAAATATGTATAGAAATGTATAGAAACATGATAGTTTAAAACCAAGGCAATTGTCAGTTTTGGCCTATCCTTTGTTTCTGGAGAATGACATAAAAATTAGGAATAGAACTGCTCAGAAATCAAAACCATCCTGCAGGGAGTATCATATTCATTCACATGAAAGAAATGAGTTTTGGCTTATTTCAGTTTTGTTTGCTAGGAAAGCAATTCAAAAATCACCCAAATTAGACCTTTATCAATTTCAGCTGTCTACATTTCTATTAGTACCCTGAATTGTTTTGGGACACAGACTAATGAGAACAATATGACAGCTATAATTTGATTTGGATTTTGTACATTGGCAAAATTTGTAGGTGCTTCCAAAGAATTTTGAGGACAACTATAATAGGGTGTGGAGGACTTGGACACCAAGAGGCTTGCTGTTTAGTCACAGTCACACATCTGGGCTGGAATAAGAGACCCAAAGCAGATAGATAAGAGTCCTCAACTGCAGAAAGACTGTGATTCTGCAGCAACAAAGTATAGTCTGGAGTGTCATGTTATGATGATAAACATTGTCTGGTGACATAATAAAGAGTAAAAAAGAAAGACCTATCAAAAATCCACTATAAAATCCAAACATATAGTCATTTATAGCTGTACAGACAGGGATTTTCATACACTAGCAGGTCAGGCAGTTTCATCCAGTACCCAAAAAATACCCCACAGTACTACAGAAGAAAGAAAAAGTGTAAAGGGAATGTATGGTGCAGAGTAGAGACAAGAGGAATTTTATTCTGCTCCTGATATTTCGTGTATTGTCAGTATTAGTAGAGGCTGAGAAGGCACAGCAGGGTGCAATTCACATTGTACATAAAGAAGGAAGTATCTTCAGATGTTTCAGACTCTGCAGCTGTTAGCACAGCAACCTATGGGCTAACGTCTCCATTTAACAAGTCACTCAGGCCCCAAGACAGAGCTGCATCCCAACTCCCTTCACGGTTTAAACTCGTGATAGAATCTCTGAGAGACACTTTTTGAAGTAACTTTCATTAACTGCTAGCTTGCACCATTTGCTTCATTTTGGAACTAACTAGAATCAATATTTAAAAGTAATGTTCAAACACGCCAACAAAATTTAAGCAAATCACAAAGCCTTTCTAGCTTTCTAGTATTTATAAGACTCCACAAAAGAGATTTACTCATATTCCTAATAAACTTCCATAATAAGTTTTTAACATGTATTTGTCATTTACTAATTCCTAAATTACTCTTTGCAAATTGTCCCCTAATAGAGATTGTTATTTAAATCTTAATTAACAATTTGATTTCTTTCCTTAATCACTCCACAATGAAACAGCCTATTAAGTGATGTGTTTCTCAAAATTAATCTGACTGAAATATATTGCATACATCTGCTAAAGTAACTAAAGCTGTACCTCACCTCCTACTCGTGAAAGTTTTGCAGCAGAGTGCCATGTTGTCACTGGACAGCAAAGCAGAACTTTGTGTCACGACAGCCATTATAGGAAAAGCTACATGATTAATCTCTCCTTTAGTTGCTAGTTTTCTTCCTAGTCCAACTGTTAAGATGAATGCTGCAGAGCTCTCTAGGATCTACTTCTCCCAAGGGACTCACCAGCCCAAGCCCGCAGCTTTAGCTCCTTCAATGGCATGGGCTCAGCAGACCTAAAACTCTTCCACAGCTCCAAGACAAGTCATGTAGTCACTAATCAAGCCCTCCAGGGATAAGTATTACAGGTAATAATACATTTCTTCTCCAGATATTCATTTGCATGGGAGTCAGAGCTTTCAGTAACACTTCAGGAAATGGGATGAAAGGTGAAAGAAATCCAAAACTTCATTACAAACCTTATCATCTTTAATGCTCAGGAAAAGAGGATTCAAACACTACTTTTCTAATAGAATATATGCTCAAACAAAGAGGAAACCCTGAAATATGCTAAAACAAAGCTGACCTCATCTTCCTGCATGCAGAAAATGGAGGTGAATAAAACAGAAATAGCACATATTAGTGACTGTACAAGGTGTTCTTCAGGAAGAAGTACTGTGGTGTTGACTGCAGTATTTACATGCCTATGTAGGTTACACTGGTCTAAAATAGAAATGCTCACGTAAGTAGGAGAATTAATATCCTGAGAAAGGTGACACAGAAATGTCTGCCTGTGATTTATTGATTTGTAATGCCAAGTAAGGTCAGCCCAGCAGCAAACAGATACCTCATAGTAATTATGCATTTCTGTTAGGAATATACAAAGAAATTTCTGGTTACCAGATAGAAAGCATAAATTTTCAGGTTCACAAAAACTGTGGGTGAATATGGTCGATACAGAACCATATTTCATGGTTAAAAACAACTCTTCAAACACTTCAAGCTATACAGATCACCTGAATATGCATGAATTGGGAACAGAGCCAGCGTTGCCTTCAGTCTAACTTGTATGCTTGATTAACCCAGAAGAGTTTGCAAATATGTCCCATTGTTATTACTCTGTTTGTCCTAGTAACTAGCTTTTTAAAAAAAAATAGCCTGGGGGGGCGAGGGACCACAAAAACAAACACCCAAACAGACAGGAAATACTGTGACTATCCCTTTCTAAAGCCTATGCCCCTACTGTCTGCTAACAGCACAACACAGACCAGATTTTCTTTCAATATCTGAGCCTTGGCTCTCCTTCTTGTGAGTTAACCACCAGGAATGCCAGGCAGGGTACCAGAAGGTTGTTTGTGATGGAGCTCCTTCCATCTGGAAGATGGGCAAGAAGCCAAGAAAGTTGTGGGGCAGCTAAACAGCTCTTCTACCTTTTCAGAGGCTTGGAATGAGTTTGAAGAGCATCAGGAGTATGGTGGGAGGCTCAACAGCAGTTCAGATGTAGTGGCAATGATCTACATTCATCATGACACATAATCCATCCTCTAAGTGCTGTTATTAGTTTTCAAAAAGAGCACTGAAACATGCCTGGTTCCAAACACTAAAAATGAATATAAAACTCTGTGCCATGAGAACCAAAGCAGTGTCTATGGGATCAGCAGATCTAAATGAGATTTAATGTTAATAAGTGTTGACTGACCTTTCCCATTAACTAACTCACATGTCACAGCAGACAATGGAGCATCCATAGTGCACTAGCAATGGGTTAAGTGGACAAACTCATTTATATATTTATAAATTTCTTATGAGGTTCCAACAGTAACCAGTGCCTCTGGAGACTGGAGTTCACTCTCCTGCTTTGTAGCACAGAAGCAGAGAAGTTAGATGAGCTGTGCCTAAACTTCCAGCCTGTAAAATGGGAGTATTGTTTCTTATGTCACAGGATGAAATCAACATAAATACATTAGGCAATTCGTTCCATATGTAGTAGGACAAATAAAACCTCTGTGTATATACACTTTCCCTTTTCCCTCACCTGCTACAGGGAATTAATTTCTTTTGTGTGCATCTCCATGACATCTGTGCCACCAAAAAAACAGGATGTGTAATACCTAGTTCAAGTAACAGTTGGCCAGTCAATGCTTTCTTTCTGACCGGCACATCAGCTGCTTCCAGGCAGCACCTACAACAGCTCAGTTCTGCCAACCTGACCTTAGTAAACAATGATTTCTGTGTTTCTACTCTATCCAGCCTTCATTTTACACCAAAACAGTAGGAATATAACTTTGTCTACAACTTCTACCCTCTTCCAACTGCCTCAAGAGTTCAACACGTTCTGGTAAGTAATCATGTATTGTTCACTTTAAAAAAAAAAAAAAAAAAAAGAATAATAATGTCCAGGGACATTTTTGAAGAAATCAAGAATTATCTGTAGCATAGTTTCTACCTCATACTGGAAAACACACTTTCACCTTGAAATTCATTTAAACCCTTAAAAAGTGATTCTAGGACTATTATTTTAAACTTCAGGCATCCCTTGAGTGAGATATTTGCAGGAAAAAGTGATAAACTATTTCCCATGTACAAATGAGAAAGCTCTCAGTTTATTTTATTTTGGTATAGGCTACTCTATACAATTTAACACAGTAGTTCTCAAGCATCTTTTGCAGAGAATTTAATATGCATGCTGGAGAAGATTTTTAAAGATCATGGTCATGCAAAATGCCAGATCAGTGGGTTATTAAGTGCTGATGTGAAGATCAAAAGCCTGCAGTGATCTTTGGGTCAAGCAACCATAAGAGGCTTTTCCTCCCCTGCAAGCTAACCTACTTTGGGGCCTTGGTCAAATTTCCTTAGATCAAGTGCTAGAACAAAACTCACAACCACAATTGTTTAATGCTTCCCCCTATCTTTGCAATCTGTAAATAGCTACTGTAGCCGACATGAGCGTGTGCACAAGTGAAACATTAGGATAACTTAGGACAGGATATTCACTCATAAAATACTTGGGCTGGCTCTATGAAACAAGGTTGCTGCTTTCCAGAGAAATCAATGGGAATTTTGCCACTGACTTCAGCAGGAGCAAGATTTCATCCAAAGCACGCAATTACATGCCTATCAGTGTGTAACCTCGTGATGGCTTTTCACTGAGAGCTCGGAGCTTTGGCAGCGTGCCGGGTGGAGCTGCGCTGCTGGCTTTGGTACTGGTGCCTGCAATGACGTGAGCTGGCTACTTCACCAAGCATATGCAAAATTGTTGGGTTGTGTGCCTTGCACGTGATTTGTTTATTGTTAGCTGGAGGCACGCTTCTCTCATAACATTTTTAAAGAACTACTCGAAGTGAGAATAAAAGGTGCTGATGAGTAATGATCTGTAGCCAATTTCTCTAATAAATCTCCTAGCTTATTGCTACCTATTGCTCACTCTGTGCTTAGGAACACACCTCACAACACCTCAAGCTCTGCAAAAACAAACACAAAACCCATGACAGAGAAATAGCATTGGCAAATCTATAAACTGATCTGCCTACATTCATGTATCAATCATAACTGTGGTATAAATATTCTGAGCATGAATCTGTCACCACAATTTCTAGATGATTTGTTTCTTTTTGATGGGTTGAACCACAATTCTGGAATTGAATATCGCTGAATTTTAGAATATTAAAAATTCACATCAATATTTTTGTGATATGAGACACTAATTTTTCTTGAGCTGTAAAGCTGTGCTTTGGGGCGTTAGATATATATTCTGAATACTTGCCAATGTCTAATTTCCTTTCTTTTTTCCTATGAATGAATATTTAGCTTGCCCTAAGGCAGCCTTTGGACTCTGGCATGCCGCTTTTTTACCTGTTAAAAGGAAAGCTCCTAACTATGGACAACAGTGGAGGAAAAGGTTTCCCTTCAGGGAGAAATATGAGCTTCTGCCAGTAAAAGATACTTCCTTATAAGGCTTACAAGGTAAAATACTTCATTTTTCATAAGTCACCAATTATTTGTATGATAATAAGCAGAGGTGGGTGGAAGCTTGTTCTAAACGCAAATGAAAATTTCATATACAAAAGCATTATTCAAATAATTCCACAATCTGAAAGTGGCCTTAGCTTGTGTACTAATTCTCTCTCCCTTTTTCTGCTAATTGCAGTTTTCAGAATGAAAAGTCTCTACCAGCATAAGCTACAAAAAACTTGGAGTGTTCTTATCACTGTACTCAGGAAAACAAATACATACATGTTTTACTCAAAAAGGAGATATTAATGCAAATATTTCATCCTTGCCTGAGTGCTGAGTGGGAATCATGAGTTTCTCTGAAACACTTCTTGAAGTGTACACTCTCCCACCAAAAAGCTATTATGCTTTTTAGAAAATAAAATACCATCAGAGAATAAGAACTGTAAATGAAGAGGTGAAAAAGAGTTGGGGGGGCTCCAAGACTACTTCAGATTCTCTGGCAGTGTAAACTGCAATGAAGGATGGCTTCCAGTGAAACTATGCTCTATACATTTTCTGCAAATGTGGATAAACATATTTCATTACTCTTTTTGCTTTCAATTCATTTAGCTGTAGGAACTCGTTCACCTCCAGTTTTCTCGGCAGACAAATGCTCTTACTATTTTAAAAGTTGTTTCAGCTAGAGCCTTTCCCTCTTATTACAATGTCTTCTTTTCTTAAGTAACCAAGCTCTCAGATGCAGGTTAAAGGAGATTGTACAGCTAAGGCTGTAAGCATCAGCTACAGAAATCTGAAGGGATGAAACATTGATGACCTCTTTCCAGATGGCTGAATTCCAGCTATCCTGCTTGGTATTTCAACTCCAGACATCATCAGACCCAAGGAGCTGTGTAGAGCTAAAAAACTCAAGCTTCCTTGCTGAGGAAGATCCCAGCCTTTCCACCACAGAACACAAGATGCAGTGAATCTAGCTGGGACTCTGCTTCATTTATAAGGGTCACATATCACTGACACCAAAGAGTCTCCACCGTTCTCCCGAGTATGAACAATGCTTTTTGCACCTGACATGTACCCTTGTTTCATGTTCACGTAAATGTCATGGTTTACCTAGATTACCTTTCAGAATGAGTTTGTCTTCTCTAGGTTAGATTCCATATGCATATGAGGAAAACTGTGGTTTGAATGATCATATAAACCTCATTGCCCAAATCCTTAATCTCACTAGGTCTGTTAATTCAAAGTAATAAATGCTTCCTTGTATTTTCCCAATTTACATGTGAATTTTGTAATTACCGCCATTTTTTAAAAAAGTGCTTCTTGCCACAGTGGGTACTAAGAGCTAAATCCTCAAAAAAGTATATGGGAGGAAAGGTATGCTGAAGCATTAAAAGAGGCAGCAGTAGGTCTGCTCATTAAATTTGCTCTGCACCTTATCAACCTGCCCAAGAAGAAAAGTCCAATGCTCACAGGAAATTTGCAGGCACTTAAGCACATCAGAATTAGATCTTCCATCTAATGAACATTGACCTGCTTCTAAATGTCACTCTTGGAGGGAGTAACCAGAAAAAATGTCACAGGAGAAAACATCCCTAGTGGACAGGAGGCAATAAAACCATCCCTAGGTCTGGGTGGCAAATCACTATTCAGAACATCAAAGAAGCCCTTCACATACTTCTCTGTCTGTAAAAGAGTTGCCAAGAGTTCCCAAAACCAGCAACTGTTCAGTGTGCAATGACAGATTATTTTTTTTTCATTATTTTTAATAATTCTGGGTTTTTAATCTCTGGTTTGAGAGAACATTTAATTTCTTTTCTCCAATTTCCTTACATTTCAAAGAGTTAATTACTCCAAAGGGTGGATTTGGAGTTACGATAAAGATTAGACAGATCAATATTCACTAAAAACGTGAAGCATCACCTGAATTCTCAGCAACATCCCTAATATTAGCCAAGGATGAGCTGTACTCTACCCTTGGTGGCCCTGGTAAGCTGTTAGAAATAGGTATTTACCCTTCCAAAGCAGTTACAGTTCAAGTCAGTTTTACCAAGTTTTCAGACAGAAGTCTCTGAATTGAAAAATTCTGCACATCTCAAAATGAGAAATGAAACTAGATTTTTGTGTCTGCTTCAAACCTAGTGGTATCCCAATGGGAGGCTTGTCAGAAAAGCTGATTAGGATAAATGCCCATAAATCATGACTACCCTGGTTGAATTAGCTCTTCCCTGCAGGCTTGTAAAAAGACTGAATTTTATCTGCTTCTCAGAGAGCCATCCTAGGAGGCATATGATATCAGCTTAATAAATCTGTGCTGAAGCATGAGACAGAATAATGATAGTAGGATAATTATCACTATAAAATTAGAAATGCAAACTTCCCTCCCTCCTACCTGTAAGAGAAATAGTTGGATTTTTCTGCTATGTTTGTCAAAGATTTTAAACTGTACACCTGGTAAAATACCACTTAGCAATAGAGCTCAATAGAGGAGCAGATGAAGGTAACTATGTCTTTAGGGGGAAAAGATGCGTGTGAAATAGTTGTTGCCATTTTGATACAGCTATGTGTTTAATTAATTACTGTTACTTGCAAGTTGCATATAAAAGCTGGAAAAGGTGAGGATTTAGCATTTCCAAGCGCTAAAGGTGCTGGCTGGTGTCATTACAAGGGCACTTTCAATTATCTTTGAAAGGTCATGGTGACCAGAGGAGGCTCCCCAGGACAGGAAGAAATCAAATGTCACTCCTGCCTTCAAGAAGGGCAAGGAGGAGGATCTAGGGAACTATAGGATAGTTAATTGCAACTCAATCCCTGATGGAACACACGATCCTGTAAACTATGTTCAAACATATATGATCAAGAAAGTGATTTGGAGTAGTTGGCATGGATTTCTGAAAGGGAAATCATAACTGATTAAGGTAAAACCCTTCTGCAATGAGATGATTGGCTCAGTAACTGATATTGTCCATCTGGACTTTAGCAAGACTTTTATCATGCTCTTTCATAACATTCTCATCAACAAACTGACAGAAAGTGGCAGAAATGCCAGTTTCAGAGGGTTGAAATCAGTGACATCAACTGATGGCCACTCACTAATGGTGTGCCCCTGGAGTCGACACCCCGATAACTAGTGGATACAGTTGAACATCTTCATTAACGACCTTGATAATAGGACAGAGCACATTCTCAGCAGGTTTACAGGTGCTACAAAACTGAGAGGAGTCAGTGAGAGAGCAATGGTTGTGCTGCTGTTCAGGGGGACATAGCTAAGACAGAAAACTGAGCTAGCAGGGATGTCAAGAAATTCAGCTAAGGGAAATTCAGAGTCCTGCACCTGCAGTGCTGAGCTGAATATGCTTTGAGCAGACAGGTTGGAGTAGGAGAGCTCCCAGATATACCTTTGAATTTCAGCTGTTCTGTGATTGTGTATTTAGCAGACAGTGGGAGATGGATGAGGGAAAGGAACTGGATAGACTATGTGACACTGACTCTGTGAATAATTCCACTGTAACCAAAGAGGATGCTTGGAAGAAGTAATGCTGCTTAGGATGGCCCTATTGTTCTAAGAATTATATTCAAGCATCCTCAAGTAAAGTCACCAGCAGCAGAAAGTACTTCATGTGTGTGTTTAG
Organism: Dendrocincla tyrannina; assembly: GCA_035047865.1. Classification (NCBI taxonomy): domain Eukaryota; kingdom Metazoa; phylum Chordata; class Aves; order Passeriformes; family Dendrocolaptidae; genus Dendrocincla; species Dendrocincla tyrannina. The sequence goes on from JAWWMP010000167.1 coordinate 9,087,518, forward strand.
ATTTTTCTTTTTTCTTTTTTTTTCCCTATTTTTTTACAACAATGGTACTGTTCAGGTAATTTGTTTGCCAAACATGCTATCCAAAAAAGTCACAGTATGTTGAGAATCATGGCTCTGAAATCTTATTTCAGATATTAAAACTCTTGGGAAATCGTGTTTGGACTCTAACAATGTCTCTTCTCTTTTCCAGTCCTTATAACTAAAGCAACAGATGATGAATCCTTGCTTAATGACTCTAACATTTTTTTGCTCACATGCTTTACATGGAATCTAACATTTCCTAAATGCAGGCAACATATGTGCATAGGAGAGATCAGACAACTAGACATTCGGCACTAATAAATTAACAAGAAAAGCAAGTCATGCTGTATCTTTCAGGCTGCTTCAGGAATAAAGAGAGAAAAAGGAAATATTTTACATTAACTGAAAAAAAAAACCAGTGTAACATTAGTGTTAGTAGACAAGCCAAACCTACAGGAAAATATAATTAAACCACATAACTAAAAGTAAGTGCCTTCTGAGTAATCACAAAAGTGGTACATCAATGGCAAAATAATCCAGAGTAGAGGAGCCCTTTCGCCTTAAGTGTGTAATCCAAAATAAAATTAACCTAATTTAATTATTTTTTGTTTTAAACAGTATCTCTCACCCAGAGACAATCACTGATGGCTAAAACATTAAAGCACCATGACCATGATACTAATGCAAGTATCCGTGTGCAGCAGTAAGGATGGGAGAGAAATTCCTTCAGCACTTGCCTTTTTCAACAGCATGAATGGAGCAGAGTCCTCAGAGCCATACCATGGTCTATGACTCTGTTCTTTGTCTCGAAGAATGCTGTCTGACATCCTTAATAGGCCAGTCTCAGAACAAGTAATAACAGGATCAGATTAACAGACAAGACAGTACCAGAGAACTTACTCCTGTTATGTATCATATATTTTTTTGGTTGTTGTTCTGAAAGGGTTTTAAATAGAAGGGAAGGACAATAAAAGGTTATAGAGTGATCTTTACTTTGGTAAGCAGAGAACGTGATTTGCACACATATCATTTCAGCAAGAGAAGTCATCCAGATGAAATTGCAGCACTCTGATATTTGTCAGTAAAACATTTCTTCCAGGAATACAGGAGCAATTAAAACAGAGTTGCACGGATGAGTTTGCTAAATTCTTCTAAGTCTGTTCTTGGTGGCATGAAGCCAGTACTCACCTCCTGATACGTAGTGAAGTGAAACATGTTTTTATTTGTAGACAGTGATGAAATCACCTGCTGGAAAGCCAGTTCTGTGAGAAACCAGGAATCTCTAGCGAGGAACTGAGTAATGCAATTTGAAATTACTAGGGTCTGAGCAGAGCTATGAGGGCTCTACCTACCCTTTCCAAAGTCAGCAGCAAAATTCATGCCTGCTTTAGTGGTAAGTGGCATTGGTACACAAGCTAGAGAAGGTAGTGAAGTGTAAGCCATGCAGGAACTTTTAACAATTTTCCCACTGGTATAAGGGGTTTTTCAGCCTTCCAGGTGCCTTCATTTAAAGCTCACAGAATCATTATAAACCCAAGGTGTTAAATAGGCTACAAAAATATGATATTTTGCAAATTTGGAAGCAACAAAAATAAAATGGGTTCAAGTATGAAAAATATTACCAATACATTTTCTGAATATATGTGGTCAAAAATGGAGGTATGAAAGTAAGACAGAAAGTGACTCAAAAAACGCAGTAGCTTATTAGAAGCTAAAACACAATAAAAGTATGCTATTTAATCTTAACTACAGCAGATGTTTTAGATATATTTTCTTCCTGTTTGCTCAAAAATATCTGTAGAAAAAAAGTGAATTATGATCTAACCTAAAATAGCCAATTATAACATCTAAGCTGCAGCCATTTTGTTCAATATCACAGCTTTTTGAAAGCTCTCCCCAGCGTAGATCTAGATTACATTTGAAATGTAAAGTTTTCTGATTAAAGTGGGTGATTGTTAACCTCCCACTGCTATACTGCTATTGATGAATGTTCATCTTATTTAGGATGCCAAAAGAAAGGGAGCTGCTGATGCCTTTCAAAATCTGCAGAAAACTGCACTTATAAAATATATAATTAGATAGGAAAGAGAAAGAATAATAGACTGAAGTTACACTTATAAGTGACAAGTGAAATAAAATTAAAAAGTCACATTTTCTATTAGAAAAGGTGAGGACAAAGGGGAAGGCTGTCTTTGAGGTTAACTCCTTTCAGTCTAGAAAAACACAAGCTTAACATTTTGCCCAGGTTACACAGAAGCCCATACCCAAACCAAACCCTGCTCAAGGCCACAGCCAAGAAAACTTTTAAATTTTCATCACACAACCCACAGACCTCGTTCTTTGCAGCTCTTTTCTGCTGGAACGTTACAGGCTGAGAACAAGAGGCAGGTTGGAGGTGCATATTCCTCCAGCTTCCACCCGCACACCTGCTGCCAATAACAAGACCAATGCTGATCCCATGGCACAGGAGGCATGAAGCTCTGATTGCACAACCCCTGCCAGCTGTGGGACACCTGAACACCGGCACCTCCTCACTGCTCCAGGGCTATAGCCGTCACCTTCCGCTCTCACACTTAACCACTGAACGTGCTGGGATTGTTGGTCACTGAGCAAAACAGTGTCACTGAACACCACCACATTAAATTCACAACACGTGGATCCCACAACACTGTTTAGGAAGCCTCTCTAAACTGATAGCTACACAATTAAGGGAGTTCATGAGGTATTTTTGTACATGGAGTGTAATTGAAGCATGGAATGAACAACCACACACACAGACCTCTGAGTCAAGTATCACCTTCGCACCAAAATTCACACTTAGTTATACAGTTAATTAAAAGCTAGAGAAAATAAAGTTAAACCAGCTCTTTAGAAAGAAGACAGCCTTCAGCTGGTTCACTGTCTTTTTTTTTCTTTTCTTTTTTAAAAAGCTGATTCCCAGAGACTTCATAGTTGCAGATAGCTTACATAAGTGAGCTCAAAATACCTGTTTCCAAGCATATATTTAACAAAGCACTTATTGGAAAAAGAAGTTATCAGAGTACACAGAAGCCAGTAGTTTGTCTTCAAAGGAGATGAGATGGAGCTATTCAATGGCCTTGTCCTCTAATGATATTCAGTTGTATTTTAGGATATACGGAGATATAAAAGTTGATTATTCACACGACAAAGTAAAATTGCATAAGATTAAGGTAATTGGTTACCCCGATAAATTATGTAATCCAGACCACTTCAGATTTGCTGGCATGACGCCAGGTAGTATTTATTTGAATGAGGTTTTGAATAACAGGAATTTTAGTGTATATAATCCATTCTCATGTTTTGTCGTGTTTATCTGGGTGAATTTAATTAATTAGACTGGCATATCAGTGATATGCTCTGTATTCCCACTGCAAATGTAACTCATATGCAGACTATGTAAAATGTGCAAAGCTAAACAACTTGGCTTACTCTTTATGTTTTGGCTTTAATGATCTACTACTGCTCTGTTGCAGAAAAGATTGCTCAGCAATGTGTATGTTTAGAAACTAAGTGGTATGAAGGGGGTTATAAAATTGCCTTCATTTGGTCAACACCAATTCTCCTTAACCCAAGAAACTCCCTCTGCAAATACTTTTATATGGAGCTGCACCCTTATTTCTGCTTTGCCCTCTTCTCAGATAGGGATGGTACCTCATACCTGGCAGCAGAGCTCTTCACGAGAGTAACCTCTCCATGGCAGAAGGTCAATTAATAATACTGAGCAAGTGTTAAAACATAAACCCAGCTGGGCCTTTAGCCTTTAGGTCCCTTCACTTATTAAACATAGCCAATATATTGTTGGTCCTGGCTGCATCATAACTTGTTCAGATTACCCAGTATCTTTCAAATGCTAAAGGAGCATAAGCACATACATGCATGTAGTCAATGAAACAGTCAGTCAAGAGTAGAGAACAGTGTGAGAAATAGTGAAACTTGATGTGGTGGTTTAACCTCAGCCAACAACCAAGCCCCACACAGCTGCTTGTTCACTCCCCCACCAGCAGGGTTGGGAAGAGAATCAGAAGGGTAGAAGCCTCTCTGGGCTGTCTCCTCCCAACCTCCCAAGCACCCCCAACTTCTTTGCCAGCGTGGCAGTACAAAAAGCAGAAAAGGCCTTGGCTCTGTGTAAGTTCTGCTCAGCAATAACAAAAATATCTCCACATCATCAATGCTGTGTTCAGCACAAATCCAAAGCACAGCCCCATACCAGCCAGCGCAACCCTAGCCCAGCTAAATCCAGCACATTTGAATACATATCCATAATTATTTCAACCAAGCATTTAAAGATAGTTATGTGAAAAAGTAAGAAAAAATGGGATCATTTGGGGCTAAATAGATATTTGCCATTATTCAAAGTAGATTAATCAATCTGAAGCAATTTTGGCTACCAGTGGATATCATCTATTTTTCCATTAATATTCTGGAAATATCAGGTACATAGCTTTTATTTTGGTGGACAGATATTTGTACTTTACTTTCAGGACAAATCTTAGTGTCTACAATGTGCATTCATTACACTACACCGGGTATAAGAAACCCTGCCCTTTGCACCAGCAGCTATTTGTTTTCCTTACCATTTAAACATCACTTGACTCTATCATCTGGTATTTCACAAGGGACTGCCTTAAGTCAGCACGTTTTATTTCAAATAATTTCATGCTATGCTGGCATGTTTCTGGTTGAAGGTGTTAGATATCCACTTAATAAATATTTTAGGACCCCATGAAGTGTACTGCTGCTGTTTCATAGTCTAAAAATTTCCTTTCTTAACACAGTGAGGAAACCATAACCTTCATTCCTTTCAGTCATTCTTCTTCACACATAGGACAACTCCAATGGCACTGAATTGCAAGTTTATCAGAGGTGGAAGTGTACCTCAGAGACTAAAAAGTGCTGAGCATAGCAGAGAAAATTTATCATCAAAAGCACTTTTCCCATGGGATGCTACACAAACTTTGTCTTAGCCACATGGCTGCTGGAGCAATGCAACTGGCTTTATTAATAGCATGCATTCAAAACTCAACATGTCAGCACTCTTCTTTCTTTTCAGTCCAGGAAAGGGAGCCTTTCCAACAGTCTGAAAAGCGAGGTTTCCTCAGTGATGAAATTCTGGCAGTAAATTATAGCAATATACCGTAGTACAGTAGAGCTGGAGCAAAGTTATAGAAGACCCTCCCACTCTGGCTTAAAACCCCAGTGTGCCATGTTAGTCAGAAAGACCAAGCAGACACAGCACAACAGTAGGGATATTGGCAAGCACTACAGAAATAACAGGAGCAGATATCCATAAATCTCTCAAGCAACATCTATATCCCAAGCCTGCTTGTTCACAGACTGCATAAGAAACCGCAGCTGGAGCCCCTGAACATGTTATTCACCAAGCTGAGCTTGCCCTACTCATAAGCAGTCCTTTCTGTTACAACTTATTTGTCTTGGTCTCTAAATTGTGTTGCTGTCATGGTGGCAAGATCTTGTGAAGCTTATCAAGTCACACACTGGAACTATGCTTGCATATAGTCTGCTGTTTGTCACATGTGTTTGAAAAATGTTTGTTGAACTTAATCTGTTGCATATGGTTCAGCAAAACAAGTTTAATACATCAATTAGCACTGTGAAAATTACCAGTGTTTATATTAAGATTGGCTGCTTACAAAAATTACTGCTTTCCCTCTCTGAAAAGCAGCACCAACCTCTGGAGGAAGTACTTTTAGTCCAGCCTCCAGCTGAACTCATTCATGAGCATACAAAGCCTCCCAAACATGACTTTATTCCTTTAGCATAAAGCAGAAACCCCTCATGCCCTGCACAGCTGACTGAGCCGTTCATGATCCATGACTCTGTGGCTGCCCCAAAGTTCTACACAATTTTCCATACATAAGTTAATAAAAAATTTTCTTCCCAAAAAAATACCTACTAAATACACAGATGAAATAACTCATCCTGTGTGCCAAGAGATAATTTTCCTTGTGAGGCAATGTATAAACAACTGAAATTCTCTTCAAAAAAGCACATATTTTGGCCAGGAACCTACTGTTTAAGCTCAGTCCGTATACTGTCCCACTGATGAGTTCAGCAAACAATGTGTGGACCTGGATGCACCTAGTCAGGCCACCCAGCAATTTGACAAGGCCAAAAGGAAATATTTGGCAAAACATGAAAATGCAATATGTTGAAGCTATGGAAAACACACATGCATTAAAAAAAAATGTTGTGTGAGTTTTGGAAAGCCTAGGATTTTGCTGGATTATGTCTGCATTTATCCTAGAGAAAAGAAGTCAACACTGAAAATGAGGTCCTGACAAGCATGAGCCCAAAATATCTCAAATTTTAGACAGCAATTTCTAATTATGGAAAACTGACACAGTAGAGGCCCTGACAAGCATGAGCCCAAGATATCTCAAATTTTAGACAGCAATTTCTAATTATGGAAAACTGACACAGTATTAAAATTAGAACTATATTACACTTTAAGAAAGTACCTTTGTATTTAGGACAAGGGCCATTATTCAGGAATATGGATTTGAGCTCTCCTATTTCCTTCATCAATATGTTTAAAAAGGCAAGATCTTCAATCTGAGGTCCTTTGTAGATAACACATTTTCCTCCACCCACTCAGAAATACCTTTTCCTCTGTTTTGTTTTTTAACACTTCTTCCCTTCTAACCACCCATAAATAGTAAGCTACTGTGAAGCTTTTACCAAAAGAAATCAGAAATCTGACATCCTCCATTACCACAAACAACTGACTCTTCCTGAAACTTGCAAGGCTTTCATTCAAGCACCTAACTCCCCAAGCAAGAACTTTGACTCCAGGTAATAATGGTGGCACAAAAGCTCAAAAATCTTCTATAATTTTGACAGTTTTTCTTCATGTTTCAACTGTCTTGAAGAAGCAATAAGGAGACACCAGTCACTTACCTACATAATATTGTTTTTCACTCTTTCTCTGTGTAAACTGGGCTTATACTCACCCCTGTATCACCAAGCTGTCAAAACAGGAGCAAGAGTCTTTCTGCCATCTCTGTGCACAGATTGCTCCTATGTGTTGCTGAACCAGTTTTGGTCACAAAACATGTGGCACCGAGCATGTGTTTATTAGTGCTTATACATTAAACAGACTTTCATCTGCACTAGGTATAATCTATGCATTTGTAAACTCCCTTATCACAGACCTCAACAGACCTCAGGGCCTACTAAGTGCTTGAACCACAAAAAAGATCAGGGACTTTTGTCACAGATTTATTTCCTGGCTTTCAATTTCTTTGTTTCAGTTTGAAACGTGCTATGCGCTTCAAATTGCTACTAGCATTATGGCTGTAGTTAAAAACACTCATAGCCCTATAATCCCATTATATGGCTAACTTCATGGGGCTAAAACACAGAAACAGCCAGTATCTCATCTGTCATCCACTTGAGGAACTTCAATAAGCACAGTTAAGAAAATGAATCTCAAAATAGCATGAGACTTTGACCCTTTACGATATTTAACTCATGCAAATAACTTTATATTCAGAACATATACTGAATATAGACCTCTTTATTTCAGAAGAACATTGTCATTGACTATAAATTTCTGGGTTTTCTTACAGAATAATTCCTTCTGCAAACAATTTTATGAAAGAGGATCCTTTCCCTCAGAGGTTTTACCAGCAGGAAAAAGCCATTGCAAAGTAGAACTTTCATTACAAGATGTCAATACATCAGGTACTACTCTTTCCCTGGGAACATGCAAACAGAAACCCCGACTGCTGTTAACAGTGTCCCAGCATCAGTTAAGGAGCTACACTATTCCTGTATGGCAACCATGGACCATATTCACAAAAAACCTAGTTTTGACTAAACTCAAGTTCTCATTGGCTTTTGCCATACAGAGTCCTACCCAGACTTGCCATACAATCTGTTACAAGCCTGGTGTAAGAAATGCAGGAATCTACAGCCTGGAAAAATGTGTGTGAAAACTCTGGGGACTAAATTCTATACCATTATATTACTACTTGGGACCTGTTACAACCATGGGTTGCATGTTTTCTGCATGAAAAAAGAACACTGAAAAATGGAGCACAAGCACTGAAAGGAAGGATGCAGTAACATTATTTTGTTCTGTTTGTGTACTGTACAGGGTTAAACTATTCCCTCTTAAAGGCTTCATCAACTTTAATTCCTCAGTTTACAAACATTCCATCAACTTTCACGTTTGTTCCACACTCAATGTTAAAAGAATTATCCACAGAAATAAAAAACAGGAAAATGAAGTTACAAGCTGAGCCTCCCTATTCTCAGTGGTCCTTGCCCAATGGAGAAGCACGTATTGTCAAGAAGATTCACTATGCCTTAATTAATCAGTCTTATTGACATAGTACCTGCCTTCCTAATCCTAATGAGAACTAACGGGGTGAAATATTAAGGCTTTGACGTTTACTTTTCTGTTTATGGAAGCCATTATTTTTATATTTTTCCTCCCTGGGAGATGCTGATGTTCATTTTGATGATAATGATTGTAATTCTGCAGAGGTCAGACCAAATGCAGCCCTCAGATGTCTCTTACATGAGGTCTCATCAACAGCACACTGCCTGAATTGCTGTTCACCTTCCAGTATCTAAGGATACTGTACTTCACAGCTACCCTACCCCAGCTTGACAAAGAGTAAGGAGTGCAATGTATAAAGGAATTGCTCCTTCTGGACAGGACGTCAGGAGAGCTACCAATGTGAATTTTCTTCTAAATGCAGTAACTGGTTATGCATTGATGAAAATCCAGGTGCCACAACTGTCTTGATTTCAAAAGGCAGTTCTGCTTGGAAACTGAGGACATAACACAAGCCCAAGGTTTTCTTAGTTCTGTCCCCCTCACTTAAACAAGTAATTTAGAACCAAATCTACCACTCTGTATATGCTTCTCAGTTATGCTTACTCACATCCTCTCTGGCTTAAGAGACTTTTTGTAGAAAACATTAAACTCACAGTTTTATGAACATTCATTTACTTCTCTTAATAAAACTAGACAAAAGTTGATATCAAGCATTGTTTTAGGTGTATACAACCACACTTATGCAGCCAGAGAGCACACAGAGCAGATCTTCTCTTTATTTCCTGTGATGCAGTTACAGACTTACTTTGTTCACAGTAGCATTGTGGTTTTCAGATTTTCATCTGAACATTAAGAGCCAGACAATCAGTGGTTTGACAGCTCCCCCATTACAAGCATGTCAATTTTATCCCGGTGTTGACAAAGACACTCTGCCTTAGGCATCTTATGAACACAAAACAGATGCACCAGACTCAAGGAGGACAGCTTTCAAAAGGCAGCAGAAGCCCTAAGAGTGCAAATTTAATGCACAAAATGAAAAGACAGGTCAAGTAAGACAGAAAATAAGCAGAAGAGAAAATCTGGTTATTTATGGAACTTCCAGTAAGACAGGAAGCAGATTTTCTTCAAATTACCACTTTGATTCCAGTCCTTAAGAATATCCTGTGGGAAGATCATTTGATGGCTCAATCCTCTCCTCTAACAGTGGCGATCCTCCCAGATCTGGTTTGAAATAAGTCAGTGGGATAACATGAAAAAGTAATCTCTGATTTTATGCCTCAAAGGCCAACTCTTCAATATAAATGTTGGACTCCCTGCTTTCAAGGGTCTGTGCTACCTTGAATTTGGGGTTGTTAGTGGTGAAATGGGAAAACTGACAGTTTTTATAGATCACACTACACTAAATGCTTTCTGAGATAAATGAAAAGAGGTTAAATGCTATCTACAAGTCTCAGGAGGAAGGTTAAAATTTGGTAGATCGTAGGGAGACCTTAGGAACTATGAAAGTGAAGTGAAAGGGGTTCCTGCCCATACTCAGAGAAGGATCAGTTTGTCTTTCATCTGTTGGTGCAGAATCTAGCAATTTCGTGTAGGGGGCCAACACAACTGTGCCAAGTACACACACTCAGTTCTGATAAACAGGTTTAGCATAAACTCTGTAGTCCCAGCAGAGCAGGCGCGATGCCCTTGCACATTGCAGCTTCAGCTGTACCTCACAAGTTGAGCAAAGCCCATGGGTTGCCTTGAAGAGACTTGATTAGTGGCACCCAGCAGGCACCAATGCTTCATCACTCTTCATGTCATAAAACTGGGACATGCAAACTTAAAGCTCCTGGACTTTATTGCCTAAATAAAATGAACAGGCAATGGAGACTTGCCTCAAAAGTTTATATGCAAAGTAGGAGGTTTGAGCACAATTCAATGTACATTACTGTTGGTGGATACAATTGCATTCCAGGGCAATTTTCACAGTCTGGAAATTTGCCTTTGCTTGCAACTGGAACAAAACCATTTTTAATATTTTTATTATATGGAAAGTTTGTCAAAATATCCAGTTTGAATTTTAAGCTTAATGATTCAGAAAAGGAGTGCTTGAGTGCAGAATATGTAACAACCTGACCAAGAAATTGGGCAAGGGGGCAAGAGATCTGCATGGATGAATAAAGAACTCCTGTCATTACTCAAGCATCTGAAAATCTTGTCTTTTAAATCTTTCAGTGGCTGGTCATTGAGAGACTAAATAAACCAAGCAGTTGTTTGCTACTGTTTTTGATAGACACACAAGTACAAAAAAGCTTTAGCCATCATGCCAGTTTTTGGCAAAGTCAACTAGTCATTAATCATCCTTCCAAAAGAAGGTGGCAAAAGTTATACTTACTAGTGATTCTTACTAAGTATGAGAGGTGCAAATATTATCAACTAGCGAGAGGCAAATTTCAGTAAGTGCATTTTAGGTGATGCACTATGCTGCCAGACAAAAGAGATCTCTTAGTTCTCATCTTCATTCTTTGAAGCTCAACAAATATTAAGATCTAATATGGTTAAAAACCCGCCTGTACATCAGACAATTATTCAATTACAAACTGATGCTTTATTTGCATTGCTTCATCAGTCTCAATTATCAGTTCTCACAGCTGCTACCAAACCTCTGATTTAATAGTGACAAATGACAGAACTAGTATGATACCATATTCTTTGTTGTGCTGGAACTGGATGGAAATTATATTTGAGGGAATTACATTATAGCTCTAAAAACAAGCCAAAAAAAAAAAGCCCATTGTACAGAAATTCTTTAAAGTACTGAACTATTTTCTGACGGAGTTCTTTTCTAAGCTATGCATTGTCATGATTGTGGGGTCTGCTTGTATGGTAGGTATACCAAACCTCCCAGGGTTGAAGCAACTGTTACTTACATTTCTTTATGAAAACAAAGAAATAAAGATTATCAGAACATCCAGAATGACTCAAAAGTTGGCAATCAACCTCATTACTCCACAGCCATGTCTCCAACAGGCTGATGTCAGAACAGTCAGGTCTTGAAGATCTCAGAAAAGCAAGTGCAGATTATGCAGTTTCCTCCCAACATCTCAGCTCAAGATTGCCCTGTTCCCTAAGGCACAAGAAAAATCTATCTGCCTTTCAAATTCTCACAGCTTCATTAAGCAAACTCATTGGCTGAAGAAAGCTGCAAAGGACATAACCTAAATCACACTGTTAAATCCTGAATTCTCTGATGAAATTCCCTGTAGTTCATTGCAATTCCTTTTGGATATAATTTTATCATGATATAATGAATGTACACTTAGGGATGAAGTACTTTGAAGAGCTCAGATAGAAGTCTGACCCTACAGAAAAACAATTATCTGAATCATGGCCTAAATACTAACAGATACAAGAAGTTCAACACATCATTTTTTTCTCTTATTTATGCAATCAGGTAGAAAATTATCTTCCTTGAGACTGCAGAGTTTTCCCCCAGGTGCTCTTTTAGAATTTCTTTATCCTTGAAAATGCTCATAGGGAAAGTCTAACACAAGATTACCAAGATTCTGATTATGAAAAGATGGTGTGTGGGAGCAAGGGCATGCTCTGTTTTCAAATAGAGCTCAGTTTGCTAGTTTTGTGCCTAGAGGGGAATAAAAATGAAAGCAAGTAAACAAACAAAAATTAAAATAATTTTTTTCCCCCTTCCTATTATTTTCTTTTACCCAAACTGATGAGATGAGTCCAGCCAGGCTCTGCTCATCTACCTTTTCTCATCCATGTTTCTTCTGGGAATACTGATCAACCAGGATAGGCTTTGAACTTATGCGTGTAACCGTTTCATCTAAAGCTTCCACTGTGGTTTTAAAGACTACAAAAGATAGATATATTTAAAAGAAGGGGTGGGGGGGGAAAGCTGTTGCAACAAATCTACTTTTCTTTTACTCCCTTGTGGAAACAGCAACACAATTCTTTTTCCATTTAAGTAAAAACCAATCTATACCTGAAGAATTTCTCCCCTGACTCTTGGGATGAACAAATTTAAACTGATTTGAGAAAAGACAAGGAGCATCAAGAAGTAAAAACAAATTGAAAGCAACAGAAGAAACAATGCCTTGTTTTTCTTATTTCAGAGATGAAAAAATATGTAAGATAAAAATCAAAAGGGGCATCTAACATTATAAATGAGGAAATCACCAGAGGATTGCACTCTTCCAGAGGACTGGAAACTCTTGGGCAGAAAGCCAACAAGACTGTTCTGGGTGGCAGGTTTTACTCAGACTATCAAAAATGATTGTACTTCTATGATCTTGGGAATTACAAGTGCTCAATTACAAGTGCTCTCTCTCTAACAAAAACTCCTAAATGAAGTAGGATATTTTTCTGTCCCACTTAATATTCAGATAATACTGAAGTTACTCCTGAGTTATACAAGAGTGCCATGATGAGAATGCCACCTCAAAAGATTATATAGCTTGAAAAAGTTAGTCTTAGATAGGCTAACAGACAGACTAACATGTACAGCTTCACCCCTTGAATTTTCACACACAGACTGATGTCAGGGAACAGCAGACTGCTGTGCCTGGAGAACATTTGAGAGAAAAACACATGTAGGACTACAGATACTATATGTCTATCAGAAACCTGAGACTAACATGAATTTAGTTGACAATGTTATTGATACTTGATGAATTCTGAAGTCATGAACTAAGGTAAGATTTAACAAATGCTTGCATTCATAAATAAAAAGGTAAACTTGTTCTGGAGCATTTTGCATGCATCCATATTCTGGGAAAGTAATCAAGGAGGAATCAACACCATGAGGACAGCCTTGCCTTTTGTTAGCAAGATGAACTTGACATTTTTCAACTGGATTTGGGCATGTTAACAAAAATATATCTAGAAATACAAGTTGTTTCTCTTTATTAAAGGGTTACTTCAATCCATGGCAAGTTTGCCACAGGCTCTGCTTACTAAACACTAGATCCTATAATGGCAATCCAAGAAATGGAACTTGAAACACCTGTATTGTAACTTCTTCCAGAGTCCTGAATGACTTTCAGTAAGTTTTTATACCTTTTAGGGCCTCAGTTTCCCCCATCTGCAAAAGACAAGGGTTCTATCTATTCTCTTTTCCAAGCACCTCCAGATCACTTAGCTATTCAGATGACATTTCATTAAGTATTATTACCACTACTCTCAGTTTCCAATATAGCTAAGCCAAAAGTGAGGCTGAGCTGACATTTCAGTAGCAAACCCATTTTATAACAAATTCTGCTAAAACATTTAATCTAAGTACATGACGTAGATGAGAGCATGTGGTGGAACAAATTGATAGCAAATATACAGGCTAGAAAGTATATTTGGACTAATCAGTATCCATTTTTATATTTACTTTGCAAACTTTTCAATAAATGCATTTTACTTGTTCAAACACATATTAATTTGAAATTCATACATGCATGTATTCAGTCGAAGTATGAAACTGTATAATGGACTGGGAAAAAAAAATCCCATTTTGGAAAACATGTAAAACAACCAGAGGTAAGAAACTTACGACCACAAGATACAGGTAAATCATTCTATTAAAAAAAAAAAAAAGTGAATATTAAGGCATTGGTTTGGGAAAGAAAGGAGGCCATTAATTATTTAAACCATTTCAATGTAAAGACAGCAATATAGAAAACTGATCATGAGAAATCCACACAGGAAATCCAATGACACAAAAAAAGACAGAAATTAATCATAAAATATTCACTGAAAAGCTACTGCTGAACTGTTCTATGACACTGATCTTTTACTGGTCTGAAAGACCATACCTTAATATTCCATGAGGAAACAGATAATTTCCCACATCTGTGTTCATTACTTGTATGTCCTAATTAATGTGAAATAAATTGCATTCCTTTTGAATAAACCAACCAAGATGACAGTTACTAATCATTTTAGAAGAAAGACTTTCCATTTCCTTCTACTTATAGTAGCATTACTACTATTTAATTTATAAATTATATATTGTTTGCATAACTATTGTGATTTTTATTAAATACACATTTACAGGGAAAAAAAGAATCTAAATTCTTTTCTCCATTAACTATTTGAAGTTAGAAATAAAAGCAGTAAGTCAGTTCATTAATATATGTTTTTTGATTTGCTGGACAGTGAGGAAACAGGGAAGAAGGTAAAGGACTTCTGGGAGGAGACAATCTGTTGATCATCATGTCAATGTGATTTACATTTTGGGTGTCCACGATGCCTGTATTGGGGGAAATAATTTGTGCATTGTGTCCAGAAATGTGTGATGTGTAGATGTTTCCACATTACTGGTAATGTACAAGTGTGTGTGATTGCAAAGAAAAGGCCAGATGGAACCCCTTGGATCATGGAGCTCATACTGTTGTCTTATGGAGACACTGGTATATATTGGCTGGGTTTCTATCAGAGGTTGGGGTAGCATAATAAAGGAGATGTTTGTTAACATTACCAATTTGTATAGAAGTTTTGTAGTGAAATCAGCGTCCAGTATAGCCTCTGGTGGGACAGCAAGAAAGGTGATCTCGCTCCACCCTCCATAGTACAGTTCTCCACTCCACCTCTTCTTTGGCCTTCACTGATCACGAGTCCTACAGGTGCTCCTTGCTCCCATCCTCCAGTGCTGTGCTGCTCAGTTACAGCTCTAAGACAGTTACTCACCCCAGAAGAGTGAGGGCCATTAATTACGAGATCATGTTGTATTAAACCACACAAGCATCTTGAAGACACATTTCATGTTTGTATTTTAATAACTTACATCTCTCTGCTGCACTGATGCAGTAGAGCCTTAAGGCAGCTCCAAGCAAGTTGAAGACAAAAACTTCTGTGCCGGACTGTACCCAGGCTCATTAACCTTGCCTCTGAGCAGGGTTAATTAGATCAGACCAGGCCTCAAATTAACACAATGACTATTCTGCACTGTGCCATTTCCACATGCCCTTGTGATTCAGCTGCATCAGAAAGTGTGGGAATGCAATTTCATAAGCTTCCAAATTTGATTAATTTTGCCTCATAGGATCATTCTTTCTTCCTACTGACAGGAAACCACTATCTGAAAAATAAATCTTTCTATTTAAGACAATTTTTTTTAAAAAAACATCAGCTTTCTCAATGGATTTCTGGTCCTGTTGTTCACTTAATATATACTGCCCTTTTCTATTGAGTAGCCAAGCTCTGTCAGGTTGCTCACAGTAGGGGTGACAACACCTTTATCTCCTGAGAGGAAAGGAAGAGACAGCTGTGCAGAAATTGTTAGAAAGCCAAGCACATTATATTTTACAAGTATCCATGTGGCAGCTGCAGGGAATAAGAAAGACGGCTCTTCAGATTAGTGGTTTTGTTACATTCAAGCCAAGAGAATTATTTAAGATGAAGGAGTTAATTACAAGTAGCTATATTGATAGGCAATTCCTACCTCAGTGAGTGGATTAAATGTATTCATTGACTGTGTGCATGTCCATTTGTAGATTTTTGCTACTGTTATCTGAAGAAGTTACAATAAACTTGCAGGATTTTTTCTCCAGTGTAATCAAAGGACAGAATTTTGCTTTATTTTTTTCCTCCACAGGGATCTCTGGGGCTTGGAAAAAAAAAATTAATTGTTGCACTTTGATAGATAACATTCAGATCTTTTTAATTTCTATTCTGTGAGTAAATTTTCCTGCAGCAAATTTCCTCATAATTACAGTTCTGATTAAAGTGAACATTTCCATAGTTTTGATCGCTTTGTAAATCACAATTACTCGCTGCTTCTCTTAAGGTGAACAGGAACTCACTTTGTAATGAAGCTTTACTATGCAAATTGACTGAGGAATTATGTAATTAACATTTGTCTTAATTTATCTCTCATGCTTCAGTATATATACACCCAGTCCCTCTTTGTATGCCAGGTATCAAGCAACAATCATTACAAAGTCCCACATGAAAAGGAACCGAGTAGTACCTTCCCCTTTGTTTTAACACTGAAACTTGGAACATGAGGAATTTGAAGTTTCTAAGTAACATAGTGATAAAGATAAGAGCTAAGAACCTCAAAATCAACGAGAAGTTACTGTTTTTTGAAAGAATTGAGAGAGGATGAATAGCTTACTTTTATTTCATTCTCATATAAACCCTCCCACATATGCTTATTTGTAAGCATGCGACCCTAATCATAATATCTATATAATAACTATCATCAGTTTGCAACTGAGAAATCCTCTTTTAAATTGTTGCATAGACGCAATTTACAGAAATAACATACAATCATATGAAATTGAGGGGAGAATGCAGCAGAATTTATAACCAATTTTTGCAGATTTAAGTGAAAAAACACTAAGTAAGCTAATAGCAAAATTGTTTAGGATTTTTTGGAGGTTCATTTCCACAGACACAACAGAGTAACACAAGTGAGACTGTTCTGATTTTTTCCTGACTAAAATTCTGTAGAGCCTATAGAAGTAAAGCAAATAACCAGTGAAATAAATAAAAAGTCATGAATTGCCCATGTATTGACATCTGAAGTGGAGAACAGCAATCTTCAAGAAAATGACTTGGCTCATTATACTAGCTGGGCAATATTCTGAAGATGGAGGTCACCCTATATAATCTAACCTTTTCCTTTTGGTTTAAACAACAACAACAACAAATATCTGTCAGTGTAATAATCCATTTTCAGGTCTGAAACCCAAGAAAACTGGTGTTAAATACTGTGCAAAGAGAATTTATTGTGAATATAAACTGCTACATTTTTTGGATCAGATCTGGAAAAAATGAAGATCCAAATATGTACCTCAAGACACAGAGACCAGATGTTGCTCTGAATCAAAGGCAAATGCAGGCCACACATGGCAGGAGGGCACTACAGGGAAGACATATAATACTCCTTACTAATATATCTGGACATGTCAACACCACCCCACCCAAAAAGACCCCAAAACCCAAAAAACAACAACCACATTTAGAGGGCAACTCATCATCAAGTTTATCACAGAAACAATGAAAATAAACTATTTTGTACTTGAGTGTGAATTGAAAATTCCAGTTGCATATACAGGTTCTCTACAATTATTAAATGTCAGTGACTGTTAACCTGATATCAGACACTGTTATCCTGATAAATGAAACATAGTATCAGATTATACCAAAAAAAGCAAATTTAGAAAACTTCTCCAGTGATAATCAAAATCAATGTACTGTATGCCCCAAAAACCAAACCGCAAGTCTCACTAGACATGCCAAAAAGCTCTGTTCTACCATTCTGCCATTGAAATGTTTGGCTGGGAAGGAAATCAAACAGTTGTCTGACACTGAAGCATGTTTAGCACATAATTTCCCTACACAATCTTTAAAAACAACAGCAATGGAAATTATCAACCTCCTTAGCCATTGGGGCACTTAAAGAGTTTTTTACAATTCAAGATGATCGCCTATGGTCTTATCTCCAGAAAGTCCTTGGCCTTTGGAGGCAACATTTTGGGCCTTTGAAGACTGTTGTTACGGCAATGCTTAGTGTTTTCTTCAGTTAACTAATTATATCTAACTAATTAAAAGTTTTTCTTAGAGCTCCCATACTGTTCTTACTCCTCTCCTCTGGTCCCACCATAGTGGGTCCAGAATTTTCTAAGTATGGTGCTCAAAACCAAACACAGTACATGAGCAGAAATGTTATTAGGGCTGAGGGACACACAAAAGGTTTCTTTTCGTATCTCAGATTTATTTTTAATAGGGCACACATTTTATATTCCAAAATGATATTTGGGGTTGCTGCATTTGGTAACAGTAAAAGGCCAAAGACTGGCTCCCTGTCCTGTGTTTGGGCATATGGGGCCTCTTATTGAAGTACTGCAGTTTGCATTCAGCCTTTTTCAATCTTTTTTATTTCAGGTGATTCCACCAATTGGCCAAGATTATCATGTATGCTTTCAGAGCGCTTAGGGCCTTTTCTTAGAGCTTATTACCATTTGCATTACCATTTGTATTAAGTGCACTCCTTATTTCATTATCCATGATATTAGCAAAAAACCCTCACAAAATAAAACCAGACTCAGGGTGCAGAAGGAAATACAAAACATTTCTATTCCTACTGTATATGTTGATGCTGTAAGCTAACATCTGTCACAGAGTTAGAAAGCAATGAAAACACAGTATAATGTAAAACTAATTTTATCTTTCAAAAGGCAAAACCCCACAACAGCTGCTAAAAAGCACAAATGACTCACTCTTCCAAATACAAGACCATTGCTTTTAAATAATTATTAATCTTGCCTCAATTACACAGCATACAATTACTGTTAACTCCACAGAGAGAAGTCTTTTATACACAAAAACATAGGATTTATGGTACCAGATCTTTCCCTTGGGTTCATTTGGAAAGTGCTCCTTGACCACTAATGATGTTCTTGTTCTGACTGACAAATGTTAGAGGTTGATGTCACCCAGAAGATCATCCAGAATACAACTGCACTCTTTTTAAAAGATGAACAATTAAGAGGTTGGAGCACAGAATTTGTCTTTAAATATGTCTGTTTTGGGGAAATGACGAGCAGGAAGAACAAACTATACCATTCCTTTAATGAGGAATAAACAATGAGAAAGCTTCCACTGCCTGGTTTTGTGACACAAGATCAGTGCACATGTCTGTATTGATTTAATTTTCAAGCCAGGCAAATCACATGCAGCAAATCTTTTGTAATTAAATCAAGGGGGGAAAAAAGTAAAATAAGAGGGAGGTTAAGTCTCAAAATGCTTATAATTTTCTAGGCAACTGAGGACAGGAATGTCTCTCCTTTCTCCTTAACATAATGTGTTGCTTGTGTACTGTGAATATATAAAAATTCAGCTTAACTAAATCACCTTCAGTCTACAGGGACATTTAAGAATGTTAGACTATTAGAGCAGAGACTCATCAAACAGATCAGGGATTAACATCCTTCCTGGAGATTTAACACTTTTGAAACCCCTTTTTTACCTATATAAATTGCAAAATTTATGATTCATATGGAATGGAATTAAATGATAAACACTGCTATCATTCATTTTCTGGTGGCATTAAGAAATACCTTGCACTGTTTGCAGGTTAATGCTACATAACGGACTGCCTCTGTTTTTCCCGTGTGAAGAAACATGATAGAATCATAGAATTCTAAAATATCTCAAGTTGAAAGGAACCCATAAGGATCATCAAGTTCAGCTCTGTGATCCTCAGAGAACTACCTAAAACCAAACCATATAACTAAAGAGTATGGTCCAGACACTCCTAGAACTCTGATGAGACTGGTGCCGTGACCACTTCCTTGGGGAGCCCATTCCGGTGACCAATCACCCTCTCAATGAAGAACCGTTTCCCAATGTGTAACCTGAACTTCCCCTTATGGAGCTTCATTCCATTTCCTTGTGTCCTATTGTCCTGTTTAGTGAGAGGTAATTATTTTGGATACGCAATTTCTTTTTTTATTAAGCTCTGACAATACATTAGCTTCCATTCTCAGCTCATGAGTAAGTGCTAGAATTAAGCAAGACACCTGGAAATTTTAAGTAGCTGGCAGAGGTCTCCTCACTGCCTGGAAAAAGTCAGTGCATACTGACTTTTATTGTCATCTGAATTCAAGACAGATCCATTCTGCTTAGACCTTTTCTAATAGTCACTAAGCACTTGTGACATGCTGCACTATGTCCAAGGAAATGCCTGAGTAACATTAAATTGGGAAAAAATCCCTAAAAAACAGCAAGCTCCATCTATCAATACAGTGTTGGGGATAAATAGATTGAGAGCAGCTTTGCCATGAAGGACTTGGTGGATGAGAGGCTGGACGTGACCCAGTAACGTGCACTTACAGCCCATAAAGCCAATTATGTCCAGGGCTGCATCCAAAGCAGCACGGGCAGCAGGTTGAGGGAGGGGATTCCACCCTTCTATTTTGCTCTTGTGAGACCTCACCTGCAGTTCTGTGTTCAACTCTGGGGCCCCCAGCATGGGAAGGACAAGGACCTGTTGGAATGAGTCTAGAGAAGGGGCACCTAGACAATTAGCAGGATGGAGCACCTCTCCTATGAGGAAAGGCTGTGAGAATTTGGATGGTTCTGCCTGGAGAAGAGAATTAGGGTGACCTAATTGTGGCCTTCCAGTACCTGAAAGGAGCCTACAACCGAGATGGAGAGAAATGTTTTCACAAGGGCATGTAGTGACAGGACAAGGAAAGAATGACTTCTGACTGAAATAGAGCAGATTTAGATTAAATGTTAGTAAGAAATTCTTCACTGTAAGAGTGGTGAGGCACTGGAACAGGTTGCCCAGAGAAGTGGATGCCCCATCTCTGGCAGTGTTCAAGGCCATGTTGGATGGAGCTCTGAGCAATCTGATGTAGTGGAAGGTTCCCTGTCCACGGCTGCAGGGTTGGAAGCAGGTGATCTTTATGGTCACTTCCAACCTGAGCTAGTCTAATATTCTGTGATTCTGTATGTTTCTATGAATATAAGGAAGAACTTATATTCATAGGGAGGGTGACCAAGCACTGGAACAGGTTGCCTAAAGAGGTTGTTGAGTCTCCTTCTCTGCAGATATTCAAAAGCCACCTGGACAACCTGGAGTAGTGTGCTCCAGGATGACCCTGCTTGAGAAGGGGGTTGGACCAGATGTCCCACTATGATACCTTCCAACCACATTCTGTGATTCTCTGAAATCTTAATAGCACTGCATGTTCTGGAAACTTTCTATTGCCTTTATAAACCTGTGCATGACTTAAAAGTTCATTCTGGGGGCTGTGAGACCTGTGTGCCAACAAAAGCCATCTGTCACGTGCATCCAGATGACCAACCTGACACTGGTGCCAGAAACACTGAGGGTTGTGTTGTCATGCCAGCAATTTTTGCACATGGAAGATGAAGACTGTCACTGGGTGACTGGTGTCGCCATCCCACAGGCCATTTTAAATGGACACCTCTCCCTCTGTTCCTGTATGGGTGGGAGTGCCCTCAGCCTCGAGCCTGCCACTGGTGGCCACCAGTCACAAGCAGTGGGTTGTACCCACACCTGTCTCACAGGGCCCAGGCTCATGGGGTGGGCTTTGACCACTGGGCTGAGATGGTGCTGGGCCTGCAGGCATCGCTGTGGGTACTGCGTGCAGAGCATGGGCTGTGGGGCTGAGAGGGGATTGATGTCATATCAGCCACGTGGCTGTGGAGCCCAGGGGACAAATGGTACAGCTTAGCAGGAGAAGAACAGTGAGAGAGAAACAAGCAGAGATGAATGCACATGACAAGAGACAGTAAATGCAGAACCAAAATAGACAGCAGCAATTGCTATAGCCTAAAATGCCATCATTAGTCCCAGCCAGGAAGCTCTATCAGCTAAAAGGACAGATTCAGACAAAAGATAAAATCAACTGCTAGGGAGAATCAACCAAAAAGGCTCCACCAAAACCTAGTGAGCAATATAAGACCACTTGGGAGCCTATTGATGCCATTTTCAAGTAGGCATTTGTTAAAAACAATAAAGAAAGAAGAGGTGCAGTATTTCTGGAGCACAGATGTGGCTCAGCCTATCTAAGCCTCCAATCCTGTGGTGCCACATAGATGCCCCACACAGGCTGCTGCAGCACCCTAACATTTGCCTCCTGAGTCAAACAAACCTTGCTCAACTATATGGAACAATATCAGCACCTCAGTTACGGTATTAAGTAGAAAAATTCTGCATCAAAAAACTCCTGTAAGTCACGAGAGCAATAAACCATGCAAGTAGCTGTAAAAATTCCCCAAGCTCTAGTTCAAAGCAAAATCTCAAGTAATTCAGCTGTGAACAAAAAGTATCAGTCATTTGACTCGTTGGTCTCAAACTAGGCCAAGTTAAGAGTTCAGAGCAATTCCTTCAGTTTCAGACAAAAATTATTCCAGAAGGAGAATTTTTAATGCAGACTGTGAAGTGCTTGATTTTTATCAGGAGGTTTAGGAATTCAGCTGCAACAGTTTGCTATAAGACAACTTTGAACAGCACTAAGCAAAACCATCCCACAGCCTTAGAGGGGCACTTAGCCTTTCCCTGAGAAGGTCCTTTAAAATGAAAAGCTACTGCCTGAAGATTGATTAAATGACCACTTAATTAGATTGGGGAGATCTACTGACAATGTCTGACAGCACTGGGGAAAAAAATGTATGCCTTTAAGGAATCTGAAAAAACGAAATCTCTTGTGCTTCTGAGATCCAACAGGCAACACATACATAGGAGGCAATGGTGCAATTGCAGGCTTGAATTACTTCTGATTCTTCAGAGGGTTTTAGAGAACAGTGTGTTTCAGGCTACAATGAAGTTCACAATGTAGTCTACCTTCTATCTGTCATAATTAAATGAAAATTAACCTCCAAATACATAAATTTTCATATTAGTCTATACTTCTACTATAAATAATAAAAAAAATAAAAGTAAAAAAAGTACTACTGCATTCAAATTTCATATCCTATTTTCATTGAAATTCAAGGGCCAGGATGCACTCTTCTGGCTTAAAATGCCAGGGATAGGCTCTCTTACACACTAAAAGCTCTCCAAATCTTCTCAGGCCAGGATTCAGGATTTCAGTCTGAAATTCTATTCTTATCAGGATAAAATAGAAAGAAGAGTACAATCCTTTTCAAAGAGTATAATTTGATAAGGAAAAAAACCTAGTATTTTTTAAAAGATAGGAGTTAAAAAAACCCAAATAAACTCAAACCACATAACAATTCCTGGACTCTCCTATTCCCAAATTATATAATACATATGCTGATATGCATGACCTGCATTCAAACAGAAGCCAAAACACTTCTTAGAGTATCAAAGGTTTCTTGATATCATCAAATAGATAGCAAATTTCCAGGGGAAAAGGAATCAGCAGTTGTGAAGGTGTATGTACAATACATACGGAGAGCAAGAAACAGTGTAGTTAGGAAATGCCAGCTTCATCTGCTGACTACTGAGCTGCCAGTTTGGAGTTCTGCAGCAGGGATGCACTAGACCGGGACAGGCGAGTACCCCATTACAAATAACCCTGCAGGGCATCGCAGGTGCATCAGTAATGTGGATCTTTCTAAAGCACGTCATATGTTTTTAGGGCACACTGAGGGGCACGTGCAACTACTTTGCAGCTCCAGTATTTTCAGCTGTCCAGGAGGACAGCATGTCCCAGCAGAACAAGCTCAGAAGCCTCTAGGATGTGGCATTCCGAACTGTCAGTAAGCTCTCTGAGTAACTCTTCTTACCCTTTCCTTGAGTGGTTTTGCAAACTCAGTTACGGCCTTGGAGAGTTCAGAGTAGAAGGATGAATGTCCCAACCTGAGCCACAATCAGCGACAGAGTAGTTTTTGAATTTGAACCAGGCTGTTTGGAGCTGTACTTCTAACTTGAGTGTCTCTTCTAACAAAGTAGTAGAAATACCATTCATGCTACACTGGAAATTAATGTGAAACAAAATGAAGCAAAATAAACTCCAAAAACCTATAGGAAAATAAGTTTCGTCTTTTCTGGTCTTTCTGTTTTTTAAGAGGTCCTGATAAAACAGATCCAAACCAACAAAACACCTTAACTATTGTCCAACTATTTAAAGTTTGCATCATCTCCTTTAAAAAAGCCTCATGCCATGCTTAGTTCCATTTGGCACAATGGAAGTGCAGAAGAAAAGAGACCTCACTAAATGCACCCCTGGATTTAGGCAGATGGGAGCGTGCTCAATAGCATTTCAGTTCTGATCTCACTTGTTCCTGCAGAACAGATGCAATATCTAATATATGATAGATGATGACATTTGAGATAATTCAAAAATCACTGATAAGATGAAATTATATCAAGGTAGTCACCTGCCATGATTTCAAGGATTCACCTGATAGTCACTTTTTTAATGATTTGAGCTTCAGGGTACAGAGGATTTTCTACACATACATTTGAGAGAGTGGTATATAAAACTGCATCTCTCAGGGATCCACAAATGTGCTTTGTTCTGTTATTGGAAGAGACCTACAGACATTTTACAAGTCTAGACATTCAGACAGACTGGAAGTCTGTGGTAAGGGAGATCTACCATGTTATTTGCAGCTCATACTAAAATAAAGAGAGAAAGATTAATGTTTGAGAAGTTCCTGGAGGTTTGTCTCCTGTGGGAGGGACCCCACCCTGAAGCAGACGAAGAGTGTGAGGAGTCCTCCCCCTGAGGAAGGAGCAGCAGAGACAACGTGTGATGAAATAACCCCATTCCCTGCCCCCCTGCTCTGCTGTAGAGAAGAAAGGAGAGAATTCGGGAGTGAAGGTCAGCCTGGGAAGAGAGAGAAATGGGAAGAAGCTGTTTTAAAATTTGGTTTCATTTATCATCATACTCTGATTTAATTGGTAATAAATTAGATAACCCTAATATTAACAATATCCCCAAGTCAAGTCTATTTTGCCCATGACAGTAACTGGTGAATGACCCCTCCCTGTCTTTATCTTGAGCCAGGAGCCTTTCATTTTATTTCCTCTCCCTGTTCTGCTGAGGAGCACACGGACAGAGTGGGCACCCGGCATCCTGGCTGGGTCAGCCTGCCAAGGAGATGCAGACATTCAGAGTGCCTTGGCCATGATTACAAAGCAAACCTATGACAGAACACAGACCTGAGACCAGCCTCCCTGGTCCAGCAGACCTTATGCTTTAGCAAGGAGTATGAAAGCCTAGCTAGTTAGCAGGTTCTGAATAGGGGTATCTGCATCCTTTGTCCTTGTATTGTTTCATTATCAATGGGCAAAGCAAGGAGGACCACTACACAGTATCAAATGCCACTATTCAGAGTTTCTTAAAAGGTATTTGACATGAAAGTCCAATAGATGACTAATTCTATACACAGTACCCAGCATTCACCTTCTCAGCCAATGCAAACTCTTCACTCATAGAGGCAGTCCTGACCACGAAGGGACTCCTGATAAGAATTGCCTCAGACACAAAACTTTCAAATACAAATATTCAACAAGAGCAAAACAGTAGAGAAAATGTGGAGCTGCTGGCTGACAGACCTGCAAAAAATCCCTCTTTTTCTCACTACATCCTCCTTTGCTCTCAGCAACTGCCAGTGCAGAGGATTTGCCAGACTGCCAGGGTGGCAGCAAAGCCTACACAGCCCATTCTGAGTTCCACCAATACAGCTTCCAATACAGGAATACAGAATACACTTAAAAAGGATATATTATCAGTACTGAAAGACCATATTCAGTTTTCTGTATTTACACCTCTGCAAAGTAGTTGAAAAATTGAACCTTGCAAAATAGATCATGGCTGTAAAATGTTTTTCCTGAGAGTTCTGTCTTTTTTTCCTTATCAAAAGGTACAGTATGATAAATTTCCACATTTCCTAGTTACTTGTATGTGAAGAAGGTATCTTACTCCAGGAGCTAGCAGACAGAAGAGGTTAATGAGATGCAATGGCTGGAAAGTGGTGCTAGAAATAGTCAGATATACTAAGAGGATTTTTGGTTTTTTGCCCAGGAGGTAATGGAATTACCAACTGCAACTACTCACCAAAAGGTGTAGAGGATTCCCAATGAACTGCAGTCCTTTAAACTGAGGATTTACATTTCTCTAAAACCATTTGGTGTGTCTATTTGGGTCAGTGAGTAACTGGATTAAAAAAGCAAAAAAACCCCACACCTGTCAGTTGCAGGGCTTGCTCCACATAGGTCATCAGAAACTTACTTTTATTTTATCTGGAAAAAGCAGTTATGAAACCATAAATAGAAATTATTAAACTGCTAAGGTGATCTGCCTGAAGTGTACGAAAGTGTACAAAAATGAAGGCTAAAATATATAATTTTATCCCTTTGCTAAACTCAGTAACTTCAGTGAAAGCAGAGCGACTCTTGCTGTGCAGCCATTCTGCACACACTGTCAGACTGGGGCGTATAACACAACCGACACCAAGAGCAGCTAGCAGAAGTACTCCAGCCCATTTGTTCCTTCAGAAATGAAACAAACAATATTTTTAAAACAGAGCTTTAACTTCATCATATCTAATGAATACTTACCTTGCTCAATTCGAGTTTTGCATCATATTAAAGCCACTACACTCACAGACTGAAAATCCGAAGTCATCATTATGTAAAATGTCCATAGCAGCATCTCAACACCAACTTTCATTATAGGGAACAAACAAACTCTGGATTACATTAATTCCTTTACATGGGCTCTCATTTTCAGACCTGGTAACAATTAGAAGCTTGTGCACACCCGATCAGTTTCGCCCAATGCAGTTTTAGATGTCAAGATGACTGACATCACAAAGATGATCCAGCCTCAAAGTCAAGCAGAATGAAAAGCTTGCTTATATTTGTGTTTGAAATTACTCTGAAGCACAGCCCAGATACCATCACACTCTAGATCACTACTAGTTTTTTGTTCCTTATTTGCACTTGTCATTTGTATGAGGAAAAAGAGAACAAAATTAAAATACAGTTTTTCAAATAAACAGATAACTAATATAAGGAAGACTAAAAGATGCCTACTGCTGAAGGTACTGGCCTCAACAACTCAACCTCCAGAACAATAAAGGTATAAAATACCTTATATATATGTGTATATATATATATATACATACTCAGTAAATCTATCTTCATTTCAACAGTTGCTGTAAACTTTAACGAGAAGAACAGAATGTTAGCCAGGAACCGCATTTTTTGATGAATGGTAGTGGAACTGGGAATATCATCGACTGGAACCACTACAGGAACTCTACCAGTGACACAAGAATTCCAGTGCTGCCACCACGATTGCTGCTCTCTGACAAGGGCAGTATGTCAGAGCACATAGCTAAGCTCCCAAATTCCACCTACAATCAGATGTTCTGAAGGCACTCTGATCTATCCAGCTAGTCCTTTGCTAAACGGCCATCTCAAACTTGAGAGGAAGTAAAGTCCAGTACAGCGAGGCACACGCTGCTATCTTGTATGCCAGATCAGTGTGCCCTCTTATGGACCTTGTGTGCTCAGAAAGGCCCAGATGTAACCCACCTGCCTGGGTTTAATTGTGATTATTCCATCAGCCACTGAGATTGTTAAGTTTTATCTTGACTTTTGATAAGCCTAAAGTGTTTCTTTTTGTGGAAAACAAGCAAATATTCAAAGATTATTTTTTTCCTATAAAATACATCTGATTATTGAGGCGGCAAGTTTTTCTTGAAATATCAGGGACCTAGAATGTTGATATTCATTTTTGCATACAGTTTGAATGGCAACCTTTATATAGATTCAGTGGTCTTTGATGTTGACAGATAGTACTCAAGTACTAAATAGATGCCATAATACTAGATGCTTCAAGACCTTCAAATGCGTCATTAAAAGACCAGGAAAACAAGAAAGCACAAAACCAAGTAAAACAAGAAAGTACAATCTTTTCTTACAGCTGCAATTCTGTACTATCATTTATTATTATAATACTGTATGAATGCAGAAAACAACAGCCCACCTCGGGCTGTTTTTGAACCAGTTAGGGCAGTGTACTTCAGTGCTTTCTCAAGTCTACAATGAAAAATGTCTTAACATCATGCACAAGATCACTGCACTTTCATACCATGCTTTCATACTATTAGAGTATCCAATACTAGCACTATTTTATTACTTTTGGAATAAGCCATCTAAAAACTCATAAATGAGCACTTGAAGAATTCATGTACTCATCTGCCCATTTCATTACACCTCCAAGCTAAAAGGCTGCCTATGCAGGCATACATTTTGCAATGCTGTTATATAAATGTTTAAGTAGCTGCTGAAGTTCAAAAATGCTTGCACCAATTTCGGCTTTAGAGACGAACAGTTATGAACAGCAACTTCACACATTTTAGAACATTCTGGATAGTAAACAGGATCCTTCACATACAGCTTGTGTATGCAACTTGTACTTTGGTCTTCACCAAGTACCAGAAGCATTTTAAGATGTCAGATTCTAATTAAAAATTAAAAGGTACCTTCCTGTACATTCAGTTCCTGGCAGATGTCACCAGATTAAGTGGACCAGGATAGTAGTTAAGTTTCAAACAATTGCAACATTTTTCCTTACCTTAGTGCTTTTCCTAAACATCTGCTATCTAGCCTAGGGTAAGTGAAAACATTTAAGGCAATGCCACAGTATCAGCAAACTCAACACCAAAGCCTGGGACAAAACTGCCAAATTCAAACATCTCTAGGAGTGGATTTAGTTCAGGACTTCTCTTGGACAATCTTAAAATATAAATTACAGTTTTCAAATGTTTCACTAGGGCAGTATGCTGAAAGCTGCCTACATATGATCACTTTTTTTTTTAAATTTAAAAGTACAGTATTAACTAGAAGTGTTAAGAACTTGATGAGGAAAGTTCTCAGTATCACCAGCACTGACTAGCCTTAAAGAAAGTTGTTATATGCTGTTTAACTTAGAGTTGAAATAACTTCTGGAAGATATTGTTCATTATGTAACTCATGTTATACAAACCATTTTCAAAACCTCTGCTTTGATACACTGGGAGCCTAATACTGAGCATTATATCCACATATACTTTATTCTTTGCACCTTATCTTCATCACTAGGATTGCTACTTAAAACACAGAAAATTGGTCAACAGTTTCCCATCAACAGAGAGCAGAAAAAGGAGGAGCGCAGTTTGATTTTACACCATTCTTTCCATTCCTCTAAGAATTATATGGCATATAGCATAGTGTGTATAAGACATTACTTTCTCTCATTTCCTCAGACCTTTTTTTGCAGGCTTCTCTCTCAGCTGGGGCTGATCAGACTTCAGTGAAGCAACATATTTCATACTGGTCAAAGGTCTGACTTTCAGCTGCTTTTCTAAATGTTTCATGAATTGGTTTTCCCCCACTGGTGGTATACTCCTGGTCAAAATACATTCTTTTAAACATTTTTTTGTCTTTTTGAGTAAGTTTTACATGCTGTACCTACACAGTCATCTATGCAATCCCAGTCCCCTCACGGTTGCTTAGCCCAAGGCAACACAGAAGCCGGAACAATAAATATTGCTGCCTCAGGTACCAAGCCACAGGTAGAGCCAGAACAACCAGTCTTTACCTCCACTTTTGAGGGAGAGTAGCAAAGGACACAAGAAAAGAATTGCTGAGTGCAAAATACCTCTTCCAAACGAATGACTTCCTCCCCACCAGGTCCCAGCTCAACAGCATGGAAGAGGAGTCAAGCTTAAGGCTCCAGAGGACAGGAAAGCCCAGAGCTGACTCGAGCTCAGCTGCAGCTTCCTGGCCCTAACAAGCAATAAAGCAGAAACCCCCAGAGCAACTCACACTCCTCATGCACTGGCAATCACTGGTTAATAGACGTAAGCAGTAGGGGAAGCATGTTTTAAGCACTAAAATCAGCTAATGTGATTCTGACTACCTGCTGGGAACTGGTCTAATAAAGGACATGACACTTGAGCATAATCCCTTTCACAGAACTAGTGGCCTGCTTCCAGGCCTCGCATCTGTAGCACAGCTGCTTCTCAGCTCCCTTGCTTTTCTACAGATGTTTCCACAAAAGCATGCTGCAATTAGAATGAAATGTTAGTGACCTTTCTTCCTATTGCTTTTGCTGTTGTAACCTGTCAGTTAATCTGCTTTCATGTCCAGCCTTCCTACACACACCTTCCTAGCACCAGACACTATAAACTGTGGTATCTGCACCAACTGCTGAACACACAACTGGTATTGTGGGTTCAATTCTGTCTGAGGGTTTTAGTGTCATAAGTTCAGCACAAGGTGAAGGAAAAATAAGTTTCCATGAAAGTAATCATGCTTTTTCTAACTGAAAAGAGCTACAGGCACTCTGATTTAATTTTACTTACATCTCTTATTCAAATCAGTTGACATCTGAAATGTTCTCATGTACAGTAGTTAACTTCCTGTTGCCTGGATATTCTTTTCTTCTTTTCCAAAAGGGTAGTGTTATGTGTTTCTGCTGTCTGTGCTTAGTAACACACTAGATTAGCCTCAAACAACTTGAAATATGTTAGCTTGAAGCTAAGTAGAAGTTTCACTGAAAAGCACCCTGGCTTATTCTGACCCCAAGACTTCCAATAGTAATGGAAAATTTCAAACTAATATCAATTTATTATAGTTATTGAAGAACAAAACCATTGCTGCAACTTCTTGCAAGTACAAAAGACAGACTGGTAGCAGAACTGTCCTTCTCTTGTGCCAGACAGAGATGTTATGGGATCAATAGATGACGCAGGGCAGAAGAGACTGGGAATTTATTTGACATGGCCTCCAGCTATTGCATTTCATGGGCTACACTAAATCCCACAACTCTGATTGCTCCATTTGTAATACATCACAATAATTATCACTGCGTTTTTTACTCCCCCACTGGAGCCTGACCCGGTGTTTAGGCCAGGATAACAGCCAGAGAAATCCTCTTCTCTGAATGGTTCTCTACATTGAGATGAATGAATTGCAGGCAAAATTTCCCAAACACAGTATTTCTCAATGACACAGCACCAAAACTTTATAATACTCTTGTGCTGGTGATGTTCTTCCAATTTTGAGGAACAAGGACAGTTAGTCCTCCCAAAAGAGATGCTCCTCAACATGATGTAGGACATTTTTAATTCTCTGGAATAAAATGTGTGGAAGTTACAATGCAGCATTTCAACAAAGCACATAGCATTTAACAATCACCAGAGAAATCACACCAGGCACCTTCCCTATCCATTTATCAAAGCATGTGCAATTCCCACTTAATGACAGATAAAGCAATAAATAATGAGGTAAAAAATTCATCTGTATCCAGCATATTTTAATAAATAAAATGCACCAAAATATCAAAAAGACAGGGTGAGTACAGGGACCATCCTGCAAACTTCAAGGACAGGCAGACAGACCAATACCAGAGAAGTATTCAGCTACTGACATCGAAGGGAAGACTTTCTAGCACAACATAAAAATTCAGGAGTCACACAAATTATCTCTCACAAGGTGACGATGCAGCAAAAATGAATGTGTTAGTGCTGTAAAAAAGCTCTTAAAAAACCCAAACCCCAAAACCAAATCCCCACCAATCAAGAAAATGAGAGCCATGCAAAGAAAAATAGGCAGTAGACTCAGAGATAAATGGTGTGTCTTAAGGCTTTCATGATTTGCCTTTGGTCTCTGACAACGTGGAGTCTTTCAACCTTTGCACTATTGCAAGGAAATAGTTTTTCCAGGGTCAACACTGCATGCAAAGAGGCCTGTTGTTTCTGCCCGTCTGTATTACACCTAAAACTAAAGCCATGGACTATAGAGAAGTCAGAGATAGAGGTGAGCTATTTGAGTGTTGCCATAAGAGCACGTTTGACTAGCTTGTCTGACATAATGCACATGTAGACCAACCTCGTTAATAGCAGAGTGAGCGTGTGCGTGTGTAGTTCCTTAGTGATAATTGGAGCACAAGGGCCACTAATTACAGTGAACCTGGTGGCACATATAGAGTAACAGAAACACAGCATGGACCTAATGACTTCTTCCATTCAACTGGAAAATATTTAATCCGCCATCCAGCTGCAAGTGTAGAGAAGGAACTAGGCTGCTGTTTAAGATATGATGGAGATTCCTTAGAGGAAGCTCCCAAACCAATATAAGGCAGACAAATTCACAGTTAGTTTTCTCATATCTAGCACATTCTCATTAAGTCCTTACCTACAACTAGGCATTTTTTTTTAAGACATAAAGAAAAAGAAGAAGAAATTAGAAAACTAATTTTTCCTTCTTTGGTGGTTTGCACTTTGGACAAGCATGATGCTGCATTACGTTCAAAATCCAATCACATTTTCTGTGTTGTTGAGCAGCCAGTATTTGCTGGTATTTTTCTTGCTATTGGTAGTAAAAATAACCTGTCTACGTCAACGTCACTGAAAGGAAAACATTAAAAAATGTAGAAAAGGAATCAACTTCTGCTTTATGGAATAGGATGAATTACTTTTCCCCTGTAGATCCTGCAGTGATGCTGTTCAGATCTTTGGGATTTCATATTCTTCAGTGGGACCTCACAGAGTCAGGGAACTTATTTCCAATCCCACCGGAAGGTGTACACCTCAGGTACTAGTCCTGACACCTTTTAATTTGAGCCATCTGTACTAACACCCTCTGCTTCTGTTTTATGAAAGGCTATTTTGCAATATTGGACTCTGCTGCTGTTTCACAAGTAAGGGGTGAAGATTTTGGATCTCTCTCATGTAAACTATTCTGTGAGAATAAAACAATAGAAATTAATTTACTGGCTGTTCTAAAATTAAGAGAGTGTTCTTTGACAGTCCTTTACTGATGCTGTGTGCAGTTAATAAGTATTGAGGGCCCCACTCTTGCAAATTTATCACCTAAACCACAAAATTATGAAAACTTGTTCTTGATCAGTGCTTTTGGGTGTATGCCTCAGTGTGTCACATGTACACCTGGGAAAATAACTAAAATACAGTACAAAACATCATTTATGACTCTACCTCAGGCTATTATTAAAATGTGAAGACCAAGTGTGGGGTAACATTTATCCATTGCACCAGGAGGAGCTTATTATTTCAGCTGTATGTAAAAGGGTTTTAAAAGGAAGGAATGGCTTTAGAGACATAAATTTATTTATTGGGCCAAGGCATATCTAAGTATTGGCTTGTGCTGATTTAAAAGAGTGAGACTCCACAGTCACTATCTAAGCATAAATGAAATGTTAATGATGATACAGCTTTCTTCTTCTGCATGTGGGCTATTTATCTTAATGTGAGTGAGACTGGCTTTATTGCAATGTGGTTATTTTTATTTTGAGGAGCACATACGAAATATATTTATGCAGCCTATGGCTTATTTTTAAGGAGAAAATAATGAAAAAGTAAAAGGGTGAGGCATCTTTCAGCTGACTGTAAGAAGCGTTTAGCATACAGTGCTCATAAATAAGAAACTGAACTGAAGAAATTGCTTTTTCCTCCTGAGAGTTTTAAGTCTACCTGCTCCAAAACAAGCACAACTAGGCTCCAAAATTCATTCTGTGTTAATCCCTTTTGTCTTTGTAAGGTATTTTTTCGACTTGTAAGTGACTGGTACCACCTTTGTTTCAAGCCAACAGAAGCAAAGATGTCAAGGTCATGCTTTTCCAGTTTGCTGAAGCAATCTAATACTGTGACTATCTAGGCCAGCTGCCAGCAGAACTGGACTTTTAAATATCTTATAAAAGCATCACTGCATATCTAGTTTAATTCTGCCCTGCAATTTAAAAGTCTAATGCAGGCAAGTACATGAAAGATTTTCTCATTCAATCAACCTCACCTTGTTCACATACAGAAAAGCATCACATTGCTTTAAAGCGATAAGGGAAATAAGGCCAATGACAAAGGATTTTTATGCCTTTTGAAAAGGGGAAAATGGAGCAGTAATGGAACTTGAATGGCGTGGTTGATACATGGCAGAGCTGAAATAGTAAGCAAGAGAGAAAGAATCTCCTGGGAAGGAGTCTTTCTGTCCGAAGAATGAAACCTGACATGCAAATGGTAAGTGAGCATTTATACCTTGTTTATGTCTGAAGATGATACAGGATGATACAGAGGAAAGAACCAAACAACAAACAAAATAGAAAAATCTACTTAGGAATTTTACTGCTTTAAACATCACCACCAATGGCAATATGCCTGTTAATAGATTGAGCTTGATATACCTGCTGGCTACCAAAGTAATTTTAGGACATTCCACAGCTCAGCTGAACAGCTTTACTAAACTACAGCAAAATAAGAGGATGGAGAACAAAAATACCCTCATGTAGTCCATTACCACCTTCTTTCAGCTTGATTGCTCTCACAGCTTATATTAATCACATTGCCTACAGTCATTGTGAAATGAACAATTAGGTTATGAAAATAAACAGTCAAGTGAAGGCTTAGCTCAATTAGTCTTTAGTTCTCCCAGACATACTACCACTT
This sequence comes from Dendrocincla tyrannina, assembly GCA_035047865.1. Classification (NCBI taxonomy): domain Eukaryota; kingdom Metazoa; phylum Chordata; class Aves; order Passeriformes; family Dendrocolaptidae; genus Dendrocincla; species Dendrocincla tyrannina. The sequence continues at coordinate 9,121,764 of JAWWMP010000167.1, forward strand.
AGGGTCACAAATTAATTGTCTGTTGCTTGCCTTCTAGGAGGTCACCTTCACTAAAGAATTTCATGGCATTAAAACATGCAATTGCAAGACTGTTAGAGTTCCAATATAACTTATGGGAAATAAACCCTAAAATATAAATCCAATTTCCATTGGAAAAATATGGAAGTTAAAACAGATAGAAGATCCACATCTTTGTTTCAGCAAAGGAACCCAAACTCTTTGCTAAGTACTCACATTGTAAGTATTCACAGTGTTTTTCCTTAAGTAGTAAAGAACTGAAAGAGCAGCACCTGCCCTATCACTCCACATCTTAAGTACAAGCATGAAAGACCAAAAAAAGTGGTGTGGGATAACGTGGGATAATGGAAAAGTTTCATATGTTGCTTAAGGAACACTGTGGTTTTTATCAAGTCAAAGGTTATTTTGTGCATGGAGTGTGGCAACATGTGAACACAGGCAGAAAGCAGAGACAAATGAAACAAGGATGATACAGAAATGGGCATGAGAAATATCAATGGCAAGGGAAGAAAGTATGGGCATGACAGTGCATTTAAGCTGAAAAAATGCTGGAGAACCTTTTCCAAAGTTTGAATTTGAGGATGAAGTGCCAACGTGCAAGTACGACAAATAAGGATAAATAATCAGGACTGTAGCAATTGCAGATCACTAGAACTACAAATGAAATGTTTCTCTAGAAAGTGTCATTCCAGAACGGATTTGGCACATCTTGGCAGTGCTGTATAGAGAAAAGCCAGTTTCTTTTCAGCTTAGGAGTGCTATAACTTTTGTACAAATCTCTGCGTGTGTGACACACAGAGAATGCTGTACACTACAAACAACTGAAAAAGGATCCAAGTTAACATTAATCGACTCTCCCAGTAAACTCTCATCTTTGCTGAAGCATACCGAGGCTACTGAGCACAATCAGCAAACGATGGAATAGAGCAACAGGTTACAGGTTGTCCCTACAGCAGCACAGAGATGTAATTGCTGAATTCTTAGTCAACACACAGACTGTTTTGCAAAACTGCATGAGCAACATCATGGAAATATAAATGGTGCAGGTAAAGATGTAAAGTAGAAATTTGCAGAGTCAGTGAGATTTTAAAGAACTCAGTTAAACTAATGAATGTTCCTGGAGGGAGAACAGAGTTGACAAACACGAGACATTTCTCGGTGTAGCCAGAGAGCCTGTCTAGTAATGGAATTCTGCTACAGACCATCGCCCTTCTCAAATGCTTGTTTTGAACAGAGTTCATACCAGATGAACATTTAGGATCCCAGGGAAGCAAAAATTAAACCAGTAGAATTCAAGCCTAGTCAAACAATATTGAAAAATGAAGATCAGTTCAATAGGGGGAACTTGGCACTCAAGATAATCAGCAGAATACACACACATTTGTATTAGTGGTTGAAAATGCTCCCCACAATTACGTGTTTGTTTGCACAAAACATTTATATTATTATTCAAAATATGTTGTAATACATTTTCTCATAAAGCTTCTTATTTGAAAGCTCAAAGGTTGAAAGCTCAAAAGTATGAGTTTTCAAGGAGCAAAGTACCGTTTCTACATTTCAAGATCCACAGAAAGGACACTTGCCCTTGATTTAGAAAGCCTCGCCAATGTTCAGCTTCACATCACATTGCCTGTTTGCTATGAATTTTGAGAATATTGAAGACACTTCAAAAGACACTTTGTTTACTGGGCCAGAACAACACACTATAAAAACATCCCTTTAGATATTGTGGGGTAGGCTTGATGTTTCCCATCTGTAATAAGATATGATCACGTTAGTGGCACTCAACCATGGTTCTTTGCTCAAAAGCGCTTCATCTGCCATGCTTTTCAGACACAAGCCCCCAAACTTAAATTAAGATCATAAAAGATGTAAGATCAATGAAACTGTATTTTTACAAAATGGTTCTGTGAAGGTTTTATTTTAAAAACTCTGTAATTTTTGGTGTCAGGAATTATGTGATTAATTATTTTCTTCTCAAATTACGTAATTGCATAGCTTTTGAATTTTGTGGGGATAAGTTTAAGCTAACAGAGAAAGATAAAAGAATTACAGTTATCAGTACCTTTTTTCCTGACTGTCATGTGTTTTGATGGTTGTACACAAACTGAGTACTATATCACAAATCAAAACACAGCAGAATATAAGGATGTGTCAGTTCATGCATCATTTACCACTCCAGGCTTTGTTTTTTCGTACACTAAGATGCCTGAAACAGCCACCAAAGGAGGTGGACAGAACTCATGCATGGGTTGGAAAGACTCTCACCTGCAAAATCCCAAGTTGTGTTTTAGGAAACGCAAAATGAATTACACTGGATCGTAATAGAGCAAAGACACATAGAAGAAAACTCAGTGTTTGCTATTTTGGGGAATCTCATTCCTTACTTACTGGGATCACTCATCTCTATCAAGGGCAGCAGAGGCACTAAAAGTCTAGGCTGACGCTCTTTTGAGAAATGCTTTTCTCTTACCTCTTCCTTCTAGAGCCACATCATATACAGAGCGTGTTGTGGAGTATCATATAGGTACCTATTTCAAGTGCTGTCCTGCATACATGCATACAGAGAAATCAAGGGAACACTGAAGGGTTTCACTGATCACACAGTGGGGAATGCCAACTGCATTAGACCAAGTTAGGCTTGCCCTGTTAGGGCAAACAACATGTCACAGCCCACAAATTCAACCTGAGTGCTTCGCCTTCATACCTCCACAAGAAGTGAGTAATATAGAATATCTGTATGTTTAGATTTAATTAATCTCAGTTTTAACTGAATCTCATTTATATTCCAGTGGTATTTTGTCCCTTTGTGTCATCAACAATCACAATGCAAATTTTTTGTATGCTATTAAATGGATTATCAGCTGTTGCAATGACACCTGGGCAAGTAAGGCAGAGAAGGCAGAAAAGCAGCAAAAATGCTATGAAATAGGAGGAGCAGACCCAGCTAGTAAAGCTCATCAGGTTCTTCAAAGTCTCCTGCACAGGCATTTGCTCTAGGGGCTCTGAAGGTGAAAGTACTAATGCTGATTTAATAGATAGTATCTATCTAGAGGATGGCAAGTACTGTTGTGTTCAAGTCATGGAGGAATAACATGAACTAGATGCTGCAGAAAAAGCCACCAGAACAGAGGAACTCTAATCTAAATAGCATGGTAATAGAAATTTCTCAAATTATCTGTGAACTTAGAAACATATATTTCTCTACTTTATGAGAAAATGAAAAAATACCCCCAAACCCAAAAATACTGAAGCAATTTGGTGTGGTGAACTGGAACTTTGCCCCCAGCACAGTGTTTGGAGTAGTAAGCCACTGCAGCCAATTCTGTTCTCCCACTGGAGATTCATTCAGACCAAACTCTGAATTAAATGTCCTAATCTCTGAAATAGTTTACCCTTTTCTTTCAAATCTACTGCTTCTGTGAGGCTGTATCTGAATGGCTAAAAATAAACAGTATCCTCACAATTATGGCTACAGAAAGCCAGATAGTCTGACAATTTCTCCCAGAAATAGTTGTAATAATGAACACCCAAGAAAATAATTCTGAAGATTTGATTACAAAACTGTTACTTGCATGTCATCAGGTTTGTATTGTTGTTGCACTACCATAGGAAAACAACATAAAACTACTGATATTTTATTGCAACTTTTGCACCTTCCCTTTCAAAAAATAAAAACAAAAACCTGCTTCCATTGTCAGTTCATAGTAATGTGATTTTGTGAGTGTAATGTTAGCCCAGAGCAAAATGATACAGTTGCAATAAAACCAGTACACTGTCATGAAAAACTTACTAGACAATCATAAAAGTAAAAACAGCCTCACATAGGCTGAAAAGAGATTAATTTACTTCAGGTTTTTTTGTTATTTAAATGGAAAAAAGACCAATTTAATCGATGAAACTATGGTCAGATACACGTTGGTTATCTCCAAGAGGATGCTTATAGCTCAAGACCATATGTCTTTATGTAATAGGGCAATTTATATCAGGGAGACGAGTGTATTCTTCATGTGGAAAAAAAGTAAAGATGAAGACAGAAGAAAAGTGTTTTTTTTCTCTTATATTTGTAGCTTTTCCAGCTATTCTTTGGCATTGCCCATTCCCAGTCTAAATGCACCAGCTATTTTGCTCTTCCTGTGTCCAGAGGGCTTGCCCCACCCCACATAACCTGCCTGCCATCTGGCTGCAGAACAAGGCACAGCTACCATCACTGCCTCTATTTCAGTGCCTTGCCCAGGAGCAGCTCTGGCTGGCAGGACCAGAACTTCCAGGGACATTCAAAGAGCCCCAGCAGCTCCACATGAAAGGACATGTCCTTGGAGACTTCAACAAATTCTGACAAGCCTCTGTTGGGTATGTGGAAGATGATGTTTTTCAAATTTGGCATCAGGCCAGGTGCAGGCACAGCCATGATAGTAAATCAGCCTCCTGCCAAATTTTTAGTCTCTATTTCAAAACACTGGGGATTGTCAATTAAACAGTTGTAAGAAACTATATAGCACAACAATGTTTTTCTCCCTATCTTATTTAAGCAATATGGTTGAATAATTTTTATTTATATTAAGCTGGAAATTTAAGATGAGGAATATGTCTAACAGAAATGGTCAACCTCTACACTCAAAGTCTACAGCCCAACTAAGTTAATTAGTCTATTCTGCTTCTGCATGTGTTAATTTAAATAACTAAATCCAGAGTCTTAAAGTCTACTGTGCTCTACCATCTAAATGAGTCTATCAATTCTGTAATTCCATTCTCTTCTTAAAGCTCTGCTCGCTATCAGGCATCTGTCTCATTTTAGTCCATCTCTTAGTAACTGAAAACATTTATTTGCCCCATGCATGTGGGGTTCTGAGTTAGACAGTGTTTTTAAGGAAATAATTCATGTTGATACACCATGTTAGCTTTGGGCTAACATTGCTATTGATGGCACAATAATTTTCTAATCTAGGGAGTCACAATTTACTTCACAAAAGTCAAACAGCCTCTGAATGGCAATCCCATGCCACCTTCTACATGAACAGGTGAATTAAAAGGCCAGTTTCGTGTCTCAGGATTCATTGTTTGTGCAGGAAAGTTCTTTCAATGCCAAGACCTGGACACAAATTTTTGAGATGCAAGTCAGTAATGTATTAAACTGAGTTACTGAAATGTGAAAAATGACTTTGTACCAATATTAAGCAGTCTTCCGGTGTTCTGGATTGAATTTTTTAAGTACAAATGCCTTGAATGGTTTTGAGTTTGTCTCAAAAGCTGATAGTTCCAGAAATAAACTTTTGTATAAGTTTGATTATAAATAGGTATTTTTTTCTTTTTCATAAGCTGCTCTATGAAGGTAAAGGGGTTTGTTGTGGCCTACCAGATCACACAGAATAGAAGAACCCACCTTATATATCCTAACGCCAGCATAATTTGCACTTTTGACTAACCTTGCTATCTCCATTTAATTACACACAATACCTGGATTTCTGCTTACTGCAGTAGTAAAGGTAAACCTAAGTACTTCTACTTACAGCATTTTTCACTGAGGGAAACTATATTAAGCTCACAAGGGCTATTCAGTGGCATTCACATATTTGCGTAAAGACTACTTGATTGTACCCACGGGTTAGTGGGTGTCTTACCACACATACAAAGAATGGTAGGTTGCTGACAATGTCCCTTGAAGTGTTTTGTCCATAAATTTGTACAGTTGCCCTGTATTTAGGTCATCATAAATAAATAAAATCATGAGAGATTTGGATTTTTGAAGCAGTTTATGAATGTTTTGCTGACAAATCCCTCCCACTGGTGAATAAGGTCAAGGAGGCAGGTTAGCTGGCAGCTGCACAATGCCTTTAAGGAGCTGTTGTCACATTTTTATGTATTGCACATAAAACCTGAAGCAAATTACATTGCAGTCTTTACTGCTGGGTAATGCTAATGAGGTTATTCCAGGTGGGAATGTTGCATTCAACAGGTGATCAGTGTTATAGCATCACTGTCCCAACAGTCTTTCCATATCCCAGAAAGAAGTCCTGCCTTCCCTTACTAATAGCCCCATTTAGACATAAATGACCAGCACAGCAATGCCAGCACTGACTAGAGAAGAGAATAACCTTTGACTTGTACTGATTGAATTAAGCCAATATCAATCAGTTTCATAATAGAAATTACTGTGTTCTAACATGTAAGCTGAAATTCCTTCTGTGCCTGACAGAAGCACAGCTGGACTTTTCCTTTTTCCTAGAACACACCATAATAACCTGGAAATGTATAGGAATTATCTGGTCCTGTTTTGCTACAACACATCACAATTTTCTCTCTTTTCTGCTGCCACTAGCTGTATTGAGTGAGACTTACCTGGGAAGAGTGGGAAACAAAAGAGAAAATAAGTTTGCCTGCTTTTTGTTTTCTAACTGAGTAAATATTACCAAAAGTGAGAAGATTTCAGAGTGTGCTTTCCCTAAATTCCAGGGGATTTATTCTTTATAACCTTTGACACAGCAACAAAAGTGCCACCACGGAAACACGACATCTTTAGCTACTGGTTTCCCTGCTGTGTGCTTTAAGCTTTCAATAACTGAGGTGGATGGATGCTTTACTTTCCAAAATACAGATTAATAGTAATTTTTATGGCAAAGCTTTAACAGCTGCAGAGGCACACAGGAGACCCTTCACTGGTCACTTCAATGCCAATGACCTGCAACTCATATCTATTGGGACAGAAGGGTCCAGCCATAATACAGGGCAGGGACCAAGTAATACATAGGCAAGTTTAAACAGCAAAGATTAATTGCACTCCAATAGTTGTAACAATTTGCCATGGAAATGAGCCTAGCAACTGTTCATGTTTACAGGCAGGTAAGATTACTCTTTAGAGATTTAATTACTATTAAGTTGCTCATGGAAAGCACCATCTCACTGGATGACATATGTTTAAATTTGTATGTGTTCACAAATACAGAGATACAAAGATGCATTTAAAGTGTGATACTAAGAAATATCTGTTCGCTCTCTAATTTTAAATCAGAAGATGAATGAAAACTGGGGCTGAGAGACAAATTTTTTTCCAGTGTTGGGTGTCCCTCCAACTAAGCAGTCAATTCAAATTAACAAACTCAGTGATTTGGCTTAGAGAGGGATCTTAGGCAGCTTGACTACAAGTCTGATGGCAGGTTCTGGTCCTTTGAGTCAGTATAATGCAGTCTTTGGTGAATAAACTTCAGGCATACCTTAGCCCAAAGCCATTTGGTGTTTTCCTTAGTAAAACTGGAAGGAATTGAATTATCAGAAGCATGGTGTCACTGAACACACGATCTTACAAGCCAGACTTTCTAGAAATGAAGGATGATCAAGAGACTCCCTTGGCTTTCCAGAGCCAAGGATCATATCTGCTCTTTTGCAGACTTAAGAAATAACTTAGCTTTTCTATGCCTTAGGACACTGTCTGTAGAACTCAAAAACCAGAGCAACAAAATGACAACTAGACATGAAGACTGAGATGTTCAAATCATTTGGCATCTGAGTAGACCTTTAGAAAACTCATATACTTCACAGCCTGGTGCTATAGGAGAATGAATAAGGGACCCTGCAGTTTGACCTGAGGCAAGGTAATTTTTGTTGACTTTAGACACACTGTACTTGTGAAGTTTAAGATCTGTTTAATCATACAGTCAAAGACCTTTCTTACATTCCATGCTTATGTTAGATTAAACATATATATTGAAGTAAAATTCTTCATAGTGTCAAGACTATATTGAACTGCTGAAGAGCTAAAAGGCAAAAAAAAAAACATCTCAGAAGAACATTTGTTTTGCACAAAGTAATTTGTTAGTATATTGAGGGTTCTTTACAGCAACATAAAACTCTGCCTTTTGGAGACCACATGATACCGCAAGAAAATGCCAGAAGAAAATTCTAAGAGTTATCATAAATAAAGCACTTGTCATATTGCCCAAAAGTGCAGAGGTCTCTGTACTTTGTTATGCTCCGGTAATGGGCATAATGGTTTTATTTGCATAAAACTCAGATCCTATTATAGCGTAGCTGCTTATTCTTAAGCTCTTAAAATTACTCTGGCTTCCTGAACTATCATGTTTGGGGCTGTTTAAAAAAATACTCAAACTACACAAACATTTGTTATCTTTTTATGAAGTGAATTATTTGCATAATGGATTTAGACTGGGAACAAAAAGATATTTAGAGTAAAAGACATTTCTGCCTGCAGAATTGAACTCAGTGGAGTGTCTAGCCAAGGGAAAAAAAGCATTTCTGCTGCTGCCTAATGGACACTACTAACAGGTAGCACAGATACCATGGTTCTCTAAATGATGGAAAATTTCAAATGAGCCACCTTCATAAAGTTATTGTTTGGAAAGAAGAATCTTTTTTTTTTTTTCTTTCTTTCCTGAGGGAGATTTTCATGCAATTTTATTATGAGAAGAAAAAAGATATTTTCTATTTCCTTAATTCATTTACTTACAGTGCACTCCAGCCAAACATCACTGTGGAACCCAGATGAGCAATAACAGGAGCTGAGGCTGTTGTAATATCCTCCATAAGGTCTATATCACTACATTTTAAGAATGTAGGAAGTATGCTATTTACTGGATATCCCAAAGCAGACATTATGTTCATTTAGCATAGAGAATTAGAGGCTATATATCTTACTTCATCCAGCTTAAGATACTTTGAGAAGTTCCCCTTCATCCTGTGTCAAGAGATGCATCTGATACAGTAAGTGGCCCATGAAATCGCTGTCATCCTTTTAAACAGTCATACATATTTGCAATATTTTTTTCCAACTGTACTCTCTTCCTAAACTTTCCAAACTATAGTTAGCTGTACCCACTTTGAACTGTGTAGCTCCTCAGCTACTCGTTCTTCATAGAGCAAAGAAATACCTAATGAGAGTGAGAGACTGCTGATGGTGCACAGTTGCCATCCTAGACTAGTGGAGGGTCAGAGTCATCACAGCTGAGATGGTAGGGATACACAACACAGAAACAGGAAAACAATTGGAATGCTTCTCCTGTCCTCAAAAAAACCCACCCCAAAATCCAAGAGAAAAAAAGAAATCCCACCCCAAAACAAACAAAACCCAAACAAATGAAAAACAAAATAAATACCAGCGTTGTGGTTTGCCTGTTTCTTGTTACACAAAAGCCAAAGTATAGTTCTACTAGGTGAGGTATGGGGAGCAGTGTGGTAGAGTTATACACCCCTTTCTGGGTAAGCAGCTGTATTTCCTACCAGGAATTCAGTAGAAGTCATTATCTCACACAGCTCTGGCAGCACCTTCTTCATTGTAACAGAACCAGAAAAACCCCACCTTATCCCTGAGCACCCACACTCACCCTTAGCTCCTGCTGATCATCCTCCCTTCCCTCTACCTTCCTCTTCAGATGGATTACATGGGGGCTAATCTGCAGTTTCATTTCCTATATTTTCATACATTGTAAAATCCTAAGGATGGAATATTCTGTTAGCATTAAAACTTTTATTGTTATTCATTATTTAAATGGCCCAACTTTCTTATAACCAAGCAGCAAGTATTACTCCAGCCCAAAGAACATTGCAGACTCACATCCTGATCCCACTGTGTTTAGAAGCAAGACACCCCTAGATTTCACAAAGCAGAGTGAAATCTAGACTGCATAGTTCAGTTTGCTGGACTGACACAGACACAAAAGGGTTTTCATGAAGCCAAGCACAGCCGTTTAAGCTTTTTCTTTTTTCTTTTTTTCCTAAACAAATCAGAGTTTCACAACACTTTTGTGATTTAGTAGCCCAATTTCTGAAACTCATGCAGGCTTATGAAATATTAACAACTTACAAACCAAAGTAAAACATTAGTTGTTGTGTAAACAGATACCTATATTCTTTTAATTGTCCAAACCATTTTAAATAAACACACTACTGTTTACACTTCCAAGATTCTTAATAGTAAGCTCTTACTCATTTCCAGATTCTGAATTTAAATTCTTGGGATTTCAGTTTACACTTTCACTAGTCTTTGAAATGCAGAGTATCAGAGTTATATTGCATACTTGTAGACCGTGAAACACCTTTTAGTGCAGTTCTGCTTTACATATTTGCTATGTGATAATGGAGATAGGATTTACTGGTTTAGTGAGACTTTTGCTTTTAGTAGTTGAGAATCACAGAATCAGTTAGGTTGGAAAAGACTTGGGAGATCACTGAGTCCAACCTACGACCAAACACCACCATGTCAACCGGACCCATAGCACTTAAAGCCACGCAACCAGTTTTTCCTTAAATATCTTTGGAGACAGTGACTCCACCACCTCCCAGGGCAACCTATTCCAGTATCTAACCAGCCATTCTGTGAAGAATGTTATACCTAAGTACTGGAAACTTACTGGTTTCCTACTGAGCTCTTAATCTTAAATGTTTCCTTTTTAAATTTTTAAAACTTGGATGTGAAAGCATTTCATAAAATGCTTGTTCAATACCATTAAATGTATTCACATAGATTATTTAAATACAAAATAATCTCCTTTGGTATATTCAGAAAAAGACTGAAGTTTTATGCAAAATCACTACAACACATATGCCCTTGAAAAAATGTCATGTGTTAACTCTGATTTATATTGATTATATGTGTCAGGATTACGTTATGCTTGCAAGGGAGTGAGATTGTTTTTAGTTTGGTAACATTGTTGATTCTCATTCAAGCCGTGATCCTAATACATGTTTAATCCCCAAGTCCAGTTCGTCAGCCTGCCAAACAGCATTACTGTCTGAGACTGGGTTCAAGTTAGCCTATAATCAGGCATGTGTTCAGCTCAGAAACAGCAACACAACACAGAAAACAGCAGGGAACAACTTAAAATGCCTTTCAGCTGGTGTGATAGCAAGTGCTTCTCCTGTACGCCAGAGCAAAGACAGATAGTGGCAGTCAAACCAACTGGTGACAGCTAGGAAAATTTGCAAGAGGGATGCTGAACACCAAAAGCTTTGCTGTGAGATGGAAAAGAAAAAACCTCACTGCATGCAGGAAGTTAACACAGGAATATAAAGGCAGGTTGTTGACGAGAAGTGTCTGGTTGTGCTAGCAACAAACGCTTGCTGGTGTGTCACACAGTCATTTAAATGGTAGCCTGTTCTCCTCTTCATCTGACTACAGTTTTTTCTCTAGGATAGATGCTGACCTTCTTTCGAGTTTCACTTTGAAGTCAGGCTGGGCAAATGCGTTTTACAAAAGGTGCAAGATGGCAATTCCTTTTATCATCACTTTCCAAAATACAACTGGTAGTGCTGAAAACCAGCACTGTGCACATCAATCACAGACCTTTAGTAAGAGGATAGAAATCACCTCCCAGCAAGAGTTCTGAATAAATTTCTGACTGATTATTATTGCATCTTACTTGCCTAGGCATAGAGAAAACCGCAGAAAATGTGTTTCCATTCTTCTTCTACATAGGCAGAAGTTTTATAACCCTTGAAAATGACTCAGAAGAAAAAGTTTCTCCTTCATTGGTACCTGAATCACCAAATAAATCTACAGTACTCACAGCCAGCTGCTGTGAATGGACCTTCCAAAGCCAGATTTATCTAACCTGTTAGGGCTGAAAGTACTGCAGGACACAGTTAGCTGTAACCAATATCCAGAAGAGAATGATGCCTGCTCAGTGTGGAGAAATCCTGGAAACAAAAAGATCTTCAAATGGTAGAAATAATGGTGTGTAAGCTAAGCAAGCACAGAAAAGTATCTTGAATAATTTAAATCAAATGTATTTAAGGATAAAATCAGAAGCCAAAAATTCATACTGCTCATTTGCCAGCGAATCCAGATATCAATTAAAAATGGCCAAGCTAAAAACCTGTTCCAGTTGGGCTTTGTTGTGGAGGTGCCAGTGATCATTTAAGTGTGGCAGGACACAGAATGCTTATGGTCATGCTCTAGGTGCTCTCTGACAAAGAGGGTAGGGAACATACTTGCTGTCAACAAGGGAAGCATGAAGATTAGATGCTGCATGAGGTAGAGTAAAATAAAACATTCACATCTGAGTCAGAAATGTCCATTTTAGTTTGCAAAAAGCTTTCCCCTGGGAAAGGCTGTCTATATATGCTCTCTTGCTTAGGGTATTGTGTTACTCTCACGCAAAAGAATAGGTAAGTAAGAAGATACGGTGCGCATTGTGATAACCATATTGTCTGTTGTCTTAGGTTTTTATAAAATAAGTTGCCTCCAACATTCACAGTGAGAACCTGTTTGTGGTTGTTTTGATTTTGTTCTACCTTTCTAGGCCCAAAAATCTCCTTTCATTTTAGCCTAGAAATCTTTCTTTTCTATTCCAAAGTGGCACTGAAAGGCACTGAATTCCTCTCCAATAAATCAGAAACCCTAGTCACAGCTGAGAAGCATTTAATACTCTGTACATTCATCTCTATGTCACTGCACAGACAGAAAGTGTTTTGCCTACCAAAATATGTATGTTTGCATCAATTGATGCCAGGAAAAGCTGTGGAGCACCATTTAGGAGCATCACGCAAGTCACCCATCCAGGAAGGAATGTAATCATGGAGCAGCAACATGAGCCTGATTCACACTCCATATGTTCCTACAAGATATTGATTGTTTAGGGTAGACACGACCTCTATGATCAGAGTCTAAAATGTTCAGTTTTTCCATGCTAAAATATATACGCACACCTCAGAGATTCAGACATCTACAAATCCATCACTGGAGTCTTGACTGGTAGATGCAGACACTGGCAGGAAGTCCCTTTTTTTTCCAGTTTACTAAGAGTTAGAAGGCGCATGGGCAGCACCCACCCTGTGAAGACATCAGGACCACAAAAGAGCACACAATTAACAAAAACGCTGTTGCAACAAAAAGTAACATTTAGCCCACCCACCTATGACAAAGCTCTAATGAAGACTAAGATTTGAGTGAGTTTTGAGTGATGTTCTGATACAAAAAAAAAAGAAACAAAACCAAACCCAAAATATATTGTCCCAAAGCAAGCTGTAAAATTTACTGCCAAGTAATAAAGAGATGGAGATGTGGCGGATGGCCTCAAGTTCATTGTAAATTTAGAGAAATGGATGCTAAAAATAAGATGTTTCTAATTCTGATGACATTGACCATTGTTGTGGAAGTTCCCAGCTAGAATAAGTAATTTGTATAAAATTATTTTTCTCTTCATAGTTGGCCTTAAGCAGTTCAGAGTATTCTAACATGTCATAATTTAATTAATTGAAGAACCATTCCCACAAATAATCTTCCGTGATGGGATTATTGATGAGCCCTTCATCTTGAGTATATAAAGCAAAAAAACAAGCACTGTCATTTAACTTGGATTGTGTATTGTATGTTTTATGTATATTTATAACCATAACCATTAAAATTTGGGTCTTCTGATTAAGTACTCATCTGTATAAATTCATAATGTGATTTTGGCAAATATTCTTCATGTACATAAATCCCATGCTCTGTACAGACCTTTTTTATACACTAAAATATTAATAGAAACCAAACAAAATAAGGGGCTGAACTAAATGTCACTTTTTTCTTTAACATTCCTTTATTCCAGTGACTGCATGAAAAGCTTTCTGAGGTATTTGCTTAGATGTTTACTTTGCCAGCAAAAGGCATTGCCCCAGCGTGACAGGACAGCAGCTCTGTAACGATGGTGTGGTGTATTCCACATCATACCACTAAAGCCCATCCTTCCAGGTTATGGGTGGAGCCAAACTGTTCTACCTGGGACACAGTATGCTATGCAGCTTTGCAGTGATCACTAGAGGTGATCATTGCACAGAAAGTGTCAAAGCCAGTATCTTTTCAAAAGGTATGGTGAAACAAGGTTTGTTTCTAATAAGAACTCAAACCAGACAGCTTGTGATCCTTTCAGTCACCTTGCAGAGGACCAGATGTTCTGATTATTAGCAAGAGATTGTTGTGTCTTTCAACATTCTCACTGGGCAAATGCACAGATCTAATTGCCTTTTTTAAATACTCTCTTAAAATGTCTAGACTTGCACTATACCTAGGCAAAACAGTTACAGACCTAAATATTGTCCCTTACATTATGTGAAATTTAGTTTACTTTTCCCTGAAAATGTCCTTACCACCAGTCACACCACAGCTGAATCTACTGAGCATTCTCCCTAAAATCAGGTGTGGAGACTCTCAGCTTCCCATCACTATTGATATATATATGTAAAGACTATAATCCTCCATAATTAAAACTGCATTTGATTTTTCCAACAAATCTAGGTGAATCTTAGTGTCAATGCTGTGAATGAAAGCCATCCCAGTGTAAGCTGACAATCCCACCATAGATTTTATTCCATTCTTATCCAAATCAAAAGAATTAACCTTGAAATGTCTCAGGTCATATCCTTATTAAGACAAGAGAAAAATTGCAAATATAGCTGAGCAGAACGAGCCCTCCAGGATGCTGTCACCATGCTCATCAGGCAGATGCTCTTGGTGCACAGCATTTGGGAAATATGGGCTGCAGCATTTTTTTGACCAGCAAAGGAACCTTCTGAACCTTCCTTCTTGCAGCTGTTTCACAGAGGGCCTTTGCTTACCTGCTGCAACTCATTCTACCATCTGTGTTACTAAAGCTGGTACTCAGTCACCACAGATACAGGGAAACACTTACGTATAAATTGGGATGTCAGGTAAACACCCACAGGTATACAGTGCTCTAGGAAATAAGCAAAGGTTTAAGATGATGCTGGTATACAAATGAAAACACAGAGTTTTTTAAAACAAGCTGCCCTGCTCGTACACCTTTGATTTTAGGTGATTTTTCTTCCTTGTTCACTGCTAAGACCATCTGCTTATACATGCAATCCTTTTTTTTGTTCCCTATTTAAGAGATCCTCTGTTCCTGCTGCAATCATTTCCATGGCAACTAATTTTCATGTCACAAATAGAAAGCAATGCAGGTTCAAGAGGTGAAAATCAGAGGCAGACTGAGATAAACTTTTAAAAAACTAGACTCATGAACTAGCAGAATTTGGAAAAAAGGAACAATATGCCAGTTTAAATCAATCAATTAAGTTTGCTGTGTTATAGGATTGTTTTTTGCCAGCTAAAGTGTGCAATCAGTGGTGTGACTACAGTGTAAGATGTAAAATTGGTAATGCCCAACAGACAGGGTAGCAAGGAGAGTGGCTTTCACACAGGGGCTCAACAGAGGATGTGACCGAGCAGAACTCTTGTCAGCCCCACTGCATCACAAGATGCAGTGGTGACAGTGCCTCTCCTGGCACCTTAGCAAACATGTATTCTTTTTCTCTGGCCACCAAAAGAGAATCCAGGTGTCACAACTTCCCCTCTTGCTGAACTCTGGGTGCCCAGAATTATAACATTGTAGTAAGAGCAGTCTCATTCCCGGGGGAAATTATTTTCCTTATGGTTTACATTTGATCAGACTTGGTACAGGACACAGATTATGGAGTTCTCCCATTGCAGGTTTAATTTTTCAAAGAAATTATCTCCCTAAAATCCAACAATGCTGAATGACCTACCAAAAAATCCCTGGAGACAGTCAAAACTTCACTAGACAAAGGCCCCAAGGTACCAAAAACTGGATCTATGCTGAGCAGGAGGTTGGATTGCAGCCCACTGGGGATCTCTCCTAAGACTCACGCTTTTGGAATTCTATGAATTTCTATGTGTTGGTGCCTCAATGAGCACAAATCCTATTTGCTCACTGAGATGCAGGGCCAATACATAAGATACAGAGATGAAACTTATTCCCACAGTGCTGTATCAGTGCAGCAACTATAAAACCAGAGTTTAGTAGCACCTTCTACTTTAGAAACTGACATATGCTTCTGTTATGTGATCTGTACTGGCATTTTCCTACCTTAAATAAATCACATTATTTCACTTCAGATCTATATTAGATCAATGCCACTTTATTATGCATTAGGCATTTGCCTTTTTTTTTTCTTCCCCTCTCTATTGAGAGAAGGCCAGGAAGGTGCATGTGATAACACCTCCTGGTTATTACCATGTTTCTAGGAAATATCCCATATTCAGATTTTGTGTCCTCTGTCATATAATGAGAATGAATTGACAGAAACAGATCATCAGCTAACCTGATAGCTGTAACTGGAACAAAATGGCTCATTGCTGTTGACATCAAGGGTTGCTGATGTAGCAAGCAGGAATATGTTTGGTGAAAGAACAAGGGTTTTCAAATTTAAATATTTTACTGCAAATTAGAAATAACAATCAGGAAGAATTTTAATGGTTGAAAAGAAAGTTTTTTTGCATTACTTTCATGTGCAGTAGGCAACTCAAATGACTTCCCAGTGGCTTAATATGTTTAAGTCACACCTACTGCATTAAGCTGACATATTTAATTATCAATGAAATGCTGTTCTGGCATACAGTCTAATTAGGCACTTGTGGGCCTCTTACCACAAGATTATTATTATAAATCACAGAATCAGTTGGGAAAAAGCTTAGAGAGATAAGAAATTATGACTGACCAGAATCTATGTGAGAGAGAACTAAATCCTGAATTAGTCATATAAACCTAATTCCTAAGATTCAACACTTCCTAAATATGTAATGAGATCAGTATTCACTTACCATAAACTAGAAGTGTCAATCTTAGAAAAAAATATTAGAGCTGCAGGGGAAGGAAAGCTGTAAAACACGAGCTATTGCAATAGTCTTTCTTCTCATTCCTGATTGTCCACAGAAAGCAGAGGAAGATTGTCATCTGGAAGCTCAGACATTTTGTGCTATCTCTGCACACAGAATAAAAAAGGAAGAAGGAGTGCTCGTGAAGGTCCATTTTATCATCTGTTGTAGAGGTCTTAGGAGCATACAGTCCCTGCTCATAGGACTGTACAATCCCTGTAAGAACAGCGCTTCAGACCTTTTCAAAATAAAAACAAATAATCCCTTAAAACTAAGAAAAAAAAAAATCTGTTGAGGCACAAAACCCCCAAAAGCTCAACCAAACAAACTAGATTGTTTCAATCCACTGAGGTAAGCTAATCTCCTGCAAGTATGTGAGGAGCCAGCATAATAATCCATATCTAAACGTAGAATTTAATTTCTTGACAATGCAAGGTGGATTTCATACTAAGAGTTGTGGCTTGACCATAAAGTCACAGGAACCGTAAGACTGCAATATGCTCCAAGATGGAAGCATTTCTCAGCTGTCACTGCCAAAATAGTGTTTTCCTCTATACACATCCCATCACACAATCAAGCTGCTAGTCCACAATGTCATTAAGACACAGCATTTGACTGAACATGTCACCTGAGTCCATTTAACTCCAAATTTAACAGCTCTCTTAAAAGGCACGAAGGCAAACCTAATAAAGGGCTGAAAGAGGTCTTGGTCCCTCAGATTTGAAAATGCATGAAGGAAGACATTAGCTTTCTATTTTATGTCAAACAAAGGAGCCTAATCTTCACTGTGGCATACAGAAGAGTATGTTGGCACAAAATAAATCCATGTAAACTTATAGACATGTCACATGTATTTAAAGCATAACTACATGCAAAGTTTGCAGTAAAGTGGAAGTGACACTATAGGAAGTTCAGTCACTGCACACCTTTAGTTACAGTACCAATTAAACTCTGGGAAGAAAGGAAAAAGCAAGTCTCACAGCAAACTGATTCACTCAGTACTGAGAAACTCCACGGAAAGTCAGTAATCTCCAAAGAGCTGTGACCAAAACTCATGAGGTGATGACAATCCTTAGTAAAGGAACAGAAAAATCTGAGTCTTGATATTACTAAAGAACGTGTCAGATCACAGAGAGGATCAAAACAGCATCTTGAAATGGCTCACTCCTAAAGTTTGAGGAGAAATAAATTGGTAAAGCATTTAAAAGAACTACTTCTGTAAATTATTTTGATTTCAAGATCACTGAACCCTAGCATTTTCTTTAAAGTAACTAAAAGCAAAATTAATAGCAAATTAACTCCCCGCCCCACACACATTTAAACTGAAGTTGCTGAAATATTGGTGAATATTCCTGATTCACCTGCAGGAAAATAAACTGCAAAAATCTGTTGCAAGCAGTAAAAACAAAAACGAGAAAAGAGGTTACTCTGCAAATCTGGCACCCAGTATCACTTGAAATCTAGTTGTTGAATTTCTTGTTTTTCAAAAAAATTGGGTGGGTTTTGGGGTTGTGTTCCATTTGTTTGCTTGTTTTTTTTATATTTTTCCATTTTGTTTTGATTTTCATTGAGGGACAATTAGAGAAGGCAAAAAAGTTGTTTGCATTCAAATGCCAGACCTAGTGATGGGTAATATCTTTGTATCTGCTGCAAAGGCCTATGCTGTGGACCACTGTATTTTTATGGTGGGAGAAAACTGACTGCAGATTCTACTTTACTGATGATTGTCTTGCCATCCTTGAAGTTCTCGTCCTGGACTATATTATTTAAGTAAATAATTGAATCATTATGAATTCATAACTATCTGTTGTGGAAAACACCAAGTACAATTAAGTTCCAATAATAATTTGAATATTTACCCAGCACTGAGTTTCAGAAGACCAAAAAAATTAGACAGATTTCTCCAGAACCTTGAACATGAGCTTTTGCTACTGATCCCACTTCAGGAGAGGTTCAAAGCCCTATTTTTACTGCCTAACTGATTATATCGTCACTCATTGGCTCCATACACTCAAGAACATGTCAAAAGCTGATGCTGAAAGTAAAATTGGGGGCACAATCTTGTTTTACCTTTCTGTTTATGTATCCTTCTTTGCTTTACAAGAAGACATTCAAGTGTCTTCAGCAATTGGAATGAGGTTGCATCAAAGGCAGAGTGAAAGGATGGACACAAAATGTTTCCAATAGCGTCCAGGAAGCAGCATTAATTAATCTGGCTGCTTGTACCTTGGCATCCTCTCTTCACCATATGCCAGCTTCAAGATATGCTTGCCAAGTCTATACTCCATTTTACCCACTGCTCCAAAAAAAAGTTCAATACGTAACAAGCCTTTTCCCATCAGCAGAAGTGTCAGAAATGCCTAAAATTTATGTCAACCTTTAAAAGAATATCAAAACCAAAACCCAAAATCAAAGTATTGACTTAGAACAGTTTGTGTATTACAATATCTAAATGTCATTTAGATTATTACTTGACAGAAAAGAAAAATGAGAATTGTTTAAAAAGCCACATTCGAATATTCTTTCCTTGACCATGAAGCTAAAAACACCATGTTTTTATCAGTCACCTACAATGCAAAAAAGATTTAAATATTGCTTTGTGGTTTGTTTTGTTGTTGTGGTTGTTCAGTTGCGGCCTTTGTAAAGTTATACCAAATCCTCTAGTTATTTTCAATTTGAGACACCTGGTTCTAATGAGCCTGTCCCTCAGTAAGAGATACAGTCCCTGTCCTGCCTTCTCATCACATTGTATAACTGGGAAAAAAAATTGGCTGAAAGAACAGTGACTGAAGAAGAAGAATTCTTCACAGCATCCTTCCCTTTCAGCACCTTCCTGAATAAAAGCAAGAATGTATATTGTCCCAGACATCCATATATGCCCTCTGTAGGGCATCCTGTCATGCCCTAGGTAAGACCCTCCCCTTTCAACTAGATTAGGCCTGTAACTTTGCATTTCACAGTACTTTCTACAGGGTTGAATTCTAGTTCAGGATACCTTCTCTAAGCTATTCTCCTTGCTTTTGAGACCAAGTAAATAATGCTGACCTTATATCTACAGCCATTTTTGGTTTGAATTAGTAAATTTTTATTTGGGAAATCTATGCCAAACTTATTTCTCCATATTTCTTCTTCAGTTCACAGTATATATTCTGTGCAGAGAACCTGAGCACTGCAGGTGGGAAGATAGCACACACTGAGCTACTCAGAGCACAGACAGATGCACAGGCCTCATTATTATTGCTCTTAATCCTGTATATTTGTTTTAATGACAGTGACATTTAACGAGACATGGGAAAGAGTTTGGTTAGTACACAGCCTCTATCTGTGCACATCAGTATTCTGCTGGCTGGGAGACCTTGGTTTAACTTCCAACATTTTGTTCACCTCCTTTGGTCTTTATAACTCATACACTGAATCAAGTGCACAAAAGCCCTAGAATCATAACCATGCTCTGTTTTTTATTGTTGTTGTGTCCATGACCCCAACAGCAGTGAGAGTAACCTCTGGTACAAACATCTATTATGTGTATTCTTCATGCTTAAAATAGCATTTTGACCAGTCAATAAATAATCCTTGACACAGAGGAGAAATAAAGTGTTGAGGAAATTTATAGAATTATCACATCTTCCTCTTTAGAGGCAGACAATGAGTTGGATTCTGTTTGATACTTCCATACAGGGCAATTAATACGTAAAACTATAGAGTGGCTGGGCCAAGCAAAAGGTCAAATGTCCTTGGAAAGAAGATGATGGTGAAGGAGGATGAAAAGCAAAAAAAGGAAGCCAGGTGAAAGACATTAAAATGTCACTGGGAAGCAGAGTGCTTTGTGTAGCAATGTGTAGAAGTATAACACGGATGGCAGGAACAATGCCAACTAGTACACAAGGTAAGGGGTAATACTGGCACTGCATTCTGAGACCTGCTGTGGTAAATTTCAGCATATCAAAACCAGATTTGCTTAAAGATGTAACCTGTGAGGGAAATGAAAAAGCAGTGTAAGAACACCACAGTGGCCCCGAGCTGGTGCAGTTCCACAAACTAAGTTGGCACAGCCATCAATACAATCTCATTGTATTGTTCTTTGATAGGACTGTTGTATGCTCCCTTGTGAGTGAAGGAGTGCAACAACTGAGATCTTACTAATGACAAAGTCCTTAAATAAAGGTTTTCATTGCATTGCAGAATAAACATCATTATGTCAGTAGTCAGTGGACACTCTAATATGGTCTGTCTAGAGAATAACATTTATGATAGAATCATATTGACAGTTTCTCTGAAAAAGGTGTCACAAACAAGCAGGTCCATCTTCTTCATGGCTTAGTAACCTAACTACTTGCTGACCCACAGTCTTCAGAACGTACACAACATGGATGGGCATTGACACTGGCTCTGGAAGAAAGGTGGCAACTCCACAGCGTTAAGTTACAATTTGCACTCCTGTGAAATGACATGGAATAAATAGAAAAGCCCTAAGCTACTGAAAAAAGAAAGACACGAAAGTCTCAGCAGAAAAATAATGGGCTGAGCTAAAGCAGGACAAAGGAGCATAAACTGTCTTCTCAGAAGGTATTAAAGGAAGGCTTGGAGACTTATCAGAAAATTGAGGCATGATATGTGAATGAAGATTAAACTCAGTCAATTGTAAGAGAAAAAAAGGGCAAAATGAAACCCTTGTGGATAAACAGCTACAAACAAAATAGAATTTCTAAACCAGGTATGATACTGATTTCTTTTTTAATGGAAACTGAATCTACAAGAAACCCAAGGTATCTTCAACTCCAAATTGGATCACAATCCAACAAACATATGCATGTGATATTTATAGCTCCATGTATATTTACAATGCAGCAAGACAAAAAAAATTAAATTCAGGTAAAACAGTAGTTACAATATATACAAATAAGTATAAAAATAAACCTGGATTCAAGAACATATATCACTGCCAACCTAGACAGAAAAAAACCACCTGAAATAAAAAAAAAAAATACACAATTTATTTTAGATACTTCCATATACATTTCTTTTTCTGTATCTATTTTTTATTTCTTTATATGCCTTTTAGCATACTGGCTGCTCTACCATGTAGTCACTGTATCAGGGTACCTGCTCCCATATTCAGTTACCTAAACAGCTGTAGTTAGGATATTTTATCTTCCCTTAATATAAAGGCCAAAATAAAAGCCTTTAATCTAAACCCAATAAATTACTACTCTTTAAAACAAACATTAAGCACATCTTTATTAATGCAGGCTAGCAAGTGGGAATTTTTCTACTAGCACCATCTGTTATGCTCTTCTCATAGTTCTTTTTATGCCATAAGCCCAAATAGTATCCTAATAACTACTTCGTTATGGAAGAACCCTGACTAGAGCCGGACGAGACACCAGATCTGCAGAATTTTTAAGCCATTCTCTACTTTTGATCCTGGACAAGTCAGTCTCAACTTGTTTCTACACACTCAGTGTGTAGTCATTGTAGAGACCTGGTTTTGTTGGGGTTTTGGTCAGTTTTTGTTTTGTTGTGTTTGGGGTGTTTTTTTCTTTTTCTTTTTTTCCTGTTGTGGAGTTTTGTTTTGGTGTTTTTGCAGGGGATTTGTTATTTTTTATTGTTGAGGGGTGGCTTTTTTTTTTTTTAACTTACATCAAGATGATTTCTCCATGAGCCTGATTACACACAGGAAAATATATAGCAATTTAAGCTGGCCTTAGATCTCAAGTAGAGTAATTTGTGCTATGGTGGTTTCTTTCCTGACAAACAGGTATGTCTGAAGATCACAGCATTTGTCATCAACTGGGTAACTCCATGTTGCCCTCAGTGCATAGACTGCAAGTGTATCTGGGAGAGGAGGAAGTTTTTGGCCCAACACAAGCGAATGAGAAGAGTTTCTCGCTGTTCTGTTGTACTTGATATTCAGGAGTGGTAGCCAGACTCCTGAACGTTATTAGAGAAGAAGGCAAGCTAAAATAAGACCTTGGATGTGAATTATAAATATCTCCCTTACATTATTAGAGTGATATCTGTTCCTGCTTGGCATCTGACGCCATTTTGTTGCTATCTGTCAGCAGGTTTTTGAGTGGTGAAGGAGCAGACTGGTTTATCACTCTGTATCAACACTGGCTATTAGTCATAAAGTCAACTAAAATATCCACCAAAAAAAGTCCAGCCTCCTTAATGGATCAAATAACATAATTGATAAGAGAATTTAAAAGCAACAGAACACACGTTTTTAGGCACTATACTGAACCTTATCCAGATTGCTGCAGTAATATTTTTATGCCAAGTCCTAAATTAGGGAGTGTTTCAACACCCTTAAATTAAGGAAACCTCTTCATGCTTGCTGTTGACATAACTCAGTCAGACAAGTGGCTAAGAGTTGGGCATAATCCCAGCAATAAGCACTGGCCACTTAGAACAGATATTCACCAGCATACGCTATACAGACGTCATTTATTTTGTGTCCACCTGCTTCTGGACCAGTTCAGGACCACATCACTGTGATTTCTTGAATTTTTATTCAAGGACATTTGCTGCTTTAGAGGTGACCTTCCCCAATTCATGGGCCAACAGCAACAGACACCAGCAATTTTCTTTGACAGAACACATTATAAGTTACAAAATCCTAATTGAAACAATATCTGCCCCACCCTTTAATTCTCCAGAGGTGTAAAATTTGTTATGTGTTTCCTCTTCACCATTCAAGCTCCCTAAAAAAAGCTTTTACAAATAAAAATTGCTAGTAAAAAGCTGTTTTACGCCATGCTTAAGAAACAGGGAATGAGACACACAAGTTCCCTGCAGTGCTGCATCCCCAGGTGTTCCCAAGGCTACTGGAAGGAGAGAGGCAGCAGCCCAGCCACTTTAACCTGCATTTCTTCCTTGTTCCACAGCATCCCGTCAGTGGGAACAGTCTGCAACAATGACTGCTGCTTCTCACACGTCATAAGAGCTCAGTTTCCTCCTGAGGTCCTAGACAATATGAGTACACCCAAAATTTCACAAAATAATAGGAATATAGGGATATGGAGACACATCAAGGACTCCTGACACAGGATCATACAAAAAAATAAACCTATGCCTTAGCTGTAGGTACAGAAGAGCTTTTTCATACAAAAGAGACAAGCAACACAGAGATTATTTATCAATGAGATGGGTAGGGAACAAGGAGAACTAGGAGAGGAAAGGACATGTGATATCAAATAGTACTGCCACTCTGAAGTTCCTTCTTTCTGACTTTTCTGTCTATTTTTAAATACATATTTTTATTAGTTAGTAAGGTTAGGGTACAGCTCACATAAAACTTGTAGAACTTGCAAACAAGGACACTGTGCCTCCTGCTTCACATAAACTGGAGGTTAATTGGGACTGAAGTAAGGCATTGCAACACTGCTGGTAGAGTTTTGGGGGTTTTGTACATTCTATTATTAAGTGCACATGGAAAACCCACCAAAATTACAGTTACAGCTCTGCAAGTATAACAAAATAATTTAGTCACACTGTTTCCCATTATTTACTTTGTATGAGCAACTGAGCCCCAGGGAAGGGCCTGCTGAGTGACTTCCAAGGCAGAACTGCAAAGCAGAAACAATAGAAAGAGCATAGCAACCATTGCTATTGACTTCCTCCTCCTGCCCCTATGAATTCACAAGGATCAATACCTTGCTAAATAGGGGTTACTTTAACAACAACAAAAAAAAAAAATCTACAGTCAGACATAGAAGACTAGGACATAACCTTATTTAAGGATCAATAGCCTGTATTCCTGATTCTGAAAGACAAGTATTTGGATGTAATTCAGTAACCAAAAGAGCAAAGATATACGGCATAGTAAAGTAAGAGGGAAAATAAAGCATTTGAAGAGTGGTGTGTTGTACCTATATTTCACTTTTAGTTCACTTTTTTTTCCCTCTCCTCTCTCCACTGACAAATGTTTCATACAAATGGCAAAATATATGCTTCACTAAGACAATTTTTTTCTGTTGGCTTTTCCATCAGTACCATCTACATGACTCGTGGCAAGCTCAGATTTACAGAAACACTAAGAAGGATCCAGGGGACAATCTTACCCATTACATTACTTAATCAGGTCAAAATATGAAAACAATTTTCCAGAGTGCTTCAGGGAGATTGCAGGTGGGAAATGTACTTTTGCCATTAGACTAGCATTAATAGTGCTGGATAAGTTACACCTCCATGTTTCTGACTTCCTGCTGCTGCACAAGCCATCCTCAAAACAAAATTTGTGTACTGTTAAAGAAGTGATAAAGTAATACAGTTTCATAATTAATATGTTTCCCCAGAAAACCAGATTAGAATTCAACCATTCTATATTCCTGTCACCTTTGCTACCTTAACTCATTCGAGTGTAATAACAACATATGCATTTAAAGTGTTATCTGTCAACTCTCATCTCTGAGAAGTGGAAGAACTTGTTGGTTTGCTGAGGCCTCACCTCAAATCAAGGTTACAATGTCCTTCTCGGGGACAGAGTACAGTCATTATATAACTTCAGCTTGAAGGCTTTCTCATCTCTAATCCTTTTACTGTAAAACAGAGTGAATGAAAGCTCAGTGAAAGATGTGCTGGAAATGTTTGTAAGGTCTTCTAATAGCTGGAAGCAGCTAAAACTGTTTCAGATCACAAATATGATGTCAGTGTCTGAAGCAAACATCTGATACAGTAATACTTAAAGTTTGGAGCCTACTGTAGCAGCACTGTGCAAATTTAGCAAGATATGGAAAGACAGCCCTCATCCTGGAAGCCTTAAAATATGAAATGCCAAAGGTGAAATTACTAGCCATAGGATACATAGGCAGTTGATGCTGATATCTAGATTAAAATTCAGTGCTCTCAGTGCCCAATTTAATCTGCCTCTTTGTCAGAAATGAGACCACATGAGACCACTCCACTGAACTCTGTGCTGTGGGACTGTGTGATTCGACACAGAAGCCTTTGCTTTGAGGATAACTGCAGAATTGCTTTGTTTTATCTTCCTATGTAAATTTGCCATATGGGCCTCAAGTTACAGTAATGACAGAAAAAGTTGAGGAGTTTGATAATTCTTGGTTTTAGAAAGAGATTAAGGTCTGACAGCTGGCAAGTATGAAGCAGAAAAATTCAATCTAGCATGCCCAGCTGCACTGTGGAAGTAGGATGAGCCAAAACAGACTCTGCAGACAGGGAAAGCTTGCTCAAGAATTGCCAAAAGTTCTCAGGTACAGAATGTCACATAAGATTAAGAAAAGGGAGCAGCAAAACTAAAGAGGCCCTTTAGAAGGGCAGAAGCATGTTGAGACATGAAAAGCACAATAATGGTTCACGTAAGGAAAATGTGGGTACATAAAGGATTACCTTAGTAAGGAAATTATCTCCTTGAATGACTATGGATAGTTATTAGGAATTCATTAGGGAGCGAAACAGAATACAGTCCACAGCTTTACTGTCTAAGCAATCTTCATAATTGCACACACTGTACAGTGCTTGCAGTGTAAAAACTCTTTTTGAGTAGTGATATCTAAGAGATTCAGCCAGGTAGAGCTCCAGAAAAAAAAGCAATACCTTTTGATCCTCAAAAATACTACATTTTAAAAGAGAAGACAAAACAAATTAGCAAACTAAAGATGTGAGGCCTAATTCAAGAACATAAAATCAAGATGGAAAGACATAAGAGACTTGGGATGATGAGCATGTCGAGATTATACTTTTTTAATATGCATATGAAAATACATGCATTTAGATGTACTTTATATATTATCTAACAATGTACAAAGGCATTTCACACATACACACACACTATTGAAAAAATGCAAAAAAAGATCCCTTTTCACTGATTTTTTTTTTTCAAATTGCACGTTCCCTTTAAAAAGGCATTGCAATATTAATTGATGGATTTGAACTAATTCCTGCTGACAGAATTTGATCCTCTTCTTTTTCTTGTACAAATCATTCCTGAGGGATTATTTCTGCTAGCGTATTTTGCTGACTTACTCACACTGAAATTATTAGTGAATTATTAGCTGTTCACCTATAATCCAAACCACTGTTTTCCCAAAAGAAAAATGGAATTGTATACTACAGAAATTTAAGACAAGAATGCATTCTGGTCTCAAGGAACCACAAAGACATGAAAAATCCATCACATAGGCTAGAAAAATCAGTCACTGGCTGCATTGCAGATGCAGGACCCATGAACTCTGGTGTTTTGCACAGCTAAAACTTAGGCAAAAATTCTTTCTTTTCTGTGTTGTCCTGAACTAAAAAAAGCTGTACCTTGTTCAGGAGTTCGGTAAATTCCTCGTCCCTTAAAGGATTAGGTAATTTGGTTGAAATAAAGAAATTTCCTGTGCTGCTGCTCCTTTGGAAATGATAAAGTTCACTATTGTTCACTGCTTAACACAGGGACTACAGTCTAACCCTTGTCCTGGAATAAGCACAGTGTTCTTAAATATGTCTCATAACTATAACGGTACATACATTTTTTTTAATAAATCCTAAACAAGTAATACATCTGTAAAATTAAACTAATGTGTTTTAACTTTACAGACAACTTACTAAATTGACAAAATGAGCCGAAAACTTTCCTTGATGAAATTTTCACTAATTGCTCTCTCTGCTGCTCTTTGTGGATGAGCTTCATTCTGTTGTAGAGTAATCCATTAAAGTTAGAGGAGGGAAGTGCTGGTTCATTAAGCAGCTAAGGAGGTGACAATACTGAGCTGGAGCTTCCAGATCGCATTTGTGTGCCTGTTAAATTGATCTACAGAAAATACTGTTGTCAAAGCAGAAGAGCAACTATTATAAGGGAGAACAACTAACAAGAGGAAATTCTAAGACATTTAAGAACCTATCAGAAATGCAAGTAACTTTCTTTGACTCCTAAACACTGACCTAAGAAGGCTCTCCATCTGGGCTTACTTGCTATTGGGTTTCAATTGCTTTGCTTGTAAATACAACCCCAACAGAAAAGAAAAACATTCAGTACTGAAAACAATGAAATTTACAAATTGATTTACTCTAATAGATTGCTTTTTCCAAGACAAAGTAGAGGAGAGAAAAGCCACGGTGTGCAAACTTTTTAAAACTTGTGGAAAGGAGTTTCTCAAGTGAGCTTGCTCAATTAAGTCTCCGAGGTCTAACCTTTCTCATTATAGGAATTCTGTTGTTTTGTGGGAAGCATCCAGGTGGAAGTACAAAGAATGTAACATCAGTTCTGATGGCAAACTGCAAGTATCTGGTTATGTTACAATATTCCTACTCCACAGATATGCTCTATTCTCTACTATTTCCTAGCTGGAATGATATTAAGGGAGAGGAATCCCATTACTCAAAGGGTCGTTTCTGTAGAAAATTTATGGAATTTCCATAAATGTTAGTTTATGGAAGCATTAATAGCCATTTCTCTGCAGGTTTGTTTTGTTTCTTCTACCCACCATCACAAAGTTCCACAGCAAGGGAGTTTGTTAAAATCTGGAATTCGCTCAGCCAGCTCTTTTCTGTTCATTGTCACACTACAGCAACAACAAAAAAGGTATGTGACATTTCTTCAGTTTGCTCTATGGCAGCAGCCTGATGGGCTCTGCAGTGCTATTCCTGCTTGTGTGCCATGCTGCAGCACATATGCAGCAAACAGTGAATTTCCCTACGAGTAAATACTCAGTGTTAAACTGGCAAACTGTAGGTTTCTCAATGATAAAGTAGCACATCTTGCATGAGTTCTTTGTAAGCGCAGATTACAACACAGACTCAAAAAATGGATTTTGGGATATTTCTTATACCCTTATAGCACTTTATGCAGTTTGGTCATGAAAGGAATTTTAGAGTCCGTGTAATACTACAGCAATCTACTCCCTGAAACTTTAACTGATGCTCTTTGCTGTGGTTTAAACCCTGATAGGAACTAAGCCCCACACAGCTGCTCTCTCACTCCCCCCACAGTGGGACGGGAGAAGAATTGGAAGAGTAAAAGTGAGAAACCTCATGGGTGAAGATAAAGACAATTTAATAGGGAAAGCAAAGGCTGTGCACACAAATAAAATAAAGAATTCATTCTCCACTTCCCACGGGCAGGCAGGTGTTCAGCCATTCCTAGGAAAGCAGGGCTCCATCATGTGTTTATTTGGGAAAACAAACACCATCATTCTGATCATCCTTCTTCCTTCCTTCCTCTTGCCCCTGTATATGCTGAGCATGATGCTACATAGTATGGAATATCCTTTGGGTCTGCTGAGGTCAGCTGTCCTGGCTGTATCCCTTCTCAACTCCTTGTGCACACCCAGCCTCCTTACTGGTGGGGTGAGGAGCAGAAAAGGCCTTGACTCTGCTTAAGTGCTGCTCAGCAATAATGAAAATATCCCTGTGTTTTCAGCACTGAATCCCTAATTTAGCCCCATACCAGCTATTGTGAAGAAATTAACTCTACCGTAGTACCCAACTTAACACATACTTGCTTCTAAAAAAATTGACAAGCTTATCCCATTCTGTGGTACTGTGAAGCTTTCAAGAATCCAGTGACTTCATTCAGAAGAGTTATCAAACACCTGTGTTTTCTCCAGAAAACAGTGTGAGCTGGAGAAAAGGAGTTGGTCTTCTGAAAAGAAAACCATCTCTGCACAATGCAATAGCTGCTTCAGCATTGCCAAGTGATACTAAATCCCAGAGATGGAGGTGCTCAGAGAATCTTCTCTATGCAGGGATATCAGCAGGCGGCAAAGAAGCCCTCCAATAGTTTTTGTTCTATCCTTTCTTCTTATTAGTTACAGCTACTTGCACTTTCAGCTTCCAGATCTACAAGTAATACGCAAACCCAACATGTAAATGAAGGTATTTGTTTAAACCCCTTTCCATAAGGATGAAATTAAAAATTCTCCATAAAAAAATTACAAAGCTTCTAATCCACACGAGTAACCTAAGGTTAGTAGAAAAGCTTAGTTAAACACACGCAGTAATTTTCTTAATCAGCCAGCACTTCAGAAAGACAGATGCTTCTGTTTATGTTGGTCTATTGTCAAGTCCTTTGGTGTCTGAATAATTCTTACGCCTATCCTAAAAGTCCATTAACATAAATTTCTTCTATATTATTCTGCCTTTCATGACAGATAGTACAAGTATTTTTATTTGGTTGGTTAGCTTATCCTTATTGGCCTTGAGAATCAGCATTTTATGCATTTCTTGTGTCTTTTATCTAACTGCAGTGATCAAAAATTAGGAATAATTAGACCATGTGTGTGAAAATAAAAAGCTGTATAAGAACTAATTCATCGGTCTTGAGACTTGTTGAGCAGGAAACCCACTGCTGCAACTGGCTTTTATTTAGCAAATGTTATCTGTTAGTCAGAGCTTTCTAGAGGGATTTATGCAAACAGTGTAAATCACAGACTGGTTGAGGCTGTGGGGGACCTCTGGTGTCATCTGGTCCAGCACTCCACTCAAGCAGGGCCAGCTAAAGCTGGCTGTGCAGGACCACATCCAGAATACTTTTGAATATTTCCAAGCATGAAAACTCCACTGTCCTCTATGGACAGCCTATTTCAGCGTTCAGTCACCATCAGAGCAAAGTGTTTCCTGATATTTGGAGCAAGAGGATGATGAATGCCATCCTTTCTGTCTTTTATTACGAGTTTTTCTGTAATTCTGTAGTGCAAGTATGAATAACTACAAAAGCTTTATCAAGAAAAAAGTTTTAATCTTGAAAGGAAGAGATTTTTCTGTTCTCCGCATCCTCTGTTCTTTTTTTATTTCACTTACTAAAAAACCAATCCACAGCCACTCTTCTCATAAGTAAAGCAGTAATTCAGAAGAGAGATGCAAAATTAGGCTGAGTATAGATTTAGACAAAATACTCTAGTCTACTTCCAGTTTGAACCCTCATGACCCTCTTATTAGAATATCAGCTCACTGTGTATCTGTTTTAGCAAAAGTCTCACTAGGTATTCAGCATGCAATCAATTTTTTCCCCTTCCACTGAGCAGCTATTTAAGAAACACAAATGACAATAGAACTCCAATCCATTGCTGTCTATTCTTGGAATCATGGGTAAAGTTAAGTAAATCCACAATAGAGTGACTAGGCTGCATACAAGCAAGATTACAAAATGCAAGGCTGGTATCAACTTTCCTTGGCCAATATTTCTGCAGTACTTCAAAACAATTAAACCTAGAGAACAGGTTTCCAATCACCCTGAAGTCAATCACTTTATCCTACTAATAGGTTATCAAAACCCAAAATGTGGGCTGTAGCTCATCAAATTAGCTACAAGTAATATTAATCTGCAAGTCTTCTTGCACTGACAAGCTTATGTCGCAATTAACAGAGAAAAACCAACTACTTATTACAGCTATTGGTATCACGATCAAGTGGGTGTTTTGTGACCAAAACTTAACTGAATCGATGCCATTTTCCCATTCATGTTTCAGTGCACTCTGGATACAGCCATCACTTGCCTACTTCACAATCCTCACTATATACTGTCCACAAGATAAGAAATGATTCTTGAAATAATTAAGCTTATGGACTAATAAACATAATATATTAGTTGTATTCTGTTATAGACACATGTTTGTATTAGATTCTATCAAGAACCATTATAACATCATAAGTCATAACACATTTCTATATTCACAATATAGAGAACATTCTGAAATCTTGTTGTTTGAAAGGTACTGTAAACATGTAAGGAATCTTATATGGCTCACCAGCCTTCACATTCTACCAGTGCCTAATACTGCCTTCTGCTTATCTCTACATACAGTACAGAAAATATAAGAGAAACAAATTTGTTTCAGCCTCCAGCTTTAAAATCTAATTCACATTAAAATATGACACTCATTTGTAGTGGAATAAGCCAGGTGAAACTAACTGCACCAGCCAAACCTTGACAGACAGCTTCAATCAGCCTACTTATCCTCCATGTAGAAGGTGTGATCCAGGCTTCTGCCAGCTGCTTCCCTAAAAGGTTCTTCTGCATTCTGTACATCAGTATTGCTAAGGCAACAAGTCATTCAGTAGAAGTCCACTGCAAAACATGTTGAAGACAGATAAGGATAAGGGAAATGCACTTCTTCCTTGTATTTGTACCTTCTCACAATCCTGGAAGTGCAGAACAGTTTGAGGCTCAGGCAGAGGCAGCAGAGAGTGACTGGTTTACCAGCAAAATTCTACCCTAACTTTCAACAGCTGGAGATGGCACAAATCCACTGTGTCTGGGAACACAGCAACATGCTTGATTAAAGGGACCATACTCCATCACCCCATTGATTCCTGAGCTATACAGAGCACAAAGAACTCCCTTAGAAAGCTATCCGGAGTGCTGTATCTTCATTCCACTGCATGCAAATGGTTAAGGGAATCTGGTTTACTATTTTGGGTTTTTTTCTCCATACCCCATTGTATTTCTTTCAGGTATAGATTTTCACTCCCTGCTTTGCATTTTCTGGCTGGTTTCACCCTTGGCTTAACTGTACCATACCTAGGTTCAGATTTTTCAGCCAAGATTGAAAAACAATATTTTATCAGCAGGAATGTGATCAGCATAGTTCTAGAATCAATTCTAAACTGGAGTTACAGGAAAGAAAGCTACTACAAGCTTTTATGCCATCTACCCTAAGAGTCTTTGTCATTCAGGTATTCTAGAATTACAAATGCAAGCAAGTGCTTCAGGCTGCATTACTCTAACACTGCTCTTCAGGTCACACTTTCTGCTGCACCATAGCTATACCACACTGTAGAATCTTTATTTTCTTCCTCTATTTGTTTACACTGTAACCTAAATTTTTCCAGCAGTACAAAATTTCTTCCGTAGATGAAACTCTACACTAGGCCTTATCAAGACTGTTCACTACTCCATAAAGCTATTCTTCTAAAAGTGAACAGAACAAAATAATCTATGCCTATAGCCTGCTCTTTTTCTGCAGAGTTGTGTAAAGGCAAGTGTAACACACACCCTCCCTTGTCCCCAAAAGCTCAAACCAACTCCATTTCTCCCATACACCTTCCTTTATTCCAGTGTGGGTAATCAGTTTATGGGTAATCACTTAATACAGAGAAGAACACTTCTGTTCTCTATCTGCTTTGCAGAGTTTGGTTAATGGTTGGTCTTAATGGTTGGTCTTTTCCAACCTTAATGACTCTATGATATATGTTGATGCATAAAAAAGTTTTATGTACTTAACCAGGCCTACTAGTGAAAGTCTGGAAGAAAAGCATGGATAAAACCAGAATGTGGGCTAAAGTATTTTTTACAATAAAATGTCTATATATTTATCATGGAGACATACAACTTCAACTAGTATGTGTCAGTTCTCATCTTTTTAGCCCAACTTGCTTTAGAAGGCTTCACTGTCAAAAGGCTGTTTGTGTTGAAGATCTGTTGTTGGATTCACCTGCCTCTGAAGGTTTGATTAGGTTGCTAACATGGTCTCTTCTCCTTTACTCTAGCTTTACCTATTTTACCCTGCCTCACCAAGGTCAGGCCACAGAGGGGCCTGTATTTGCCAAGATTAGCAAGGCTTCCCCAGTCCTATAATGGCCCTAAGGAACATATAAGCCTTCATTTTCATTTCAGTTTTTTATTGTATCACAGAATCTTTTCTGTCAAGACCTTTCCTTTGAAGGAAAAAAACCAAACAATCCTACACACAAAAAAATCCAAAGAAACAAAAAAATAAAACCATAACACCCACACACACACTCCCAGCATATAAAATGTATGCTATGTTAACTGTACTGCTTGCAAATATATGCTACAGCACAGAGATCAAAGATGGGTGGATGCCTGGAGTTCATGCCACTGCTCAGGGTTACTCAGAGAAAGCCTGACACTCTACACTGACACCCTTTCATTGTCAGAATACTACTGTAAATATAGTTATTATTCTCCTTGCAGTCATTCTCTGACATGTCTGCAACTGTCTTCCCTTAAACACATGTAAACATGACACACATATAAAGCTGTTAAAGATTTAGGCACCAGTGAGCCATGACATCTTATCGTGGCTTTCACTGTGACATACTGGGTGGCATCCATCTCACCTAACTCACAGCAGTGTAGATCCTATGGCAGAGCTCATCGCTGTAGAACCCCTCTGTGGCTAACGAGCAGAAACAGGCTTTTCTGTGTGATTCATTAAGGACTCCATGATAGTAAGTTACATACCCTAAAATCACCCATTTCTTTCCCCTCAGTATACAAACTGTAAACTTCCCAGGACAGACAGCAACTCTCTATTCTCCTTAGT
Organism: Dendrocincla tyrannina; assembly: GCA_035047865.1. NCBI lineage: Eukaryota > Metazoa > Chordata > Aves > Passeriformes > Dendrocolaptidae > Dendrocincla > Dendrocincla tyrannina. The sequence goes on from JAWWMP010000167.1 coordinate 9,155,634, forward strand.
AGTATGCCAGGTACAACAGGGGTTTCTGACAGGGTGGTGATAAATAATAATAATAAACAGTGTCAGCTACAGTAACAAGTAAGCAGAGACCAGCCACACTAACAACCTGGATAAAAATACCACCAAGTCAGAACACCACTTCCCTGTGGCAATGAGTCAAAACTCACTGGGTGTTCCCTGCTGAACTTTCATGAAGAGATCAAACTGTGCTGAAAGACCCGATGTGAGTCAGCCAATAATTCCTCCAAATATATTTTATTCCCCTTGCCTTCACTGGGATGCATGGCTAGTCTAAGTTCCTTGTATTAGCCGGACTATTTCCATTTTTGAGTTCGGTGTTAAACTTTTTTCTTCTCTCTGCTTGAAAGGGTTTTCCTAAACTGCTACCACATTTGACTTAATCTGCATCAGACCTGTGAAACCTCCCCACATTTGCAGGCACAGTGCAACTCTGGTGCATTCTACCTTCTTTAACACCCTCGCTAACAATTCCATCATTTTATTTCCTCAGCCATAATAATTTTGTTCTCAAAAAAAAATACGTATTCACTTTTTTTTTCTTGAGTAATTCCTGATTGTTTGTATGAATTTTTATTCTGTTTCAGAATTTTTTTTTCTTGGAGACAAAGAAACTTTAAAAACACAGCTCTACTGTATTTATAGTACTTTATTTTGTTTTGTATTCTTCTCTGTTTTCTTGATAGATTTTTTTCTGGTTTTAGCAAAAGTATCTTTTCAAAAGATTTTTTTCCCCCTAGCATTACAAAGTCCTCACTACTTGCAAATAAGATGAAGCTTTTAAAGAATTGAGAATTCTTTAAAAGAAATGTAATAATTCATCCTGATATCATTTATCATCTTCCATTGATGACGTATGTAAGGGCTCTAATATACAGCTCTAGATACAATAATCTGTAAAATCCTTAGATGGTGTAAAATTGCTTAACACCATTGAAATAAATAAACCTGCACCCTTTTATACCAGTAAAATCTTGAGACTTAAATTGTTTACAGTGAAGGTTGTTAGTCAACATTTGTTGGAATGTACGATTCTCTGCATCAGTCCTTCACAGTATCAGAAGATAATTAGCAACTCTAAAGAGACTAAAACCAGAATCTAAAATAACTTTCAGGGCATTACCTTCTTGCATTTTTAATACCAGTTTCAAAGGGTAGAGTCTAACAAAAAAAAAAAACCCTATATATTAGTCCCGTAAAAATGTGTCTCATGTACCCTCTCTAAGTTCTTTCCTATTTTTCATGAATGGAATCTCCCATAATCTTTTAAAATATGTTCAGGGAAATCATAATATACGTGACTCATATTCTGAGTGGATGTACCTTGTCATAATCCCAAAGATTATAAGTGATTGGTCTTCAAGAATACTCCTTTGTCTCTGACAAATTCTTAGCATTGACAAACCAGTGGGTTTTTTCTATTTCAATTCTGGGGTTTCTTGTTCCTTTGAATATTCTTGAAAATAAAAGGCAGCACTATTTTGGTGGGACTTCGGCATTTTCTGTATTACACAGAGGGAAGCATTGGTGTGAAATCAAATTCGCCAAGAAGGCAAATCACCATTCTCCATTCAAATGGATCTTTCATTTACAAGTATCTGTATGTTTTAAAGCAGTGATCAGACACATGATGTATAGAAAGGGCTTTTTTTTCTTTGTTTGGGCAGGGGTGGTGGGAGAAGGTGACATGAGTGTAGCTTGTGTAGTTTTCTCTGCCATCTGGATTATCAATTGGTTCTAATTTTTGTTCTATTTGATACCCATAGAGATTTGTTGTGTTTCACCTGTGGAAATATATACTGCCTAAAGTTCCAATGGTATTCTCTCCCCCTTCTTTTCCTCAATTGTCAGGTTTTCACCAGTTTCCTGAATGCGCCACATCCTACAGTGTGGAACAGAAGTGCACTCTGCTCCCTTCATTCTATGCCAGGCCATGCAGCTTTCTGTTCTTCTTCCTGTATGTTTTAAGACTTACTCATCACAGCCAGGACATTCTGCTATCACTTCACTGGATTCCCTCCTAACACTTAAATTTCTCACCTGGACTGAGAACACATGCAATAGACTCTTGGTTCTCTATGTTGAATAAATATATTATATTTTCCCTGACTTCACGTTATTGTCCAGCTTATCTAAAAACCTACCTCCATGTTTTGAGGACTACAAAAGACTGTACATCATGTGACACAGAAACCTAATATTTGGTCAGGTTTTCAATGCCAAACGGACAAGCCAAATGTCAGGAAAGAACAGAAGATTCAAGCATTTCTTATTCCATCAGGAAATCCTTTACTCTGAGGATGGTGAGGCAACCTCTGGTTGCCCAGAAAAGGTGCAGATGTCCCATTCTAGGAGTGTTCAAGGCCAGGTAGCTTTGAGCAACCTGGTCTAGTGGCAAGTGTCCCTGCCCGTGGTGGGGAGAGGGAGGGAGGGATAGAACTAGATGATCTTTAAGGTCCCTTCCAACCCAAACCCTTCTATGATTCTATGACTGTAGTGGCTCTACCTGCTTACCTTGCCTCTTATAACTGTATTTACATCCACCTTCGGGGCAGTAATCTTTCAGTCAAGGAATATCACTCTGAGCCTGTTTTGTACAAGGCTACAGTTAGAGGGCTCAGTAATGAATCAAATCAAATCAAATCCTAGGTATCAAGCTGTATCTGGCGCGTTCATAGCCTGTGATTGAAAGCAGCAGGGAGAGCTCCTTCAGTGATACATTATACCTATCAAAGTCTACTGTATCCTGCATTCTGTATGCCATTAGAGGTTTAGCTACAAACTATGACCCAAGACATTTTAGGAAGTAGGGGCATTAAAAAAATGTAATCACAGAACGACCTGAACATGCTGCACATACTGGGTCCTGCTCAACCCCCTCCTTCCTGATCTGATAAAGACCTAGGGTTAAAACTGACCAACACGTGTCCTTATTATCAATTAAGACAGGAGGTTTTGCATACTTTACTAGGAACCAGAAATATGACTATACACACAGAAAAGCCCAGGCAGAGCCTATCTGGCTGGAACTGAGTTATTCATCCATGTGCCAAATAGGGGGATTATAAATTTTAAGGTTCCTTTAAAATTATGGAGGATCCCCTAAGGAAACTTAGAAAGGTGTCACTAGTTTCAGGGACTGAGAAGTTCAGGATATCCTAGTGCTAAAATAAAGCCTGAAGCGGTTTCCTAGAGCCTTATAGCAAAGATTCTCCAAATTCTGCCTAGCTTTCCCAAGCAGAGGTGAGGACTCTGACCAGCCAGATAAAGCATTGCTCCAAGGTTGTAGCATCTTCCACTCTGAACTGCACTGACAAGCAGGTGGAGCAGAAGACAAAGCAGAATCCTCTGTGTATCTTACCTAGCACTGCAGAATCTGAACTCAGTCCAGCTTCCTACAAAAATGTATCTAATCCTAAATCACAGAGCAGCAATGAATTTTAAATCCTAACATTTTGCCAGCATGGAGCTGATGAAACAGGCGTGATCTCTGTATGCATATTTTAATGAAATACATGCTGCAATGTTCACACATCAGAGGACTTGCTATTCCTATTTCTCAAAATTTAACATACAAAAAATTTTAATACATATGCAAAATGCCCTCCATTCTAGCCAAAATACACTTTAAAAAATTCAATACGTGTATTTTACTCAAGTGAGCTACCCTAGATAATAGAACTGAGGCGAGGAACAGTCTAATTTCGAGTTGTCAAGTGTTCTTAGTATTTCTGAACTACTGCAGATAATATATTAAGGAACATTCTAAGCCACAATTCAATTGTAAAAATTCTATCTTAAATATGTACACAGCTTGGTACATGGTTTTGCATGAGAATTGCTTTGAGAGAAGCATGGAATTTTATCCATAGGAATCTTGTGCATGGAATATCTGCTAGGAGCAAGAATGTCATTAGTACAACAGCATATTGAGCCCTTTTGGAAAAAAAACCAACAGTCTCCCTTTACTACAAAGAACAATTAGAAATAATGATACTGACTTTGCATAAGTTCATAGTCCTATCTCATCATGTTGTTTTGCATCATTACAGGAGAGATCTGATAAATGGAAATTTTTTGCACTGCTATGCACAATACTCAAAGTGGCAGAAGGCTGTGAAGGAAACAAAACATGGGCAAAACATAGCTGAATAATCATCTATTTCCTTACCACTTCAACACAGTGGTAAAGAAATGAGGCAAAATCAGCTTTATTATTGTGCTTTTCCTAGCAACTTACAAGAAAAATTACCTGTGATCTTCCCGAAAAGAGTTTAATTGAAAGCAACCTTTTGCCTGTTCTGATGCACACAGTTGCTCAGACAACACTCAGAACCTTAAATAGTACATAAGGAAAACACAAAAATCCTACAAACAGGTCTCATTTTTGGTCTCATAACTGATCTTTGCAGATGACATAAATGATCAGTCTAGGTTGAACCACAGTTTCTCAGGTTTCTTATATTTCCATGCTAAATTGCAACACCCTGTTTTTCTGCACAGGCCAAGCACCGTACATGTATCATGACACATTCCCCTGAAAACAATCTGGTATACCTTTACATTATTTAGAATTTTTTTTCTTTTAATGCTATTTAAAAGATTGAATCCCTCCAAGATGTCTCATTCAGTAACTTATTACCAAAAGCTTCAGATTCAATCTCTGCTTATATCACTGCATTCACAGGATATAAGAAAGGAGACAGAACTTGAGTTTCAAAGGATGAAATTCAATTTTCCTTTGGTAAGACTTTTCTAGAGTAACTGGACATCTTGTGAAGGCAAAGGAGAGAAAGGAAGGCAATGTGAGATTGCACATAACTCACAAACAAAATTCAAGAAACAATGTCCATTTTAGTCTCCCCTGAAAATGCTAAATGATGCTGCTCATACTCAGTACTGAGCTACAGATACCTACAGTGAAGTTCCAGCCAGCCACATTTTCTGCCAAAGACAGCACTAGGATATGAAATGTGGTCAGAGGCCAGATGTGTTATCATACTGCACCTTCCTCTGATAGTACTACAGTCAGAACATGTGGTTAGCTATCTGAAGCTGGATGACTTGTCCCAGGAGCTTGGTGTGATTCTTCAACTTGCTAGATCAAACATGTTCAGAAAATGACACTCTTTCCTTGAGGTAAACAGCACATAAATGAGTGGTTACAAGATCAGAACTGTGCTTGTGGGGAATCTTGTTCAGACCAAACGCTCCTTTGGTTGTTCGACTGCTACCCAGCCTTTTCCCCTACATAACTACAAAGTACAAGACTGGTCTGAACTGCTGCCTCAATAAGGCTTCTAGCATCCTCCTGCCCTCAGAAGGAACAATCCAGCTGTTAGCATATGTCAGCAACTGGAGTGCACCAACAGGCTCTGCAAGCTCTGAGAGGTTCAGCCACCTCTGCTGCTGCTGCACCAGCCATGTAACCTTGGATCAAATTGCTGTGAAAACCACTGAGAAAGAGCTGTGCAAGAGGTAGCTGTGAGAAATCCTGCCTGTGAGAGCCTTATCCCCCTTGAATCATGAGGTGCAGTGAACAAATATTCACATGGTCATGTCACACAGTCTGCAACGGTAAGGAAGCCCTTTGAGACACACATACCTGGATCCAATCCTCCTGTTACAGGATGACATTAATTACATGAGACTAGAAAAAGATCTTGTGAGGTGCACTTCTATTTTTAGCAGGGTTTTTTTCCTTCATTTAAAAATTCCATTCACTTTCACTAAGTTGCACACTACATTTTGCCATTCCCCAGTGCTTTTTATACAGCCAAAGCACTATACATGGAACTAATTGCCTTGCAACCAGAAAGGTCAACTAAGGACTGGGCTCCCAAATGCAAGATCATTTTATTTCTTTAACATGTAACTCATGTGATTGGAAATTTTGCTTTGTAAACTTAATCTTAGTATACCTTGTATAATATATTCCTCATGAATTAATATTAACTGTTTCTCTAAGCTGCTCCAGACATGAGACAAGCTGTTTTCATTCTTTTCTGAGTCTAATGGACTAGGGAAAGCTGTGATTTACAGTGTTCAGCTGCATTGAAATCATTACTCTAAAGAATTTATCTACTTATCTTATTACTGCTAATATTTGTACTGCAAAAGTAACAGAAACAAGTATTGCCCTTAGCGTGGGCTTGTCTGTTGCTACCTTCTGCCCCTCTCAGCTCTGGACTCCACTGTCCTCAAACTTGCTGCTGTCATTTTTTAACCTCATTATACTTGCTGAATGTGGTGTGAATATCAGTATGAAAAAAAACCCCAAAACTAAGAAGAGCTCCCATACATGCTACCAACAACTGCAGTAGGGGACAGAAGTCCAGATACGCGGCAACATTCTGGTGCTAGCTTCTGTACAAACAAAATCCAGGGAAGGATAAATTCCACAGCCAGAGTTATGAACAGACTGAATAATTAAATTAGGCTACATTACATTAAACGCTTTATGGATATCAAACAAAGACTTTCATGAACTGCAAGAGAAGTTCTCATCACACTTCCTGTTGGGAGAAAAGTATTCAGCAAAATTGGGAGCCAGTGAAAGCTGAATTATGATGTAAAGGAGTTTATTGATCTAAGTGAAGTGTGAAAATTCATTAATGCCCCTCCTCATGCAGTATTTGTGTTTTAAAAGACATGGCTCAATGAGAGTTTCCCTTAGATACACAGAATTGCATGCATTAAAACTACAAAACGTAGGGGCATTGAATTAGCCAAAGTTTTCCATTATTTTTGCCATTTTGTCAGCCATGCTCTTTTGGTATACTACATCTTTAAGTGCTCATGAAAACAACTTGTCACATGAATTCTCCCTTTGCATCTAGTGTGTATGGGTGTGTATGATTTATACAAAAGGAAAGAAAGTACCTCCCAGCAAGTGTCATGTTTTGCCTATATGTGCAACACTCCTGTTTTGCCATACTGCTTTCTCACAAGACAGTTATACACATATCAGAAACTTTAAAAATTATTTCATTCATGAATGGCTTCCACAGTATAGTCATGCTTACAAATTTTATAGAGATGTGTGCTCTGACTGCAGAATACATTTTTGATTAATCAGACCTAAGGTTTTAATAATGAAACAGCAGGTGGGGTAACTACAAAATTAAAACTCTTAACAGCCTCAAAGTAACACAGTCAAATATAAAAGAGTTCAAAACACCTCATTTGCATTTTTGAAAAACATCCTCAAAGAGGGCAATGTTTCTGTCAGCTGACAAATACCTTGGGCTCTTGCTGCATTTCACATCTTTCAAGGGAAGGCACATCCTGTCTCACATGACAAAGGGATACCTTTTCCTTTGGGAGTAGCCACTGCTTTTATAGAAACAATTTCTGGAAGTGTAGGATATTGTTCAGAGACTGCACACCCTCTTTGATCAGGTGTTAAAAATCAGGTATTTCCCATTTGAGGAGACTATCTGTAAGAAAATAGTAAAAGAGCCTTGTCAACCTTGCCATTTATATAATCACAATTCACAGCAGCTCAGAAATTGGGATATACAGAGGATTTTTTTGGTTGGTTGGTTTGGGTGTTTTTTGTTTGTTTTTGTTTGGGGTTTTTTGAGTGCCTTTTTTTTTTTTTGGTTGGTATTTTTAGCAAACCTCTCCATTTATTTTAAGGATTTAAAAAAAACCCCAAACAACAAAACAAAATCCCCCTCTAAGTTTGCAAATCCATCCTTACTGTAATTTATACTACTCAAGCTTAAACTGACACTAGATTAGCATTGTATGACAGTAACAGAGGCCAATTAAACTATGCTAATGAGAACAGAATCGGTTTACATATTGCATCAAAGTTTAAGATGTTTTCAAAACAGTGACCCTTTTTCTTTTTTCCTAGCTGAAAGGAAGCTTCTGCCACAAACAACAGTAGCAGAAGCATTTCCAGGTCCAAACTGCTGCATCACATATGAAGGCACTATGACTTAGCCCTAGGATTTTTTCTCTTCTACCTCTTTCTTATTATATTTTATGTCAACCCTGAGAAAAATGCAGTCTAGAAAGGACTCTGTTTAATACTTTTCCATTTATTTAAAAGTACCTGTTACATATATATGTATATATGCACTCACATTATATATAAATAACTGCTTCTAAGATATCTCCTCCTGAGATATCTCCTCACGAACTATCTTTTAAGGGAAAATATCCAAAACCAAGATAACACCTATTCTATGGACTATTATTTATATCCATAGCAGGGTTGAATTTTATATATATCATGTCCTTTCCGCTTTCAACCTCAAGAATTCAGGAAAATGAAGAAGAGCTTTTGTCAGTTAATTGTTTTAACTCTTATATAAGTCAGTGTTGTAAAAACTAGAACATTAGACACAAGTTTCTTTAAAAAACAAGAAGAAACATAATTTAGCTAAAGAAAGCCAAGTAGTAAGACGAAAATGTACTGAAGCAGAGACAGTAAATGGATAATGGAAAAGTCAGGCAGGGTGAAGCAAAACCCTGAAGAGTCACGAGATTAAAGGTAGGAAAGATTTGCCACTGCTCTTCATAAATATTCAGGACTAGAACTGAAGTCAGCATGGATAGACTGGTTCCATGTAGCATAACAGCAGAGGAAAAGATCAGTTCTTTAGGATTGCTCAAATTCTTCCCATAGTCTGACAATGGAAAAAAAAAACCCAACCAAAACCCAAACTAAAACAAAGCCAAGATAAACTGAAGGAAAAAAAAAAAAAAAGAGTGGGAGTTTTAAAACAAAGGGCCACAATTTCTCTCAAAATACACAAGCAATACAACCAACCCACACTCTTTCAGGAATCAAAGCTTCATGATTTACTGAGTTTACATGCCTTGCTGTAATCCCATAAAGCTGATGATCAACGACAGTTTGTCAAGGGCCTAGACAGCCCTGACCTGAGCAATGGAAAAGCATCAGAGCAGTTGTCACGCCAGGATGTTCCTTTTATGGCATAAAAGGGCTTAATGTAATTGGTGGGCAGGGAGTTTAAGAATTTTCTCTTGAAAGTGAAGAGGTTGCATTCTTTGCAGAGTTATCCTAACATATTCTTTAGAACTGAAGAGGCTATATGTGTATGACCAGACCAGCAAATGAAAACAGGCTCTCTCTTTTTCCAGGAGACAGAACCCTGCACTGACCCTAAGATCTGGCTGTAGGTAGACATGAACTCTGTCTAGAGGACATGTGTCTACAATGTCCCATCAGCATCCTGGTGTGTCTGCTCTCTGCCATTTCATCCCATGGCCACTAATTTAAAGAGATTAAAGAGAGTACTTCAACCTGCATCATGCCACTGCCCTGACCAGCTGCAATTGCCCTGCCAAATCAGACCCAACGTTACATAATCCAGGGCCTTAGGTATAAGAAAACACTAGTAAATTCTGTTAAAATGTGAGGAGAGAAATAGTCAGGGAAGAAAGGGATAGTTAATAACGTTTTGTCTGTTTTTGTTTAATCACAGTGTTTCTAGACAGGATAATTAATGATCTAAGAATCTCTCTAAAGGTGTCTGTGTATGGCTGTAGGAAGGTAGTTAACACCTGTAATACCAGTAGGTGCCATTGAAGGCTGTGCATGTCTTAGACTTCATTGAAGACCAGTATATTGTGTACGTATTTTCCATGGTTTTTAAAATACAAATGTTTACCTCAGCCTTTGAACATACTGTGATCATAAACATAAAAGTAGGTTCCTACAGCAAGTATCTTCAGGAGGGACTCAGGCTTGTGAAGGAGCAGTTTGTGGTTTGTCATTAGTGCAGCCATGCAAAAGAAACTGCTAACAGAGATGAAAAACAGAAATGCATCCAATTTTCCCATTTCATTCATTTTTAAAGAATTGAGAAGTTACATCTGAAGGATGTAAAAGGTCCTGCATAAAGAGAGGAATGGATCCAAATCACTATGTAAGTAGGAAAATTCATTTAATTTTGAAGAATTCTGTTTAGTTCTAATGAGTTCTGGATGTAGAGATGGGAGAAGTGACTGCCAGATGGAATTTATTTCACACTGTCTGAACTCTTTTCCCCAGAGCACCACAGGATTTTGAATACAAGGGGATAGAATATTAAGAAATGGAAAGGGTCTCATCTGTCCATTGTATTATATAAATTCAGTGTAACTATTCTGTTTTACGTTAAGCCAAGAACAGAATTCTGAAGAGGGTTTTGTTAAAAAATATTTTAAAATAAAAAAGGTGTATATTAATTCATAAAATAACCAAGATAGCTGGTGTTTAAAGGTACAAGCCAAATAAAGCCTGACTACAAATACCCATGTAATCCATCATTCAGCCTTTATCACCTCACCCACATTCTTTCAATACTGTTGTATTCTTGACCTGTCCAGAGACTGTGAATAACCTCAACATTATTGATTAAAAGGATAAGGTAACTGCCAGACAGGAGAAAAGAGAATGAAAACTCATTTCACAGATTATCCTGGTGCTGGTAGCTGATAACAGATTCTGGTTATGCAAGAGTCACTGAGAAGAAATCTAAAAGCCCCCTTGGAATTATGTTACTGAAGAGTCTCTGAGAGGTTTCCCTTTGATAGAAAAGTCCATCTGCTTAAGTGTTTTTTATCCTTTCTAAAGTAACAATCGACCTTGACCTAATCTGGGAGGCTTTTGACCAGATGGGTCAGAAGGTACAAAAAGGTACTGAGATCAGCAGTGACACACTGGTTTCTGATTGATAGAAAAGCATGAAGAGACACCAGAGGATACTACAAAATTGCAAGCAGTACTGCAAAATTTGTGCCTTTTCACAGAAGAGAGCACTCTGGCATTGAATAACAACAACAACAAAAATTAAAAATAATATAGGTAATCTATTATAGATCTGGCAATTGCACTCAGACCTCCTAAGGACCAGCCCTGAATCTAAACCTCTTTTGCTTCACATGTTTAGTATCTTTCAGGACTGGCAGGTTTACATGTCCAAGTGCTACCCTGGCAGTTGTAAGCTGGGCCACAGGCCCAGAGAAAGCAGCTACAGCATTCAAATATACTGCACTAAATGTATTGAGAATCACGCTCCATTTGTTCAAAGAGGGGAACATAAATGGAATTATATATATATTTCCCCATAAATAACTATTGCTGTAAGTATTCTGAATGCAACATGAGTGTAAAGATCAAAAAAGATAATTGACTCAAGACTAACAGCATTTCAATATTGAGTATTGTGAAGGCAACACCTCAGCTTTCTAGTCAGGTTCACAGTTTATCCTTCAGCTCAACTAGATTTGGCACCACAACTTGCAACAAAGTAGGTAAGAAAAAAGTGCCTGACTCTTGAGACCAATAGGTGTCATTTTGTAAGCAGAAAGGCTTCCGTGCATATCACATTACAGATGCTGTAAAAAGTCCTCTATATCCTGCAGCTGAATAGTCAGGCCTAATAACACATTTGACCTTTACGAATATACAAACAGGATGGAAGAAGGGATTATTTTAATCAGATCTGAATGCATATGAGAGGGCAACATGCAATTATATGGGTTATGCAATTATGCTTCTATCTAAAATTTCAGCAGAAATCAACTTAGGAAACCAACAGAGATGCCTGTTGCAATTGCGATGAAGCACAATAGCACTTGGATTATAACTTAAAATTCATTTTTGGAAACACACATAGACTTCCACTGGCTAAAAAAATAACCACCTCAGACTGACTTTTAGAGATATGACAGCACATGTCCTACTGATGTGTGTAAAACTAAACTTCACAAGCCCACTGATCTTTGCCGCACATGTAGGGTATGTATGCAATTGGTTTTGTTGTAATATTTTTCCCCATCTTTGGACAGGGTGAGGAACAGGAGCTCCAAAAAATGGTATAGGAAAAAAAAAAAAACATTCGCAATCCATTGGAATAACACAAAGAGAGCACAGAAAAACTTTGCTTTTGAGAACTAGCTTGTTGAGCTAGTTCTGCCATCACAAACAACGATCTCCTAGCCCCTCATAAAAGCCTCCACATCCATATATTAGGAATGGGAATAGATGACTATTGGATATGCCCCAGGGCAAGCTTTGTGTGTGAAGGACAACACTGAAAATGGGAAACTTAAGGAAAAGCAAGACAGCAATACCTGTCCAGAAACAACCAATGAAATAAATAATTGAACCAGATAATGATTGTGCAGATTCCACGGTCTTCAAGAGAATTATAGCAAACCATTAACAGAGGGAAGTAGTTCCCAAGAGGATTGACAATTTTGAAGATTACTGGGCAGTAACAAATGCAAGTGTACAGTGCTAGATTCTGGCCTTCATGCTGATCTCCTGGTGTGGTGGAAACAACTGAAATGCCTGTTGGGGCAGAGTTGGAAAGGCAGATGGCTTATAGGCTGGCAGGTCAGGTATGAGAAGTAAACTCTTAACTACACTCTTCTACTTTCTTATTTTAATCAGATCACTTATGGGGACAGGTCAGTGTATAACCTTCCACCATGTTCCTAGAGATATACCTACCAGATTTTGTGTGTGGTTACCCTGAAGTGCAATATTCCTGTGAGATCACTGAAATTAGCATAAACCACACATTAGCTGTTGTTCCAGACCATATATGCTGATTTTACTGCTTTGCTTCTGCTTTTTATCAAGCTAAACCTAAGTCCACTTTTGACCCTTGCCTCATTTCAAATCCTTTTTAATGATCCAATAGCACAAAGCACTCTAATTTTTTTTCTTTACTCGGACAGAAATTAATTTGTTTTCTGTAGTAACGCTACAGAAGTGCTGCTAATATTGTGGGAGACACAAACTGGCAATTAAGTAGATTTTTATAAAACCTGTCATTTTGTTAGCTGAAAAGATAGCTAGGAGAATAAGGAGGACACAATTAGAAATGCAGGTTAAGGAAAATGTAGCTCAAACAGCTTTTCAGGGTTTTGTTTGTTTTTATTTTAAACCTCCTATATTGCAATACCCACTTATTTTAATAAAGAAAGAAGACATGTATTAGCTGTTCATGGTAGATATTATACACATTAGATCTGAAATAAAAAGGGTTTAAAAGGATACAAAGGAGATACATTACTCAGGGAAAAAGCCACTGATGGATGACTGTTATCGAACCAGAAAGAAATAATGAGGCCATGACTTGCAAGTGAAAAAGATGGGTTTAAGAATGATCATATAAAAGACACTGACACACTGCATCAGGATCCTTCCATTCTCTCTCTGAGAATGCAAAAGACATAATAAACAAGAAAGGAGGAACTCAAGTATGTGAATCTAAGATGAAACATGAAGTAAATTGCAGCCTGTGAGACCTGTTCTGATCAAGAAGCTGACTGAACTGCTTAAGTTGCAGAACAAAGTCTATAGAAAGGATGGATTCCAATAGGCAGAAAAGGGTGTAGAGATACATTGCAGAAGGAGGGACCACACAAGGCAGAAGAAAGGAAAGATATATTCATGCAGCACTGACAATTTGTACTGAATTGAAAGATGTATGGTTGGAATATTATGGGAAATTGCAGTAGAGCTCCAGGGCACAATAAGAAGCCAGACCTGGCAATCTTTAGTAGGGGAAAGGCAGGAAAAGTTAGAATGGTGATCAGGAAGGGTTTGTATGATGTACATCCTAGAAAGTCTAAAGATTGCAGAATGGTATTGAAAGAAAACACTTTTCCTGCAATGCTAAGACCATGTTCATGGCCACTTCCTGCTTCACACTAAGAAATGAACAGAAATCTTGTGCTTAGCAAAATACCAGGTAGCTGATCAAAATGTGATGAAAGCTAACAGTGTTTAAAGACACATTTACAAGATCACACTGCAAATTTATTTTATTCTCTTAAAGCACATATTTCAGGCATACATAAAATTGAAATATCTGCCTGAATCAAATCCCTCTTAGAAAAAAATGCTCAGAATACATTTACATTTCAATTGAACCATCACTCAGGAGTGAAACAAGAGAGCAAGCCCAGTGCAAACTCAGAAAAAAAAAGAGTTGCAGGGAGTTTCTACCTCTGAAGGAAAAAAATACTCATTCTGTGTGCTCTGTCAGTCTTTATTGGGAGACCTCAGACACTAGAAACACCAATAGCAAAGACACATGAGACCACAGAACAATAACGCTACTGAGTATGAATAGGGGAGTGATGTGGTGGTGGTAGGGGGCTGTGTTTTCAAGGATGAGATGCATTCTCTCTCAAAAGGACCAAACCTAATTCTGAACTCACTCTGATACCAGAAAAGTTAGCATCCATCAGACGAGGTGGTACAACTCTGATTAGATGAGCCCAAATAATATTTTGCCATATCTAGATGGATCTATAACCACTGACAAGTTATTTGAGGATGCCAGAGTTTTATTTCAGAAGTCAGGTTAGCATTTCATTACTGAGCAGTTTGTCAAGCCTTCACAGTTTGTTACTTTTCGCCTCCCTTCAACACATTCAGCCAAAACAGGACAGCCTCATGATGAAAGCTATCAGATAGGGCAGACACCAAACTAAAACCCTACATTTTTCAATCTGCTTCATGTATTAATTTCCCAATTCACATGTGGCAACAAGATTTAGAATATCTGATCTTCAGTTACTGACAAAAACATGCAGCAGCTCATTAAGACAGTATTATTGTGGTAATATATTCCAATTTTGACTTTGGACTTTGCTATTGAGGAACAGCAGTGTCAAAAATATATATTAATTTAATGAAAATAACATATAATTATTTTCTTTGTAAATCAAAAAAGGTTTCCCCTTCACATGTTAGAAAAAACTTCTGGCTTCATTTTTTACCTCATGTCTTTCTTCAAAGCTATATAAAAAGCTGTCATCTGTGATGAGTATTCATACTAGTTATATTCTCATGCTACAGCTTAAAAAGAAATGCAAGTCCTCAGTCTGGAGCAGTCCACCTACCAAGCAGCCTTAGAATCATAAGTCTTAAAAAGCCTGCAAGTTTCACCTTTCAAGGAGCGATGAGCACAACTGCCAGAAACGCCTAGTTTGTCAGGCTCTCTGTTGCTTGTCAACCTGCCAGGCAGACTGCCAAAGGCTAAGGCAGGAGAGCCAGCTAGAAACCCAGCAGGAGTCTGTCAGAGCCCAACCTCAGCTTTGCTGAACTGAAAATGGTCTGTGCAAAACGGTCCGACTTCAGCAAACCAACAAATTTTAATGAAGCTGCTCAGTGGTTTGTTACTTTGAAAGAAAGGACTATGACTGAAGTTGTCCTTTCCTATATTCCTATAAAGAAAGTAGTTATGAGAATTTTCCTTGTCAGCCTTACTCAGACTAAGTCACAGACACATCTTCAGGTCACCTTCAGATACAGTAACTTGAATCATATTGTATAAACAGATTCCTCCCTCATATTTTCCGTAGAGGAGGGCATAATTATTTTGCCGCTAAACTAATTCAATCTGGGTCAGTGTTATGTTCATAACACCAGTGAACTAGACTTTTAGCTTTTCTGCCAGCCTTTGCTGGTACTGTCTTTTGGATTATTGTCCGGACTCTACTCTCGATTGGAAATTAACTTAAGAAAAAACAGCTTAAACCAGAACCCATTAGCCAGAAATTGAGTAGGTCCTTGATTTAATTCCTTTCCCAATCAGCACCTCTTTGCTTTCTCAATTGCTGCTTCATGTCAGCTGTGAGGGAAGAAAAGTTGTGAATGAACAGTGGAAATGTATTCTGAAGGCCAGGGGGAACCCAAAGCAGTTCTGACTTTTGCCTTACCCAGATAGTCACAGTTTTGATACTGAGAACAGTACCTCTTCAAAAAGATTGTAAACCAGAAGAACGGAGGAATGATAAAGCAATACAGAAATAATGTTTTCTTAATCTAAAAGGTTTATAACATAAATATAAGGATTTCCAGACAACTTTCAATCTTTAGGATTGCCAAATTTTTTGAAATGTCACCAGAGGTTTCGTGTATTACATTAGTCTTAGAAAAGACAAGGCACTACAGGAAAAAACCCAAACCCTAGCACTATCAAATAGAAACATCTCTTATGGTAACACTAATTCTACTAAACAGAATATCTTAGTGGGACACTAGCCAAATGTTTATATAGGTCACCAACATATTTTGAAGGTCAGTATAAATAGTGAGGAGTCAAGCACTGCTCTGAAGTCAACACAAGTAACTCTGAACTACTAAGGCTGCAGAATTTGGTTCTGTAAGAGGGCCAGTCACCTATATGATAAATGTATTAAGCTCACTGGGCAATGGCAGTAATCAATCATCCAGTGTTGGTCTGAGCCAAGGGGTGGAATGTGACGGCATCCTCATGATGGAAAGCAGCTCACAGGAGATGGGCAAAAATAATGAGCTCAGGGAATAATGTGAAGAATGAGCAGCAGTTCTCATAAAGCAAGCTGAAGTTATCTCAGTGCATGGAGGGGTAGGGTAACCTTTGTTTTCAGGTGTACTGCTGTACCAGTGGGTCACATGGTTGTATAACAGCCTTTCCTGAAGTAATTAGTGGGGATGGGGAAAGCATACACATGGTTCAGACCAATATAAATTCTAAAAATTGGACAACTAAAAAACTTCAAAGACAGCTGGCTTCAACCTACTTATTAGTGTAAAGTTTCCCTGCCCATGGCAGGTAGAGTGGAAACTAGGTGATATTTAGGGTCTCTTCCAACCCAGACCATTCTGTGATTCCATGATTCCTTCCCAGTGATTGTGGATAACCAGCATGGTGTGAACATACACGGACTGGTCTTGTGATGTTATGCTTGTGTGATGATTTCACTATACTGCTGTATCACTGCACTAAATCAAAATCCCTTGAAACTCCACATACATCAAATAAATAAACTTAATTGTTAAACCATCCTTGCATGGAATACCTAAAAGGGACCTAGTCAGACAGTATTGAACTCTGACAGGTCCCCCTTACTTTCTCTTTAAAAGAAAAAGAACAATAATGTGACAGGGCAACCATCAGAGCCTTGGCTTTTAACTGAGTTCTTCCATATGGAAGCAATAGTGACAAACACTGGCTGAACTGAGTTCCTGCCAGCCTTGAACTAAAGGCATCAGACATTTCAACAAATCTATCTTAACAACACTTTACTTCATATACTTGCAAAAAAAAAAAGATCAACCAAACTCAGCCAGTACAAAAAAAACCCAAAAACCAAAAACAACCCAACACACAGGTTCTTGCTTTTGCTATTTAAACAACATCTGACTAATAGTAAACAGACATTTCCATATATTAAAATTATCAGTCTTTTGTCTATTGTCATGTATCTTTAGTACTGCAGGGATGTTTAAAATCTCTGCCTTGATTAAAATCATTACAGGACCTACTTAAATTTCATTGCATTTAAGGTACAGAAAAAGTACAAGACAACTACTTGCTCTTTTCCATCTAGAAAGAAGAATTTTCATGAAACACATGAGATGACCATAAAGCAAGGAGAAACTTTGTTGATTTCTTTCAAATAGCACAAAGCCTTCTATTCAAGAAAAAGGATGCATTTTACAAAGAGCCTGTAATGGTGTAAAAACTTATTCTATACTTCTGACTTAACAATAAGCATGTTAGATCCTTCAGATATTCGATCAAATTTATGGTTTCAGTATTCCTGAACAAACACAGCCTGTCTTGCCATTACACTAACTAGCATAGATCCAACATGCCAGCATCAGCATTCACCAAAAAAAGGATTTCTAGAAAAAAAAATTGAAAACCATGAATTTTTAAAAGGTTGAAACATATACAGAGATAAATGCGTGTAACAATTTCAAAGATATGTGACAGCATGAAGAAGAGTGGGTTGATGAAGAGACATTGTAATTATAAAATCCTGTAACCTGGAACAGGGCTAGCTGATTCCTGTAATGGTGTAATTCTGCTGTTTTTAACACTACATTATGTAGCTACAGTATCTGATTAGGTAATTTACATGGAGTGATTTGACAGGAATTTTAAAATATCCTTACTGCTTTATATATCTATTAGAAAGGAACATTTCTATTTTACTGTCTATGCAATGAGGCAAGAATTCTTATATCCGTTAGAATATGAATCCAGCGGACTAGAATTTAACTACAAATCCTGTGCTACATAGAGACTCAGGTGAGATTTTTTTCTTCAAAGTCCTCCAAACACATCATTTTTAAATTAGAGAGATTCACCCTTTTAAGTGCCTAAATTTTACTAAACCAATTCAGATTTTCTTTTTGTTTAAAACTCTGGTCTCCCTTTTCCAGTTACTTCGGCCTTCCTTTAACACCACTATAATACCCTATTTTGTTTTTCCGTTGCTGTTTCTGCTCCATGATCTGTCACAGCTTTCCTTTTCATTAGAGGCTCCTTCTCCAACACTTCACATCTCTGCTCCTTACTTTGTTTTATCTTTGTGCTTTTCTCTAACTGATCTTACACACATACAATTTTCCTAACTGTTTCTAAACCTGCATCTCACAGTTCTGTTATCTGACATTCTTTTTCAAACTAATATTTCACCTTCCTGTACAGCTATCTTCCCCTATGTAGCACAGGTAATTAAAAGCGTGGCTGTCATCTACTTATGCACAGTTCTGCCTTATGCATTGCTTATATATTCAGTGGGAAATTCAGACAGAGAGATTAGGATAGGAAGAATTATTTTGTGCTTTCTCTATCAGCTGTAGCCCAACATCTCAGACTAGATTCCTAGCCCAGAAAATGAACCCTATCCAAAGGTACATTTGTGCTAGCACATTAAGCAGTGCCAGAAAGGAGACACTGTGCTGTTAATGGGCACTGAAACCTGTTTTGAATGTTATATTTTTAAGTCTCACATAGTTTTTCCATGTAGCAGATCACACTCCACTAAACAATTCCCTGGGTCTGGAGACAGCAAATAACAAGGATCATGCCTAGAAAAAACATGTCAGCATAGATTTTGCCCACCTGTTCCTTATGCTGGAGGGTAAAAATGTTTCATAATACAGAGAGTGGTTTTTCCATGCCAGTTTATCTCACACTGAGAATGGTCCAAAGCTCATCTAATTTAAATGAACAGATGTAACCAGTAAGGTCACTACTATCCACTATCAATCCTGCCATTTTAAATGACTTTGGAGTTTACTGAGGGGCAGGAGAGAGCAATACAAGAGTAATTTAGAACAAAATAGCTAAGTGGGTCTTCAATTATTGAATCTTCAGGTGATGTCATTTGGGATCAATGAGGGAGTTTGCACTGAACATCACATTTACTTCTCCAAGAGCTTTGTCTCCAATGTCAATTTTTTTATACAGTTTAACTATTGGAAGCTTTTTTTAAGTGTTTGCATATGGAACCCAGAGTTAACTACAAAAAGAGCAAACATGACTGATGCATGTGAAACTTTCTATCTGAACTTTGCATGGCAATTTAGTATTCATGAGACAGATGCAGTACATGTTTATTGCTGCTGGCATACTGATAGCACAGTGCTATTTTACACTGACAACACAGCACTTTGGTAATCCAGAATTCAGAGATGTTGCATGGATTCAGGTCAGGACTGTAAATCCTATCTCCCAGGAGTTTCATGCTGAGTAACTGACATTTCAGAAACTCTCCCTCTTCCCTGATACAAAACTGCAATTTATAGAGGGTTTAAGTGATAAGCCCAGCAAACAAACCTTGCTAAATACCACTCTGTCATTCACTTACTTCATCAGAACTGTATGAAATACATACATCTGATGAACACACACAGAATTACAGTCAAATTAAAAGTGCATACAGCAAGAGTTTCACAGTCTTGTTGTAAACCAGTAATATGTAGGTGTGGGAAGAGCTCAAAGGAAAAAATATTCTTTGCTGTTTCTGTAGTGTTCAGAACTAGACCTAGAAGGGTCAAACCCAGTTATTTACAACCCACATATTAATACCTCAGAAATCTCAGTTATTCTGTAGTACCTAGGTTTCAAGTTCTCTGAAGCATTTAAGGCTTTCAAAATATTTTCCCAGTATTGGGTTACATTAATAGCTGTGTTGCCAGCTGTGGAAAGTGACTAATACTCATGATCTAGCACTATGCTAGACATGACCTAGGCAGTGAGGAACCTTGGACTCCTTACAGGATAGTTACAATGATCTGTCTGCTGTAGTCAGTGCAGTATCATGGTTTTTAAATTTTGCCAGTAAATAAAACTAAATTTTTTTGCTTTCCCAAATTTAGCACCTCACAAGGTACGGTCCCAGCAGCACAAGAATCATGTATCTGCATTTTATCACTAAAGGATTCTTACACAGTCTACATACCACACTATTCAGAAGCAAACCTTATGACAAGAAAGAGGGATGTCTCCTCTCCTCTCATCACAGTTAAAACAGAATTTCACCTTTTGCCCTTACACTGGCTCTCATACCATGTTAATTTCAAAAACATTTAATTGCTGTCAAGTAGCAAAAAAGATGACATTACTGCCTGTTTACAGTTTATTTAGTCTTACCTTTCTTCAACAGAAAAATCCTGACTTTCTGCTGCAGAAGGAAAAGCAAGCAAACAAAACCAAACAAGAACCCAAACCAAACCAAAAAACCCCAAACAAATAAAATCAAAACAAACCCCCCAAACCCAGTTGTTTTACTCTTAAACATCATTGGCTATTATCTAAAACCCAGTACTGGCAGATTCTTCCTCTGCTAGCTGCATCCAAAACCCACCTTCTTATTAATTTAAGAGGCATAGGATGAGAGATTCCTTGAGGAAAAAATATGCGGAGGAGGGTAACCCTCTCTATTTAGATCCTTCTGTGTCTAAACCCTAGTTTTAGGATAAATTAGTGCACTTTTTAACTACTTTGGCAAATGAGGCTGAAAAATCAATAGCTAAGGCAATGTGAAATGTGTGGACAAGCAATGTTTCCTTATTTTGTTAAAATTCACACCAGTGTGGAGTCCTCCCTCTATAAATATGCTCTCTATAAAATATAATATATGAAATATGCTGTATAGAACATAACAGGTGACAGTCACAGAAAAGGCACAGAGGCATATGTACCCAATGGCATATGGAAGAATGAGATGGGACTTCTACCAACAGTCAAAGGAACTCAAGTGCAAACTTAGAGAAATTCACTAGCCTACCTGACTGGTGTCCTCTCCTCTCCATGACAGTACTAGCATCTCTACAGAGCAAAGCTCACAGTTAGTCCTTTGCAGATACATGGCATCCTCTCTAAGTTTACCACAACATATTCAGAAGCCTATCTTTCAATAACCTACATACTCTAGATCTTGTCAATGAAACCCATAGGGTTACCAAGCATAATGCTACTTAGAGGAAACCAAGGGCACTATCCTAGAAATAACTGTAAAAAAATTCTTCATTTTTTTAAATTCAGAAAGGCATTTGCCAAATTAAAGTGAATACCAAACTAATTAAATTTAATTTTTATCACTGCTGACTGATAATCACTTAGTAGAGCAATAAAATTTACATCTACTACTATCTCTCAGTCTGCAAAACCCAGATAATTAACAATGGAGTGGGCACATAATTTAAATGAGGAACTTGGAAAAAAAATTCTGAGGTAATGAACAAGCCTGAGCCTTGAAAAACTGAAACCTTTATTCGTAAAGTTACTATAAGGGAACAAAGTTCTGGCTTTTTCAAATGCCCACCAACATTTCAAAATTTTCACTATCTTCTCACCATTCCCTTACTGATCTGTTTTCCTGTAACAGTTTACCTAAAATGCGATAATATATTGCAAATTTCTATTACAACTATACCTATTTTTATTGCTAATATGTACCAGGCCCTTTGTTTTTCACATATCCATCTTTCATATTATTTTAAAGTAGTTACTTGCAGTTTGGTTAGACTCAATCATTTCTGTTTAACTATCTAGAGTATAAATAAACAATCTGAAAGATAAATAAAACTTCCTAATCACAATGCATAGGTGCTTATATGCCATTCTAAACAGCATCTCTCAAAAGATATTGTGTTTCCAAAAGTCAGTCTTATTTCCACAGAATTCATCAAATTTGAGAATAATTCATCTGACGCTGACAGATTGCAACAATATGCTTTTAAATAAAGCCAGTGAATCCTTTATTTTCTCAAGTATAAGCCCAAAAAGCTTACAACAGAATAAATTATTAGAATGATGGCATTCTAATTTATTGCTTCTGTAGATATCCTCCTCTAGACCTCCTTAGAGGAGAAATACTTTCACATTCCAGAGGTCAGAGCCCACTATACTATGCCTTTTTAAGACTCCATAAGGGAGACTTTGGAAAGAATTTGCTCATGGATAAAGTGCGCTAACATTAAAGGATTTTTGTTTGCATCAGGCAATCTGCATTTGCAGCATTATCTACACAAATACAGATGGGAAAATAACACTGTACAGGTTAACAGCAATGATGTTAGTAAAAATCCACTGGGCCTTCAACATGTATAGCTTTTCGTTGGCGAGTACCCAGCCATTCTTTCTGATAACAGAATATTTCCCAAGCTGGAACACCCACATATTTGCTCTCTGTTCAGTTAATTGTAGACTGCAGTGTTTTACTGAAAGGGAATTGGAAATGTATGTATGACCTCCCAAATCCCAATAGACTGAATATAGTGTAGCCTTGATTAAAATTGTGTTAACTAAACAACGTTGTTTGTGTTGTTTATTTTTCATGCATTATCAAATTTTCCTCCATCAGTGGCATTTAATGTTTAAAACAAATGGAGAGTAGCTCTACTTTGATGTATTCTCATGACAAGTAGCAGGACAAAAGAATTAATCAGGAATAACAGAAGAGGACTTGTCCAGACTGTGCAATACTTTCTGCATCCTAAAGGCTTTATTTGCTCGTAAGGATATGCTCTGGAGATGGAATGATTTCAACACAAGAAAACATCATTTACACATAACATGCTTAGACGACCATTCCTTACTGGTCATCTTTCCTCTATCCTCATCTTCAAAAACACAGACATATGATTAGCAGATAAAAACCAGTTTGTCAAAGTGAAAACACCCCTGCCCAATTGCTAACTAGATTTTTTTTTTTTAGGCTTACAGTAACAGCCCTTTATTTTCCATACAGGTATTTCTACTAATCAGAATATTTTTCATAACAGTTGTGTTATATTTTTAATTTGCAGCACACCATCCAAGTAATGTGATGTGAAATCTTTCTTAAAGAACTGTTTCATTTCTTATATACGACTTGCATCCCATATAAATTGTTCAGCAAGTTGAGGTAAAATAAAGACCCACCTTATTTTTGCTTGAGATGTCTTGACACTGTAACAGAAAGCTCTGAACAGGGAGATGCATCTCCCAAAAGCACTAAGACATCTTGAATTGTTCTTGAGTAGTTTAATGGAGCACTTTAAAGTATTTCCTCTAAATACTAGGTTAGAAATCCCATTAATCCATTAGTGTCATCTATTAAACCTGCCTAGCATAGAAGATTGAGACTTCTAGTTATGTGTAAGTTTATTCCAATGAATACATAAATTTTTTAACAGCAATCAACGTCTGGACTTCTTTAGCACCCAAAAGTCTACATCAGGTATAAACGTACCAATCATAAGTTACTGTGAGCTACTACACGCATTATTACAATAAAAAAAATGAGACAAAATATGAATAATCCACTCAGATCATTAACTGTTTGATAGGATGCCATGCAGGTACAGTAGCAACCTAAGCTAAAGGATAAAAGGTTGGGGGATGTCTCTTTTTTGGTGAGAGAGAGATAGGAATGCTTCTTTTCTATTAGGAAAAGAAGAAACTCCATCCACTATACAAATAGATCATCAGTAATTGAAAGACTGTCCAGGCATGAGTTTAATGAAGCAAAATAATGAGTGATATGGAATAAAGGGGATTTTTCTCTTCAGAAATGGGAGCCAGCTTAATACTATTGAAATGGTAAGGCAGAGTGACAGGAAAGCAGGTGACACCTGTGAGAAGAATAACAGGGTTCTGTACTGGGCAGAAAGAGTGTGAAGAAGAGTTCTCTTCAGGGAGGAGAAATCCAGAAGTCCAGACTCCCTATTCCTTTACTTTCTCAGAAGTGGCACAACAAAGGAATCACAGAACTTTGACAAGCCTTAACTACATTCGACTGGAAATAGTACAAAAAAAGTTGAGGCTCCTATAAGAAGAAAAATAAGTCAGCTGTTAAAATGCAGTAAGTAAGAGGATTTTTGAGGTGCTGTTCTCTCCTTGAAAACCTCAGGAAAAACTCATTCCATGTAACACAGCAAGCAACTCTGACTTACATAAGCTAAGAAGCTAAGGGTTTTTAACCAGTTTACAGCAGCTCCTATCAAGAAGGTTTATATAACAGTAATTTTCCAAAGGGCAACCCAGGTTACTCAGGAATAATTTCTGTTTTCTCATGCCAACCTTGTCTGTATCTGGTCCCTCAATACACTGACACTCACCAGGGTGCTCAGAGTTGTGTTCTTTCCTAACTGGAATTTTTCTGCGTGAACACATTTAACAGTCTGTAAGTTACAACATCCTCTTAATAGCAAATATTTATTAATTAATGATTAAGAGCAGTCAGAATTCAAGGAAACCCACAGAAGGGGTAGTTTGTGAGAACAGGCACAAACAAATTATCAGTTCATGTTTATTGGAGTGATTCACTTCAGAATTAGCGCACATCATCCTTTTGGATGGCAGAACCATGAAAAATATCAATACTGTTCTGTCAGTTTAAAGTGGTATAATAATGTAGTATTGGCATAACTACCCAGGATGAAAACAAGATATTTAAGGGCATGAAGCTAGTAATAATTTTAATAGTTTTCTTCAGCAGCTACATAATTAAGATTAAAATATCCCTTTGAGGTTGCTCTAAAACTTTATAGCATAAATAGTTAAAAGACTTTTATGTTTAAAAGTACCTTAAAATCACGAAGAATTATAATTTGATTAAATGACTGATCTGCAGTACAGTTTTACAAAATGTGAATCTGCTTTAGAGTCCAGCATGATACACAGGTTCTAGAGAACTAGCATTCCAGAGACAGGAGGCTGTATTGGCAGATGGCACTAACCAGCAACAGAAGCATACAGGCTAAATCAGCATGTCCTCAGGCTGCTGATTTTTCAGTGAATTAGAGAGAAACTTTTCCTATTCATACATTTTGGGCTTTGGGCAATTTGCCATTAAAAACAAAACCAGTGAATTTTATGTTGCACAATCTGCATGATATTCATGCTAAATCTGTCCTCTCTCATCATGCCAGGTCCTTTAACACTGCTGCAGGTGTCAACTTTGTACATGACTGAGACAACTGAAGACAAACTAGCATTTTTTTCCTATCTCTGTTCTATACAGAATCCACTGATTGAATGGTTTTTTTTGTTGTCTAACAGTAAATTCTGATTGCTTGATTTGAACCAAAAATATGAGAAAACATACAAGTTCAACTTGAAATCTCATGCTCATTTGCTAACTAAAACTTAGTCAGTTCCCTCATTATTCTGAGCTATTTTCAGCACAAACTAGAATGAGAGAAGAATTCCCATTTGGTCAAAACCCACCAAATTGAAACTAGGTCTTCATCATGTTCCCATTTTCTCCACATTTTATTTTAGTTATAAAAGATCTTCAGCAAGTCACTTACACTGCACTTGTAGCCATGCTTTGTTTTTTTGTGGATTTTTTTAAACCAATGTAATGCTGACTTCATACATATCTAATTATGCATAACCACAATCACCTCTCCATAGAAAATAATGTGTCACTGTCAACTCTTGGGATTTTGGGAAGGTCTTTGTGTTAGATGGAATTCTTACATGTTCCTTTTTGTTTCTTCTGTGATTCAATTTGAGGGGCCAGAACAAAAAGGAAGTAATATTCTACTAGACTATTGTTATTCATCCTCTGCTGCCTGGAACTCTGTCCACCAACCAACATGTTAACAAGTTTCCCCATCACGGCACATGCAGTCATACTGTTGCTTCAGATTAGTAGAACATTAGGCACCCTGTTCTATTTATTTATAAGAAAACTTGCCAGAATAAGATGCCATTTCTTGTTTGGGACCTCTACAGGCTACTGTAAGAAAATTTGTAGCTTTTATTCCATCTAAAAAGTGTTTTTCATTCTTTGAGATCTCAGAAAAAACAAGGATTGCTTAAGACTCATATTACACAAGCTGGATCTAGAAATGCAGTCCATTCCATAAACCAATTAAATACTTGACACTAGAAGATAGAAAAAGTAAATCAAAAATAAGGGCTTCAAACCACTTTCTAACCTGCCATACAGAGGGAGAGCAAAATAACCCCAAAAAACATGATAAATTTTTACTAACTGATATCCAACAAACTTGTGCTGTCCAGATTTCTTCACTTGCTGTTCAGACTAATGTACAGCTGTCTACTGTCAAAGACCAAAGACCTTATTGGCAAAAAAACTAAATATTGCAGAACATGTCAAATAAAAAAAATGAAAATGAAACTGAATTTAATTGCTCCCATTAAAAAATAATTTTACAAATAAGCACAGAAAAGTGACTTTCATTATAATGATCTAGATAGAAATCAGCCAGAATAGCTTGACTGTATTATTAAATTTCATGTAAATGTTATCATGGTATCATTTAGGTTGGAAGAAACCTCTAACATGATTGAGTCAGACCACTAACCTACAACCACGAGCCCACCACTAAACCATGTCCCAAAGTACCACATTTACACATCTTTTAAATACCTCAAGGGTTTGGCACCCAACCACTACACCAGGCAGCCAGTTCCAGGGCTTGACAACCCTTTCTGTGAAGAAATTTTTTCCAAACACCCAACCTAACCTTCCTTTTGCAACTTGAGATCATTTACTCTCATTCTGTCACTGGTTGCCTGCGAGAAGAGGCCAATCCCCACCTTGCTACAACCTCCTTTCACAGAACTGTAGAGAGGGACAAGGTCTTCTCCTCAACAAGCCCAGTTCCCTAAGCTGCTTCTCTTAAGAGTTGTACTCCAGACCCTAAACCAGCTTCACTGTCCTTCTCTGTCCACCTAATGTTAGCGCTCCAAGATGAAAGAACAGAACTACTATTTGAAGAAAAACTAGTATGTATCTAGTGAATAAATATAATAATGCACCTCTTAAATGAGCTCCTCTATTAAACTTCATAAATCAAAATAAATTGGCTGTCACAAAAAAGCTACCAAAAGACCTAATCACTTTCTCAGGTTAGCATGATCCATCAAGAATTAGTGCAATAAATTAATATTCAACAATAATCATTACTTCACTGAGCCCACAAAATATTTCATTTCTAGGAATTCTTCCCTTTTGGTATCCTGAAAATTAACAGAATTATAAGGTGGCCTTGGATGTAAATAACAAGGTTTAATGAATCAACTTCCCAAATCTTCCACCTTGTGGTGTTTGGATTTTATTACATTTTCTGTAAAAACCCCATAGATATGGCTTTAACAAATTCTCTTTAGAAGCTATTCTGTTGATATTTACTGGCTATCACTATTTCTTAACTGCATCACTACTGAAGCTGAAGGAGCTGCTAATTCAGCGTGTCAGATGAAATTGCACTGCTGTACATTACTAAATAATCACCCAGTCTAGAGCAAAAAATTTTACCTGTGCAATTTCAGTACTGTAATTTTGAAACAGTGAGTGCACAGATCTGACATTCTTACAGTACCTACTTCCATAAATTCATCCCCAGCTTGGATACTAAACTCTTAATATTTGATCAGCAGTCAGAGCTTTTCCTATGGTAACACAATTACCTGTTTGTATTCATACATAGATTAACACATACATTGGACATTTGTTTGAAACAAAAAGCACTACACAACTCATCACCATTTACCTCTGTTGTCTCAAAAGACAACTCAAGATGCTGCCAGAGATCACAAATCTCCTGTCCAGAGATGCTCAGGACCCTTCATTTCTGTTCATGCTAAATTCTGCCTGTCTGGTAGTAGTTACAGTTATCACTCCCTTAAGAGGGTAAATGCTAAAATGTATACTCGTTTTACCATTAATTTACAATGATGAAAGCGATTCTTTAGAAGTAGCAGCTATTCCCAGAGCTGCTTCTTCACCACGTTATATCAAGTTTATGACCGTAGTATCATTGACATCAAAATGGGCAATCAGACACTACCTTCTTCAGCTCCCAATAGTTGTTTTAATTAGAACTCAGTATATTAATAATAATTACCTGGTAATGATGTTCATCACCTATAAGCCATCATTTTCAAAGTAGTGCATACATATCACATTAAGCAATTAATTCTCAGAACAACTACGTGACAAACAAATTCTATCTCCATTTAAAAGGCAGGAGAGCTGTAGCTAAATGATACTCCCATGAAACATCATTTAGAAGTGAGATTAGGCCTCAGCAAGCCATGAATATGACAGTATATTCATGCTTTCATCTGCTGCCAATACAACACAATGCTTTCAAGGGAAGATTTATAATGCAACTATGCTAAAAGAGGAATAATTTGCAAGAAAAATAGAAAATTATCAGATCGAATAGCTCAGCATATTATACTTTCAAATACCAATGGAAACCTTGGGCTATGTTTTAGCCTTTTACACAGCAGAAATAAACCACCAAGATTTCCCAAGTATTCGTTACAATATTCAGTCCCAAAGTGACAAGTTCCATGGAAACCGCCACACTGAATTTAGTTTTCATCTTCACTCCTTAGTCATTCTAGTATTAGAGAGCTAATTTCTAAGCATATAAGGACTTGTAAGCTATCTGAAAAAGAACACCAAAATATCTTCACTACTAGAAATTATAAACTTGTTCTGTGAATCTGTATTACCTGTGGGACACTTCCATGCTTTTTGGCTACTTTAAAGGGAAGAGGAGCAAGGATCTGCATGAGGCTAAGATTACTTAGTTACCATAGCAATTCTCTTACAGGAGCAAGGTTTTGTTTGAAGTTGTTCCAGGTTCTGCTCTTTTTTTTACCAGATGCTCCTCCAGCAGTGCCAGATTGAACAAAGTTTGGTTTCGTTAAGTGTCAAATATTTGACAGATGCTTCAGTATTTCCACACTAGAATTGATGGCCAGGTTTAATCTCATCTTTTGCCTCTATTTACAGGAGGCAAGCAGCTGGTGTTAGCTATATTTTTCATGTCTGCACCATGCAAAAATAATTGACTTGCTGCAGTTCCTTGGGTCAGGATTGCCAGTTTCCCACATGCTTCATTTGCAGATTGAGTCCACAATCAGGCAAACTGAGAAAATGGTTTACAATTTGGTATTATTTGTTGCTCCTTTTCCCTCTCTAATTCCAATATTATAAACTACGCTTTAAAGTTGAGCTCTACGATTTGTGTATCTCAAATCACCAAAAAGGAGTCCAGTGACTTTGAGCTCCATATTCATGTCACATCTTCAGGCTTCCATAACCACTAACTACAGCAATCTTCCTTACCAGCTATTTGTGAAAGAGACATAATCCTACCTGGTAAAGTAGTTTAGATTTTATTTTAAAACCCTGGGGGAAAAGTCCATGTGTAAGGCAAAACAACAAGTAAATATCTTCTGGGAATATATATACCTGCTTCAGAAACCTGCAAGTGTTCCCACATAGTGCTCTAGAACTAATTTGTAGATAGCACTTTCTAGTCACACTCATTGAGTTCAGCTGATATTTTTAGGTGAGATGCTACAGCTTAACATAGGCTAGAAATAAAGGAACCCAACCAATCAATATATTAGTATTATTTGCTACAGTTACTATAAAGGGACTTCAACAAAAATAAATTCCTCTAACATTTTATTCATACTTTTCTTTCTTACACTGCACCAGGTTTAGCACAGTGATACAGAATAGCTGGGAAAAGACTTCCTTACTTATTTTGAGTCACAGGCAAACAATGCAACAAAAAGCAGATACTTTTAAAAAAGTGAACACCAAATCACAACAGGTATACAAGTTAAATCCAAGAAACAAAGCCAACAGGAAATACTGGTGCAGTTTTGTGCTATGTGGGCCTCGAAAGAATCCTCTCCCAAGTCAAATACACACCCCAATGAAACTCTACAGATACTCCTAACACTTCTAGGTCGGCATTTCCTTCCCATGCCAGTTAACTTGGAGCAGTCTCATGCATGTGTGAAGAGCTGGGTGTCAGGTTTATCAGTAATACCCCATGCCTGATACAATCGGCACTGAAGATTTTCTGTATCGCCTAAAGACTTTAAAATATGGTAAGTAGAAGAAACTGCGAGCTGCAGATTAGTTAGTGCTCTTAAAAAGGACAATTATCCTGAGGAATACATTTTGCACTGAAACGTTTAGCAAGTTTGTTTCTTTTTGAAGCAAGAACCTGCAAATCCCTGCCTGACATTAGGATAATTGGGGTGTAGGAAACTGCCATTGGAATGACAAACCAAGAACGCTTTGTTAAAATACAAAACTTTATTTGCTTTTCCAGATCACGACAGTATTGAAAACAAACCAGATGTTGCTTTCATATTCAAAAACTGGAGACTTCGTTTGAAGTAGCCACACGCTAGGATAAAAGCTCACAAAATAAACCAAGGAAAACAAAGAAGAAACCCTTCCACCACCTGACACAACATAAAGCGTTCCTATTTGGAATTCATGCTAGGGAGCACTTGCAATGGAATTGCGTGGTGTGGCAGCTCTCGCTGTGAGCCCGTCGGTACTGCAGGGAGCGAGGACCGACTGCAAGGGACCTCCCGGAATCCCAGGTTTTCTTTCCCTCACCCACCGGTGGCTCACAAGGCCAGACAGGCTTGTCCTTATGCACCAGCTACGGGCAGTGCCCGCAAACCATCCCGAGCCCCCCAAACCCGGGGGTGGAAGAGCCCCAGGGCCGGCCCCGGCCAAGCCACACCAGCACGAGAGAGTCTAGACATTCCAGAAGAAATACAAACAAAACCCCCCAACAAATGACAACAACAAAAAACCCGGGGAAACCCAAACAAAACAAAAAAAAGAATCACACAAAAACCCCCAAACAATCACAGCAGCGAATGGGTTTTAATCTTAGCCGCGTGCCACGCCCAGGCACCACCTCCATCGCCTCACCGCGCCCACACGGCCACCCCTGCGGCAGAGCCCGCCGCGCCGCCGCTCATCCCAGCTGCTGCTCGGCTACCGAGGGCTCTGGCGACACCGCCCCGGCTCCCCGCCCTCCCACACGGCCAGCCCCAGCCCGCCCGGCCCGCCCGTCTCCGCCGCCCCGCGCAGGACTCACCGAGCAGGTCCGGCCGCACCGCCCGCCCCGGCCCCGAGGGAGCAAAAGAACGCTGTGGGCCCCGGCCGCGTTTAAATAGCCCGCCGGCGTCACGTGACCCTGCCGCCATTACCGCCGCGGTGCCCGGGGCAGGCCGCCCTCAAAGTGCACTGAAACACTGAAGTGGTGTTAAGCTGACCGCGCTGGCGCTTTTTTGGCGTGGTCAGAAATACAGCTCTTTGTCCCTCGTGAGCTTTTCTGCAGAGTGCCGTCGGCGGTGCTGGGTGGGGAGCAGCATTCCGTGAAGAATGGTGTGATTTCACTGGAGCGAGGGGAAACACCTGGCCTTCGATCCGCTTGAAAGCCAAGCCAGGTCGGTTGTCAAAGCGCATCCAAAAGGCTGACTGGTTGGGAGACAACAAAACTAGTCCAGGTAGAAAGAGAGGAACCAGAGCTGTTCCCAAACTACCTGAAGCCAAGTAGGGTCTTGCTGCCAAGCCTCACTCAAGAATTAAGCAGAGCTTATAAACAGACAAAGTTGTCATGAATAGCCTCCTGACCATATTAGTTCAGGGCATTAAACTTGCCGTAAAACAGGAAACAACAAAGCAGAGAGCTCACTTTCACTGTTTCTCTTGAAGTTGCTTACCATGGAAGTGCATGGCATATTTTAGTTGTTAAAATGACAATACTTAGGGCTGTGTACAAGAGTAGTTCCCTTTTATGGCCTTATCCCAATATTAAGGCATCCCTTTCAGTCACAAAACCCTCTATCTAACCTTGTTAATGCTTAAGTTTTCACATGTAAAATTGCACAGGCTCCGAAGTTTGGCTGTGCTACAGGCACTCAGCCATCCATGGAGTGGCAGTGCAGATCTGCTCGGTGTCCAGGTTGTGCTTGGAATCTGTGCCAGGGCTCGCAGGGGCTTTCACCTGCCTGGTTCATTTGCTGGGCAGGTGCTGCAGTACGCTCACTGCACTGGCTTAGGAGCACAGGGTTGAAAGGGGCTTCCTGCTCCACAGGATCCTGGCTCCAAAGCTTTGTTTTAAAAATGCCAGGGATGTCTCTTGTAGACAGATCCAAGCACCATCTCACAGCTGAGGAGACACAGTACTACCTTGTGCCGATTCACAAAGCCTATTTAAATGTGCTGTATTTGCATGTAAATGGAGCAGTAATAATAAAGTCGTGGGGCTAATAACACCCCTATAAGAGCAGTGGATTTCCTAAATAAAGGTCCCAAGTGAGCCTGGTGTAATATCATGACTCAGTCTGTAGAAGAAAGTAGAAAACAAACCTTAATACCTGCTCATGATCTGATGTAGAGAAAATTCCCATTTGGCTCTATATCTGTGCTTGGCTTTATGCTAAGTGGATTAGCAAAACACAAACATACACATCTGAATTTCATGCTCTTTGCTTTTTCTGTCAGCTTACTAACACATGTTCTCCACAGAATTCAGATTTTCTCTTGTGTGAAAAGCATTATACATCAAGTGCAGATTACTGTATGTACCTTGCCAAAATCCTACCTGTAACTGAAGCCAAACCACAATGCTGCAGAGGTTAGTGGATATAATATACCAAAGCCAGAATATCAAAATAAATAAAAACAAGGTCTTCCTGATCTCCCATGAGTACATCAGAAGAAACATGGAAGCCTGAGATTAGTATGCTATAAACACAGTGCAAATAAACCGTGTGATTTTGAGCCTTCAACTATAGTTCTGCAGATATGCAAGTACAGCAGAAATCTAAACATTAGTAGGCCAGACTAAGGGAACAAAGATTTTCTTGAGCAGGGGATTGTTTATGAGCAAAAACTAGGAGCGCCACTTTTCTCATACTATCCTTTTCATACCTTTATCTTTTAAATTAAGTTGCTTCAATTGTATGCATCTGCTAGATTCAAATGCCATTATTTAATTATCCAGAGTCCATCTCTCTAAATACAAAACATCGGGCACATCTCTGGGATCACTCTTTCTCCAGAAATTTTGGGGATGATCCAGTCTGCCTAACAGCACAGCCAGCCAGACCTTCCCCCTCAGAGTAAAGAGAGGCCCTACAGCCTCCTTCTATTCTGCTACAATGAAAGGATGGGTAAGGAGATAGCAGCCTATACTTGATTTTGTCACCTGTTCTTCACCTGTACAGAACACACATGCAGGTAGCAGGTGATAGATGTGCCAAGTGTGCAGCAAGAGCCATGGAGCCAGCACTGTGCAGATTAATAGGTGTCTCAGTTTTACATCCCAGTACTTAGACACCCTCCAGAAGCACGAGTCTTATGAACGTCTGAAAATTAAAAATGTTTCTAAGCAAAACATTTGCTATTCTACTGGTTTATTTGACCACAGTTTAGGAAAGCACCAAGGGAGTTAGATTTCAATGCTTGGGTTGACAGCCTTTTCCACAGTAGACTTACTATTTGGCATACATTTCTCAGCTAGGAGAAGTGTGTCTGTTTCAAGAGTTCTTTTTACTTTTTACTTCAAGAGTTCCTAAGCCATATGTATGGAGTTTGTTAGTATTTGTGCTGAGAGTTCTTAAATCTTTATCTAGAAATAGTGTCTTCTTCCAGCAGCTTTCAAAGACATTCAGCTACTACGGTTTTATAAATAAGGAATGACCACCAGGCTGACATGTGAATGAATCAGTGTATTACATGAGATTCTTTTACTGGTGCAAACGTTAGTCAGAGATAACTTTCTTGTAATTCTCTGGTATTTCTAGAGGATGATTGATACCAAATGTCATCTCAAACAAATTTGTATTTTCCTTGCTCCTCCATTTTTGAGAGAGTACACATTGTATACCACAACAAAATCACCTAATAGCTGATTTTGAACCTAGAAACTCCTTTTAATAGAATTACAAAAGCAAAACTAATTGACATAACTTGAAAAAACCAAACTCTCTATGGCAACATTTGAAAATTTTTGAAGTATGCTTCTATTGGATAATGTACTATCTTTAGACAACCACATTTTTGCAGAGGAAGAAGAGAGAGAACAGCTATCGGACTTCAAAGCATTTCTAATATTTGGGATGAGGCATTGCATTAGGAGGCCTGATGATCATTTTTATCATGCAATGTTTTATGAATATTGTTTCCTCTTCTCTCATAATCCATGCTTGTTTCTTTCAGAAAGCCTTCCCTTCTGTGTTTACAATAACATAGTAGCACTGAAAAACGGCTCAATTAGAACTATTCCTGAATAGTTGCTTTCATATGTTTGTATTCTTTGTGGGTGTCACTAAACACCTGCTTCCTTTTTTCTCCCTTTCCTCATTATTGTTATCTCTTCATTCTTCCTTCTGTTCTATGTTTTTCTTACTAATTAGACACCTTTCACCTCTCAAGTTACAGAAGTAAAGTGTTGTTTAACAGTGTCTTATAATTCAGTGTGGATTCATTTTATCCATGGCTACTCCATATTCTTTGTATACTGCTTGGGACAAGGTGAAGGGGCTCCCAGGCTCAGAAAGCCTGTGTGAATCTTGGTGGATGCTCCTTTTACTCAGAAGGGGAGAATCAAGGGGTACAACACTGGAAGCATGCAAAGGGGCTCCTCCAGTAGCAGATGCCAGGAACTGTCCTGTGTGCCAGAAAAGGGATTAAAACTCCCATCTGTGCTCTAACTCTAGTCTTGTGAGGATTCAACTTTAGATCCTGATAACTATTTTAGGATAAGTGGGAGAGCTCAGTTGCAGTTGCTTCCTAGGCATTAGAGGAATCAATACAATCTTTAATAATCTCTGAAAAAATCAGGCTCGGAGGTTTTATATAGCATACATGCTAAGCACTGAATCTGGATGAGGACTCATGTTGCAAAACTGTACATTAATCTGCTCTTCTATATGGTGATCTTGTTTGATACTTAATAGGATTTTGCTGCTCATTTAGTGAGTAAACTTGTCTGTTTGCTATCTTCTCCATTGCTCCTTTAATGCTGGGTTGTACCTCAGCCTTTCAGCCAGGTAGCCTGGAGGACTGAGTTTTTGAATGGCACCTCCATACTGTGTTTGGTTCACAGAGATCTTAGGGTAGCTCTGCAACCCTTAATTGTGACTGAAAGACAGAATTGGTTCCTGTGTGCTTCTTTAAGGTATCATACAGATTAAGACTTGTTCTCATTTTTCATTCACTTGCCTCCTATGAGAGAGAGTGCACAGATATTTTTTATTTCTTTATGCTGAGTTCATGTCTGTGAGGAAAATACGTGCTTCATGCACAATTCACCCTAATTTCAACTGATGTAGCCCCCTCCCTGGGCATTTCACTAACTGCAGCCTCATGCAGTTAGAAAACACTTTACCAGAGCAAGACAAAGAGGCATGCACGCACAAACATAAATATGTGAAAACTTAAAAGGATTCTGTAGAATCTAATAAGTAACCAAAAAACAGCAATAAAAATATCTAAATTCTTATTACTATGGACTCATTTGATAGATAATCAAGCCAAATAGACAGAACAAAAATGATCCTATGACATACATTGCACTGAGACAGTGTTAGTAAGAAGAGAAGTCTAGGTTCTCAACCCACTCCTCTAACTGAGAGATCAAGAAATCCCAGGGTTAGATGTGGATGAATCATTGTACAGATACAAGCCTTTTGAATTAAGTCTTCCTTAATTTACATCAACAAGTTCAACTTTGAATTCCTACCCTTAGGGATATAGATTCAGGTTTGGAAGTATCTGCTTGCATTAGTTCAAGTCAGTCCTGTCTGGGAAGCAACATGAAAAACCCAGAGGAAAAAGCATCATCCACTGATTAGTCTCAGCCGTGGTATAGGTGTGGGAAGTCATGCGGACTAGTAGGCTTCAAAGCCAGTATTTTCCTTTAATTCAGACTCCACCAGCTCACAGTCTCTTCATGATCACTTCCATGGAGTGGACGAGAAGTGGGGTCAAATACAGCCCAATTTCAAATAAAAACAGTATATCTTCCCCAGAGAACTGTATCACATGAGAATGAGCCTATGTAAAACACCAGGGGCTTGCTCTCTTTCTTATCAAAATTAAACCTACCTCTTCACCCTGAATTCCTGTCTTGAATCACTTGCTCATTGTTGTTTTCACCATTTTCACTCTGCAATTCTTACAGCATTGACTTATTTTGCTGCTCGTCATGCCCAGGTCCAAGGGCTACTCTAGTGTAGTCATAAAATGTCATTGGTGGTAGTCTGTCAGTGAAACAGAATAGAGTGGGCATTTAAAATCAATTCTGGGACACTTTTATGGATAAAATGGTATTTTGTGGCTCTTTTTCCTGATGTTACCTACAAGCCTATAGATTGTCATGATTTTTAGTAAAACCACTCTGGACTGGAAAATAAACTGAGAACCCAATTGCTCACCCCCCTAGGAAAATGTACAGTTCTGCTCACTGAGCTGACTTCCCTTGAGTTCAGACCAGACACAGAGAGATAAAGGGCTTGTATCTCTCTGCTAATAATTCTGTCCACCTCAGTCATCAATACTTTAATACTGCCTGAAGAAGTAAAAACTGCCTCTCACAGCAGTAGATTAGGGCTAATGAAAAACTTATTTGTCTCAGAGATGGGAAAAAAAAAAGATTAAGCAAGGAACAGCTGAAAATGTAATTGTATTTACAATGAAAATAATTATACTAAGAATAGTACCTTGCACTGCCTTTTTACATTTCATATTGACAACTTTATGTACACTTTAAATGGATTCATGATATCATCAACATATTTTAAATGCCAGAAAGACTTGAATAAAACAGTCCCAGAGGAACTAATTGGGCGGTGGTGGGGAGGGATCTACAGTTCACAGGACTACCAGAATACACTAAGGCACAAATGGAATAAACACTGAAGAGAGAAACAAGGCAAATGAGTTGAGAAAATTGATTTCTTCCACATGGGGAAATACATTTTTTTTAATGAACCTCAAATCTAAGGATTTATAATCTTCTACAGCCTTTATTGTCAAAGAGATCCGGTTCTAAAATCTCTGCTTTGCATTGCAAATACAAATGGTGCTTTCCAATATACTGCCAGACAGTTTAGCTTCTCCCCCAGTGCTCGAGTATCATCAGTGGAGGTGGCTGACAAGCAAAGCTGAGATTGCATGTCACTGGCATGGCTTGAGGCAGCACTGGGGTGCTTCACTGCATCACAGGCAAAGCCAGGCAATTCTCCCACAGCTACAGCAGGCTTAATCTGAATAACTAAAGAAGCATTTTCTTGAAGGTAAAACCAAATCTGAATTACATGAGCAGAATGAAGGAGCACGTATGAAGCATGGAATGAAAGAGTAGTCCAAAATGTCTAGGGCTTGTGGTAAAAGACGAGATAATGTTCTGTGCATAGTAAACACTGGATTTATTGAAATTAATCCAGGTCACTTGAGGGGGCAAATGAGGTTCAAATTATATTTCCATATCTGTTCCTCAAAGGTTTTAAGTGGCTTTTTCAAAGGAAATGAGTTGACTTTGAATTTTCTTCCTAAAATCATTTGTGTCAGATTTAGCTACTCATTACATATAAAATTAATAAATAAATAAGGAGATCAATTTTTTGTGGAGTCCTCTCTGTAAGAGCACATGGAATTCCTGAAAAGAAGTAGAGCTTTATTAGAAGGACAACCCTAGGAAATTTACCTTTTTGCTTATAGAAGCAGAAAAATATATATTTGATGGACTTTAAAACAAAGAAATTCTGAAGCTCCTTTTGCCTTTGTTGTTAAAAACATCGTGTCAGATTCATGAAAATCCATTTTAGTTTATGCTTCCTACATTACTAAAAAAAAAATAGTAGTTCTAAGCCTTATCACATGGGAGCTTGCATGAAAGAGAAATTTGACTTTGCCAGAGTAGCGTCTTCTGTCTTTGCATAATGCATTCAGTTCAGCTGCACGCTGCTCTTTCTCCTGGCAGTCAACATACGCAACAGCGTGTTTATGCAAGTTTGACCTTCCTGTTCTTCCCTGTCTCATTTCTGTTTGCGTGAGCACTGTGAGCTGATAAAGTGAAGTATATTTTTAAGGTCTCTCTGTTTTGAAAAGCCTTGAAAAGAAGACATCTCTTTCTCTGACACAAAGCTGTTAAAAATAGACCATATTCCTTCCCAGCACAATCATAAAACAACAGTTGAAGCAATTGTTGAAGCAGGTAGGCAAACAGCATACAATACTGTGCTATGCCTAGCAAAGCCTCCCTGAAACACTAAATTAATAAACCTGCATCCCCTGCCAGTTAGATAAATTACTGACTCTGTATGAACCCTAAACCTTGAATGTTTTAAGGACAATGGTTACCATAAATCCATATAAAATTATAACCAAGGTTGACTTACTATTTTTTCTTTTTTTCCTCATTAAAAGAAAATAGTTGCCCTAAGCACAGCTGATGCCACGCTCCTACACATTCTGCCACCTGTGTCTGGCATTCAATTTGATTTTATCAAGGTTTCAAAATTATTTTTTTATTCAATCTACACCTTAATGTTCTTTTCTCCTAATGAACAGTTACTGTGATTAACTAAACAGAAAATTAGAATTAACTGGTTTGCACCAACTAACATTATTGTAATATTGGCTTCACAGTTATCTTTTCAGAAGCATGCTCAGTGGTACTTTGCAACTAAATGAAATTAGCTAAATAAATAATGGGGATCTTTTTTTCTGACTTTGGAGCCAAATAACAGCTATAATCACATTTATGAAAGGAAAAGCCCTGCTGTAGCTTTTCTACAAATCAACATGAAATAGTGAGAAAAGTTTAATTTCCAAGTTCATATAAACATAATTAATGTTTCCTAAAGAAACAAGTCCATTCAAAAAAGATCACATTCCTGCAGACAAACTCATAGGAATATAGAGAGTGTCCTGTTTGACTAAATTAGCTGGTCTTCACATCATGTATCATTCCTTGGCAGCATATTTCAAAGATGGATGCAATGGTCAATACTGCAAAAAATATAGGACATTATCAACAGCAAGGCCAGCTTTTCCTAACTGGAGGTTTTTGATTTAATTGAACCTCCAATACCAGCAGTGCTAGCTTAACACTGTCAGTTATGGGAACCCATTATCAGTAGCTTATGGCTTTGCCACATTTTAGCATAATGTTTTACATAAGCTTTACATATATCAAGAGAAACTCTTCTGTCATTTACCAGAAAGATTCTAGGGAAAAAGATCATAGGTTAATTTGTAACATGAGTATCTTAACTTGCTTAATTTTAATACCTCTGTATTTTAGTAAGTGGACTTAAAAAGTTGTGACCTGTTGTGGAATAGGAGAGCTGTTTCCATTGAAAAGCATAATTAATATCACCTCGGTTTCTGACCTGTATTGGTATGTGCTTTCAGGAGAGAATGTTTCACTGCATAGTCATATTTTGTCAATATGAGCTCTGGATTGTGGTCAGAGTAGTGGAATGGTAGCCTGCATCATAAATGTTGCATTTGGGGCAAAAAGTGATTAGTGTTTAAAGTGGGCCAAGGAACTAAAGAAAAGAGAAGACAGTCTTATGGTTTAAAAGAATACAATCTTCTCTGGAGACCTGTATTTTAACTCTGCCAGAACTAACCCCTTGTGCGTACTGTTGTACAACTAATGAAACCAGTGCTTACCAGAGGCCCTTATTAAAGTGCATTAAATTCTTTGTGTAAGGGATATTCAGTTCTGGTTTGCAGAACTGTTACTTGAAAAGGAGCCAAATGGCTAATTTATGCCTTATAATTTTATATAAAACAAATAAATTTATCTTTGCATCTTTTAGTATTATACCTTTATCATATGTTTCAATTTCTCATAGGTAAAATGGAAAGAAGAATATCTCAGAGATGTGTTGTGAAGATAAAGACATTAGTTTTATGTTAAGTGCTCAGATTCCATAGTAAAAAAAAACCAACCAACCAACCAACCACAAGCAAAAGCCTCTGAAGGCTTTAGTAAATCTTCCATCCACAGAGTCAGAGTGATGCAGTAAATAAGGCACTAACACCACACAATGAATGAGAAAGATATAAGAAAACCCCAAAAAACAATAAATAGCTAGTCATAGAATGAGTGTAGAGCATGAGAAAAGATGTCATGAGCCAAGAGCAGAGAATGAGGAATCTGGCAGAACAAAGCAAATTGACTTAAATAGTGAGGTAAATGGGTGCAGCAATACTTCTGACAGTCCCTAACCTCTAAGTAAATTCATTTTTATACTATTTTCTTTGTCCTATCATAATAATGTCAGCAGTGCTGTTCCACAGATTTGCTGTGTACAAGAAACACATTATATGTGAGCAGTTTTTATCAAATAGGTCAAAGAAAGTATAACAAAGTTAGAGTCAACAAATGCTGTAATTATATTGTACCTCAGAAATAATAAATCCCTCTTAAAAATGCTCCAGCATATATATTTTATTTTATCATCTCATGAATTTAGTATTCTTGCAGCACTCCACTCACCAGGTTTTCTTTGTTAATGAAGAGTGTGAATAGGAAAAAAAAAACCCAATATAAACCTCACAGTTGAATTATTCATGGTAATGATTTCACACCTAAACATTATGTGAAAAACACTATGATGTTAAAATGAAAGGTAGTTTGACTTACTAGATGATTTTGAGAATGTTTCACCGGTGAAAAGGTTTTCTGTACTTGTTACTTAGTACAATATAATTGAATATTGCAAAAGTTTAATTCCAGGATCCTGGGTGTTGGAAAGCACTGGCAGGCAGTGGGTTTGCGTTTGTATTCCCTTAGGGGCATGTGGACAGGTCTGCAGAGGACCTTAAAGAGAAGGCAGCCTTATGTCAGGTAATCTGAATCTCTGCTGGATAATTTTGGGAAAGTTACAAATCCAGGAAAAGAATTGAAAAGCACTAGCTCGGAAGACCAGGCATGAGGTAGCAATATAAAGGGTCTGCACTTAAAATCTGGTCTGGGGCCCAGCCTCATAAATACATGACATGCCTGAAACTGCATAAAATAAAATGTCGATTTTAGCACAAGAATGTCAAACTCACATGAATGATCTTAATAACATATATGAGGAAAAAAGTGAACTCTAGTTCTCATTGCAGGTGGGAGCTTAAAAGATGAGTGGGCTTAGAGCATGCTATCACTTATCAAAGAGTATGATGTGCTTTTGTCGTGTTTGTCCAGACCTCTGCGTTTCACTTAACACAGAAAAATACATCACTGCTCTGCATTACAAGCTGCTGCCCTTCTTTTCCTATGCCTGTGCCAGCAGGACACTCAAACCTTTCTGGGAACTTTGCTGGACATGTGTGTGATCCTTCTGTTCGTGTGAGGTTTGGATCCGTGCTCAAGCAAACCTTCAGCCTTTTAAGCAATTAGACTGCAGCTTATGTTCCTGTATGCTCAAACCTGAAGGCTGTTTTCATATTTTTTACTCAAACAGGCTGCTTTTCAAAATGCTGGGAGCTTGCCTTAATGAAAAATATCTGAGAGAAAATAAAGTTGGTACATAGCTCACAGGCAGGGCTGAAGGACAGCAAAAGAATGATGCTTAGCCAACTCACTGGAAAAAATAAAGTAATGCCATTTGAACAACAGTAACTTCTGTAGGCCCCCCAATTTATGGTAGTTATACGTATATGTAATTTGATTTGGGAAAAAAAATCCTTCAGTCTGAAGTAGGAAGAATGCAGTGAAACATACTGCGAATTTTGTTGTGATTGAAAATGAAAGATTTCCCTTTTATGTTTCCTTTATATCTTCTTTGGGGTTTTTGTTTGTTTTTGTTTTGGGGTTTTGTTGTTTGTTTTGGGTTTGGGTTTTTGTTTGTTTGTTGGTTTTTTTTAATAAAAGTTTCAACATGCATGAAAGTGAAAAAACAGAAACAAAACCTGCATTTTAGTCCTATTTTCCTGCTGCGTTTCAAAGTGAAAAAAAAATTTCCTCAGACAGATTGCAGTCCTCTTTTTCTTTGCCTCATTGTGTATAGCATGTGTTTGTGGATAATATAAAGAAATCTTGTCCAAGATCTCTCAACTGAAAATTTGAGCATGTATTTGGAAAGCTATAGTTTTTTGGGGTTAAATTTCATGTGACAAAACAAAATGTATATTTACTGTATCTGACATGAGGGAGACTAAAATGATGCAAGCCTCACCAGGGCTTCCCAGTCAACAATCTAGGATGGGGAACAAGGTGACTTCTGAGCTGCAGACAGTGTCACGCTGTAGGATAGCTGCTGCATGACAGGAGCTTAACTACACCTCTGACAAAATACAGACCACAGGGTTGTTTTGCTAGAGGGATCAATAATTCAGACTTTGATTACTTAAAAAGAATATAGGGAGGGTGGAAAAAGATGATAAAACTAACTGAAATTTGGAGAATTGCTTTACAGCAGAATAGGAGAGAAGTTTGCCCAGCAACAGTGACTGTAACCTCCTGCAACAGGAGGGTGAGGCTCATGCAATGATCATAACTCGAATTTCTCCTTCAAAGCTTGGGTTTTATATTTTCCCAGAACTACCTATAACATGCCAAATCAATAGGTACATTTGGGCAGAGAGTATCACCAGGAGTGCCCGAGGTCCTACTGCTGTAGCCTCAGTATTAAGGAACATCCTGGGTCCTGGGAAAGTCATCCTGCAGTGGTTGTAGAGATGACAATGTACACATTAGAGATACTCAGTCAATACATACGGAAGTAGCAGATCAGATCTTACGGTTGTAGATCTGAAGCCTGAAAGCCTTTTTGAACTCCAGAAAGAAAATAAGAGATGCTCTGTGATGTTTGCCACTGATGCTTTTCCGAAGAAATACAGATCTCAACACACATTCAGCCAGAGCAATCTCCTGTTATGAATGATTTACTTAAACAGGCTCTGAGTGCAAGTCCAGATTTGGGAAAACCAGAAAGTGAGACCCTTGGTTATTCATAAAACTCCAAGGAAGCTTTACAGACAAGACTGCCTGGAGGACCTTAGCCCAGGGACTGGCATTCTCTGAGCACATCTCTTCAAACCCCTGATCTGGGACTCAGTTCTACTTGGGGTGAATGGAAGGCAATTAGTATTTTCATATTATCTTAAGTCAGGCACTCAGAATTGATGGATGCTTCTTTGGGGACTCATATTCCTTGACAGAAGTTATTTTAACCAGGAAGAAAAAGGCAAAAAATTTGGTGAGGCTTAATTATTTGCCAAATAATTTGTTTACTTTCAGATGTATATGATAACCTTTGCAGTAGGTGCACATAAGAACATGACATTTTAGATTAAGAGCAGCACCATTGTGTTTAGCTGAAATGCCTCTTGGCAGGCAGTGAAATGAGTGGCTGCATATTTATATGCAAAATGTCATTTATATAAATCAAATCTTGAACACAAATACCTGGAGATATTGTTTTCCTGAATGCAAAAGTTCATCATGATATTTCATGTGTTCTTGAGTGCAAAGCATGAATTAATCATTTGGAGCAGTATTCAGGAATCTCAGACAGTCACTGCTCCTATCTTGGGCAGCATGTACTGAAATTACAAAACCTCTTCCCCAAAACAAGGATTTTAAGATTTTATGCCAGAATGTTTACTATGTGAGAACATCTTGCAGAGCAGAAGCCTATGCATTTAGGAACTCTAGCTGGAAATAAGCAAGTTAATACCTTAAAAAATAGCTGAATACTCTTGAGAGCTAAAAACAGAAAACAGGAAAATGGCATATCTTAAGTGAAAGAAAATTATATAAGAAATAATGAAGTACAGTGATACTTAAGTTCCTCATCTTGGATTAGACCCTCTGCTATGATCTGTTCTGTACAAATATCTCAGGTTTTAACACAGAAGAAGAGAGAGAGGGGATTTGAGTCATGGAAGGGCTCAAGGGGATATTTTTTGAAGACATGCATGCAGTGGTTTAACATCAGCTGGAAATTAAACTCCAAACAAGCCACTTCCCTTTCCCATCTACCTCCTCTGGGAGAGGGACAAATGCAGAGACTATAGGTTGGGATAATTTACTGAAAGCAAACAGCAATGGAAAAAGAAACACAGTGGCAGCAGCATTATTAATAAAAAAGTATACAAAAATGGAATGTGCTTTACATGCAAAAGGTGTTCACCTCCTCAACTTAGTTCTACTGGGACAAAGACAAGAGGGCAGATGCTCCCTGTAGGTCGTATCCATGTGGCTGCCTGGGACAAAGACAAGATCATGGCTATTCCCACATCCAGCACCATGTGGTTTCCCTCGACAAAGACACGATGGCAGATGCTCCCTGCAGCCAGCGCTTCCATCCCTGAGGCCAAGCCAATGAAAAACAATGACAACACCTCCCAAAAAGATGGATTGTCCACACTCTGCTGCCCGTGTTTTTTTTTTATCTGACTGCTGTACTCTACTGATTCCATTCCTCTCTGGTCTGCTCCATCCGGCTCTGCTCAGCTCCTTTCTGCTTGGGCTCTCCCTAAGAGAAGAAAATGGACTCTACCAAAGCACAATACACTACTGAGCACAGGAAGGTACAGAACAGGATTTCTTGTCTTATGTCTGTAATTCAAAAAGTCACCTGCAGGTTTCAGAAGCAAAC
This sequence comes from Dendrocincla tyrannina, assembly GCA_035047865.1. Classification (NCBI taxonomy): domain Eukaryota; kingdom Metazoa; phylum Chordata; class Aves; order Passeriformes; family Dendrocolaptidae; genus Dendrocincla; species Dendrocincla tyrannina. The sequence continues at coordinate 9,200,354 of JAWWMP010000167.1, forward strand.
CATTGTTGAAATTTTTACTTATCCTTATTAGAAATATAAGCCCTCTCACATGCCCATTGTAACACATCCTCATCCTGGATGGTATAAAAGTGAGGAAAATAATCCTTTGGCATTCATTCTAACTGGAACTACTAATCTGTTAGCAGGAAAGAGAAATTAGCTTTCCTCTTCCATGGAGGCTTTTCTTCACTGCAAAGCAATATGGTGGAATAAAACATTTTTGTGTCAAAGTCTCTAGAAGTGACTGCAGTGACTGCAATAAATGTGGCTTGCTCAGTGGAACTTCTTTTGGTCTGAAATGCCACAGGTGCTCAGATAAGTTCATCCCAAGTTAGAGACATTATCCTCCTAAAAACTGCTTCCTGTGAAATATTCAGCAATTTCAAACTGGATCCAAAAGCAACAGGACATGCTTAATCCTCCATGTGTCCTTGATGAGGAAAAATGGAGAACTGGAGCACAGCTGAACAGGTGGAGAAGTGTTACTACAATCTTAATGTCCATTTTCTGAGACAGCCCATGGGCCTGATATAAGTGAGTTTCAATCAGATTTCCACAGAAGTCTGTTGTTATTTTTTCCATCTGAAATACCTAGCGATTGTCTTGTCATGGTCATTTCAGTCACGGACATCCACTCTTCGCTCTGCTCCATTTGGTCTTACAAAATGTCTAGTTTCTGCAAGGAGACTAGTTTTGCTTTTATTTCAGCCTTCAGCTGAATTGGCTCTTGCTGCCTTAAGCAATTTTACTTGGAGAAGCTTGACGCTCAGGGATAAGGGATACTTATGGTAGCTCTGTTTACAGGATGCCTTCCTCATACAAAAGATTCAAATCTGAGACTAGGTGACTTTTATGACATTTTTTACATCCTTTTTTGTGCGCTTGTTCTGTTAGCTACAGTGTGATTGTTATCAACAGATTTTGTTCATTTTTGGGATCTCCTAGTGCTATGTTTTATAGGGAGAAGTAATAGCTTCCATTGGCCCATCTGATATGGCTGAAAAAGTAAAAACTGTTTGCTTAGGCCCATCACCTCTTTTCAGATCTGAAAAATAATTTGCATGCACACAGGAAGAGTCCTCGCTATGCAGCTGTCTCTTATCACACACTGTTCCAAGCTTTAAAATGTATGAACAAATGTATTTGAAGTGATGAATAATAAATAATCTTTATCTCAACACACTCCTTTAGTCTGCAAAGTCTCAAGATGCCTCACAAAAAGCAATAAACTTTCTATAAAGAATAAGGACCAATGTGCTGCCACCTCCACAAGGAGAAGTGGAAAATCCTTAGATACACACAGGCCCTCTGAAGAGGACAGATAGACTCTCTCACACAGAGCATTTGTGCACTGAAGCATGGATAAAAGATCAGGAGAGTTTTCCTCATATCCACAAGCTTTGTCTGTTGATGAACAGTAAACTGGAAATGGAAGATAACCAAGAACAAAGGTTGCATTACCAAGATTTCTAAACTGAAGTCTTAATCAGAAAATAGATGGTAATGCATAGTTTAGGTAAACTTTAAAATTAGCATGGGACTGACCAGCTTGGAATTTGCCCAGAACACCCGGTTTGAGGCACTTGCCCATTGAGAAACCACCCAGTCCCTGTCAAACATCTGCCTTACTCTATATTAAAGAGCACAGGAGCTGCAGGAGGGCAGTGCCTTCTCAGGCCAGATTCTGGACATTTGCTAAGCATCAGCTCAGGAGGCTACATACAGGGGTTCCCTGAAAACATTAGTGCACTGCACTTGTCTTGCAAATTTTTCTTTGAGCTTTATTATGCAGTTCTTTATGTCACTGAGGCATCTAATGTGAATTGGGTTAAAATACAACCCTTTGTACCCTGTGGCTGAAACTTCAGCTCCCTACAAGCCCAAGCCTGGTTTTACACAACACAATTGCCACTGTGATAGTTTTACAGACAAATGCGGTTAAGGCACCAGCAAGCCCATGAGCTAAAGCCATGCAGGCTAAGAAAAGCAAAATAATAGACTCAACAGTGTTTGCTGAGATGGGGTTACTTAAAGCTGAGGGATTCAAGACGAAAATACTGCCATGAAAAGCTGTAAAATCCTAGGGAAAGAAAAGCAAAGAATAGGAAGACAGCAAATCTACAACATCAAAGATAAGTCTACACCAAGAAGCAAAGGCAAGACCCTTCCTCACCTGACTGATGACTGCCTGTTCAGCAGAGACTCATCCAGAATCACTGTAGCATAGTAGTCCCAGATATGCACTGCATGTATCCACCAACAAATAAATGTCATCTAATCTGAAGTTGTTTTTCTTGCTTGCAGACTCAACCACGGTAGAGATACCAGCAACCCAGAGGCAAAAAGTTAAGGAATAAATGAGCCTTTGGACGAGGGGCATCTCTTTCCATCCCTTTTCCCCTCATTAATTCCCTACTAGCCATTTTCTCAGAGAATCCCAAACTATCATCTAACTCCATGTTCATGGCAGCTGGTCATGGTAAGGTAAATATGCTGCTGCCTGAAGAGAGGAAAGGAGAATCAAGTCTTTTCTCTTACCTTCCTCTTGGCTAAAGGAGAAGGAAGAAGGAGAAGACATGAAGAATGAATCCAACAAGATGAGGCAGTTCAGAGAAGAACTAAAAATCAGTATTGATGCTTTTGGTATGATGGTTGTGGAGACTCAGAGTATGCTAGTGCTAACCTGACCAGGGCTAGAATCGTATTTCTGTTTCCATAAGGAAAACCAGGACTCAGTCTAAAACTAGGTGTTCTCTGAAGAAGGGAAACAAATCTTTTGTGCCCTTCTAGTTGTTCTTCCCAAAGAAATTCAGTAATGCAGTAGGATTTTAATCTAACCTGGGCAGTAGGAGCTCAGGCATTTGTTGCCAGCACGTAGCAACGTGTTTCCAGTAGCCCAAATAGCAATGAACTGCATAAGCAGGGCTGTGGAGAATGCCTGACAGGGCTGTGGAGAACTGACACCACTGGCTTCTGCAGTACAGGCCTATTCAGATCCACATTAGCTGTGAAATCTGGCTTACAGCCCAAATCGGTAATCCTTCAAGCAACACAGATTTTCTAGTTCAAAGAAAGTGTCCCTTTCTTTCCATTTTCATGTTTTAAAAACCTCTCTTTTTTAAATCAGGGTTTAATCACAAACAAACAAATGTTAATAGAAACGATCACATGCATAACCCCTGCAGTGTATTTACCTATGTAAATAACATGTAATTTTCACTGTTTAATTACTGTTTCATGTCCCATTTCCTGCTGTAGCCTATATTTAAATTGCATATTTGCCTCTATCCACTTTCTCATAATGTGTCTTGACATGAATATTCATGCCACCATTGAGTGGTTGATTACTTCTGTGCTAACCTTGAAAACACTTCCCTTGCAACGCAGCAAACAGCAGGGTGCTGTGGTTGTATAACAGCAAAGAAAATAAAATACAATAAATAATGCTCAGGCTGTTTTGGATCAGACTGTATTCTCCTTTGTTTTTTCCTCAGCAGGGGTTTTTTTTTTCACCTTTTGATAAATTGAGCCAAGTTACTCCTGACTATAATTCCCCGAATTATAATTCTGGAGACTGGATTTCCATAGAAAAGAAGTGGTGCAAGTAATAGGCAGTGCAGAATTCCTGCACATTCCTCTCCCTTTTCTGACATGAGAAACAGTTTCTGTTGCACCTGAATATACATTTCTTTTTAACCATGTGAAATTTGAAAAAGCATTTTTACTGTTCTAAATCAGAAAAAAAAAAAAAAAATCACAGTCTGGAGGAGTTATCTAGGGGCAAAAAAAGGGAGAAAGACCAGTATCTTGGAACCAGTCTGAATTTGAACTTACATCCATTATGACTGGTTTATATCATGAAGATTTGATATTCAACTTGTATTTCAAAACAAAGCGCTGTTCTTTTTTTTCTATCTTTTTTTTAATGAACAGAACAATTTAATTTGAAAAATGAATGAAAAGACATTATTTCAACATTTCTCTATTTCATAATTCAAGATCTGGGAAGAGCAACAGGCTAATTCCCTGATCTCTTTCATAGTTTAATCCCTAGGATGGAACAGATCATGGCTTGGCAGAGCCTCTTTCCCCTGCACTGATTATGGAGAAAGTCTAGAGGCTGTCAAACATGGCCAGGTGAGTCCTGCGCTGGGTGACTCCCCACATCCAGGACTACTAACTTGTGACAGAACGACAGACAGGCTTGCTGGTGGTGGGGAAGGGGCTTATTTTATGACAATGTCATATTGACTGCTGGCTACACACCAAACTATCGCTCTTCTGGTCCCTGTTTACCCACACACCACAGCGTACCCACCTTACATGGTTAAGCTCCTTGAGGGTGGTTTAAAGATGCCTACATACCAGCTGCTGTTCACCCTTGGAGCACTGAACTCACAGCTGAGTAACTTGTCCTACCTTTTTTTTTTTTTTTCTTTTTTTTTTTTTTCTTTTTTTTTTTTTTTTTTCAGAAGAACTCTTTACTTTAGTCTACACTGCTTATACCTTCACCTCTAGGGGTATCTTCTAAGTGTCTTCACACCTAAGGCATCATTCCTTAACAACTTTGCAGTTATGACTCATTGGCTTCAGAGATTTCCAGCCTACAGAAGAGTAAAAACTGGTCTGAGGTATGAATTTACTTCTGTGAGAAGCCAGGGAGTGTCTCCTACTGAGACACGATTTTATTTCATGACCTCCACTGATTTATCACGCACTACGGAGTGGTTAAGGGAGTTACAGCTGCTGAGAAAATGCAAAAGGTTTGGGCTGATATGGATCTTCACATAACTAACGTGCAGTGGCTGAGACTTACCCAACTCTGTTGTCTTCCCTTCTTTGCTGTCTCCAATTTTGCCTGTAGAAATGAGGGTCTTTAAATCTAGCAATTGATGCAGCCCCACAGAGGCCAAATATATTCATTCATACTACGAACACAAATGGACACAATCAGCATGGCATGATTTTGATATGGCAACCTTTCCTCTGGCTCCTAATTATCAGATTTGTTACAGCACTGGCTAAAGACCAGGCTAAAATGTATCCCAACTCTTCCATGTGTGGATTTTGTGGAAGGAAGAACTCCAGGGGACAGCTAGGTGACAAAGATGCACTACTGGCAGAGCCCATTATTCAATACCAGATCCTAATCACTTTATTTTTGGACAGGTGAGAGCATTCTTTACTGAGGACCACCTCTTTTCCACACAATACTTTTAAAACAATTCTACTGGGGTATAAAAATGTAGAAATACAATTGCCAAACTTATTAAAATTAGATCATTGCTATGTTACATGCTGCAAGTTTTTAATGCAAGCTGCATCTTGCTCTTTTGCACAGTTCAATGTTGAGATGGACAAACTCTAAGTAACTCTAAAGGAACATCAGGAAACTATAAGATCCCAGAGCTGTTCTGAGCTTTAAATAAGTTTCATCTTTAATGATTCTGTTCTGCCTCCAAATAAACTGAAAAATTACTAGAATCTAAAGCTTATTTAGGAAGTTGCCATAGTAACAATTAACTACCTCTAAGCCTTTCAGCTCTATTTTATCTTTCTACACTGAGGTGTCCTAAATTACTTGAATCCTGAATAGCTACAGTAATATATCCATGTCTTTGAACTAAATGACATGGTTTTGCTAGAACCCTCATTATGTGAATATTGATTGAATTTCTAATTGGGACTAGGCATCATCTTGCTGACAGCATCACTGCAAGAAGCCATGTAAGAGTGAGGAAGATTAACAGAAAAAAAAGTAGAAAAAAGAAAAGGATGCCATTTCTCAAGGGAAGCAGATAGGATGATCAAGCTGAAGAAACAGTGAATGCAGTAGAATTAACTTTAATGATTGAGTTTATATGGACTACAGACCTCCTCCAGATGCAGTGCTGTTTGTTTCCACTATTATCCTCTTACACTCTATTAAATAAAATGTATCAGAGGAACCCAATGAGATGCATTTGACCTGTGGATTAAATAATTATACATGCCAACACAAAGGGCCTATTAACCCTAATTATTCTAATTCAGGTGCATTTTTCACTCACTTTGTCCTGACATGAACAATTCTGATAATATAAATTGTTTAATGAAATGCTGCTCCCTATATTTTCCCTTATTACTTTGTCTGTTGTCTTTTGACTTTATCTTTGCTGAAGCAGCTTCTGAAGTGATGGTGCTTCTTATGTAATTGAAAAATAACTGTCATATTCTCAAGGCTTAAGTTGTTTTTCCTACCAACTAACACTAATCCTCAGATGGATAAATCTGAGCTGTAGAAGCCACATCTAGTCTGGAATGTGGAGATCATTCTTGGATGGAAAATCTCTGAGAGGACCATACCAGCGTTTTGTTTCTTTTAGAGACTTCAAGTGTTCCTGAGGACAGACTGTAGGAAAATGACATGGAGAATATCCTCACCAGCTTGTGTGTAAACCCCTGTGTGCTGGTGTTACTCGGTATGCTCCATAAACGTTCTGTTTTCTGCTTATCTTTTCAATTACTTCTGTGGATTGTTTTCTCAGAGTCACTCGTTGCTGGAGGTGCCTGGATTTTCTAAGTTACTTCTCCTGCGCATGGTCTGGTTACCAAGGAGTACTTCAGGGCCTCATAAGGAGCAAACAACAGCCCCTCTGACTAACATGGCTGCTTCTTCTGTTTGCCAAGGCAAAGAGGGGCAATCGAGGTGCCTCAGTAACTGTGATAGATCCAAAGCTTAATTTGGCTCTTAGAGACCCTCAGGGCAGCTATCTCAAATCTCACAATTTCTTCTTGTGCTACTTCTACATTCAACTTTACAGTAGCAGCCAGTGGCTTTGAGAAGGAGTTTAAGCATCTCATTCCTGTGCTGTAGCAATTGCCAGTTTGCTTTCAGCTTCTAAGGTCTTCTGGGATCAGAGCGGCATTCTACAGTCAGTAATGACCAGAAGCAGCCATTTACCAGTATTTCTTAGACGAGGCTGTAGCACTAACACATGCTACTATTCTCATATCTGTTCTGCATTTAACAGTATTTTGGTCACGCATCTTTGAAATCACTCCCGTTTCTTTAGTGCATAGCCCTTATATTTATTGTTCCAGAAAAAGGATTGCATTTCCCTCTTGTTTGTTTTTTTTTTTTTTTAAACCATAAAGACAGCATGTTTCTAACTTCCCAAGTGAAAGTGCGAAAACAACACCTATCTGAGGCATTCTTCTAAAAGGAAGTAGACTTTCTTACATCAGATAACTACAAGCAGTAACTGGCAAAAACTGAACTTTAAAGGAAGTGGAGCAAAATAATTCCCAATTTCACTTGGTATGCCTTTTCTTATGTCAGTCCTAAGGCAACAGGGGAAAAGCAGATGACTTCACTATTGCTTTGATGAAAACAATATTCATCTGGATTACCCTTAAACCTGTCCTGGGGTTTAGTAATCACTTTAACTGCACTTAGCTTAAGAGGAATAGCTCAATAGTGGTTCTGTATTATTTTCTCCATGTCTGAAAAGAATCTCTGCAAGTTTGCTGAATGTCTTTTTTGATAATAAAAGAACAATATCCTAAAGCAAAGATGTTGGCTCCATCCCTGTATCTGACAGGAAGAAATGCAATCATTCAATGCAAATAAAATCTGGAACAAAAGGGGAAGGCATGGTCATTTTCAAAGCAGAGAAAATGATTCAGCAGCCATAGATTTCTTGTCTGCACTGCAGTTCTCAAAATTTTTATAATTTACATGACTAAGAGATGTTTGGCTGCTCAACCTTGTAATTCACAGGGAAATAGCATCTGGCTATTTAGACTATTATATTGACATTGGAGAGTTCCTGTACATATTTTTCTCTGCAAAAATGCCTATTGCTATCACATAAAGAAAAATACCAGTGATACCAGTCTTCACAACATTATATAGCAGAAACTGGAATCAGTTCCTGGGCCATACACTTTTTGCACTCAGCATAAGAGAGGTCAGTCAGAATGAGTGGAGTTTTGAGCCACAGCTGTACTCCATCATGAAAGATGCAAATTTGAACAGTACAAAACATTATCTATCACCCACACACATTCCAACCAAACCACCCTTCTCCCTTACAAGTCAGCTACTGGTTTCTAGCTCCTCTGATTGTTTTGCTAAAATTATTTTGACAGACCCTGCCTTTAGGACAGGATAGCTGGAGGTGGCTGACTGTAAAACATCTGACTTGCATTGCAGGGAAGATGGATAACTGAATGAGGGAGAGCCACTGGGGCTGAGGACAGCATCGATGCCACACTGGCTGTGGCCATTACTCACTGACTAGCAGCAGGCTACTTTATTGACAAGGGGACGAACCGGGCTGGGAAGGCTGGAGAGCACAAGCACTATCTCCCCAGTGGGTGCAGGCATGCTCTAGCAAACGTGGGGCTGGAAGAGGCTCTGAACAAGCTGACAACACATGAGCCAGCAGGTGAATGACTGCCCACCCACTCTCAGCAGTACTGGGATGAACATCACTTCTATAGACAGGTTCTGCAAGGGCTCCTTGCAAGTCAAATAGGAACAGCTAGAAAGGCTGCTGCAACATATACTACATCTCTTCAGCAGCAGTTTTCATTAATGGGTCCTGAAAGCACCTACCCCTTCTCCCCATTTGTTTTCCCAGGATGGACACGCTGCATTTTCTGAAAATTTCTCACTTTGGAAGCTACTTCTCACGTCAGGCACTAACCTCACAAGCAGCTGCCACAGCTTTAAGTCTTTCGGCCCTGGTTCCTTGATGCCCTCTGATGCTTTGTCCACTATCTTCTGGCTCCTTCTGGTTTGCTCACATGGGCCTCTGGCTCAATGGGAAGGCTCTTTGCCAGTCTTTCCTCTGAGATCTGTGTATCAGCAAGACAAGCATCACAGCCCCAGAGCCTGGCCCACTCCACACCTTATTTTCAAGGAAGGCTGCAACCATGCACATGAAGGATCTGTCTCCCTGACCCTTCCTCTGGCCCATCTGTCTTCCTCGGTCAGGTGGGATGAGATCTCCATACTGTGTCCCTCACCACATGTGACCCTCAGCACAACACCTTATTGTACAAACATAACACATGCTTTTTCATACCTATGCTTCATTTGTTCAGCCCTGTTTAATTCAGACACTTTGATTCATGCATTTACTTTCCTTGGAGATAATAATACCAGCTCATACATACAGAATGAGAAAGGAAGGAGCAATAGCATTGCAATTGGCCTGTAACAGATGTTAGCAAAGATAGTTATAATGTCTGCCTGGCATACATCTTTGTTTCTTGGGTGATGTGACTAGTAGAGAAATAGAAGAAAAAGAGAGAGAAGGATTGTAAACCTTAGGTGTATGTCTGAAAATGAAACAATTTTGTATATTCATTGCTTCTGCCTGGAGAGGAGACATCTTAAAACTCCATGAATTACACTCTGAGTCTGAAGAGAAAACCTATGCCTTTGATTTCTTGCAGAAATATGCTGAGATTTTTCTATAGTGAGCAGAAGAAAGAGTGTGCTTTCAAAAGTAACTGGAACCAGTTACAAAAGGAACCAGTTACCAGTTACCAACTGTTAAGGTGTCCCAGGGCTGGAGCCTGGTGCTGAAAGGCAAAATGCTCGGTAAAAACCTAGTTTGTATCTTCTATGGAAATAGTAGATTTTAGACAAATGCACAGGCATTTTCTTTAGGTATTTGTGAAAACACATTTGGATATTACCAAGGAAAACATTTATAGTTACTAGGCATGAGAGATACAGTAAATGAATGACTGGTTGTCAAAAATGGCAGTTGCAATCACTGTTCCCCTTACTTCTGCAGGTCTCATATTCTCAAATAGTTATATGTTAATTATATCCTGAGGAGTCAAATTCTCAGTCTGGACATCGCCGAAAGAACTGCTGATAGCCTTATCGGAAAAGTAATTGTTCTAAAGTCAAAACCAGAAATCCATCAACTGAAAAAATTCTCCATTTCTATACTATGCAAACAGAAATCAGCATTTTTATAAACCTCAAAATGTTTTGAGAAAAAATGAAGAAAAAATTATACATGCATTCTATACCTTTAATACACTAATCACTGATCAATTATTTTTTAAACAGAAATGCAGATCAACATCACCTTAGAAATCTTCTACTATAACCTTTTGGCCATTAAAATGGTTTACATTTTTCTTCTTGGTAACATACTTCACCTATTTTCATTGAACAAATTTCTTCTGATCAATATTCATTGAGGAATCACATTTTTAAGCAAGGTCAAAGCATAGTTTCCCTGGTCTCAACATGCTTGGACTTACTAAGATTGTTAGATTTTACCTCAGGTTGGCTTATTTGCATTTCCAGCTTGATCTCTGACCTTCACCAAACGGACTTCAGTTATCCTTCATGTTGGAGCCAAGCTCTAGTCATTGGCTGCATCCTTTGCTGATAATTTACAAATCAATAATATTCTTTTAATATTGCTATCTCTTGCGACTTAGAAGAAAGAAAGAAAGAAAAGGCTGGTCAGACTAACCATTGTAGGCATTGGCCTTTCCCCCCAAGAAAATTAAACAAAGCTTTGTACTTTCTGAACAGAATGGATAGTGACATCCCACCGATTCAGAAACATTTTAGCACAAAAAATACCCAAGAAATATCAGAAGCCAAGGTATTATATAAAGATCTGCTGACCGGAAGGTGGGAAGGCCCCTTTTCCTTTATAAAAAGGGGTATGCTTGTGTCTCTGTCAAGATATGTCAGACCATACAAAGAACGACCCTCATCATCCTCATAGTCATAGTCTGCACTATAACAACTGTGGGAGCTCCAGTTCTAACATCATGGGTGGTTGACCCTAGAGGTAATACGTGGATGGCACTAGCCAAAGCTATAGGAAAGGATTCTCTGTGTCTAAACGTCACAGACCCAGACAAGAATCCGTTCAAATCATGTCTAATAGGAATGCCGTGGCTCAGAGGGGAATGGGAGATGTTTGCTAAGCAGTACACCTCTTGGTGTTCACAGAAAAGTTTCAAGAAGAACCCTATTGCACATTGTTACCTCCCGCAGATCATTTCCCCTCATCGCCCTAATGATCCACCACCAGTACCCAGAGAATTTGAATATAAAAACACCAATCCCCAAGAATTAGAAATCTTAGGAACACTCCCTGCTGCCTACTGTTTTTCCTTTAAAGAATCAAATACTGCTCCTGCCCACATACATAAAAATGCAACACCAAATGGAGCATATGGAGACTTTAATACCTGGTGTAACAAGAGCCTAGAAACTATGATAACATTAGTCACTCCACCAGAAATAGTCGTACTACCGAATAAGACATTTCTTATCTGTGGTTACTGGGTATGGAAAGAGATTCCTAGAGGTGCCATTGGAGGACCATGCACTCTAGGAAGGCTCACAGTATTTTCACCGTCGAAAACCATTACCTCTACCCCTCTTAGAACATCCCTAAAAGTAGAGAATTCAAGAAGTAAAAGGGCGGCTGAGGAGAAAGAAAGCTTTAAGATAAATAGATATACATTTCATAATGACTGTGATTCCCATATCTATTTTTTGAAGACGATAGCAGACTATCTGGGGGAGTTCCTTGATTCCAGCCATTGGAGTCAACCACGACTTAGATATTCTTACTAAACTAGGATGCCGGCTTTCAAAAGACACTAATGCCATGTTGCCGTAAGGGGAAGGAAAAAACTTTCATAGACAACTTTATGTGGGCAAAGTAGACAAGAGTTCTTTTACTTATAGGGTTTTGGGGTACAGAATATAAAGGAGTATAAAAGAGTATATAAAATAAAAAAAAGAGTATAAAAGAATAAAAGAGTATAAAAGAGTACAAAACGTGTTGACAAGTAACAGATAGAAAAGACCAGTGCTAGGTTGAACTCACGGCCTCAGGAATACCATGAGAGCTCTTTTCCAAGCACCACCACTTCAAAATATGCAGAGTAAATTAATCCGAAAGGCGTCCCTTTCTTTTCATTCCCAGCTGTACACATACCCTGAGCCACTCTACCATGTCTTACCAAAGCAAACAAGGGACAACAACCTGCCCCTCCCAGGTGAAAAACCCTTTCACCCACAGGCTGGGAACACGACTCTTGCAACATCTGGACCCAAGTCAACTCACCTCCCAACCCACTATAAACCAGGGAGAAACTCCCTTTCACAGCTGCTCCCCTGCAGCTCAGCTACCCCAGCAGCTCCTGCTGGTACCCAGTTCCCATTACCAGTCTTCCTTCAAGCAGGACTTGAGGTTCTTGAGGTCCGGCCTGGGAAAACAAGGGAGGGAAAACCCCCCTTTGCAAGCAGAGCTCTTCTGAGCTCCCCCCCCTTTCGAGGGGGGAACACAGTGCACCACACCAGGCTGGGCAGCAGAGAGAGAACATGTGTGTGTGCATGTGTGTGAGAGAGAAATGTCAACAAGGTGTGAGAGCTGGGAAAGCTCCCCCTCTGCATGGCAGCATACTAATTTTATAATACAACTCAATTATCATATCTAAAGGTTGCATCCAATCTAAGAAATGTCCATACTCAGAACTTCCCTTGGGACCGCACCATGGCACGCCTCTCCTAGAATTGAGTTGGAGGTCTTAAGACCCTTACTTCATCCTTTATTTTCATGCCACTTTCCCTTATTGGAGCTTCTCCAGGGTTGCTGGGCTTTGCTTTCTTGTTTTGACTAACATGGTATCTAATTGTCTTAGCTCTGGTACATGTTTCCCAGGCATGGTGTTCCAGCTACTATCTGACTCTTAAGACAGCTAGCACAGGGTTAGAGGTTGCTAGCTACTCTAAATGTAAGAAAATACGTAGCTGTATAAAAATCTACAAATTCATGAAAACCCTAAGGCATAAGTGCAGTGAGCTATTATACCTACACTAATCAGGAATAGAAACAATATGAATAACCATTTCAACCAGGTCCAGTTTGGTAATCATGAAGTAAGTGTATGTAAGATCTTCTCCATGGGCACTCCCTTGTCGCGGGGGAGAAGCTTGAGTGCCCTAATGAGGTTGCGAGCAGTGCTGGCGGTGGTACATGCCTCCGGTAGGGTCTCCCATGCTAGTCAGATCTCAATTGAAGGGTCAGACAAAGGGTGTCCACGGGTAGGATGGGCTCGCTAGCACTCTGGCAACCATCCTAGAAGGACAACTCTAACTCCAAACCCGGGCAGATGGAGCTTGCTTAGCCCTGTAAGGCCATCCATCTAAGAGAAGGATACTCTAACCAACCTACATCCTGAGGGCTTCGCTGTCACCGTCCAAGCTCGCTAGGCCCTGGCAGATGAACCTTAAGAGTAAAGGGTGTGGCAAGTTCTGCGCGCATTGTGCCTCACCTAAAAAATTCATTGCGCAGGCTGTACGGCTCTTCCCACACTTGCAAAACCCTGTTGTGACAGGTGAGGGATGAAATGGCAGGTGATAAGGTGCACTGGAAGCGGCAGCCCCAACTCTGCATGCAGGCAGTTCAGGACACTGGTCGCTTGATATTGAGCCGGAGATGGCAGTCTGGTTCGGCAGCATCCTGAATGACCAAGCAGCCTTTTTCAAGGAGAGCACTGCTTGCTCCACATGGAGAGGGGCCTAGAAAAGGTGGCTCATCTCCACCTTTCACTCTGTTGGCTAACTGCGGCCAACAGGCATCTTCTAATGCAGTCAAAAACAAAACCAATAAGACAGAGGCTTACACCTGCCTCCAAAGGTGTGTCCAAATAAACAGTTGCATGTTGGAACATCAGAACCATGCTTGACTCTGCGTATGGTGGACATCCTGAACGTCACTCTGCTCTAATTGCCCATGAACTGTCACGTCTCAACATCGACATTGCTGCTCTCAGTGAAGTTCGTCCCCATGAGGTAGGCAGCCTTAAAGAACATGGTGCCAACTACACACTCTATTGGTCAGGCAAATCCAAAACTGAAAGTCCACTTTCAGGAGTTGGTTTCATGATTAGAAACTCCATTGCCTCCAAACTCAAAAATTTGCCAACAGATCATTCCAATAGCATTAACGCCTCCCACTACACAACAAGCAACATGTTGTTCTCTTCAGCGTATATGCCCCAACTCTCCAAGCTGATCCTGCTGAAAAAACAAATTCTACACTGACCTGCGCCGCCTTACCCGAAAGGTTCCTGCAGATGACAAGATCATAATCCTTGGTGACGTCAACGCCAGAGTAGGAAAGGACTATGAAGCCTGGAAAGGTGTACTAGGCAAGCATGCTGTTGGAAACTGCAACGACAACGGATGCCTCCTGCTAGAGTTTTGTGCAGAGCAACAGCTCACCATCACCAACACTATCTTTCAGCAGAAAGACAGCCTG
>JAWWMP010000167.1:9214765-9351015 GCA_035047865.1 Dendrocincla tyrannina
GAAAGGCTCCGCTGTGGCAAATCTGACCAATCAGGGGGCGGGGACAGCGTGAGGGGGAAAACCAGACTCCATTTTGTACAGTGTGCAATAGTGGTGTTGAACCTCACAACTGTGAATTCATAAACTAGGAAACCCATAACAACCTGATACATGGCAATAAACTTTCTCTTACGTGAAAGAGCTCTTGATTGTAGCTCTCCTTGATTCCTCAATCTCGCCAAGTGGCTTCGTGATCTCTCTCCCATTTAGCGTAATTTCATACTCCTACATTAGGCAGCAAAGCTAGGGCCATGTTGTTGCACTTAAAATTCTAACTTTTGGGGTTTGGTAAGACTTGAGCATACAGCTAGGCAAGGAAACAAAATCCATTATGAAAGTTTTTCAATAAAATGCTCCTACTGGGAAATTTAGAAAAGGAAATGGTAAAATTTTTGATGGCAACCATTCTCTAGAGATCCCTATTGAACAACTATAATAGTCAATACAATCATGGAACACTGACTATTGCTCCTTTTAATAAAGAGGGATTGAAGGCAAGATTGTGGTGCACTAACTAGTAAAAGTGTTTGTTCAAACCTCCTGTTTATCAGATTTCAGAGTACCTTTAACAACAGAAGCTACCAAGAGACTTTAAGTAATTCAGCATAGATGATGTCATAAAATACCATTGATTAGGACAAAAGGTCATGCTGATTTCTTATTCTGTAGGCTCAGGGTCATGTTCTGAAGTACATCACCTGAGACAACTAAGTTTAAGAAAGTTCAAGTTAGAAAATTAACAAAAAGCAAGAAGCCAGTTCAAGAAAGCATGCAGAGAAGCAGAGTGCTTTCTTTTCCCCCTGGCCTCCCCAGCTTTGCTGTTAAATGTCATGTCTGTAAAACTAGCTCTTAACTACTTAATGTGGTAACCTTATAGAGACTAGGTGAACAATTCTGAAAGTAGAGAGGTTTTAGATACACATAACAATTCTATCATGCCCCTGCTTTCAAAATGAGTAAGACAAATAGCTGGGACATTATTGCAGTAATCTGCATACTCCCTATCCATCAATGAATGCCTGGCATCTACACTGCAAAGATTTTTCTTCTAAGTTTAATTATGAATGGCAAATATATATGAGCCTAGCTAGCAAGTTTCTCTTTTATGTGATTTTGCAGCCTATTTAGAAAATGAAGCATTACAGCATGAATAGACACATTCAAGATTCATGAAAAGCTTTGGGCACAGACTCAGGACACTTCTCAAATCTGTGCTGTATGCTCCTCCCTATTCAAAATGTGTCAGTTCAGACATATGTTTCAAGATCATAAAATTCAGTAGGAATTAAAAACATGCCTAAATACCTTCTGAAGGAGGCATTCCTTGGGAGTATCAGGCTGAAAACTCTTAAAATAAAAATGCCTGGCTATCATTTATTCTGGTATTTGTAGTTTAGGATCCCTAAAAACAACCTACAGTGTGTCCCACAGCAGTCCATAGTTTTTGGAGCAGAACCTTAGTAACCAAGTGTTTAAGAATGCTTTTATCATTAATGATGGGTCTCACAGTAATCAGAGCATCAGGCTATGGGCATTAATAGGTGCTCAAGAGATCTGCTGTGTCCAAATCTGAGTACAAGAAATTGTGTTGCAAGAAGAAATTTGTTTTCCCAGCAATTAATCTGTTTGCAGGTGGTCTTTTTAAATAGTTTCCTGGCTGAATCAGTAAGTGACTTGCTACCTAAAACTATATACCTTAAAAGGGTACTTGTAGTCTGCTTTTGAGCACCCAGGAATGCTAATATGTGAACAGCCATTCTACAAACATAGCCACTGCCTTACCTCAGAGTTTGCAGTTCAATACGCTGAATTAGAGATAACATCCTGTTCACATGCATATCTCCATAACTTACCTTAATTTCCAAAGGCATCACCAACTGAAGTACATTTTGCTCTTTTACTCATGAGTTAATGATCAGAGCTGGATTTGAAGGAGTCACTCCCAGTTAGGCACAGCATAGAGCATTTCTTCAAAAATTCATTCTAATGATCTGCATGCCATTTTCCATGTGCTTTGAATCAAGGCTTACACATGTCTGAGCTCATCCCAGATGGGATTCAAATAATCTTGAGGCACTGACATCGGATCACTGTGCATCTTGCACAAGTTGCTTAGTAATTTCTGGTTCATATTTTCCATTATATAGATTTATATTCACATCTCTAGTGACTACATATATATTTGGCTAGATAGATTACCAGACTCACCTGGGAGGGCATGATTTATATTCATATGGACAGCTTTCCTCCAAGGCAACCATAACTCCCAAAACATTACAAATATTCATCTCAAAAAGATGTTTCTCCTCTCTCTGGGGAATCCTGTCTTCCATACTGCTTTGCATGGTAAACCCCACTATCTCATACAAGCAGGGGAGGAGCTCAAGGAAGACAGTGAAAACTGATCCATGATGGATTTCTGGATTTTTTAAATTTGGTGTTTGGTTATTTTTTTGTTTTTCATGGTTAAGCTCCTCAGTGAATGCAACCAATTTAAAGTTAGTTCACTATTCGTATTTTCATGCTCCTTAGGTACACATAGATGGCAAATAAATGCTTCACAGTGAATCAGCTGAGTATATTTGGGACTTGAACTACAACTGTTGCTACTATGGGGTAGTTAGATACAGATAAATAGTAAGCCAGTAGTTATGTAAATCAGTAGAACAAATATAGTGGCCAGATACTGTTTTTAACTATATAACACAAATCAGATCCTAAATCACGTTGTATCTTCAATTGCTTGTCATGTACTGCATTAAGGGAACAGTTTGTAGGCAAATTTTCTCTCTTTTCCTGTTCTACCTCCCACAACTCTATATTGGTGAATGACCCTCCATAACTTGAAATTTATACTAACAGGTGCATGACAGGTAGTCATTTGAAGAAGAAATGGAGGCTGGCAAATTATCTAGGACAACAGAGGCAAAAACCTTTTCTGGATCAGCACACTTGTGAGATGTTTGTGTCGTAACTAGGAATCTTGGAAATGATAAAACAAAATCCCAAGCATAGGGTTGCTGCAGTTTCTGCTGAAATGAATATTTAAAAATCACATAGAGTAACATTTTGCATTGCTTACTTAAGGACCCCATTATGGGCACTCCTTTGTGGTGTTTCCTTGCAACGATGTTATGGCTGCCATTGCAAGAAGTCATGTAAAATTCCACTGTTCAATGTATTACAGTTGATAGTTGCTTCTTTTTTTAATAAATGATAGTTAACTTAATATGCAAATGTATAGATCACAGACCTCTCTCACCCTTCCTATTTGTACTCCTTAGTGTCAATTACAGCTTACAATTACATTTCTAACTCTCCCTATTAAAAAGCACTCCAGTTTCCTCATTTTAAATTTGGTTTGGCAAGCTGACTGTACCAAAATCACATTCCTGTTGATGTTGTACTGTACAAAGTGGACTATTTGATAATGTTTTGGTTTAGAAGGTTTCAGAGTTTGTATAAAATAATTCAGACTGGACAAAACAGTAGCCATCCAGAATTCTTGTAACACTGATGAATGGATTTCCTCTTGTGGGGTGGTTCATATTTCATCCAAATTCAGAGTTTCCAATAGTATTTGAGGTATCAGCAAATCAGAACTGTGCCAGACTGAGTCAATTTCACTGTGAGTAAGAACATAACTGGAAGTAGCTCCCATAAGACAGAGAAATTTAAGAGGAAAAAAAAAAAGGGAAGTGAGATAATGTTAATTGGTTCCTTTGCATGTTACCATTTTCTGCTGAGCCAAGTTTCAGATAAGACATTTGAATGTGGATAAAAATGTGATAAGCTAGTTTTAAATTTTACACAGAAATTATGTTTCCTCATATACCTACATATCATTACATTTTACCATTAAAAACCCTCAGTCTACATGTATCTACAATTTAAATATTTCAGAGCTTACTATGGATTAAAGTGTTACATAGCCTTAAATTTCTTATCTCTATCATAAGCTTGTGTCAGTGCGTGAAGATACCTACATATGATATTTAATGCATTGTTGAAGTATATCTGCTCCTACCTATGAAATTTAGTGGTGAGATGCAGGGGAACCTATGAGAAACCACTAAAGAGGATCTGGTGATGGATGAGAATTAAAGGAATCATCTGGAGAACCATGCAATCATTTCTAAAAGATAACCACTTTCTGTGAATACTCACAGCTTTGGAGAAATGCTGCATGGATTGTAGATAAACAACAACTCGAGTTCTGAATAGTAAAGACAATGATTAGAGTGACAACAAATGTCAGGGTGTGCTTGGTTTCTACTTCACCTTAACCTGTAAACAATGGGCATGGGGGGCTGTTATGCTCAAATTCTTTGGAAATGGGTCCACGGATTCTTTGGCGTGGTTCCAGACTGACCTGGGATTTTGACAGATTGCTCCTAGTGTATGTAAGCGTGAATATCCTGTGAACATTACTTTGGCATTACACTGCCTTTTGGTTTTACTGTAGCAGGCTAGAAAATAAAGAAATTTGAGGGCATCAAGGGCAAAAGCGAGATCATGACCTATTATATATTATGTGATATCATCATGTATTAAATCACAGCCTCCTTTAATCTCTTAAAGAACTCAAACTGTCTTGTTTGACCCAACCTGTATCTTTTCTCCTTTGACTTTATTACCCCCAGTCTCCTCAGATGGGCCACTGGTAGGATAAAATAACACATGATGCAATGATTAGAAGATTGGCTCAGGCATGTGAAAAACAAAGCACTGATTTTTAAATATGAGAGCTTTTAAACATTTTCTGCAAGAAGATACACAAGAGAATATTTCATTCTTGACTTTTTAGCCATAACCCGATTGACTATAATCCTCAAAACTTTTCTCCAACTCAGAATTCATGAACTTGTTCAGGGAACTGGCAGGTGAAACCCTCTGGCCTCTCTTTTATAGAAACTACAATTTCTTATCATAGTAGTCTTTTTTGGTCTTAAAATGTATTAATCTGTTTTCACCCATGTCAAATGCAATAGGTCTTCATAGAAAATGGAATCTCTGGTGCCTTTATTCTCTTGGCAATGGATCCTGTTCGTTACAATTTAGTTTGGCAAATGAAGAATCTAGAAGACTGACATATTATTTCCTTTTATACTGCCTGCTGAGGCTTTGGCTCTGTGTTAATTCCAAGAGCGTGCCCTCTAGCCAGCCCCTGCATTTCTTTCACTACATCTTGCATATAAATATTATACTGTGCTCTGATATAAAAGTTTGATAGAATTTGAACTGAAGAGGCATGGATGAGACAAGGATATTCAAGCTTATCTTTATAAAATAAAAATGTTTTTCATCTTGGCTCTCTTACTGAAGCAACTGAGAATAAAGTGTATTTAGTGCTTTAGGTTTTGGTGAGAGAGATATTTTATATTCTTCTATTAATCAGGAAACACATGTTTGGCTATTATGATATATATATCTACTTTATAATGCCAATTGACTGACTTCAGTGGATAACCACACAAGTGGCATGATCTTTTCCAGTGCCAAAAGGGAGACTGTTAAACTGTTCTGAGCCATAACAACTTCAGAAAGTCACACCCACAGAGCATCTTTTCACTATGACTGAAGTGTTAAGAGGCCAGGCTTTTGTATAGAATTATACTAATTTACTAAATGTCTTTGTGATAAGAGTTCTCTCATTTCACTGTGAACAGAACAGTGGAAGGAGAAGAAAAAGACAGTTTAAAAGTAAATTGGTCATGAAATTCTGGGTCTTTTGTTGATAGAAAGAAAACAAATTATGACCTCATAGGTAGATAAATATACTCCAAGCTTGAAAATATGGATTACTGAACTGAAAAATTATATCTTCTTCACTATAATTGCATAGCCCCTAAAAATAGCAAAAAGTGTATTTGGAGTGTTGAGTTCCAAGAGTTTGAAAATTAATGATGAAAAAGTGATGCAATTTGGGACCAATATGTTTCAAGTTATCAAAATGTGAGACATGTCAGGATTTTTCTAAATAGAAACTGAAAAATGCTACCCACCTTGCAGTTACCATCTCCAAAACAGCCAATTCTATAAATAGTAATACAAGTTTATGTGCTATTTTCCCTTTTAGTGGAAGTTTTAAATGCATTGGCCTTGACACCATACTCATGCTTCTGTCACTTTGTTTTTCCATTTCCAGAAACAAGATGCTTGTACTGCAACATTTGCCCATAATAATTCCTTAAAACATGGTTTATTTTTATCCTAAAAAATAAGTTTAAAAATTCAAGTCAGTATACTTCCCAAACTACTCAATGTTAACATTCTCCTTTTAGCTTTGCATCATATACAAGGACCATTTCATTTGCCTAATGAAAAACATATTTAAACTAATGAGTACACAGTGTTTTTATTTACATATGCAATTAAAATTTACCACTATTAATAGCTGAGAGAGGGGAAAGGAAAGTGTGACTATTTCAGTAAGCGCACACTCTTTCAAGAGGACAGCACTTTGCAGGCAGCACCAAAGATAGAGATTAAAAAATTTTCTTCAGCGTGGAAAAAAAATAGAGCTGAGGTGTCCTAATGCCCGTGGTACATTTCTGAAGACTGAGCCATTAGCACTTTCCCCCTCCCTGGGTGTATCAGAATTGATCATCCCTTTATAGAGTCCCTAGCTCATGTTCCTGCTGCTCCCTGGAGGAGCGCAGGAGGGTTCTCCCAGCAGAACCCGTGTCAGGGTTCTCCCAGCAGAACCCATGTTGTGTTTTATTCTGTGAGAACAGAGCTGTGGGCACTGGTCAGACCATGTGCTTCTCAGAGCCTGGTGGGAGGTAGGGTAAGTGAGGGAATATGCTCCTCTACAGATATGCAGGAGAGAAAAATATGTACACTGAGTGAGGAAGGAGAACCAGGGTCACTTGCTACACATTGCACTGGAGTGAAAAACATGAAGATGGGGCTGCCTGAGGCAGACAGCGGCTATCTGACACTGACACACAGACAGGGCACAGTGAAATGAGATTAATCAAAGAGTCAGGGCTACAGAGATCTTTAGCCCACCCCATTCTTCATAGAAACAGAGTTCAAAGACAAGCATCAGACATCAGCTATCTCCGCATGGACAAACATGGCAAAGGGTGCTAAATCTTCCACCTTTCTGTCGTTATCTCTCAGAGATGTTACAGGGCCTGCCAGGGAAAAGTAGATTTCTGCTTAAAGCTGCACTATGTGCAAACACACTCTTGCTGAACAGTGCTGTTACTACAGCACACCCTGTTCTGCGAAGCGAGAATTTTATCAGCAGCACTATAAAAGTACTCAAATTGAATCCTTCATTATTGATATGCACTGATATGCATTTTTCTAAACATTTTGTGAATGGTGTAATCATAGCTCGGCCAAAAATGTATTAGTAATATACATTAAAACAATTGTACTGCAGTTTTAAAAGCAGCAATAATTTCGCTTCAATTTGAAACTTTGGGTTGAGTTTCCCATTTTTTAATTTAAAGGAGGACATATGAAGAGACAGAAAAGATGAAGATTTAATCATAATATCACGTGTACTGAACAGTGGGATTTTTAAAAAAACTGGCATTCTTGATCAAAACCTTTTCAAGTGGAAAGAGAAACCATAGACTATGAAAGCATTACCTGCTTATTGCAGCTGAATGTTAGTTTACCTTACATGGCTGGATGCCTGTGTGCAGTGGGAGAAGAGCAAGCAGTACTGGCACCAAAGTTGATCAAAGTAATCATCGCTAGTTTGCTTGCATAGACAGACACTCACATATTGCAAGGCAAAAATGGTTTGAAAGACTGAAAGGATGTGAAAACTCCATGTCATGGTGTCCAGTGATGAACTGCTACTGCGGTAACTTTCCTAAGGTGGATGGCTTTGAAAAAAAGCTAATACACTGAGAGATGCATATGCAGTTCTGAGGTAGAAGTGATTAATGACATTAGGGATAATTTTGCACACACAGGCTCTGTGCAAATGCCCTGGACAGAACCATGGCTAACCACTACTGACCCAGAGCTGGATCATGCAGAATGCCCACTGTGTGCTCAAACACGTGGGTGAGGTTTCAGCGGCTCTAACGTTGCTCTGTCTCCAGACGGTGCTGCTACAAATGGAGAAGTACATTGTCACATGAGCACGCAGGATTTTGTTATCTCTTGGAGAGACTTGTCAGTTGTGAAGTTCATTTTAAGAGCTGAATCAGTTATTTACTACCTCTATCGTTCTAATATTCAGCTTTAATGTGCTGTTGCTGTTTACAGCACATAAGGAAAAGGATTATCCAACACCGAAAGGCTAGAGATACCACTGCTGAGTTAAACAGTGTGAAAGGAAACAGGCAAATGACAGAGAATAGGCAAGCAAATCTGTAAACACAGACTAGAGAAATCACCAAGTGCTATGTACATTATAAAATCAATCCTCTTATTCACAGTGCCAGAAGACAGATTCAGGATCCTGCATTTAGGTAATAATTTCTTCCTTTCTTTCTCTTGTCTCCATTTTTTCCTGGCCATAATGTATATGTTAGGAAGAGAATAATCAAGAGGATGGCTATGTAAAAATACTGTACTATGTAAAAGATGCTGTACACATCTCTGATTTGTTTGGCTCTTTCCAATGATACAGTAGCATGAAGCATGAGCAAGGCTGTCAGCACAACAGAGTCAATATTATTGTGAAAGACTAAACTGTATTCTTTTCCGCCTTCTGCTACATTAAAAAATTTCTTGGTAAGTTTTGATTCCAGGATATTTGCAATTTGCAGTAGCTGATGATGATGCATTAAGTAGAAAGAATATGTTGATTTTTAAACTGGATTCAATTGTTACAGTAGGTATATCTTGAAATTATTATTGACAAACTCCTAAGATTAGTAGTGGAGTGCTCTAACTATATTAATTATTAAACACTGAGATGTTATTTTAAGAGAGTTAATTTTCTAACTAATCACAGCATTACAAATGCAGTTATTAGGTGATTCCAGAATTTCTTCCCTCCCCCTCCTTGTCTCCACAGTTAATTAGTATTTCAGCATTAAATAAATTGTAAGGTTATGGTTGAATGACTCGGGTAGGTTCTAGATAGTTGTAGCTGATACAGCTGCAGTGCCTGAAGTTCTGCTGACAGTCTGAGCTCCCAGAAGAAACATTAAAAAGCATCTCCGTACATGCTTTATACCTAACAATCACTGAGTTCCATTAAAACATCTATATTCCAGTTTGAAGGAACAAAGCATATGAATTAGCACGAAATGGCTTTCAAAGAGAAAAGAACTACTCAATATGTGAAGATAACTTTCAGCCCCTACCCTTCCTTTTCTTTAAGCTTATGAATTTTTGTTAGTTTCTTTTTTCCTCTCCTCTGGAAATTCATTGATAGTTTTGCCTTGAAAATTCAGCATATTTTCACCAGAGTCATTTCCAAAAAAGGGGTGGGAAATGTGTTGCTGAAATGCAAAGATATTGCACACAAAAATAAACTGGTCAAATAATGTAGCTACTCTGAATTATTCACAGCTAACTAGCAAGCATTGTTGCACTGGTGCAACTAAGCAACCAGGATAGAAAATGAGTTTTGGCACGATTCAAGGAATTTGCTTACTTCATTTCTATGATAACATTGATAAAAATGTTACTAATAATAATGAAATACATGCAGAATAAAACCAAGGAAGCTAAATAGAGGACATCTATTGGAATCTTAAGTGTTTTTCCCTTTTTAATGGGAAACATATGTACAAACTTGCACACATCTCAGCTTTGGTACAGCGCAGACTAATGCATATATTATTAGCTTGTTTTGCCAGCAAGTAAAGACAGATGTTTGATGAATACATATGCAACTTAGGATAGCTATAGGAAGACTATTAAAATAGAAAAATGTGAACAGAGATTGTTTCACAGGCATTTTGTAGAATCATATATTCATTACCAACTACTGCTGAATCCAGGCTACATTAAAATTTGTAGCAGATTTTTTCTGACAAGAATGACACAATGATAAATATACATAGAAGAAACTTTTTCAGATGGGAAATTTTGCTTAACACTTTTATAGTGTCAGACAGAAAATTTGCTTTACCTTCAGCTACTAATATAATGTATTATATATAATTGTTATCAGCACATATATGCATATTTATGTTTTTTCATTGGTTTATAGATCTGCATCTAGGGGAAAAAATCAATCAAACAGACAAACAAAAAACAACCAACAACAAAAACCAACCAACCAACCAACCAAAAGAGCTTCTTCTTACCAGGGATTCTCAAATCCCAATTGTAGTGGAAGGAAAATCATATAAAAGGAAAAAAACCCCATAAACGCAAATCTTACCATCCCCTCCCCTACCCTGAGTAGAAAACATGTGATGGTTCCTGATGACAGAGGAGAGAAGTCTGATCCCATCATCAAATAAATCAAAATCCATTACAGGGAAACGAGAAAGAGCAATAGGGATGAAGAATTATAAAACCTCATCTTCATGCTAATCTTTGCCTCAAATACAATTTGAATGTGCAGCAAAGCTCTACCACCTTTACATAAGCAGGG
Source organism: Dendrocincla tyrannina (assembly GCA_035047865.1). Lineage (NCBI taxonomy): Eukaryota > Metazoa > Chordata > Aves > Passeriformes > Dendrocolaptidae > Dendrocincla > Dendrocincla tyrannina. Next base: position 9,225,336 of record JAWWMP010000167.1, read on the forward strand.
CCTCTTGTTCATTTTCACATAGTTCTGTATTTTTAAGTTCCAGATAGAAGGAAAGAACACTGAAAGTTGCCAAATATTTTCAGCTTCTGGGTGGAACTGAATGCCTGATCTCAAAGACAGATTTAGCAAGGCTTCCAGGGCACACTCAAAAAATACAAACAAGTTAGAGAGACTGTGTGGGAGATGAAGCATCTAAATGAACCAGCAGAAACAAGATGAATCTGGGGAAAGTATTATCTGAATCATCTGGAGATAAGACTAATACAATACATACCACATGTACACTAGGAGAGGTATAAACATCTTTCTCCCAAAGAAAAATATATTTGGACAAAAGATACAGTGTGAAACATGACAAGAACTTCTGAAAGGAGCTACAGACAGTGCTGTTATTGTCTCAGCCTATGCTCCTCAGATGTCCACCTGCACCACCCAGTTCAATGCCAGAGAAGCTTCATTTTGTTTCTGACCCCTGTCACTGAACAATGGTCAGAGTCAACACAAGTGGTGAGAAAATGCTGGCAGGTCTGGGGTACCTTGAGTAAGTCCATCACTGGATGTCAAAACTTTGTAAGGATAAAACCTGCAGCAATAACAACCAATTAAACATGTTTAGTAGGGTATTTCAGTCTCCGTCACTTCCCACCACAGGTCAGTGCCGTGTGCCTCATTTCTCACGGTTTCCTCATGAAAGGAAGCTTTCTACTTGTTTTCCTGAGAACCCAGTCTCCTAAAGATGATGTTAGGAAAGGCTGAGGGAGCCATGGCTATTAATATTTGAACTATTTGCAATCAGTATTACTATGGAATTAAGCTAATTTGGAGAATGAAACACAAACTTGAAATAATAAACTTTGCTCCATGAAAATATTTTAAAAGACAATCCAAAATGCTCTTCAGTGAGGGATATGGAACATCATTTAGATGCCAGATATGTCACATGAGTTATTTTGGAAATTCAAGCTGGAATTTTCTCTATTCATAGCTGTACACAAATCAAGATAATTAAAAAATTATAATGCATAAGATATGGGTCTTCCAGGAATGAAGAAAACTCATTTGAAGGGTAATTTTCATAAAAATGAAATAAAGAACAGATTAAAAGATGTGCAATCCATGAAATATTAAAAAGCTTCATTTAGGTATTTGCTGAAGGACTTAAAGTTCAAAAAAAAAAAAGGCAATTTAAAAGATTGACTGGTCTCACAGGTTGAGAGACACAAAAACATTTGGATTATTAGTTCTGATGGATCTTCCATCTTCTTGTTTTTTCTTCATCCTTTTCAAAATGTTAATAATTTATTTCTTTACAGGATCTTTTAATTTGTTCTTAGATTTCCCTACAAGGAGAGGTTTGTATTGAGTTCATCTGCACCCTAGGTATGCAAAGACAGAACCCGCTCTCTTTTAGTATTACACTATAAGTAATGCAAACTGTATTTGCATGACAGGTCCTAACTGGTGCCTTAACTGGTCAATATCCTTTGTCAATTTGGCTAATTAACAAAAACCAAAGCCATGTCATAACCTCAGCACTATTTATGAGAGTGCTGAATGAAACCAGACTGACAGGACTGACACAGAAGATAAAGCAGAATGTGTCATTTATCACTTCTGCGGTTTTTTTTCCCCCCAGACTTTGGGAATTTGCTCCTTTCTACAGGGTGACTGTTTCAGTCCTTGTTTGCATGTCTGTTTCTATTTACACTGATCTTCAAAAAGTGTTTATGTTTCTATAGATAATAACAATCATATTTTACTAGTACAACAATTTTTCACCAGAGTGGCTGCGTATATTTCAATAATTTACCCTCCTAAACACACCATTCTCAGATGCTTCTTACTAAATGAACTTTTTCATCACTTGTCTTGACATATGAATTCCTAAACCTCATGCATTAAAAAAATTCTATTACATCAGTGCTTTTATTTACAAACGCAGATTGAAATTGGTACAGAATTACCTTTCCTCTTCCTGTAACCAGGGACATCAAGTCTTGATTAATGCCAGGATTTCAGCATAGAAACACAGCTACAACTCCTTACATCCTAAGTGTTTTCTCTTTTTAATCAATTTTGCCCTCAGCCAAAATTGTGGTAATGTAAAAATAAACCTGTCAGATGTAATTTTACTTCTCCCGTTCCCCCACTGGAAAGCACAGAGTCGTGCTGTTCATCAGCATGGGTATAACTGCTGGGAAGCCTTTAGCCAAAGTCCCTTTTTCAGCATATCTCCCCTTCCGTGTTTTAATTTGAAAAGAGAGTATTAAAATAATCATTCAGATGTTGAACTCTTCCTCATGTTCAGAGGGAAAGCAAAAGATTTGATTGCTTAGTTCTTGCAGCATCCTCTGGTCATCCCATTAAATACAGGTCCTAGAAAGGGATATTTTTAATAGTGCATTGATTCACTTTACCTGAACAATACTTTTTCTTGATTGCTTTTCTCATGTCATTTATCCCTTCAACTAAACATCAAAGTTATTTCTCGGCTGAGATTTATTGAGCCTGACCACTGCTGGAGCCAACACTAGTGATATTATGGAGCTCTAGAAGAGACAGAGGCCCCTGTGGCAAGCCACTGGGTAGATGAAAACCCAGAGAACAGGAATGGCATGCCAGAGAGTTTGAGAAAACTGCTGAAGTGACTTGTGAATGAAATCCAGGATCCAAGGAAAGGATCAGCTCACAGCCTTATCAGCCTACTCACATGCTTTACACAGAGAAAAAAAATTCTGCTCTCCAGGTGTATGTGTGACTTGATCTGACAGGGTCATTTGGAGCCCCTGCTGGTATGTTTTTTGTGTAAGAGTGACCACAGTATCAGTGATTGTCACACCCTCCTGCACCCGGCGCTCCTGGGGGCTGTGCACTGGGAGGTTGAGCACAGATGGTCTTCACAGAGACTGCCCTTGATCACAAGTACAGAGTGGGGGGAACATGGAAAGAGGGCACGCAAAAAACCTCACAAACATTTTAGACTGGTTTTTCCCCCTCTAACTTCTGAGGTAAGTGTATACCTGTCAGCAGGTAAAATACTGAAGGCTGGTACCTCAGGGCAGTCTCTCTCTGCTGTTCCTTGCACTTCAGCATGTATTTTCTGCCCTTTGCCAACAGCCCTCTCAAACAGCTTAATCCTTACCCTGAAAAATCCTAATGCATGGGGGTTTACAGGACAGAGACATAGCATTTCTCATTTAGTACTATGTCATATGCACAGATTTCCCCAGGAATCCATTTGAGTCTCCTTTATGAGGACAGTGCAAGGCAAAGATGCAACGGCAACAGCCAGAGTTTGGACCAATCTACTCACCCTTAACCAAGAAGCTACAGAGTGCACTGAATGACAAGAAAATAATCTTTGTTTACTGGACTAAAGACTGGAGATCCTTACTTGGTGCAGATAATGGAAGCAGTTTCATGGCGTGCCAGCCAAGAAAAACATCCGTTGCTCAGCATGGCATCCGGCTAAACTAATCTTTGTTTTCCACAGGAGATGCTTTTTCAATAATTTCTAGGAGCTAAAGGACTTCATTAAGAACCATGCAGGCATTGATCCAGATGTTAAACCTCTCTGTACATGGGAAGCTCTCTTGGAAAGCGATAAAGAATAATTGGTTCATTGTTATCTAGTCTTGAGAAAAGAGAGCAATATTGCCTATTTATTTGATGTTACTATACAGAGGAATTTATTTCATTGTGTACATGCTGTTTGAAATGCTTTAATTATAATGGGTTTGTGTAACTAAAGTGTAGGTAAACATTCAATTTCAAACTAAATGCCTTACTGCAGCACTGAAATTTTTTATTGTTGCTCAGTCTTATCCATAGAAAAGCATAACATGTGAGAAGTGAAACAGGACTCATTTTCAAATAATCAATGCCAAGCAAAAGTAATACTTCTCAGTTATTCTTAGTAGACCTTTCTTTAGTTCTTATTTTTATATTGCTTTTCTATCATCTTTAACTTTGGAAAAGGATAATACTGTAAAAATAATTCTTAGACAGGTAAGTAAACATCTAAATTGAAAAGTAATGGTGTTCCTGATGCCTGAGAAATTTGCAGTATGTTAATTCCCCTTCACAATTTTCTGCCTAGGCCTGGCAATGCCATTTGAGATATGGTCTTGATAACACATTGTCCTTTACCAATATAGTTACATTTAATACACTATGATTAAGGAAGAAGTAATTCTAAATAAACCTGGCTTTGAAACGTGACCACTGAATATCTCTAAAAAGCAACTGTTTGGAGGCAATTTCTTTTTCAGTGTCTCAGCAGGTTCATCTCTTTCTGCTCCATTAGTGGAAATCACCGTGAATTTTCAGGAGAGTTATGCTGTGACCTGCATTTTTCCTGAGGTTTCCAGACATGTTCCTCAATCTGTCCTGCAAAGCCACACTGCTTCACTGTGATGTTTGCAAAGGAGCTGACCAAGCAGGCACCTGAAGCCTGGTTTGTTAAAATCAGTAGAATTATGACAACATTTTTCCTTGACAGTATTTTTTCAATGAAAAGAAACATCTACACTAGCATGTTGCACTTCAGGCTTTGAGGAATGTCTCAATTCCCACTGTGCTACCCTGATTCTTCCTATACTACCTTCCAGACAAGAAATGCCTATGTTTTAGAAGATCAGAAGGCCTTGTATGGTGTTTTTCCAGGATTTGAAATGTGACACACAATAATTTGCATATTCTTTTGGTTCTGAAAGATTAAACCTAAGCTAGCTGACGTACCTTGTTTGCAAAAGCCATATGGATAACTGCTTCTAAAAAGTTAATTAGTAGTTGGAGAGATAAAAGTTAGTAGTTGGAGAGATATTTCCATAGCATAAGAATGTTGATGGATAAAATGGAATGGGGAAAAAGAAAATAAAACCCCAACCTTTGAGTGGTAATGACTTGAAGCCCCATTATTTTAGACATTGGAAATGGAACCAATTAAAGCTCTACAATTATGTAAAAGCATCTTCCTCTTCTGGAGGAGGAAAGGTTAGATTACTCAATATCCTTGTCTGTCTTTCTCTGCTTTGTCTCTACTTCTGGAACCAAACGAATTCTCTTCATTTACCTGCCCTAAAGGATTCTTGGCACCAAAATAAAAGAAAGAAAGAAACAAACAAACGAACCTAGCTTGCAAGATGGTTATGGCAATGTCGAACCACACAATTGGACTGAAATTCAGCTTGCTTTACCTCAACATTCTTTTGCTTTGCAGTCCTTTTGATACATGAGACTGAAATGTGTGAATCTCTCAAAAAAGTAATTACCCTTTATTCCAAAACTTGTCTTATTTGAAGATGATTGTAACATTATACATATTTCTTCTGTAACTGCTTTTTCTCTATGTGTCACAGAAACAGATAGGCTCATGAAAGTCTTATCTCCTATAAAAAATAGAGGTGTTTTAGACCCAACAGTGTTAAAAAAAAAAAAAAATCAGTCTCTAACATTTATAACATTTCTTATTGTATTATAACATCACACACATTTCAATAAAGAAAGGATGTACATTGTAACACTCTCTCTCTATAATACATATACAAATCACTGTATATGTTCTTTGGTAATTCCTGTGTAATAAGTTCCTCATACTGGCACCCTTTGTGATATATTCTTCTCAAAAGAAATAGGGACAATTTTTTTTTTTTCCCCAGTGGAAATTTCAAATTCTTGAGTGCAACTTTTCAGCCAAATTACAGAAGCTTAAAATTTTTCTAATAACAAGAGACGTTTTTTTATGAAAAAAAATAATGATCTATAAAAATATTGATAGTAAAGCATCAATCATCTCCCTTGTGAGACTTAAGGGAGTTCTATTAATTATATTCCATGTGACATACAGAGACAAAACGTAAGGATATGTTATTACTCTTCCTTGGAAATGGCAACAGCTTAATCAAGGTCATCTCTGGAAAATAAATTCATGAACTTCAGAAAACAAAAGACAGAATTATTGCAGTATTCTATGAAGAGAATAAGGAATACTTTATCACAGAATATGTCAAGTTGGAAGGGACACACAAGGATCACCAAGTCAAAATTCCAGTTTTTCCTTGGATTGTTTTTTTAGCTCATTAGTGCACAGTTTAAAGACAAAGACCAAAATAAGCAGTAACTCAAAGACAAAAAAATATTAACTCTAGGTCAGGTTTTCTCTATGAATTTCAGGGAAAATAACTCCCTAGGAGAATAATGTTCAAACCTTCTCTATTTTCACATTTTATTTCTCTGGCTGTCTCAGAGACCCTTCTTTTTTTATGGCCAAAAGAGCATCTGCATCCCACGAGCACACAAATTTCAACAGAGCTCCAGCAGCCACTCAAGGCAGTGTGAGGTCATTCACTGGACACTGAATAGTGATGTGTCTGGCAGCCACTCACCACCAACGGGATCCTTCTCTTCAAGTGATGGATCCCTAAACTGAGGGATCCTTCTCTTTAATAGATTTGTCCACCAGCCACATTAAAGGTCCCTGATCCCTTGCTGAAAGTTCATTTTTCAGAAATAGGGCAGTCCCTTCAGTGTGTGGGCCTGGACATGTTCACTCCTTGTAGCACATGATTTTGTTTGAAGAGGTGTTTAAAACCAGAAGAGATGGCATGACCAGAGCCCCATATCCAGGTTTGTCTGTGATTAGACTTTCATTTTCACTGCTTCTTTATTAAAAATTACAGAAAGATAATACACCTAAAAGTAATGAATGAGAAGATTAAGGCACTGAACAAACACAAAGAAAACAAAATTGTGTTTGTAATTTGTAAAGTGTGCTAAATTCCTGTTCCAACAGGCAGTTTAGAAATGCTTATTAATGCAGGCAAAGACAGGAGGGGAAAAAAGTATAGATCTAGCAAGGCTATAGATATAATTATGGGTGTCCCCAGAGTCTGACATATTAGTGAATTTTGAAACTCATTCTTAATGAAAATCCTTTTAATGAAAGATATTAATGAAATCTGCAGTGATATTATTGTAGGGATCTAGGCAGAAATTTACTTAGAAGAATTATTTCCATGCCAATCAGTTTTTCCAATTTAATTTAGTGCAGTTTGAATTTACTGAAAAGTATGAAATGGATTGATTTCTGAAGATCACATCTTGTAGAAAATGGCATTGTTCTGTCTGGGGAAGGAATTTACCATCATTTCTCTCATGTGCTTGTAGGGATTGGATCAATGGAGTTTCAGGCAAGAGCACTGAATCTGGACTTTTTCCTGGAGATCTCTCTGCAAACTGGGCTGCAGGTCCAGAGCAAGGGCTGGATGTGAGCAGTGCTTTCTCCAGCTGTAAAACATAGCTTGCTCTGCAAGCACAGGGGCATGCTATTCCTTCACAGCCACAAGCAATGAGCACATTTAAGCTTTCCATAATTAACCCAGCCTTTAAGATTACTTTCTAAAGGGTTTTTTTAGGTAAAGTAAAAAAAGGGTCTGTTTTGTTTTGAGCTGGGGAAAAGATTCTGTTCTTTCTGGCAGGACCGTCATCACTATTAAAATTGAACTCCAAGCCACTTCTGATTCATAAAAAATAAAGCATAACAGCTGATAGCTATCAAAATCTAAATGAAATCCATTAACACTTCTCCTGTGTCACAACTAAGAGGAAAAAATAGTATTGGGAAGACCTTCATACATCAGCAATGCCACAGTAGATTCAGGGAGTCGTATCACTCAAAAAACAACTTGTGCAAATACCATGAAATGAACATGACAGCCTTCAAAAGTGGGTGAGTGATGAACTCAAGTATGTCAACTCGATTCAAGCTATCAAATACCTCATTGATGACAACACCCAGATGTAGGCTATTTATGGCAGTGGTAAGCTGTCATCAGGTTCCTCTATCACAGTAACAGGAGGTGCACTCCTGAGCACTGAGACAAAGTATCCTTCCCCCCCACTTTAAAATGGGAACCAAAATCACAAAACAAGCTCTGTGCCCTTGGCTTCTATAGATCTGCTACTGAATTCACACAGGTACCATTTGCTAAAGCAGTAAAAATCTCTCTAAAAAAATCTCTCTCTATATTGAAAACTATTATTTTGCAGATGACAAAGATCCTGGAAGCAGTTAAATTTTATTTGCTAGAATACACATTTGCAAACATTATTTCTTGGCTTTCAGAAGTATTCTTGATTATGGCTCTGCCCTCTGTACTAGGAAGCAGGTATGATATAAATTGTTGGGGTAAGGTTATAAACACTACATTTTATTTATTCAATACAGTTCACTTCTGTTTCAGGCTGCACACATATGCACAGGTTCATTTTTAGCCTGCAAGCAATCATCCTGAGACACCACTCAGCCTTAGCTAATCAGCTGGGGCTGATGTTTGATTCACCTGCCAGTGCCCTACTGCCACTTGTGGGGTTTTTGGTTATTACAATAGACTTTCCAGTTTCTACAAAAGAGAAAAAAAAAAAAATCACCTGACACATACTTTGAGAGAGAAAAGCACATTTGTTACCATAAGAAATACAAAAACGTCCTCTACTTCAGACATATGAACTGAATTTCTATTAAAACATTTTCTTCACCTGACATTGGGAACCACAGCCAGAAGGGATATTGATTGCTCTGTACAAACGCTCTAGTGTTGGTTTTAACAATACTGTCAGCCTGCTTCACCGATCATGCTAATATATTTAGCAAAACCCCATCTGTAGTCTGTCATTTACACAACCACTGCACATTCACTATTTTAAATTCTCATTCCATCACATTTATACAGTTGCCTCCATAGTCCCCCTACAGCACACAGATTGCCATATCAATTTGAATTTCTGAAGCAGGCAGAAGAAGCCTGAGGCAAGAATTTTGATGGAGCCACACACACCTAGAAGCTCCTTTCCCTTTTATAGGAAACCCAGCTTCACCTCTCCATCTATAGCCAGCCTCTAGATGCAGTTTCATCAAGCACCAGAGCTCTGCCATTCCTGCTTTAAAATGAAATTCCTCATCCATGGTGCCAGAAAAAATTATTCAGACCTGCTCCCTTGGTGAGGCTGTGGGGCACCAGATGAAGGGACACAGAGCCTGCCCATCTCTCCTGTGGATTCCTGTCACTTGCACCCTATGACTTCTTCCTGTGCCATATGACAAAATTAGTGACAGTTTAGAAAATTCTTTCCTCTGCACAGTTCTTTCAGGAAGCACATGTATGATCAACGTTTGAAGTGGGAATTATTGTAAAACAATCATTGTGAGGGCTGGGGACTCAGTAATTACTCTGTGCAATTAGTCCCCAGAGTAGTGTGAGACTGCATTCCCAGGCAATCTGAGCTATGGAAACATTATGAGTGCTTGAGAGAAAATAGTTCTCTCTAAAAGAGTTTGGCTACAGAAAACAATCACTTTGGGGAGGGAAGGAAAAGGACTACAGGTAATAGGCAGACCAAGGAACTGGAAATTAGTTTTCCCATAATTTTTTGAATCCTGTTCTCCCCTAGAAGATGCAGATACCTGCCATAAGGTGAAACAAGTGCTTTTGCTATGGCAGCCAGTGAATAAGAGCACAGAAACTAGTATACAGTTAGACATTATCAAATCAGAACAGAATGGTTTCATGCCCCTAAATACTGCTGCCATCTCCTCTTCAGTGGGCAGCCACCAGCTCACAGACTATTTTACCATGAGAAAGCTTCATTCCAAACATCTCAGCAAAGAAAGGATTCAACTTGGAAAAAAATGTCCAAAATTATGTTTGGCTTTTTAAATTAAAATGTGCTTTTCTGTACTACCTCAGTATTTATGAAAAAAACAGGCATGAGATGAAGCACTTTTTCCCAAGGAGATGAAGTGCACAAACGGTAAATCTTCCTTGCCCCACTGAAGTGGAATTTATGAGTGCCACGAGAGCCACTACCTCTGTGCCTTGTAAGATGATGGCTCTGTTCAGAAGAGTGCCTGCCAGGCAAATGCATGGCATCTGCCCTCTGAGAGCAGACTTTTAATCCTTCATTCCTTCTCGAATCGATTTCTGGTCTCCTGTTATTCTGATATAATTGGCATCAGAGGTGAAGCATCTCCCCTCCAGTACCTTGCCCCTCCTAGACAGCATCCGCCCCATCAGATACCTGAGTCAAGGGCCCAGAGAGCAAAAGAAAGCTAATGCTTTCTGCTGTTGGGATGTTGAAATAGTCTCCAAGCAGATGAATCAAGAAAAATTTGTGTGGTTGGTTGGGAAAGTGCATTTTGTTTAAAGTGTAGATGCCTTAGATACTTAGATAAGCCATGGCCCATTGTTTTCAAAACAGTAATTTGGAGTTACTCACACACAGGATAGACAACACTCAAGGTCTAGACAGAACTCTGAACACTGTGGGACTTGCTGTTAACTTTATGCATTTTTTAAATCACTCCATCAGGAAGTTTGTCTTCCAGAAAAGGGCAGAGATCAGATGAGAGGACTGCAAGGAGCAGGGTCCCATAGCAGGACCTGCTCTGCACCACAACAGAGAGAGGTATGGGAAGTTCAGGGGTTCTTCAAAGAATATTGGTCACCAGATGGGGAAAAATATGTCTCCCAGAGGTAAATGTAATTTGAATACCTAAAAATATGTCTAATTGTCCTTGAGAGAAAATAATACTAAATAGGATTGTATTAAAATTTAAATCTTAACAGCTTGGTCTGTAGCTTCAACTTTCAAGACTTTTATGTTTGGATTTACTTCCAAAAGCCTGCAGGTGATGATCTGTACTTTGTCACAGTTCATAGGGTAGGTAGAAACTCAAATAGAACCATGTCCTTGCAAGAATATTATTTTATCTGAAGTGCAACTAATAGGAAGGTATATTCTACCCTTTTTCCTCCCCTCTTCCTCAAACACCTTATTTGCTACAGCTACAGAGATTTAGAAAGGAAACTCGGGGTATCATATGATGATTCATAGGCAAGCACAGCAGAAGCATCAATCTTCTTTAAGAAGAATTTTTAAGATAAACATCTTTAACTCTAAAAGCATATAAACTTTCAAGGGTGATCAGTCAATGTGACGCATTTATATTTTAGCTGGAAATCAGATTTAGAAATTGAAGATCCTGAACTTCTGACCAGAGAAAAAAGTATATGAAATGCCACAGAGCCATTTTCAAGGCGGCCAAACGCATGGCTTCTACTCCTGTAAAGAGGTAGTCTTTCATATAAGCAATCCTATTATTTGCAGTTCAGTTCATGGTTCAGGAAAATATCAGGAAAGATGAGCCAGAGGTGCAGAACAGAGCCAAACACACCATGTCTGCCTGTCTCTCTCTCAACAAGAGAAGTAAAGCAAGGATGCAGATGCCTGATAGAATTGAAAACTGGAAGAGGCTTGCCTAAATTATTCTCCTATACAAACAGACATAGATCATCTTTCTAATGATTGTCACATAGGGTTCTAGTGGGTCCTCTGGGGTTAGAAATGTTGAAAGAGGAGGCACTGAATGAAAGCTCTGTCCAGTGTCACATGGCAAAAACCCTAGGAAAAAGAAAATCCAGCAGACAAGTGGCCAGGAGTGACAAACTTCATATGCAAGAAATGAGCAGAGGAACAGACACTCTTTAGGATCTTTTAATCTTCATAGTAGTATTTGTTAGAAGAATCCATAGTCTGGGAACTACTATAGAAATCTCCCTTCTCTACTTAGAATCTGGGTTTCACTGTCTGCAGTGGTTATGCAGGGATAAAGGCAGGTGCCCATGCTACCAGGACTTCCACTGGAAATTCAGTGTGTCCTTTTTGCCATTCTGTATCTCCATTCATATTCTTTACAAGTAAATTAAACGCCTTCATATTCTTCATATTATCTTTTACCAAAAAAAAAAAAAAAACTTCTGAAAAAATAAAAGAAGCTAAATTTCTGGGTAAATTAGAAACTATCAAAGCTGTTAAATTCTTATGGATTTCCCAATTATACAAAATTCTGTAATTAACATTTGGGGGAGAAGAAAACAGAAAATGCAATGGCAAGACCCTCTCAGCAAAATAAAATTGGTTTTGTTAAAAAGAGCTTGGCTTCTCTTTATACAAGTAGTTTTCTGATTAAAAAACTCCCACAATTTATAATTATGTGCCATTTGCATCATTTAACATCAAGCAACCTGAAGAAATATATTGAAAAAGTAAACTGTTGTCTTTTCCTTTCTTCCCTTTTAGGTTTACTGTATCAGTAAGTTAATATATCATGAGTCATATTTGAACTCTAAGGCTGTTCTATCTATATAGTTGTCACAGCAGCAGCAGTATCTTCTCAAAAAAAGGCAATAGGAAAAGAATTTTAGAGATAAGATTTGTTATAGTGTTGATGTGCCTGTTCTGCATTATATACCAGAAACTGAGCTAGGAACAGTGAAATTTAAAACAAGTTTGAACAGTAGCAGCAGAGAAGCTGGCAATGAGCTCTGTTTTGTGGCTTAGAAGTCTTGGGAGTGTATTTCATTGTTTGTTAGTATTCCTGAAGCAAAGATTTCCTGGGAGCCTTGATACTCTGTAAACAGGAGGCAGGTTTTTTGCATGTTTTTTGAGAACTCTCCACTAGTTAGAAATCTTGCAGTTCTGCTTAGTGAAAAATATAGAAGGCAGCATCCCAATAAAACAACATCTCGCAATCTCCAGAGACAGACCCATAGCTTGGCATTCAGAGTATGGGCCCCTCTCACTCACAGATAGATTACCCACATCAGCATTATCTATGAAAAGTCAGTTTGCTTCTGCTACTGAGACGAAACCCTTACAGGATAATAAAAAGCCACTAATATAAGATAAGAACTGCTAGTGGGGAGATCATTTGTTAAGGCTGAGGACTGCCTTGGCAGTCCTGTCCTGCCCACATGGTCACTGGGGAGAGGTACATTCTAGATAACACTCATCCTGGCACATACATCTTTCTCTCTGTTTCCTGCAAGTTATCACCTGCTGTTTTCCAAGTTCAAGTTTCAGCTGTACACTCACTGATGTCTCTCTTCTGTCACCACAGTCCACCAAGAGACCACAGCAAGCACTACACAAAAACAATAAAAAAGAGTTCTTCACCCAAAGGGTGGCTAGGTGCTGGGACAGGCTCCTCAGGGAAGTGGCCACAGCACCAAGCCTGAAAGAGTTCAAGAAGTGTTTGGGTGATACTCTCAGGCACATGGTGTGACTCTTGGGGATGGTCCTGTGCAGGGCCAGGAGCTGAACTCGATGATCCTTGTGGATCCCTTCCAACTCAACATACTCCCCACCCCCCCCGGCTGCCACACTCATGGAACGCACACCCCTGCGGGGCTCTGTCTGCACACAAGCCCAGGCACACGTGGCACTGCATTGGGGCAGCTCCAGGGAATGTCTGGAGCAGTGCCACCACTTCCCTACACTGAATACCTGCCATAGGAAAGCTCCCAGCTCAATGCCAGCTCCAGGCAGGACCAGAAAGGCCCGACTTCTCCCACCTACCACCATGCCAGCAGTGCTCTGGCAAAGGAGAAAGTTGCTACAATTTATGTCTTCTCCTTCTGAGTCGCAGTTCATTTATGTGTGCATAGTAACCTGTGATCTATGCTCCTTTCTCATTTATAAGAAATAAAAGTATGGTAGGATGATAAATATATCATCTTCTAGAACATCACTTCTTACTCTCTAATAATACATGACCAAATTTAAGAATTATTTAACCCTTTGTCATAAAGCTTGCTAGAAAAAGACCAGGATGGTTCCTGTAATGGTTACGAGCCTCCAAATACCAAAGTAATTTAAGAAAAATTATGCCATTTGTACACTTGGAAAATAGCTGAAACAAAAAAAACAAACAAACAACAAAAAAAAATCAGGCTCTTACAGCATATTATTAACAGCAAAATCCCTTGTTAGAATTAGGTTTAGTGGTACAACTGTGGACCAGGCTTAGGATATATGGAAGAGGAGTTATAGATCCTTTTTTAGCTCAGAACCACAGCCTGAACTGTAGATTATTATTAGTTTGCAGTACAGAGCATTTTAAACATCTCTGATGATTTTGGCCATTCAGGTTTCCAGGACTTAGCCAAGGACCTACATAAGTGCAACTGGTAGTCATTAATTCCAATTAAAATTATTCCTGTTCAAACATCAGTTAGCAAGACAGAATGGCAAGAATGCCAGAGCGAATTCCATTTATCAAATAACTGAATCAAAATAAAATGACATAAAAATTACCTTACCATTAGCATTTCACATGCCTGAAAGGTGCACAGTCAAATATAATTCTCTGCATTTATATGGAAATCAAGATAGCCTGCCAACTGAATGGATTATTGCATTCTGCTTTAATATACTGACCCTTGGCTTTCTGCCATTATGAGCTCTGTCCCAGACACGCCTGTGGTGATGAAAGTGTGCTCTCTTCAATATCTCCACTCAGGTTACAACTGGTAGCCAATTTGCAAAAAGCTCCAGAAACTTGCAAAAGAGCGGGTTTCCATCGGAGAGAAGGGGGCTCAGGTACCCCTGCATGAGAGGAGGAATGGGAAAATACTCTGGGAAAGTCCTGGTCACCAAGAAGCCCGGTGAGGGGAGCCAGCAGCACAGTGGCATTCCCCTTGCTCATCAAGCAGGCCAGTGGGCGAGCAGCAACACAGCTCAGCTGAGCAACAGCCACCTCCCTGCTCCGATTCAAAGCAAGAGTCCTTGTTGTGCCTGCCAAGGGAAATCTCCCTTTGATTGCTAAAAGCTCAGATGAGCTACTTCAAAAGACAGTAAGCTTTTGTTGTTCACTCTCTAGCAAAAAAATATACCCTGGAACCTCAGGTTTCTTAGAGACTCCTATATTTGTGCTCCATCTCCTAATAATACCCATGGTGAAAGGCCATTAGCATGGAGAGAGAAAAACAAGAGCAAAGCAGACAAAAACCTGAGCAGTATGCTCAGGAGCAGTGCAATCAAAAGCTTCCTGCTGTCAGCAGGTATCTTTTGAATGATTTCCCTGGATTCTTACTTGGTATTCATCAGTCTGTGATGCCCTAACAAGTACACTTGCAAGGAGTGCTGAGTACATGCTGGCAAGCGCGACAGGGACCCCATGCCTGACCCCTTCCCCAGCTCAGCTGGCTCATGAAGTAGCAGCATAAGACAAGAGGAGAGTACAAGAAGCTGCTGAACCCAAATTGCCTGAAAAAGTCTGATCTCCAATAGCTCTCTTCTTTAGCCTCAACCAAGAGCACAACAGGCAGAAAGTATCCTAGTCATGTTATTTTGTTTTCAATTCCCCTCTCTTTAAGCTTCTTATTGATACTGAATGCCTCTATGATTTGTTAACACACACCTTTTCTCTTCCTAATCCAACCATGAAACAAACCCCTGTCCCATGTGATGGAGTTATCCTTTCTGAGGCATAACTGCATGCACACGGGAACAATTCTTGTGCTCAAAAGCACTGAGAGGGGAGTCTCAATGCAGGGAAGCTGTTCTAGCACATGAGGCTATGCTTAAATTTTCATATGCAGAAGTCTTACCACCTGTAGAGTTAAGCAGTTTTTGAATATCATAACTGAATATACATTATGGAGCCCTCACTGCACAGTTACAAATAAAGGATCTTCAGCACAACCTTTGAATTTTTCTGAAATCAATTCACAAGGAAACAATGCTGTGTGTGTCCCAAAGACAGGGATTCTCTTAGCTTTATCAGAAAGTTATCAACTATCTCCCAGTATCTACGCTGGCTGTTCCCTCTCCCTCAGCTCTTATGTACAATGCCTTCAGAAGATATCTGCCTGAATAAATCAGAGGTGAGTCCCAGAAGCACACTACTGGTGCACTGAATTTTGTTCTTATTTCTGACTGTTCAAATTGGATCTGCAGGAACCAGCTGGACAACAATAACTCGAGGTGTACAAGGCATTTGGAAATGAACTGATATGCTGATTAGTAAATCCTGCAATCTGTGCCAGTGGGGTTTTAATTTTTTTTTTTTTAATAACATCTACAGTATTAATGAACTAAGTAGCAATTTCTCCCATTGCACTGCTTGCAGCTTGAGTAAACTGCACCCTGAGTAAACACCCATCACGCAGTTGCAGTTTATGGCGTGTGTATACACAGCAGGACAGTGATGGCAGCTCTCAGAAATGCTGTCACATCCCAGAAGGGCTCGAGGTCTAGCAGCAACCACATCACCTCAGGCTTTACACTTTTTAGCTCTACTTACTGCTGAACCAGGGCAGGGAGAGGACAGAAGATCTCCATGAAAAAACAAACCCTGTCAATCCCTATCACAGTGCCATACCACTGCCATTGCTGGCTAAGGAACCTGCAGCAATGCCTGCCTGAGCAAGGCTGCAGCTTCATAGCTACAGCCATGAAATCAAAGACGCTTCCCAGAGCCTGCTAACCATTATTCATGCCACTGTTTTGCTTTGCCCTGTAGGAGTTTTACACTTGTAGGAAGTTATTTTTAGTGTCATATGTGGTGTCAAAATGTTTAATGATTGAATGGGTTCACCCACCCCAGAGCTCTGGCTCAAGCCAGTGAGATTTAGGGGTTTTTCCAGTAGGTTGTTGGGGTTTTTTTGTTTGGTTGTTTTGTTTTGTTGTTTGTGGGGGTTTTTTTAGGGGGAGGAAGTTTGTTGTTGTTGTGTTGTTTGGGGTTTTTTTGGTGCCCCTCCTATTCTGTTCCCTCAGCCTCGAAATCCTAAGTACTAAAGGGAAATATGCCTGCAAGTTTATTTCTTATCTTTTTAGCCTGAACAACATAATATAATTAAACCAGTAAATTATTACCAGAAGCACATAGCTTTTTATAAAGCTGTTATGGGACAGTGAAATCAAATAGCTTTTGGATTTTCTTTACTAGCTACCTGCAGGAGCATCAGCAGGGAATTAGCAATGACTGATACTTGGCCTTTACTTGGCTTTCCGGGGCAGGTTTCATCAAGTGCCTGGCAGCATGAGGGGTGAGTGCCTCCTTATCTAGGCTGCACTGGAGCCATATCAATTTTTAATTAATTGATGTAAAAGCCCTGTTTCCTGTGAGGTTGTTATCTCGGCTTGAAAGTGAACCAACACAAACTACATTTTAATATAGCCTACTACACAAGCACTGACAGTTTGCACTGCTGTAATTAGAGGCTTCTAGTGCTTCTCACCCTCTTAAACGAGCAATTCCTTTCAGCAGGCTTCTGCATATAGCCCACATGGGCTCCAGAGTACTGTTCTTTCAACGCCTAAAAATTATCAGGAGAGAAGGTTGCATGTGGTTGCACTACCTATGAAATGTAGTAAGTGACCTGAACTGACCTTTAACCATTAACAGTCCCTTCTCATCATATTTGTGACATTAGCGGCCTGTGAGGAGACAGAAAACTGCACTGTGAATTTGTTTTTCTTATTAAATGTTTTGAAGTTCTGAATGGTGAAGAATGCTGGTGCATGGCCACCTGGGTGCTATTTGATATGGCCACAGCATCCTCTGCAGACTTTTAAAATAAATCTGTACTTGCAAAAAATCTTGTGAGAGGGGAGCCCTCATCTGTGATCAAAATTGTGAATGTCTGTACTGTGGGCAGAAGAAACTGACAAATGCACACTTGTATATACGAAAACCACATTAGTCAATACTGCTGCATGAGAGGGACTTAGAGTCCTCAAATTTATAGCCATGCATTAAATACATAGAGAAGAGATTTCTTTCCCACCTGAAGTTATCTTTGACTGATTTACATCCTGAAGTATGAGCAATAGATTCTGCCTCCTGCTCTGCCATGTATCCTCCTCATTTATATCACTGAGCTGACACTACAAAATACAAAGTGGAGGTTTTGCCTGGTGGAGGAACAAGTCATCCCACTGCAGCTTTGAGCCTCAGCATATCACACTTGAATTTGAGAGAAGAATTTGATGCTTGTGCAAGATGATGCTTGCAGACATTCAGAGACTGAATAAGACTTTTTTCCCCCCCAAGAAAAAGAATATAATTCATAAACTACTGAATATGGCAACAAGTTTTTAGCTGCTCTGTTCAAGCCTTAAATTAATTCAGTATGAAGTAATAGGTGGAGAAATCTTCTGCTCACTGCTTTGGTTATGGAGGACCCTCCTCCTCTGCACATTCACAACCCTGGCCAGACCCCGATGGATTCTACACATGCACCGAGGGGGGCTGATGGCACTGGTGAGCACAGAAGAATGGGGTAAGGGTACAATAGCAGCTTGACTTGCTATTTCCATTAGGAAAGCTTTACATAATGAAAACAGCTCAGAGCTCCCGCTTCCAGTCCTTAAAGCAAACATGACATGTTTCCCCTGAAATAATTTGAACAGCACTTTCCTTGGCACAGCAGTGATGAAGACATTCTGACTGCAGCTCTAAAACACAAGACACCAAGCACTGCTGTTAATTAACACCTGCTTTCCTGCAAACACAATCCGCCTTCTCTGCTCCTGCTCTGCCAACATACCTGGAGACTTGACTTATCATCAAAAAGGGTGACCCATTGCAAGAACATTTGAAAGCAATTCAGGGCTCTGCGTAATTTGAATTCAGTGGGTCATTCCTCTTACAGCCAAATAATGACATTTAATTTTCATTAGATTATGCAGTGCATGTTTGAATGGTGAGCTAGTGAGTAGTCCAAAAATGGAAAAGAAGTCCATTTAATCTCTTCTGTCCTCCTTTATGTGTACTTAAAATAATGCTCAGTTCATTAGCCAGGAGTCATTGTTCAGGTGGGTTACACAGAGATAAGAATAGATTCATATATAGAGTGGCTACCAATATTTGATCTGTGTGTAACCCTTAAAGTCCTTAAAGACTCATGAACAGAAAGGATACCTTCAACATGGAATATACATGCCGTGCAAAAAGTAAAAGTAACTAATAATGCACATTTCTTGATACCATTGTGGTCTTATCCAGAATATAAATGAAATTAGTCTTCAAACACGAGGAAGAAAACATTTGCTTTCCTAACTGCATTCAAAATATTTTTTGACATGCTTTCAAACCTGATTGTCTGTTAATGCAAATGTAATGCTTTTTTCAGTTAAACAATATCAAGACAAACACTTCCCTTGTATGTAGGTGACACTGTCTTAAGTGAGAGCTGTTAAAAATATGTAAAACAAGTGTATCAAAGAGAATTACCTACTAAATAAAGTTTATTTATGTTTCAGAGGTTTTCAGTGTGACAGGCTGCTTTATTTCTGTGGTTTGTTTCACTTTCCTGTCTTTCTATTAAACCAGAGAGGAAAAAAAAAACCACAATGCAGCTGCCAAAGACTTTCTTAAAGAGAAAACTGCTGGAGCATTCTCATCTTTAAACAGACAGCATGTACCACAGTTGGAAAATTCATAAAGAAAAGAAACATGAAATGACATGTAAAGAAATTCAACAAATATCTTCCATCTCAAAGCGCTCTGAAGCCTTATTTCTGCAAACATAGCTTTGATACCTTTGCAGTTGCAGTCTTCACTGATAATTGTGTTTGACAGAAATTCCTTTAGAAGTCAAAATGAACCTATTACTAAGCACATTTTCTAAAGGGGGACAAAAAAGGAGCTTTTACCAAGCTATTCATTATTCCTGCGTATTTTCACTGAAGTCTCTCTCTCTCTCTCTACATTTGCACAAGTGTTTGTAGCCTGTTCTTTGCTGTGCCATTTGGCCCCTGCCTGCTGCAGAAGGGAGTATTCTGCTTTTTCCACCGCTGGGGTCACTCCAGATTTCAGTACTCAGGGAACAAACACGACGCACCCCACTCCCCTCAGTTTTCGAATGCTGGCTTTGTCATTACTCACACAGAGGAGAGCTGCAGTTCAGGCCCCGGGGGAATACTTAGAGATAACAGCGCAAGAGGCACCCCGAGTTTATTCTTGTTTGGGCTCCATCTTCTCTGCCTTAAAAACCTGGAGTTTGTACATTCATAATCATTTGGAAGGAAGTTGCAGCCACCCATCATTAAAGATGCATTCTAGAAAAGCTTCAAAGGGAACACAAACTTCCATGACTTTTCTTTTCCCTTGCTGTACTGGGTTTCCTGCTGGAATTTAAGACAGGTTAATTTATTCTGCTTCTGGGTGCTCTGCCTACTGTTTCTTTGATTCTCTGCAACAAATTTGCAGTCATAAAATGTTTGAAATTGGCCTCCAGCCAGAATCTGCCAAGGTTTCCCCAGGTGGCTTTTCCTTTCCATTTAGCTAATGTATACCAAACAATACTGCACATCTACACAAACAAAAAACCAAACGACCCAAAACATGCCACAAAAAACCCCCAAACCAACAACTCCCCCCAACAAACAAAAAACCAAAACCACAACCTCTCCACTCCCCCCCCAAAAAAACCAAAAGCTCCAAGATATGTCAGTACACTCCTTTTTTTTAGGCAAGCCATTAAAGCAAATGTAACAAACATCACTCCATATATTGCAGTTAACTTCCACTGAAGGAGTTGGTCATACAAGGTATTACTGGTATTTGAATCAATGGAAAAGCTCCTGCTCTCCAGTGCTGATTCACATACTTGGAGCCACTAAGGCTAGCTGTGTTTGGCCATTAAGGAGAGAGATGCTTCTGTGGCCCCTGGGCCACAGAAATAAGCTCGTGCTCCACCAAAAACCATAACCATACCCAGACAGAGGTGCCACTATGCAGGGAGAACCCCCAAGTTCTTGTCTTACATTTTTGGCCAAATATTTTGTTCCACGTGGTTGTCTTGAGTAGCTTCTCTCAGAATAGAATTTTTAGCTCTGCTTTATATCAGCAAGTAAGTAAATGGGCATACCCACACACCAGGGTGGGCCAGTTTGATTCAGGACTGTTCATCTGCCATTTGCAGCATTCTGGTAACAGTGATTTTCTTTCACTTGAAGCAATACACGCCATTCCTTTTGGACCAGCAAAATAAATTTCATTTTTCCACTTCTATAATGATTTGTGCCACTGCTCATTGCCCTTTAAGCTCAACAGTCCAGCCAGTTTACCATCCTCCTTTCCATCTACAGCCAAGATGTGCTTTTCTGTCTTTGCTCTGGGTTAGCTGTAGCTGCATTAGGGTACATTACCTCAAATACGTCCAAGTATTTCCAAGTATAATAGATTGGAAATGCCAGGTAAGAGTTAGCACAAGAACACAGAGGCATGAGAGTCAGCTGAACACAGAAAAGCTACAACCAAGTACTACTTCTATCAGTGGGCTGGCAAGATGACTGTGAGTTTGTCTCCTCAGAGCTGAAAAACAAACACCCCTTCAACATCAAGCTGGCTGTTACATGGAAGCCTGCTAGTTTTTAATGCTATGATCACTAATTTTTGACCTTCTACATTTAATTTCCTATTTGCTCTTCCCCTCAAAGAAAATGCAACTAATTTTTTTCCAGATTTTTGTGTAGAAAAAGCAAAGTCTTGCATTTAGCAAGCTGACGCCCAAAAGCCAAATTATAGTGAAATAATCTCTGCTTGAACTTAGTCTAGTTTTTGCACGTTTCACTGATTCATGACTGAAAGCAGATACATACATGGATGATCCTGTTTTGGTGGGGGTTTTGTTTATTTGTTTGGGCTTTTTTAGCCCACCTTTTAGTCCATTCCCATTCATTTTGTTTTCTTCAGCTGATAGCTGAAAGGAAAAACACTGATCAAAATACATGTCATGAGAGTGTTATAATCACAAGAGAAAATAGATGCTCTTGAATTTTCAGCTTGAGCTCTGAGCCCAGTCAACAGTATCTGATACCTAAAAGAGCAAACAAACTACACACTTTTCCTGGGTCTTTCTTAAAAGTAGCGCTATCAAATCTGAGTTAAATTTTCATTAGCAACCACAGAAATTACATGCATAAATGGCAATTTAAGCATGAATTGCAAGTCTGAATTGCAAATCACCCACAAACAGAGGAAAACTTGAAAGTGAAATAGAATGCAGTAAGATTTAATTAAGAGCAAATTAAAGCATTGCAACCACTCTTAATGAGAGTCTTTGCTACAGCTCTCAGTAGAAAAACAAGTAGCTCATCTGTCAAACTGCTGAAATAATCCAACTATTGAGGAAACACAGAGGCTAATTTTACTGTGTATTAACTTTTCTGTGAATGTTCTTTACTTTTTTTTCTCCTCTTCCTCCCCTCTATCCCTTCCTTTTCCTCTCCCTGCTCTCCAAGATTCTCTTGCACAGCTTTTTCCAGTGGGCACTAAGAGCAACGCTCTGGCTGAAGAGCTTTCCCAAAGGAGTGGTGGGGGCAGGAGGAACTTTTGTTGTGGAAATGGATGCTGTGGATCTCCAGCAGCTTCCGTAATTCTGTCAGTCTTTCTCTGCAGCCTGAGACTGTACACATATCCAAGCTGCAGTTTTTCACTGCAGGCTGTCTCCTTATGGGGGGGAAAAAAAAAGATAAAAAAAAAAATCCAAGTTTTCTGGAAAGCTATTGATGGCTAGTATGACTTCCTGAGAAAAGTACCATTTTCACTGGGCTTTGGCCACTCAAAACATTTAGAGGAAATCAGTAGATATACGTATACAATCCAATTGTGTCAAAATAGGATGCTAAAAGCACATCCAACCGAAAAACCATCCTCAGTGCTACAGCATGCATATGCTTTGAAAACTTCAGTCAAGTCTTTGAGGCTCTATTCCCTGGGTGCAGGGGCTCTATTTTTTGGGTGGTGAGTGGTGAAACTCTGATTAAACAATTCATTAGCACCAGCAAACTTTCTATTAAGTACTGAAGGATAAACTGGAAGCCCATTTCTGTTCAGATAAGTAACCAAAAGTGTTCATCCTGGTTTTCAGAAGCATTCAGGTCGTGGACAGAAAAGCTTCTGATTACGAAAGGGAAAGGTAAGATTACTCTTCAGCACTGTGACTCAGTGATTTCCTACTGACCGAGGAAGAAGAGGCAATCCTATTCATATCCATTCTAGCTATGGTCCTGATAGAAATAGTTGTTCCTGCCCATCTCTATAGGGAAGCATATATAGCAGTATCTTGGGTATGTAATGTAACTGGTGAGTCATGAGAATGCTGAGAAAACACACAAGTGACTTTATTACTGTTATTCTCAGTTTTCCCTAAAGCTAGTGTAGTGTAAAGACCCTTGATTCCACATTTTCTATGCCATTTTTAGTGTGTATTATATATTAGATATCTCAAGATACAAAAATTTATGTATTGAGCCTTCACTTTGCCATACTGTAATTATGAGAAGTCTGTTGAAGAGGCTGCTCAGGCTTCTGTTCAGTCAATAATTGTATTTAACCATTTTAAATGTCTAATTGATCACCTTGAACTAACCGAAGAGCAGTAACCACATTAAAAATTAAGTAAAACTACTCCATTTTCTAACTCCCACAGAGGACATCAAAATTATGAATTCCAAGAACACTAATTCATTTGGAATAACTTTTGTTGGGTATCCAAGGAAATGCTTTTAAAATACACATGTAATATCACTATGGTTTAGTGCATCTGTTCTTTGAAGTCCAGAAAACCAATACTTTAAATCACTCTCTTCGAAAAACCAAGTGCTCTGTTGCTTACAAGACTGCCTGGAGTTTGTGTGTGGTTACAGAAGCCTCAAAGCCTGGCGGAAGTCAGGCAGTAGAAGTGTCTGCCTGGGCAGCGTGAGCACTTATTTCCTTTGCTGTGTAAATAAAATAGAGCTATCTGGTTTCTTAACACATTCAGGAGGGCCTTTTACAAGTAGAGGACTCTCCATTTGATCTGCCACGTTTCCGTACTGCCTGCCACAGATGTTTGCTTGTGTCTCTGCCTCTCATGATCCTCAATACTTGTTTTTGGGCACACTAGCTTCTATATTCCTGCCCTTGCAAATGCTTCCCTTGGGCTTTATGGAATTTGCCTCAGAAGACATTGCTCCAGTCAGCTTCTCTCCAAACAGTTATACATCACATTTAAGAGCTCACATACTGGCTAGAAACACTGAAAAAGCTCAAGCAGAGCGTCCCTGAGAAATAAGTAAGGGTGGGAGGAAGGAGGACATCTGGGCTAACCAGTCTCTTTTCTTAAAGGATACCAGAAAGAAACTATTTGTGGGAACACAGAAGGAAATCAAAGTATTTATGCTCTTGAATTCATTTATTCAATTCATTTGGTTTAAATTTTACTGGGTAAATTAAATTTAAATTTTAACAAGAAACATGGGTTTGTCAAACACTTACTGTACCAGTCCAATCTCCTTCCTGGACAGGAGAGCAGACCTCATAGGCAGGGAAGCCCAGGCAAAGTAAGCACCTTGATTGTAATAAAGACTTTTGTTACCCTGTCTGATAAAAGACAGAGAAAACATGGGCTAAATGAAAACACTACAACATGAAGGCTGATTTTAATGGTAAAACTGTACTTGGTAATTAACGAGTTTTCCTTTTTATAACTGGGAGAGACACTGTCTGAAGTCCTTCTTGGTGGAAGGGAGTTGTGAGGGCAAGGTGGCTCCAGAACACACCCAGGGAGAAGGGCAACCCAGGCTGAGAGAGGTCTGTAACAGTCCTTAATTACTGAGAGAGCTACAGAGATGGAAATGGCAAACTTCTCTGCATGTCAAAGAAGAAACCAAATTTAGTCCTCCCCTGCAGCAAAGTCATTACACTATTAGAATGTGAAATAAGTAGAAGGGGTAGTCCAGGGAAACTGCACAAGCTTTGAAGAAACGGTAGATGAGCACCCATTAAAAGAGCTCATGTTACTTTGGTTTCCTCATTCCTCTTCTCAGCCCCTTTTCCTGAAACTCCAGGATAGACATTTCTCCTTAACCTTACGGGGGAAAAAAATTAAAAAGATGACTTATTTAACAGGTATTTACACTTCTAAGATATAACTACTTAATATGGATGATGCTAAAATTGACCCAAACCAGATCACTTCTCAGCCTTTTTCATCTCAACAGTCCTTAACTAAACAACTCTAATTTAGCAGAAAGATGTTTATGTGCATTTGGGACTCCTATTTCACACACATCCAATTTATTTTTATTATAGTCAACAGTAGATTTACTTTCAAAGGTTTCAGTAATTCTAACATTTACAAAAATACCCCTGTTACAAATGCACCATCTCTTCCACAGCAGCCTATAGAAGTAAATTCTCTTTTTCTTTAAGCAGGTCAACAAGACGGCATATGCATGAACTTTCTGAAATTCTGCCACGTTGGCGGGAGGTTAATATGTGCCTATTCCCTTAACAGGCTGAGACACATCATTTGTGTCTGATACAACAATTGTTTATGATTCAAGTTTCAGCTATTTGCATTGGTGCTTAAACTCACTGGGCTGATGTCATTTAGAACATGCTAGAGAATAGCACGTCCCTCTCCATCTGCTCATTTTGACCACAAAATCAGACCAACTAGAACAAATGGTAGTAATAAAGAAATCTAGAAGGAAGTACATTGGGAAAACATGAACCATGCAGAAGCAGAGAAGTTCAGTAGCATTTTCGTTATAGCAACAGTTGAATCTTTCCTTCAGGTACAGACACAACAGCATAACCACAATCTCCTTTTGCTCAAAAGGCTGTACGCCATACTTCAAAAACTTGGCTGGCCTGCCCTGTACTTGCCCTTCTCAATGCTGCTTATAGCCACCAAATTGGTGACTGCACTGCCACAGTACTAACTGAAAGAAAATTAGGAGCTGGGAACTACCTTGCCCTATGGTTAACTCCCTCCATGTCACTGTTTTAGCAGACACTGGCTCCCACCCAGATGGCCCAGAGGAACCCCCAAGTCCAGCTTCTCGCTGAACAGAGGCCAGCGTGGCTGGTGGCAGAGCCCTCATCACCAGAGAGCTGCTGTCAAGGCACATGAAAGATTACTGCTGACAAGGCATCAGGAACCATCAGATGTGCTTCACTGCTGCTTTTGGCTCTCCTACAATCCGCTGCCAGAGTTATTTGCTACATTTAGAAGGTTTGATTGTCCTCCTGCATGGGAACAGAAGCCCAGACTCCTCATTTCAGGACACTGAGGCAGCCGTGGCCCCAGCACAGCCAGGCTCCGGTTTGCCAAGCCCGGCTGCCATTCCCAGCACAGTGTGGCTGTCTGCAGCTCATTTCTCCTCTCTCCAGAAAGTCACAGGTGCTGCTGCTTCAGCAATTGCCAAGTACACAGACACTCCAAAACATTCTCACAAAACCGTGGAATCACTGTAAAAAGCCTGTTAATGATACCAAATGTTCCTTCTAGGCAACAGGGATAACAACACCCCCGTGGAAGGAAGGGTATGCGTCTATTAAAGCCCACCTGCAGGGTTTGAAACAAAGATAAGCAGGAGAGACGGACTATCACTAATAAGGAGTAATAAAAATAAAATTTCAGTATGTGTTTTGAAACAAAAGCCACAGGAGGAACACTTCTTTGAAGCAAAAGTGTATTGGCCCAAAGAATAAAACAGAAACTTGATTCAATACCTCCTGCATACATGAGCAATAACAAAGCTGATTCACATCAGCCGGCTTCGAATAGAGCTCTGCTGCAGCAGCAGCTGCTGTGACAGCAGGGCCCCGATAGGAGCCAGTACAGCAGGGACACTGCACAGCCTCAGAGGGTGCTGGCAGCATTGCTGCCACCCTGCCTTCACCCAGCCCTGCTCACTCAGGAAGGCAGGGGGGTAGAGGAACGGCACAACTCTCTATGCACTGAAGAAGGGTATCTGCACCGGTGCCTCATGAAATCTCTTCTGCCAACTTCAGGCTCCAAAATATCATCTCCATGTACCCTGTGATGGCAGACAATACTGTTTTGGTTTGGAGGAGCTCTACTTGCTGCCACAAAATACTTTAACAGCTGGCAAGCCACTTGTGTGAACCTGAAGAACCAATACTCTGGGAAATATCCCACTAATAATTAAAACAAGTAATCAAGACCTCAGCAACCAACGGATATGGCACCAATGAGTCTGAAAAGCCCTGGAAGATTTGGTATTGGAAAAATGCCATCACAGCTGGGCAAATGCCTTTCACAGGAAGCTGAGCAGGATTGACATAGGTGTCAAGGGAAAGAGATTATGGCTGTTAAATCAGTAAATATCTTGGTCTCAGGTGGCTTCTCACATCTTTCAAGATGACAAGAACATGACTTTCAATTAAAAGAAATAAGGTAGTCACTTTTTGTTCTACTTCCCAAGAACCCTTCTAACCCCTTTATCCTTGCTTTCCCCACAGTCATTAACCTCGCCATGTCACTTTCCTCTCAGTTCAGACTGTCATTAAGCTTAGTTTGTGAGCCATGAGGACAAATAGAAGATTTTCATTAGTTTCAAAATCATGTTTTTTCCATACATTCTGAAACCAAATTTGTCCCTCCACACTGTTTTGTGCGTCACTAAGGGCCCCCCTTGTTACTTGTTTGATGCTTCTTCACAAGGGCTGCTGGGAATGACTGCCAGGGATCAATGCAAAACAACAAAAACATCCTTGGCTTCCTTTCTCCAATCTCCTTCCAAATATAGACAAGATGTATAACCAGTTTTTGCCAAAAATCACCATATTGAAAACTAGAGCAGGAGGACTGCTTTCCTAATCACCACCTCTCCAGTGTCTCTGGCTGGCTGGATTTGTCAGGTCTGTAAGTAACTTGCTATATAGTTTATGGTTATTTTAGTTGCTTATCAGACTCATTTTTGTGTTAAGACTTTGCTGCTGCTTATATCTTAAATGGCTTATTCTAAAGTCCTTGACAAAAAAATTCTCTTTTTTTTCCCCTTTATCTGCCCCAAATACTCCAGGGGTACGCTGCATATGAATCATTTTTCTTATTAATTTATCTTCTTACTCCAGACAGAGAAGCTTATATGTTAGCTTCCAAGCTATCATTCTGGTAATCTTGCCCAGGTAATATTGTTTTTCTGTTGGAGCACAGATCAGTCACCTGCCCCCTGCATTGCTTTGGGACTTTGTGTTGTTTAGATGCTATTTTTTTTTTTCTTTTCCTTCATAAACTCCAATCCTTTCTTTCATTTTTTTTTTTTTCAAAACTGTGTTTAAATAGTTAATTATTTGTTTAGCCTTGGTTATCAAGCCTAAGAAACAGTCAGATTTCTGCAGTCTCCTTTTATCAACAAGCTTTATGCATAAACACTTAAGTATTTGTAATACAAAATTATAATTATTTTGAGTTACATCGAAAGAAGTTTAGTGTAAGGAAAAATCCACATGCACTCTAGCAAAATACAGCAAAAGCACCAGGGCAGATAGAGTCAAGGACCTCTGACATTCTTCTAATGAGCAGCTCCAGCTTTAGTGGAAAGACTACATTCAGCTCTTGCTAATCAGTTGCTAAAGTAATGATGGTTTCAATCACCCTGATGAAGTTGATGACAATGATTAAGCTGGCTACTTTAAATGTCATTTTGATTAAAGTGATATTTAATCCATAAATCATGAAATTCACTCCCATTTGGTCTCACGACATATCTTTCATGAAACTCAGGTGAGAAGTTTTCCTCTGGGGTGACAAACTCTTTTTCAGTTTTTCCCATCTACCTTTATTCCTAATACATGGAACGAAGTAGACTTTGCTCACTGAAGAAATCAGGTGTTAGACAAACAGCAAGTATTCAACTAACACCACTTATTGCACATGACAGCAGCTCAATGTTTTACAATTCTAAATACAAGAAAGAAAAGTTCAGCCTTTGACATTGTGGATTTTTGGCCTCTAGGCAATCTCAGACTGCAAGCATTCAGTAAATTATCATTTTATTTTTTCATCATCTTCAACTAGATAAAAGTCAATTATTTCTAGCATACAAAAGCAAGCTAATCGATACTAATAGTGAATAGTTTCTTTGTCTTCTCAAAGTTGGGGTGGGGGGGGGGAGAAAGGAACACTGTTCTGTGAGGATATTCTCAGCTATTGTTCTGACAGTGCTTACTGGAATTCTCTCTATGCACAGTTATTCCGTCACAGTATTTGTAAAACATTAGTAGAAACAGTAAATTTCATCAGAAGAGCACTAAACCAAAAGGCTTCAACTAATACCAGGGTTGGAATTACTTCAGGTCACTGTAGCCATATAAAAATTGTAACTTATTGAGGAAAGGAATTAATAGCCCAGTACGGTAATGTAATTAGTGATAGCTTTCTAAGAAAGGTTAATCCATTTTATTCATGGAGAGAAAAAGTTAGAGAATTTAAGCTATGTTGGCTCAATTACATAGACAGGAATGAAAGGTTAATTTGATGTGAAATCAAAGTTACATCTCTATATCTTGCTGGTCTACATTTACAGTAAAAATTATCACCAATAAATCTATAAATGCTGTTCAATTCAAATTAAGAAATCTTCCAGGGCAATGCATATCCCATGGAGTTTGGGTCAAGAAGCTGTTACAGTCAATGGTAAAATACAGAGGGGTAGCATTGGCACAGCAGTGATTTTACAAGTCATCTCAGCAGGTGAGTCTCCACACTGCCCAGGAAGGTCCCCACGAAGTTTCTCCCACCCCGTGTAGACACCTTGACCCAATCCAGCATTTTGGCTACGAGGCCAGGCCCTCCAGATTTCCTGGAGACTTGGCTAAAACCACAACCTTTTTATTTTATAGAAAGAAAGTCCTGAATACCTGTCATATCTGTTATCTTTGGTATAAATCACAGCCAAGCATAGCACCACTATTTTTAGAAGAATAGCAGCAAACTTTCAAGCATGACTTAGAAAAAGAACTAGAGCATGAGATACCATAGGAGAAACCCTGAGAAGCGCAACTAGCAACTTCACGTAAGACACCAAAAAGATAGCAGGGACATACTGCAGCTGTAGGGATTAGCTGTTGGGGAGAAGCCATATTTTCTCCATCCCACCAGCCCAGGTCTACTGCATTGGAACATATTCTGAAAAACAAGAGAGACATAGGGGCAAGAGACTGTTAGAAATGAGAGACGCTGAGTACAGCATGATAGGCACTGTTTGCCTGCATACCAAACCCGACTGTAGAATCAGTAATGTTAACTACTATTCCAGGCTAGAGGAACTAGTTTTTAAAAGTTTGGTTTTTCTCCTAAGTTTTTCCTAAAGTTGAATCCCTGTAGCCTTTCCTGGCTTGACTTCCAGACAAAAAGCAAATGAAATAATTAACTATATATCTCAAACTGAGCAACATTCCCCGCCCCCCGCCACCCCCATACCCCAGCTTCTTTGATTCTTAAAAATGAATCAGCTCTGCTGGAAAACATCATCTTTACATTGGATTAGTCAATCCATTCCCTCCAGCATTCCTGGCCCAAGCCATCTGTCAGTGTGATGAGTTAGGAGGTACAGCTGTGGGTCAGGAACGCTCAGGCACCAAACGTAATAGGCTTCACCTGGAAATCCCTGTGTGTTGCTCTCACAAGATTATGCTGAATAAGAATTTGCATTTGGAGTCACCCCTTTTTCTGGTACATAATTACCAAGAAGAAAAACCAAGGAGTCTTATTTTCAGAGTAGATTCTTCTACCTAGCTTTGCAAGTAGCTCCCCTTTACTGACCTGGAGGTGTCCATCTGGTTTATACCCATTTGAATATGGAGGAGGTTCACAGATTTTGTCCTCTAAGTCCTTGGCACACAGATATCCCAAAATCTGTTTTCATCTTAGGTGAGACATACCCTTTCCCCAGGCCTTGGCTTCCTCCAATTCTTCTGCTGCGCACAGCCAGAGCCTCCCAAAGCACCAGCCTCATCTTTGCATCTCAGTAAATCCTATTGTGACAATGCTTATGAATATTTAAAAAGACAGCTACAAACTCACTAGAAGAGGGTAAAACCAGGATTTTGTGAGTGATTGCTCTCTTACTGCCTGCCAATTTCATCTCTCACCATACTGAAGAGAAACAAGCTCTTTGACTCAAGGTTAGAAAACACCCAGAACCTACAGACATAAGTGCACTATGTTAAGGAGTATTAAATTAGTAGCAAACCCTTTTTCGGAGGGAGTTGTGCTCCTCCTGAAACAGAAGAGCTTCACCATCATCTTGGATTCAGCTGTGCTGGAGCAGAGACGTTTTTGCAAGTGAACAAGCACTTCACTGTGAGCTGCATATGCAAGTCCTAGCAAAAAAGGTGCTTACAATAAGACTTATTTTACATAGTACCAATGACATTCATATAAGCATTTTGCTAGTAAGTAACTGCAGTGTTTACCATTAGCAGTAGACATAACTTTAACTTGAGAGGTATACCTGTTAGCATCTTTAGCAGCTTGCTATGGATCTGTGAAGAGTATGAATTAAAAACACTGAAGTGATCTGAGGAAAATTTTTGCTCTGCAGATAACTGCCTAACCCAAGTGGTTTCAGTAACTGGGATACAGATCATCACAGGACATTCCTGAAGCTGTATAATACATGCCAGAGCCTTGCTTCAGAAAGCACTCATAATTAATGTGTCTTTGGCAAAAGGCATTCCATAAGAACATGAAATTTTAAGTAAGTATCAAACATCACTCTTAATGGGAATTTTATGAGCTACTCTCATTGCATCCTTATTTGTTAGATTTGAAGCTGCACCCTTAAAGTTCACAGCTCCTCAGCACACGGGATGTTTTATAGGATACGTGGACACTATGCAGCGCCTATCATGGCATAAACCACGCTTTAAATAAGTTTCAGATTTTTCTATTCTGGAAAGGAGCAGAAAAAAAGAACAAGGAACTTGCTGTTTACCCTTAGCTGGAGAGGAAATCTGAGGAGATCCTCTCTCACCAAGCATGCACATTTTCAAAACAATCAGGCATAGCTCTGAATCAAGGTAAAGCTTTAAGATAAAACTGTAAGCCTATTGAACTCCAATACCTTAATCCCTGCTCAGTCTAATAAAGTCAGTTACTTTACCATAGAATAAATAAAATACCTACTCCAGAAAATATCCAGCACAACCCAAATGGTAACAAACACCACCCCCCAAACACCTCCAAAAAGCACATTTAGGAAACAAGCCTCCTACCAGAGCCATACCTTCAGAGCTGCCTTCTCCCAGCCAAACAGGGCCCTCCTGCTGCAGGAACACCAGGGGAAGAGACCTGAATGGGTGGCCACTGGTGGGAAGACAAAGGGTGTCCTCAGTGGTTTCAGCTGTGACTGCAAACCAGGTGAACAGCTCCACCTAACACAGCCCTGGGTTGCCTGTGGGTGGGAGCCTTACCTGGGGCAGCATTACACACCCACCCAAACCTGCCCTTAGCCCTGGGCAAAAGGAAAATCCTTCTAACTGGGCCAGTGGATTTCAGCATCCAACTCACCAAAGTTCCTGTTTCAGCCCCAGTTGCGTGGAAGAGTGCCTTGAAAGTAAAGCATTCTCTTTGCCGTTTTGTAACATCGATGTGTTCAGAACACTTGGACTCACACCGCCAACATGCATTAGCAGAAACCAAGTGTCAGATTCAGAGAGCTATTCTGAACCACACAGGATGGGGGAAAAAAAAAAAAAAAGAAAGTTAAAAAGCAGGGAACTGCAGGACAGCATCCAGAAGTGATGTGGGGGGAGCCCAGCTGAGGCATGGTGGAACTGGGGAGTATCCGCAGGCCTGCACCCTCCTTCCCTGACCTGGGAACTGGGGAGTATCCGCAGGCCTGCACCCTCCTTCCCTGACACTGGGTCCAGTGTGAGCAGAGCTGATGGTGGCAGGGACCCACAGTGACTCGGGGCTTCGCCGAGGGGTCCCTGGCATCAACTACAGAGTCATTTGGAGACACTCATGCAGAAAGCCTCTTCGGGGTTTGGATGATGAATAAGCTCAGCACAAAGTGCAGGGATGTGCTTGAAAACATGACCCCAGGCACAGGAGAAAGGGAGGGACATCCATGAAAGGTGGCAGAGGTTGTAAGGAGGGGTGGCACCACATCCCCTCTGGCTGCCCCAGCTGGGGGCCCCCGGCTGGTTATGGGTGGGTGACACTGAAATTTTGCCCTGGACCCATGGCTGCTGCTGTGCTACCTAGATGTGTTTCACTCTGTTCAGGTAAGAAGACACTGGGGAAAAAAACTTGTGCTTTTTTTTTGTTGTTGTTGTGACTCCAGAATTAATGATATTGCCATCTCTGCCTCGCTTCTTGGCAGATCCTCCCTGTGAATGTGTTATTTTGGACAGTTCAGCCTTTCTGCCTGATACATTTAGCCTCAAGCCAAAAGGCTAGCAGGTGAGACTGGAAGGGTTGACTTCTGCAGCACAAAACTTGGGCTTTCCAGGCAGGTGCCTCTCCATGTGCCAAGACATCAGAGATCCCTGTACCTCATTGTCTCAGTCTCCAGCTAACTCTGGCTGATCCTCCCACCAGCAAGGCTGAACAAAGAGAACTCGTGTCTTCAGATGGTCTCAACACTCTTTGTGGCTCTGTGAACATACAAAACCTCTGCTTTGAGCGAGAGATGGCTGGTGACAGCAGGAGCACACCACTTGAGCAGGGGAAAAGGACTGAATTAAGTAACGCGGTAAAACTCATTTGTGACACTAAACAGAAAAATGATACTGTTCAGTATCACTTACACATATGGTAAACCAGCCTGGGTGTGGGGAGTATAAAAACGAGTCAAAATACAGATTGAGTCTGAAATCAGTTCTTTTTTTATCCTTTAGAACCATGGACAGGAGTGTACAGCTCCACAAAAACGGAGGCCAAACATAGTGAACCAAAACATTTCCTGGGATGCTGCATGACAGATTTTCTAAGGATATTTCCTTTCAACCACATTCAGTCTAAAAGTGGCTTCCATTTGCAGTTAAACTATTCATGGTACACATTGCACACTCCTTAAAACACAATCTTTGTCATAGGCACTATGATTATTTTTCTTCTCTTTTTATTTGTTTTTACCGGTGAAAAAATAAACACAGGAGAAAATAAACACCTTTCCCCCCCTACTTCAACGTGTTTAGGCTACGTGTTTAAGTGGATAGTCTCTCCAGCTATTCTGATGAATAAAATTGAAGTTGGAGCATCATTCATTTATGTGTTCTAAAAGAAAATTTGTGTATGTAGCTTTACATATATATATATATATATATATATACTCAGAAGCCCCAAATCCAACTGAAGTGTTTATCAGTGATTTTATTGACAGCAGAATCCATTTTGTTGAAATCAAATAGTTGTCTTATTTCAGTGAATGGTTCAAGACTTTCGGCTGCTATAAAGGTTTCACAAGTCTCGCCCTATGCATTGAGAACACTCAGACCTCATGTTCACATTAGATGCTGTTTCAGGCGTATCTACAGATCAGTTTTACAGTAAACATAATTTTATGCAATATAGAAAAGACCTAGCGATCAGTAAAGGAAAGCATGAAATCAGGTGTAACTCAAAATAAAAGTTCACCTATTTAAATGAAGGCTGATTGATTCTACTCTTGTTAAGTGCTTAGCAAAAAATCTGAAATACTGGATTTGTGGCCATTAACATTAGCACTGGGAACCCACTTTTATTTCTGGCCATCTTAATGTCCTTGTTGACTAAATAGGGAGGACTGAAAAACTATTTAACCAATAAATCAGGCACATGATTTGCAAAGGCAGCTCTTCCCTTGCAGTTATTCCAACTATCTCAGCTGTATATTCATAGTGAACAAACCACATTTCCATCACCTCTTTCCACTTTTAAGTTCTTCTAGTACAGGGATTTGCTCCAGGTTTCAGCAGCAGCCAGCAAGCAAGGAGTGCAGGGCACTGCCTGGTCTTCTCTCAGCTAATTAAGGAAGACAGGCAGAGTGCTGATGCCCAGATCCTACCCACAAAGATGGGAAGCTGCCCATGAGCTACAGTACCTTCCTAGAGCACGGCCATTCACAGTGACGTGTTCTCTTTGCTCTCTGAAGCCATCTAGAGACAGTTTTAAATTAATGTAAAAGCAAAGCTACTCTACTACTTACTGGAGGAATCGAGATGGAAATCACGTTTGTTGCCAATCCATATGGGCATATGGGTGTCTAGTGGTTTTTTTCCAAGTTGCCCTTTTATCTCAGCATTGGGGGAGTTTTTCATTTATAACTTAGGAGGCCTCCTCTACTGTGAAACCGGATTCCTTGCCAGTGGGACACTTCCCCACAACCCCGAGCACTGCCTGCAAGGCTTAAGGAAGTACTAGCTGGCTCTGCTTGCTAGTGATGTGATGTTGAAGGTGATGTGGAGCTTGATGTGAAAACCACATACGACAAGGGGGGGTTACTGCTGCCTGTATCATAGAAACATCCATTAGACAAATGAAACTGAGACGGAAGATAAGGAGAGTGGTAAGTGCTGTTCTGAGCACACAAAGTCCAAGATATTACAAACCACAGGCAATTTAAAACAGTTTCTATACATCATAGCCTGTAAATAAATGTGACCAAACCATAGAGTCATTTTAGCATCACCTATCTGTGCAAGTAAGAGTAGAATCAGCTGGAAAGGTTTGTGGTAATTAGCACGCACTTGTGCCCCTGTCCCCTCTGCAGAGAAGACAGAGCACATCTCCTGCCTTACCTCTGCTCAATGTTTTAAGTGTTTTTAGGTACACGAGCTCTTGGAAGAAAGGTTTCTTAGGAAGGAAAACAGATTAGATGAGAACATATATGGACAAAACCTGCTCATAATAACCCTGCTCTGCCCAGGTAGATCAGAATTTTAGTTTGTCTCCTGAGCTGCTTTGGAAAAAATCATACTGTTATTAGCTGATGAGAAAATGCCAAAATGCTGAATTTTCCTTCACTGCTTCTCTATATAACATACAGAGAAGCAGCACAGAAATTATATCTAAGAGATAGCTTTGCTGAATAAAATGGATCATGTGAAAGATCAGTCTGGCAGCTGATCCATGCTAAGATCTGAATGCATACAATTGCTCTGGAGCAGCACGAGAGTTTTGTTTGTACATTTTTCTTCCCTGTGAGGGTGGTGAGGCACTGGAAAAGGCTGCCCAGGGAAGCTGTGGATCCCACAACCCTGGAAGTTTTCAAGGGCAGGGTGCTTGGAACTAGGTATCTTTAAGGTCTCTTCTAAACCAAACCATTCTATGATATGTATGTGATTTTGGACTGCAAGAGCCAGCTCTGTTCTGTAGAGCTGCAGACCTTACACAACCATCAGAACTGCAGCTGAGTGATCAGAACCACTTACTCTGGCAAAGACAGATCAGCAAGAACCACTTCAAGTTGGAAGCAGCTTCACCTCTGCAATAATCAAGAAGAATATACAATGAAGTATAAAAAATGAGGTTAGTTGGAATCAAACTGATTTAATGATGCTCTGAAGTTACCCTGATGGGCAGAGATATTTCTACTCAGACTGCCCCAGCTCAGGCAGTGGGAACTAGTGGGTCAGGTTAAATCATGGGCCACAGCCTCAGAGATTGTAAATCAGCATCACTGCTGCCACTCCATATAACCTGGCAATACCTGGGAGAATCAGACACATCAATTTTTAGTTCATAGCATTTCATTTTGATTTAATGAGGAGCCTTCATAGAAAGTCAGTGCTGTCACCTGCCTTTTGGTACCATCCCTGGTGGAGGAGCTGCAGACACCCTGTGGGTCACCTTTAGAAAGGAGCATAGGTTAGCACTGCAGAGGTAGAAACCCGGGTTTCGTTTCAGCCAGTTCAACTGCTGAGCCACCATAAATATCCTCCACTGGGAGCCTCATTCCCTTCACATTAACTGTGCTTTCAGTGGAACAGCTGCAACTCATACACCACCAGTCTGAGCTGGAAGTTTTACACAGGTCATTTTTCCTTTGTAAATATCTCATTTACCTTTGCATGTAAAACTCGAAGTTGCCACTGATGTGCACAGATGTTTCCAACATTTTATGGTCAATTTGATACATAAAAGAACTAGAACATG
This sequence comes from Dendrocincla tyrannina, assembly GCA_035047865.1. Classification (NCBI taxonomy): domain Eukaryota; kingdom Metazoa; phylum Chordata; class Aves; order Passeriformes; family Dendrocolaptidae; genus Dendrocincla; species Dendrocincla tyrannina. The sequence continues at coordinate 9,262,070 of JAWWMP010000167.1, forward strand.
GTTAATATAGTTCAGATTGGAAGAGACCTTTAAAGGTCATCTAGTCCAATCCCCTACAATGAGCAGGGCCATTTTTAACTAGATCAGGAAAGAAACACACATCTTACCCATTCCCTACTAGCATGATGAAAATATAAGTATTTGTAATTTAGATGTGTAACATCTAATTTTTTAAAAAATAGTTAACATAATACAAGCATTTTGATTAAAGATGGTTCAAAAAAATCACAGAAGAAATTTTACTTTTTCCTTCAGAAGGCTCTATTTCCGAAATTCAACACTTTAAAGGATCCCAGACTTTTAAAGTCAATAACTGAAAAAACAAACTAGTGCTGATGGCCACAATTTCACTGAAATGAGAAAGATTTGAGGAAGAAATAAAGGACAAATTTCTCAAATGATGTGACCTGGCCTGATGCAAAATCTATCCATTCTCCCCCATGGAAAGAGCTGTGCCATAGCCAGGAGAAGCTTCCTACCCTATTCTCCACGTGTTCACAGTGTGTATTCTGCTGGGGTGATGGGGGTGGCAATACTTCTACTACCTGCTGTTTCACCCATCAAGAACAGTCAAAGCCTCAGCTATTTCTAGAACACTCAAGTTCAGCAGATGGCGCCAATCTTAATACCAATTGGTAGATTTTTGAAAAAAACAATTATCAAGCATTCATGTCTCTCTTCTTCTGTTTTTTTATGTTTGTTTTTTTTTTTCCGTTTTTTGTTTGTTGTTTTTTGTTTGTTTGTTTGGGGTTTTTTTTGTGTATATTCATTTATTCTTTCCTGGAAGAGATCAGAAATAATCTAAAGCAAGTGAGTTTAGCTTGAGTCAGAAAGCCTAAATGAAACCTATCCCGTGTTTCTGTCCTGCTCACACGGAGGTATGCAATACTTGGATCTGTACTGGAGGAAGATTCATGTTATGGAGGAAACACCATCTGAATGTATCGACAAGCACGGGAATCTCTAAGCCTGAATTCCTTGGACAAGTCTTAGACATATAACTTACCAAACAGCCTCACTGAATCTGCTTCATTTCCCTGACGCATCTCAATAACCTTCAAATACTACTGTTTATTTCAGAGAAAGCAGGGAACTATTTTTTATTTTAGAATATTAATTATTCTTTGTATTCTTTTCTATTCTTGTATTATTGTTTGTATTTTTAGTTTCCAAATAAAGTGGGAGCTCATTTCAGCTTCCTTCAAAGCAAGACATTCATTAAAAAATAATATTTGCCATATAATTATTAATTTTATGAACTTTGGCATTATTTATATTACATAATTTAATGCAATACTTTTTAGATAATCTTAACCTTTGAAGACATTTTAGTATTAAGATGCAGAAAGTGGCATCTGAAGCAATAGCTCAGGACATTTCAGATGACTTCTGGTCTTTGGTTTGCTAAAAGAAGTCTGAGGCTTCTGGTCTGTAATCTTACAGTACTTCCCAGCACTGGGCAGGAGAACTCAGAGAGAGCAGTGACTGAAGAGACTGGAAATGTTGATATGGGTGGATAAGAAAGAAATGGCAGAAAAACGCCTTGCAGCACGGGCTGCATAAATCCTTCTTTGAGGGAAAGATTTCCTGTTAGGTCAACCCAAAGCAGACAAATGTAAGTGCATAACATTATTTTAGGCCTTAAATTTACTCAGCAGACATCCCCAGTGTCCCAGATGTCAGGCTGATACTCTTGATTCTGAAGGCAAGGTAAAACTGAACATGAATAAAGATGCTGAATCATTACAAATTCAGTGCTTTCAGTAAAACCAGTGCAGGCATGGGACAGCACAGAAATGGGCCCTGCAATGCAAGAGGAAGAATAAGGACAAGGGTATATCAATGCCCAGTTCACTACAGTCATGTGGTACAGACCGTTGTCCCTGTGGAAGAAAGAAAAGTATAAATGGCATGTAGGTCTCCCCCCTGATGGTGTTAAGAGAATGTATTGTTAAAAGCTATGGTACAAATACAGGATTCCCATGCCATTTACACGTGTTATATACATTCTTCAGTCAGGAATAACCTCCCTCCATTATAGCTATAAAATTAAATATAGTTTCTTATATTAACACCCTCCCCCCAAAAAAAAAATTATAGTGCTCTTGCTGTATTTTTACTTTATTATTTATCTGGGAAAATTTGCACAAGAACAGCCTTGTGGGGTACTAGAAAATCACTCCTTGATCACAGACTGTTGATCAAAGAGGAGACTGCTACATATGTTCAAGCAAGTAAGGGTCATGCAGGCTGTCAGTAAGGTGTGATCATTCTGTCTCTGCAGCACTGAAAACCGTGCTGAAATAATAAAGAATCAAAACATAATTAATTTTGTCCCAAGGGACAGGAAAAGTATTACAAATTTGGGAATTTCTGCCCATTTTTGTTTTCTCAAACACTATCACCATGGTCCTTCATCAATTCAGATAATTTACACTTTATGTTTCAAAAGAAAAACAACTATATTGGTTTTTATTATTAAGATGAAAGCACTTTGATCCCCTGCAGCAGACACTGGATGATGTCCTTCTCCACTGCAGCTTTTGTAGTTCTGGGCTACAGCAATGAATTTCCACCACCACTAATATATTCTGTGACCGCATTTATCACAAGGGACTACCAATTCCCATGGCCCAATCTTCTAATTACTATGGAATGAAAACTTAAAAAAAAACCCCAAACCACAAACCCACTTTCTTTAAAATAAGTTTTAAATAAGTTTACTACTGTTGTAGCTATTTCATTTCTATGTCATGTATGACCTTTGCTATTTAAAATACAAAAATCCTGTTTGATATGGTGATTTACAAGTGCCAAGTCTAAAACCTGAAAACCGGGTGTCACAGTTGCTCCCATGTGAGTAGACATCAACACCACAGCAGCATAATCTTGCTGTAAATTCAGAAATAATGCAGTACAATGAGAAAAAAGCTTGCATCACTTTGTTTTCAGCAAGATAAAGAAATATATTATTCTATTAATAACTTTTAAATAAAATTTAGATAAAATCTTGTTCTCCAGCATTTGGACCACAAAAGAGGACAGACTTTATGACTATGTGTCAGACAATACAAATAATGGGATCATTGACCTTTTGGGCTACTGAAATTAAATTTAAAAAAAATAAATCACAAAAGCTGAAAAATCTATACTAAATATTTGCTTTTCCCCAATCGGCTTGAAGATGAGCATTTTAAATTCATGGCAGGGTAATAAATCACTTTATAAGCTTATTGTTTTCCCAAGTGATAAACAGTTTACAGGGAAATTTCATTTTACTGAAAGGCAATTGATATTAATACCACTTTCAAAACCAGTGTTTATTCCAGATCTGCTCCTTCAAGCTTCAATTTCATTTACTGCACTAGGACTCTGGAAGAGTTCTTTGGTTTTCATTTTCAGGATTTCTTATAAAAGTAAGAAATGTTCAAGTAATGTCCAAAATTAGACTAAAGGAAGCTGGGGATGAATTGGGAAATGGGATCCAGATTTTCTCTCTACTCACATGAGAAAGTAGACATGAATTAATTGAATATTTCAATTCAAGATCATATCAAGCACGTGCCTGGTCAAAAGGACATGCCATCAACTCGTTTTTTTTTCAAATTTTAAACCTGGAGCTGTAGGAGTCTGATGAGTGACTTTGGATTTAGCCACATGGTTGTTACAGCCTGGACAGGGAGCCCCTGTGACAGATACACCTGACAAACCAATCAGTCAGCCAATGGACCTCACACCATATTCCACTGAGAGTGTTCACACACTGCTATGATTTTCATAAGCAAAATGCAGATAGCTCCATAAATCACTGTAGCAGTGCTTACATCATGTGGCAGACTAGTAAGCTTTGTCACACTACACTGGGCTTGGAGCAGTACAGATTTGGGGTGTGATCCTCTATTAATATGCCCTGTCATACTGCACTGACTACTCCAGCCAAGATCGTGGCTAGGTGGCTAGACACTAAAAGCATCCTGAAGAAGCTCTTTTCCCATGGAAGCATTTGTTGATCTAATCATGATCCTGCAAAAATTAAAACATTTCAGTTCTGGGTCATGGGGTATTGAAGAGTTTTTCAACAGTTAAAACTATGAAATGTTCCCATACTTACCTATATTTCCCATTTCAAATGCTGGGACTGTTCGACTGTTTTTGATTTTTTTAGGGTTATTTTGGATTGGTTTTGAAGACACTCTAAACAAAACAAAAGATCAGGATACATACCTCTCATAATTCTAGTCCATAGGATTAAGCTGAAGAGAGACAGGCTTTCTCTGTTCCGTTCAGAGAAAGTTCAATTTATTCAGTCAGCTGTTTGCCCAGTTTGCTTCAATGCAAGGCTACGTGTGTAAATTTTTATACCAGACCACACCTGGAACTTCATAGGTCAGATAAAATTTTTAATTGTGTTCCAGGTAAACAACTGAGTTCACAGCCTCTTCTAGGGGGAGTACAGACTATTTCCAAGGCTGGGAACAGATGTAATTTTAGGAATGAACTGCATTTCACACTCACATCCTTTCCAATCCACTGAGTTCAATGGGATCTCAAGCAAAGCAAAATTTGGCCTACCATTTTGGCTGTTTCAGTACAACTTCCTCATGAATCCTTTACTTAATTAGTTGTCAGACCTCAGAGAAAATGCTGTCCCATTCACTGTAAAATAGGAATGTCCACAGAGGAAAATAGTTGCATTAAAGAACCACATAAATGACATTAAGGCTACCTAGTTCAATGTTTTCAAACCTTTTTGTTTTCCTCTGGAAACAATGACAGTTTCAGTAAGATCTGAAGTGATACTCTTAACAAATAATACAATAGTCTGTCATATGGTTAATATTAACGTCTCTCTATTCAAACATGCTGAAAACTGAATAGAACAGTTAACATATAACAGTCACACATCCTTTGCTGAGTACAAGATCGCATCTCTAACATGAACTGAAGATATTCTCACCATTTCAGATCTTCATCTGTCATTCCAGTTAAACATTTTGTTCTCTTAAATACATTGCTCATCCCCTCCTTCTGGGTCTTTCGGGGGTGCTGCATGAACACACTCTCTCTGTAAAGGCATTGCTTATGATATGCTTCTTTCTTCAACTGAAATCTGGTTGTGTGTTTCCATTATGTTGCCAGAGGTGAATTTGCAGAGTTTGAAAGAATTTGGGGGTGAGAAGGTCTTATGCCTTATGAAAAGATTTAATTTTTAAACATCAATTTGGGGAGGATTCTTTACAGCAGAAAGACCATCTCGATGAAATTCATGGTGAACACTTTATTAATAGTGATCCCACTTCACAAATTGTTGAACCAGAGCTTTATATAGTAACCAGGTTTTGTATTACAGGTATGTTCACAGGGCTTATGGGCAGAGGCAAGCTCACTTTTCTCATGTCCTCAGATGGTGGGATGTAAACGGTGTTGACAGAAAAGTCTTACGATTGTACGGATTCAAAGCAGAGCCCCACCTAATACACCCTTCCTTTTGCAAGGGTTTATGTGGTGCGGCCTTGGGGCCATACCCACCACAGTCAGCTCAGTTCATGCACAGTGAGATTGTGCCCAGCCACCACTTGTGGCAGAAAAAGGTGGGGGTGAGACCAAACCTCATGGTGATCCACCTCACCGATACAACAAAAGCTCTGTGTCTTTGCAGAAGGGAGTCAGACGAAGAAAGGCTCCGTCCTGGGGCATAAAACAATAGTTTGCCCTCGAGTATATTTCTACTGAAAACACACAGCAAAGATTACAGCCATAGAAAGTTCTGTAAACAGACAATTTCATCAACTTTAAAAGTAACCCCAAAATCAAAACCACAAAAGAATCCCAAAATAAGACTTGCTGAATGAAGACTGTCAATACTAATTTTTTTTACTGCCTTAACAAAAAAAAAAAAAAATGACATACACCTTCAGCATTTCTTTTCCAAATTTACTTGACAGAGGTTAAAATATTGCTTTATTCTGACTCAACATACAACAGCACGGTGTGATCGAATGTGCTATTCTGGGAAGTCTTGAGACTTGTGAACTAGAAAGTCTATGGCACATTAATAAATTTAACCATTAATTTGCTGCAAAGGAATATTTAAATACATTTTGTATACACGGTAATTTTTTTAATCAATCTTCTTACATTAACCAGGGAAGGCTGTTTAGTAAATAGTTATAGTTGATTTTTTTTCCCATCAAGAATAAGCAAATATTTTAATACTAATAAAACTAGTAACGTGTGTCACTGAACCCAATTCAGCACTATTGGCTTATTTTGTTACAATTTCTGGGGGAAAGAGGGACTCAAAATAAAGATAATGCAAAAAGTGCTTTTAATGTGACCAGGATACAGCAACCAGGGAATTACACTTCTTCTCTAAGGCCTTGATCTGCTGCAGAGAGTGACTTGTGGAAACCATCTGCTCTTATACGGCCCCATTAGAATCAGCTCTGTGCATGCCTGGGGGTCTGTCCATACTGAAGCATCTGCAGGGCTGAAACTTTAAAGTTCACAAGCCTAAGACATAATTAATTAAAGTGACTGGAGAACTGAATGCAGGAACAAATTAGGCATCGTGGACACTTAATGGCTGGATTGTGATCATATTGGATCTCCCTGACTCTTCTCTGAACAACCCATAATAAAAGATAAGTTAAAAAAAAAAAATAATACACAGACACCAAGAAGTACTCCTTGAGAGCTTACAAATGCCTTCAAAGTGTAAAAGTTTAGAAATGTCGAGGGGTGCTAATGAACAACGGAGTTTGTGTTCCCACTGAAAAAAACCCAAATCGGAAACCAAAACCACACTTCTTCATTTTCCCTTATCTTTGTAACTCTCCACCAAGGCAGCTCTGATAGGCAAAGCTCAGAAGATGAAGCAGCCACAGGCTTCTGAACACTGAATCTCTAGAGACCCCAATCCCTCTCCACACTTGGCCAAACCCAAAGCACCTAAATGATTCCACTGACTTTCTTGGGCTGACCGACACATTGAATTAAGGCCAAGAGTTAAGCATCTGTTCAATTTAGGGACGCTGTTCTCATTCCACAGCAGGTACCAGAACTCAGAAGTAGGTATCTGTGGGCCTGTTTCTGTGGAATGAACCTGGAATCCAGAGGAGAGGGGGAGAAGGAATTGGATCTGTGCTGGGCTCATGGGACTTGGTCCCTAGGGTGTGAATCCCCGGCCAGTAGCTCGCTGCAGCGCTGCCCTGAAGCCAGAAACACATATAAGAATGGTCTTGGCCTTTACTGAAAAAGGAATGCATAGCCTAAGCCTTTGGACAGTCGAAAGGGACTGTGGTAAAATCCTCTGTAACTCAAACTGAGTAACCCTGCCTAGAAAGCACCTGATGCACGCTTCATCCCTCCTGGAACTTTTCCCTTAAAAAAATATTTTGTTAAAAAACACTATGATATGAGGGCGATTGACTATTTGGTTTCTTCTAAGTAGATGCTCTTAAATTAATGCATATAAATAATTTGTATTTAACTTCCTCCCTTCCTGTTTAGCAAAGCATCGAATGCACAGATCTCTCATTTCCCATCCCACAACCCCCACACAAAGTCACTTGGTCAATACTGAGTCTCTTTGCGTTTCACTTTTTAAGACAAATTGTGCCTCTCGCTCTGACTTGGCCAAGGGGCTCATGGGCAGAAAGGCCGTGTTCTCACTCGCGCTGCTCTCTGCTTCTACGCTCGCCAGTTCATAGTCCTCCGACCGCCTTGCGTCCGTCAGAATCCGAATCTGCTCCTGCACAGTTTCTAGCAAGATTTTCACTTCGTGTTGTTCTGCTATAAGACAATTACTGACTGGGGAACTCACATTGACAAGTTCAGCAGAATAGGAGTTTTTGCACCATTTGATGCCTGTTACTTCAGAAACATTTTGCATTTGCATGCAGGCTTCGTCCAAGCCCACAGATGGGATGATGGGAACAGAGTTGGCCCTTGAAGAGGAATAGCTGACCAAGTCCTTCTGATCCACGTTATTAAAATATGGGGTTGTCTCTCTTGAAGGCAGTTGCATATTTATTGAAGTGTTCTGAGGAGTTTTTAAACCACTGGATGAATACCTGAAAAGAGTAAAAGAAAGTTTGCACTGTACATCAGATGGTCAGATGCAACTGGCAGCAGGGAAACTGCATGACGCTGACAGGATACATATCACTCTTCCCTCACTCTAGGAGCACTTGGCAATGGTGGGGCCCTGGGGAAAACAACAGGCTCTGTAGACTGCTTTTGATTCTCAGATCTGCCACTGGCAAACCACTACTTTTCTCTCAGTCTCATTTTGCCCACCAGCACATGAGAGTAATGAAAACTCCTTTTTAAAATATTTCAAAAGTTACAATCTATTTTAATTTGCTTTGAAATGAAATTTGAAATTCCATTCCTACATTTCTGACAGAGGAAATGGATTGATAACTTCTTAAGTGTCTGAACTCTCAGTGTCAAATGGTTAGGAAAATGGTTTTAGGAAAACACTCAAAAAAATGCAGATTAAAAAGAACTTTAAACACACATGTCTGTGTAATCTTTATTTACACAGAAATTATTGCCTGTATGCCCCTTAGTAGTGCATCTAAGTGCAATGTACCTCCAAAAAACACCTGGTTTTCAATAGCCCATACTCATAACGCTGGCCCGATTTGTTTTATTAGATCTCATCTGGAAATTGAGTTAATATATGACTTGAGCAAATGTCTGTGTTCTTTTGTTATTGTTAATACTGTTTTAAAAAGAATCCTTTATCCTCCACTAATATATATCATAGAATGATTTTATTTATTGTGAGGCAACGTGGCGAATTTTTATCAGCATTGCCATTTTGTTTCAAAGCCAGATTCATTATTCTGATAGGGAAATGTTTTGTTTACAAAAAAACCTGAAAAAAACCCAGAAATGGAAAGTATACTAAATACAAAATATAGGAAACAATGAAAAAAAAAAAGAAAAAAAAGATGTTTCCCATCTGAAAGTAATATTACTAGCAATATGATAATTGAAACATGGTGCTCGGAGAGTTGCTACATCTACCACTCATGACTGCTAAGGACCACAGACATTACCTCAGTACCAGAATATACTTTATTTAAAATCAGCTCATCACTATTTAATAAGGCAAGCTAAAGGTGAATCTAATATGTTTTATCCATGGACGAGGACAGCAACATTTAGATCTGGTGTGGAAACTGGTGCTCTGACTGGAAAGCTCCTTAAGGCTGCTAGACCTCACTAGAGATACCCTTCTACTCATATGTACCTCGCTGCTTTTTGGTACGAGCAGAAAAAAGCTAGGGAAAATAAACTGCATCACATGAAACAGCCATAGTGCCGTATTAGCACACAAAAGTAATTAACTGGAAAGGTTTCCTTTGGCCCCATCCTCCTGGCAAGGTGTCAGGCAGGAGAGAGCAGGAGGTATCTTCAGGCTCATTTCCAGCAGAGCACCACTGACCTGTAATTAACTCATCTCTGGTGGCACTGCGTTTGTAACAACTGCTTGACACCTCACCCTGTACACGTGCACACGTGAAGGTCTGTACACAAGTCCCCAGGCATCCCCGAAAGACCAGAAGCTGCATCTGGGAGCTCGGTGATAAGGAGGGGGTGTGAACTTTGCTGCTACATGATGGAAAGAGATAGTGCTTTGGAAAGTGGGACCCTGGCGAATAACAGAACAAGCAGCTTTTTGGATATGTGCTAGAATTCCTTGTCCATGCTACACAGCTGCAGCTGTATTTGACATCTGAGCCAGCAGAGACTGAGTGTTGGTTAATTACATTTGCACTGTGCTTAGACATACCTGTAGCCCTTTATGGAGGGGCTTTTTAGAACAGTTCTCAAGACTCAGTATGGATGAAATGCTGATCAGGGATATTATTCCCGAGGCAGGAGAATTAAAAAAAAAAAAAATGAAAACAAAACAGTGCAGACCTTTGGGTTGTGCCCATTCTTGTTTCCTTTGCTTATATATAATTGTTCAAACGACTATAGCTGGAGAGATCGCATCAGTTGCATTAGTCCCTTTTTTGGTAATTCAGGCCCTAAATATATTCTGGGCTGCACCCTGAAAACAAAGGGAGTGAATGTTTTTAATGAATTTCACATGCAATGGATGTATTATATGGATGATATATAAGCAAAACCAAGAAAAGACTGAATTAAAATGGGTTTGGTGAGAAAACAGTAGCATTTGCCAGTTTCATCATAGAGATTCATTTTCTCTTGGTATTTTGAAAACTAATTGGCAGCAACAGTAACACGTAATGCAGTGCCTGGCATATTTCCATAATATTTTTTGAAATACAGATAGACATACCAAAATTTATGCCAAAATTACATGTTTCTAACTTGTGCTCACAGGACTTTCAAAGGAGTACTGAGATTGAACTAGAGTGCATACACTGTGTGCAACAGGTGAGGTATTAAACTAGAAGGGATATTATATCTAAACCATGTGAGACTCGGCTTTTGGTTAATTACAAACGGATCCATGCTTCTATGTGTGACACCAGACTGCTGCTGTTTTCTTCTATGTGTGACACCAGACTGCTGCTGTTTTCAATAGACTGAGACTTAGAACTATAATTGCAGAACCTTAATTACATTTTCCTATAATTAACTTTCCCAGAACCATAGTTCTTCCAAAGAAATATATCTGGGTTTTTATCTGAAAAACTATTTTGTCTGAATAAATTAATTCATCTGCATGTGTTTCAAAGTGCAGCTCTCTCTCCACCCTCCTCCTAAAACCAAGCAGCAAAAGAAAAGCATTTAGAAATAGTCAACAGTAATTATTTTACACAGTGTTTAAGAGTCCAAATTAAAGAATGAAACTAAAAAAAGCATAATAATTTTACTGCCCCTTTAAAAATAAATATTAAAGAGAGAGAGGAGGGACTGGAACTTAAAATACAAAATGGATGTTACTTAGCATTTATTTTAGTCCAAACAGCTTTGCTCTAAGCCCTATGGCTGAAGGTGTGCAGTGTATGAGCCTGATGACAAGGTCCATTAGGATGAATGGGAATCATTCCAGTGGCACTGCCAGGCTTTGGTTCATTGTCAGCACTTATACTGATATATTTACACATCCATTTTCTACCTGTAGACATGACACATGGGGTCATGTATACAGGAACACATACCTGTAGATGTACACATTCCCAGGCTGTAAGGCAGTGCTGCTAACCCTTCCTGCAGGCTCACTGACAGCTGGTGATCAAAACACTGCATATGAACCCACAACACCCCCAGGGACTCAAACTGGTTGAGATGTAACTGACATGGCAATGGCTTCCTTCAAGCCACTCATTTCAAGCAGGTTTTTCTACTCTTTCAAGTAGTATACTAAATAAATAACTGATATTAGCTGTATTTTACTCAAGCAATATTAGATCATGTTGCAAATAACATGATCTGGTGCTTTTTGAAAGCAGCAAAAGCTTTCTTCTCAATGTGGAATGGGAAGAGAAACAGTTTGGTAGGAGTAGACAAACACTATGAGGTAAATTATCTCTTTTCTATCAAATATAAATATACAAAATCTGACTAAACTTCATCCAGAACTGCTGATGGACAAAGTTCAGAATGCTCACAGAATTAGAGAGATAAATCACTTTAATTTGAGCATCCCTATAGAAAAAGATGAAGGTGAAAAAGGAGAAGAAAGGAAGTAGTGTAAATGATGCAGGGGACGAGGGAACTTTTCATCTGAGCTGGAAATACAGTGAGCATACCAACACTCATTGGTATTCTCATTGTATTCAACAGATCCAACAGATATTTAGATTAGTGCACAAAATTGGGATGAAGTGCTGAGTGGATTGAGGCCAGAAGGCCAGTCTGGTCCCAATATCAAACTTTTGCAGAGCTGCCAATTTAAAACACAGGCCAGTACAAGATGATACTTGTAATATCACACACTGGTTTCCTAGAGAAGAGTAAATACAACTATCCACAGCTTTGCTGGTTTGTACCTCACTTCTCAGCTTCAGAGAAGCTTACGGCACTCCCCAGAGCCTGTTACAAGACACTGCTGCTGGTGAGGGAAGGCTGTCAGTGTGGCCCTTTAAGGAAGGGTTGCAATTTCAGCAACAATTTTCACAAAGAATTATATGCACCTTATCATACAAATGAACAATAATATATTTACTGAAAGAGGAAATAAACATTATTTTTTTTTCTCAGAAGAAGCAAATAGTAACAACGGCAGAAGTGTCAGTCAAACTTATTTAAAAGAAATCACCAGACACCCAAACCTTCTGGTGCTTTGCTTTCTCCCTTCCTAGGTAAGCCCTGTTCTTGGCTTGTCTTTCCTAATTACTGTGAGCAGACTTGTTAGGTAGATCCAGCCACAACACACTTAGTGCTAGGGCAGCATTGGAGGATGTGTGCCTACACGTGTGATGATGGCCACACACACACAGAGAACAACACTTATTCTTGATCAGCTTGTGGCTGTCATTTCTCAGGAGGTCAGAGTGCTTAGTGGCAATAGCTCCTTTTTTCCCAAAGGAACATTAAACACATAGGTGACCTCAGTTCTGCACTTCATAAAGCCAGTTCTGATACAAAAACATAGGGCTCCCTTCTCACAGTGTAACTCTTCACTGTGACTTACAGGGGTGCAGATGAAACTGGTGGTTTTTTTATGCCATTCCAGATATCATTCCTGGTTTTATATAACATGCTTGTAATGATCCTGGAAGATCTTTGGAAATCTATAGGGATATGTAAATATTATGCAAAATATCTCAGCAATTGCAAGACTTCAAAGGCAGCTGTAGGTGCTCAGGAGCACTTCTGAAATTCAGACCTTATGTACAGCTGGAGCTCACAGTCCATATTCTAATAAACTGAATTAAAAAAGGAAAAAAATAGTGGATTTTTTGGTGCATTTTCAAAGATAAACCTGTGTGAAGTGATCAGTCTTCAGCCTATAGAAAACAAACTTCACAATGAACATGGATTTATTTTAAAAACCCATGGAAGCTGGACTTCTGAATTATTTTCTCTTATTTGCCCAGTGCCGATTGACGGAAGAAAAAAAATGCTATCCATAAATTACTAAAACATCACAGCATTGCTACAAAAAACAGTTATAATGAGTAATATTGTCAATCACTTACAGCTGCTTCTAATCCCTCCCTCTACAGCTTTTGAAAGGCTTAAAGAAACAGCCAGTCAAATAAAAACATATTACCTTCAAGGAGCCAGTATGCCAAAAACATTTTTCCACTTTCAGCACTATAAACCCTGGATCCACAGCACGCTACAAGAAAGTTGGAAGGACTGTAATAGCAAAGCACATTAACCTCGTAACAACAGCCACTCACAAACTGGATCACTTCAGTTATGTTATTACTTACCCGTGACAAGGTATTGTGTCCTGGTCTGTGATCCTTGACTCTTCTAGCTGTTGATATGCTGGTCCTGTAATTCCATTGAACCTACCCCGAGGCAAGGGAGGAGTTCTCCGAAAGGCATTTCTATGTAGCATCCCACTTTTTTGTCCTGGGCTGCAGCATGAAGAGAGACTTCTAGGAACAACACCAAGAGTACAGTAAAAATTATCAGAGCAAAAGCATAAAATTCTTCAAAGTAAACGTTCAGGATTAATAATGCATGGGTTACTGTTCTTATAAACTTTGCTGTGGCGGTCTGTGATGTCAGTAGAAATTCTCTATGGACATATAATACTATGATCCACCATTAGCTGTTGTTTATGCCATATTTAATACATCAACCTCTCTTCTCAGAATGAAAATAATTTCCCAGTACATTAAATATTTTCTTGCACTTGAAGAAGGATGCTTCTTTTTTCCATGCTGCATATCACAATCCTGCTATATAGAGTTGACTCCTCAGACAGTATAAACAAACAGCACAGCTCTGTCATACCCACAGCTGAATTCAAAATCAGATCTGAAATTGAGAGCCCATTATATCACCTCTCAGACTACAAGTGCTGCTTCCTGATAGGAAAAAACTGAATTGAGAAAACAAGAATAAGTGAAGAATATAAATGAAACCTGTGAACTGCAGCTTGAAGAAGCCACCTAAGACAAGTTTCCTCCACCTTGAACGAGATTTCTACATTGTTTTAGTCTTGTTTTATGTACAGATTGTTTTCTTGTTTATATACATTGATAAATAGTATGCTGTTTCTTGATGTGCTATAATATGAACTTGAATAGGATAAAAACAAGTAGCAGTTTTCTACTTATGTTAAAATATTGCTTTTGTAAACATTTTTCTATTGTTTTGGAAGGAAAATGGATTTTTTTTTTCATTTCATGCAGAAATTAAAAGTATCTAGAATCGACAGTGTTGGTATATAAACCATAAATCTCACTGTTGCTAAAGCAAAACTATGGGAACACAGAATGAAGGCAAGGCATAACCTGTTCTTACTGTTAACAGGCCACAGTACTGCATGGTGTGACTGGCTATTCCTTTTCCAGCTACTCCTATTTCTCTTGGCATGTTCTGGGTCTCAGATATGCATGTTACCTAATATTCTGCTACATTGTTAATGATAACATAGGCTTTGTAGATGCCTTTTACAAGTCATTATTTTTGGTTATGGGGATAATTCCAACTTTTGATAAAATTCAGCAGTGCAAAAGACTTTTTATAAGTTTGCTTCTTTTTCCCTATTATAACTTAGAAGTAATCTGCATTTTTTACCTAGTGGGAACATTATTTATATGCAGGGCCACATCAACTCCCAAAGCAATTCTTGCTTGGAACAAGTATCTTGGACAAATTCTCTTGGAGTGTACATTTCCATTAAAACCAACCTTTTCTGCCCAAAGTTAAAATAAGAAAAAAAAAATCAAGTTCCTATCCTACTGCTCAGGCTAGCAGTGTTCCGTTTTTTTTTTTTTCCCCCCACACCTTTACTTTTTTAGTGCTTTTTAATTGAAAAGATCAATAGCCCATAGCAATAGCATTACCTCCAGGATTTTTGATGCTTCTTTAAATAGATTTTCCCTTTGCTACTAAGGAGGCTGTGAAAAAAATTTTAAAAAGCCTGAAGTACTGGCCTTTCAGTTCTGAAGGCTGAGTTCAAGTTGTGAGTTACAGTTCATATTCTGTAAAATAACACTACCAAGTCACAAAATAATTGACAATTTCTGCTCATGAGAGTCTGAGATTATTACAGCAGGGGATCTCAAAAGATGCAGTGGAATGAATAATTCGTGATGGATAATGAATTTCAGAGTTTTTTACTGACTGGAGCATATTCATCAATGTACTACAAAAGTAAGAAACTGATTAACTTATCAGACGTTAGACTGATTACAAATATTTGGAACTAGAAATTTTAATTTTTTAATTGTGATTGGTTTGATGCCCTTGTGCATCTTTCTTGTTAGAAGAGAGCACACAGTCTCCTATCTAATAATATGTACATCCGAATTCTCAAAAGCTCCTCATTTGTAACAGACATAATTTCAACACCTACAGGCATACCTCAGGCATCAACTGCAGCAAAGATGCAGGTAAACAACCTATCTGGACTTCCTTCAATTTGCAGTGAAACTCACTGCTCCGTGGAGCACTACACACTACAGGCTGATAAAGGTGTGTGGGCTGGTGAGACCGAAGGGATCTGACACATGCAACCACAGTGGTTCCAGCACTGACACTGAGCAACCAATTCTTTGCTAATGGGAGGTATGAATGGGAGGTAAGAGAAATGCTTTCACCATTTCTGACCCAAAAAAATGAGGTAAAAATGAACAAAAATCATTTGCGGTCACGAACAAGAAGAATTGACCAAGGACCAGGAAATACTTACAGACAGTGCAGCTGCAAGCCGCAGGATAACTCTCATTTCTTCAAACACCAAAGATGAGACAGTAACAATTTCTGTTAAAAGTTCTATGAAAGTGAAACTCCAGCATAACAAAGCTCTTCCTGTTTCACAAAACCAGTATGAACACCAGCAACATCTTTCTCTAAAAATCTTAGTACATCCCCCCTCAGACTGCTCTCTTGCTCACATGAAGAATTCCTCCCTCTCAGGCAAACAATGCCTTTCGGATTTCTTCAGGGAATTTATTGTCCGTCAGCCACCATTACGGTTTCTTCCTCCCCACACTCCACTCTAACTGGGTAAAAGAAACCAGCCCACATAACTGAGCCATTCAGTAAAATAGACCCATTCATAAAGCTGGGGCAGGTATGTCCTTGAAATCTATTAACCAATTACTGCAGAAAAAAAAAAAAATCAGAATATGCCTGAGCTGGTTCAAAAGTGATGCATGAATAGGGAGAAATACAGTTCTGATGAATTAATGGTTTGAAAAACTCAGTTAATTATGAACTTGGGATTCATTGTTGCAAATTGCTTTCTGTGAAAATTTTCTTTAGGTTGAGCAACCAAGTAAGAACAAAGTCTCTTCCTGCAGGTGGAGTATTCTCTTCTCGGGGCACATACATAGCTCCCAAGTGCAGTTAACTATATTCATGAAGAGAAGACAAGCAGCATTTTTACAGTAACTCTGTGAATCTACCTGTACTACTTTTTAGTTAATTACTAAACAAAATTGATTTTACATCACATTATGAACACAGTAAGATGTATGTTTGTCAACAGAACATGAAGTCTTAAAAAAGAATAAGGTGTTGAAACCTTGGATTGTATCCAAATCCTTCTCTCCTTGTTTAATAAGTACAATGGGTCCACAAAAATAGTGCTTATAGCCATGGCTGTGTGTATATATAGATACTTTTCTTTTTCTTTCCCCTATTTTCATGATTGTAATTCATGAAAAGAAAGATGAAAAGTTGAGGAAGGAAGGAAAGTTCTATAACGGACTGTAAATAATCTGCACCTGCAAAAACTATACAGAAAGGTATATTTCATTACCTACTGGTCACGAGATGCAAACATTAGTGTTGAATACATGGCTTTTGTCCTTGCAAAAAACCCCCAGTAAAGGCATGCCCCAATGACAGAGCCAGCTACCAGACAGACACTGTCCTTTGATGTTCCTAGGAGCCACATTTTCAGGCTGTTATGAGAATCTACTGCTAACATTTGTACAGATCAACTACTCAGACTTTCAACCAATTTTCCATATGAATAAAAAGGGATCTGCTAAACCTGAGAACATAAGCATCTCTGGGTAAACAGCATACAACACTAATAATGCTGCATCACTATGCCCTTTTGTCAGCCTGTTTACAAGGATGAGATGACGCACATGGGCACTTCTCTGTCGGAGCCTGTGTTACAGACGGCCCCCCAAAGAGAGAAACTTAACATGTTTGGGACTTCAGCAAACCTGTATGTGATTGAAAAAAACTAAGATTGTAAGAAGACTTTTATGTCCAAAAAGATGTGACATAAGAGAACTCTACAGCACTCTGTATTCCAAGCGTTTGAACACCACTCTTTCTCTCTTCACTCTGTCTCAGTACATGAAAACACCCACAACTGCATAATGATCTGTGTTTCCTAGACTGTGGTTATGAACTGCTACAGCGGGTCAAGTTCTTTGAAGCTATGCCATTCAATCCTTTTATCTAAATCCTTATCTGTACTGAGTTTTTAACTATTTTTTTTCAGTATGTTCCAACTCTTTTTGTGCCAGTCACGGACAAAAGCATTAAGCAAAGCTTGTCCCCAACACTAACTAGTTCTTTGAGAGCTCCATTAGTGCTCTTCTGGTGAATGTCTTCAGCCCCGCACTTACCTTGTCAACATAACTCCTCACTAGCTAACTTTCAACCACTTCTGTGTATCCACGTGACAGTTTTTCTGTCTCTCCCTACTTTCTTCCAATAAAGGCATTAGACAAATGTGACAACATTGACTGAGGCTGTGTAGAGATTGAGCGCACCTACACTGAATACAAAGGAAGTCAGTGATGTGATGCACAAGCTGCTGCTGGTACACTAGGAAATATTTTCTGGCATTTTTCATATCTACCCCAAAAATTTGCTTCACCCCACATTTGTCTTAAAGCTGTGATTAGTCTAATTCAACATAACTGGTCCTCAGTTACTACAATGAATTTTACATACTCCTAATTATTTGACACTTGCTATTCCATCATATATTACAGCTCCCATTTTTATAGATTTTGTTACTAGACTTCAAATTTCATGAGCTGATTCTCCTGGATTTCTTTGATCAGGATTAACTAGACCAACTTGTCTTGAGAGCTTTGATTTCCACATTTTACTTCCACTTTGACTGTAGTAATGTCAATTTTCATATATTTGATTCTATCCCCATTCTGACCTTGCCCCCAAATAATCATCCTAACTTCAAAAATGAAGTTAGGATATTAATTCAGGATTGCTCTAACTGCTTCATATATGATTTTTTGTCCCACCATCATCTTTGCTTTTTCCTGCATAGTACTCTTCCCCCCCTCCCACCCAGTAGGAACGATTGATTGCTTTCAGTATTACCAGTAATTCTTAACTCTCAATGATTCCTGGAAATGTTCACTTTAACCATGACTTCTTGCCCTCTGTGATACAGTCTGTTTCTTTCCCTACACCCTATTCCTTTTAGGCATTATTCTTTTAAAATTTCTGCAGAAAACTATGTCCTTTCTTTGGGAAAATACCAGATTCATTATACTTCCTTTTTTTCAGGTTTCCTCTGTCTTTACCTTCTCAGTTGCTTTAGTTTATCAATACTTGTTCTTTGAAATTCAATAGCCTTATTTACAGAAAAACTTTAATTTACTCTTTTATTTAAACTGAATCAATTATATTGGGAGCATAAAGAGTAAAATGTTTAACAAATGAAAAATATTTCTTTTTAGTGTGGTTTTCATGGTGTTAAAACGGCATTAAAAATAAAAACACAAATTATTTTTAATTTTAGGGTAAGTTTATACTGTTTTGGCATTTTTGTAAGACAATACAATTGCTCCAGGCTGAAAGCATCTGCATTTGGCTTTCATCATGTTATTCTCTGAAATGAATCCCTCTAAAATCAATGATGACTGAATCAATGAATGAAAGTCAGGATGACTAATTACCAAGAAAACTGCTGTTCAAAGGGATCACAAATCAATCCCATAATTAACAAAACTCTAATTTGTTTCTATCTATTAGAAAATAAGATAGTATGGGTTTTCTTCTTACCTAAATCAAAAGATAATCCAAGATGATTTTGTAAGCACATTGCATACTTTACAGGAAGTTTACTGATTAAATACACTTGTTAATTTTGAATTCTGACAGTACTAAGACTTATTTTACATATGCAAGCAGATGATGTAACATTCTTCTAGTGTAATAGCAATGCATAATACAGGCAAAATATTTTAGGAGAATAACAGTAATACAGGCAAAATATTTTTTGATATTAAATTTCAGTTTTCAGTTTAATCTCTGCATTAATTCTTTGCATGCCGCTGAGGTTGGTAGAAATGGAAAATTGCTGTTATCTAGAAATCTAAGTGAAATAATTAGGTGATCTCTGTCATTCACATTTCAGCAACTCCAAACGATTCCCTATGTTGATAGTCTTACTGCCAGACAAAAACTGTGTTAGTTTTAGGAAGTGGAAACAGCCAGCCCCCGATTTTAAAAAATGATCACCCATCATTAGTGTCCTTGGAAACAACAGCAGAGAAAACATGTCTGGATGCAGAATAAAATATTTCCATAGCAAGCAGAAATAAAACAACAATATAATTTAATGACAGCATAAAAGAGAGAACCTTTTTATTATAGCAGAGCTGCTATAATTTTTCCAGGCTCATTTTAGGCTTGGAATGGAAAGAAGGAATATTTAGGATAAAACATATCCCTGTTAAAAAAAGTTTCCTCACTTGGCCACATTTCACCATTTGTCCACATTGAACATTATTTAGAAACTAAAATAGGAAGCCATCACATAGCGCATAAATTAACGACAGTCTTAAAAGTCTTAATTGTTCAAGTCTGTTGCATGTTTTATAAAGCAAGGGCCCTGTATAATAAAATTTCAGTTATAAAATTACAAAAAGTTTTTTTATAAATTAACTAGTTGTTCCGCTTCTTAAATTAGTTCTGAAGCAAAGACATTTCAAACTTCGATATTGCAATCATACCATTACATGCAAGGGAACATCACTGTGTTTTTTCCTGACCTTTAACTTGTGACTAAATTGGGATAAAATGCTTCCCAGAACTTCTGTGGAAAGCATTCTAGGCAACAGTCCCATAGTTCATCTATATTTAATAAAATTATTAAGCATATTTTGAAAATATCTGTGTAATAAGGAATAAGACCCAAGAGATGGATCTGACATGACAGCTGGCATTTTCTTTTCATGCCAAATTAAAGGCTTAAGTAAGGTAAAAGTAGATAGGACCCAAATATCCCTTTCTGGCTCACAGGCTGCACTTGTAAGATACGCAAATCAGTCATTCAAATGAAAAAGAACACACAGCTGGCTGAGAGACTGCAATGAAAAATACGCCAAATACTAGCCAGATCATAACCTCAAGCAATCCGAGACCTTGTTTTTTTAAAAAATAATTTCAAAAATTAACCTTTTCATAAATAAGTCTTCCCCTCGAGATTATCTAGCTGAAAAAATTCCAAACTCATTTTTTGCAGCCTTTTTTCTCTCTCTCTGTGCACTGGACCAGAGGTTACCGCTGCCATTCGACCAATACCATTGCTTATACCAGACACCAGTTTGGTTTCTAGGCCTGTAATGAAGCCCCCACACTCTTTCTCATCCAAAAAGGCTCTAAGCAGAATTTTAACCTGAGTGCCATCCAGTGTCGGGTGACATTTCTCTTTTTTTAGCTCTTGGAAACAACCATCCAAACTTTTTTAAGCCTAGTTTTTAAAGGCCACCATGTTTTCATAATTAAGCCATTATTCATTTCAAGTATCATTTGTTTAAAAAAGACAGTGAAAGAGGCTAGAAGTTTGCAACCAAGCCTTTCTGCAGCAAATGAGTCATTAACATCATGAATGTCAATAAGGAAAGTTTTGTTTCTCATGGTTTCTCATACTACAGCTGTTTCGTCCACTGGTCTGCATCTGCAGCTTGGATAGTGTCTTTAAATGCTTCCTCCAGGAGTTTTACAAAACACAGATGAAGTCGGTAAGCACTGCTATTACCTTTTATGTCCACAGCTAGCAAAATGCTTGGACATCTGCCTAATAAGTGGTCCAAAGTTCTGGTGGCACCATGGCACACAGCATCTCACCTAGTCCCAGCGCACAACAACCCTGCACACGCATGAGCAGCTCAGCGACATCCCCCAGCAGCCACCAAAGCTCTCACCACACAGCCATTGGCTCACCTGTGTTGCTTGATGGGCTGGGTTCCTCTGTCAGGAGACAAGGCCTCTGGGAAAGACTGGGGGCCTGAAAAACTAGACTCCATAACTTTGTGCAGAATAGGCCCCGGATGCCTCTCTGGTTTTGAATACTGTAGCAGAAAGAATAAAGTTAATTAATACTCAAAAGGCAAAGAACACTGTTGACTCTTCAATCTGAATTCATATCAGGATGGGGTAAGAGGTGCTCTAATGCAACTTTAAATGGAAATTAGTCATAGTAAGGAATACATTCATTCAGCACTGTTTACACGGCACAAAGTGCCAGTACTCATTATGCCCATTATGTTCTCCACATCAAAACGCTGATATCTGCATTAGTAGCAAAATTACGGACTGATCTGCCCATAATGATAGGGAACACTGATCCCTTTGACTAAAAGCCTGTTTTTGTGGCTGTCCATGCAGAGACTGAGATCACAACGCACATCTCAGAGGACAGTCAGCAACTCCTTGGGTCCTTTGGTGATTTTAGTCAAACACTGCATTCATCAGCATGTACAACTATGAAAAGCAAACTGAAACAGCATTTGTGTCATCAGATAAGTAAAAATAAGTATTTGCATCCTATCGGCAGAGCCAGCTATCTCTTCTGAACAGGTCTAAAAATTTTGACCTGGGAGTATCTGTGCTAGTAAGAACAACATAAACATAATTCTTCTTGTGACAGGTGTAGGTGTAGGGCAGTCTCTGAGCACACACTGAGAAACAAAGGTCTGCAGAGCAGACACAAGACATGAACAAAAACAGATTTTTTTTTTTCTTCTTGCTTTGTGAGTCAATTGGAATTTCAGAAAAAAAAAAAAGTCTCTGATCCTCAATGGAGCCAGAAAGTCAAAGCATAGAAAAAGCTGCACTTGGGGTTGTAGGAAAAATTCATGTTGCTATTGGTTACTGGGCAATATCTCAGCTATGAGACGTTAACCCACATTTCCATAGAGGTATGAAAAATACATCACTGTGCAGATTTTTTACACTGCTTTACAAGGACCTGCACTAAAACTAATTGGTCTGTTTTCCTTTCTGTATTGAGATGGTATTTTTAATACTAGATACCTACATATCCATGTTACCTTTACAATAAATTGGTATTGGGAAGCTATTACATGACTACATATTTTATAAAGAAAATAAAAATTAAAATAATCAAAATAATAGAAAAATCAGTAATAGAAATGCCACACAATAGCCTAACAATAATGGAAAAGATAGTAAGAATTCTTTCAAAATACAGCTCTTCATAATTATTAGTTCTGCTGAACAAAAGACAAATAACTCCTTAAAAATACAGAATAAATTTCTGATTCTCACTTATCTGCAATTTTGTAGACCTCAGCAAGGTAAAAAAAATAAGTCATGCAACATTAGTCTGTTTCAAAAATGGGTTACATGTATTTTTAGCCCATCTACTCAGACTTCTTATGACCGATTTCTATAGATAAAGTAACATCTTCAAACTTTTCTGCAATGATCTTCTCCCTCCTTCTGTCGAACAGGGCCGAAATCACTGCTTACATGAAGGCAAAGCTATGCGAGTGGCAATATGCAAAGTGATGTCGCACGCATAAAGTAAACACAACTGAAGTAATAAGAAGAAACATTCCACTCCCATTTCTTTCAGTTACCCTGATCTTAGTTGTCACTTGTAAATGTTATAGATTAAATATTCAGACAGAAGTATGACTTTTAAGGTACTCATGTCTGTGAAGGGTTTAAACTTTAATAGTTATCCTGCCAGCTGCAGAAATCAAACTGGCTTTGATTTGTGACCTGAATAAATCAATTTGAGCTATGTTACGAATGGGTTGCTAGTACCAAGAAGCTACTTCTGTCCCCTTTTTTTTTTTTTTTTAATTTGTTCATGAAACAAAACTGAAGGTCTGAACGGATTATATAATCATGAGTATGATGTGAATAACAAAGAGTAATTAGGGATAAACTGTGCCTCTGACTATACCCATGTTTAAGGTGGATGTGGGCTGGAGCAATGGTACAGTCTTTCCTCATCACACCTGAGAAAACTAGGACCCCAGAAGATGCTCTGATGCTGACATTTTTTAAATGTTGCTGACTAGCAAACTACTGAAGGTCCAACACCCAGCACCATTCAGGCACATTTTTTCAGCTTATTTTTTTCCCTTAACCAAACATTTGCCCCCTTTTCAGATATACTATTTATTACACGATTACCATAACAGCCATAGCATTCATTACAATGAAAATACAAATCACAGTTTAAACTGAGGGTGTGAATATACAGAGAATTTTAACAATGCAATTGAACATATTTGGATGTATGACATGTACATTTTAATAGGTTTAAACATAGTTGGGTTTATTCTACTTTAGCTTAATGTTAAGTGACATGTCCCTTCTCTAAGATCATCTCTGGAGGAAAATACCTGCATATTTTTGTGAGGAGTTTACAGCAATATTAGTTGGTGCCCCCAAAAGTATAGGATAGGATTATTCCCCAGTCATATCCCAGCAGAGCTCGTCCTGTTGCTTCCACAGCTCAGTTTTCACCTGGGCTGAGTTCTGTGGAGACCTCCAGCTGTTGTGAGCTGCTGAATACTCAGCCAGGATGGAGAATAAGCTGTGAAACAATTTCAAAGGGCTGTTTCCAGTGGATTGAAAGCATCACTGAAAACTTACCTAAATTATTTTGTTTTTTTAATAGTTTTATTGTCTTCTTGATTAATTATCTGTGCTTGTTCGAGCAATTACTGAAAAACACTGATGCATATGACTAAAAAAATTAAAGAATGACAGCTTTAAAAAATATTTTGCAAATTTTAAATTTTTCATGGTTTCATGGAGAAAATCATCTATTATGTACAATTACTGAACTCTCTGACAATACAATTCCACCCCCTGCTACTTAATGCTAAGTGAATCTGTGAAGGCAGCCTGAGCCAGGAGACAAGCCTCTTCCACTGACCTATTGTACCACTGGGAGCACACAATTCCTCTGCTCCATGCCTTGTATTCCTTGGTCTAAAGTGTAGGATTGCTGGATAACAAATGCCACTCAAATGCTACAGAATAGCCTGACACTGTTGTCCTAGTATTATGCAAACCGAAACACCCATCTCTCCCCCTGGCTTTACTTAGCTCTTCCCCCTCGATGATTTTCCCAAAATAGTCATAATAAAAGGTCCAGAAACTCATGTGGCATTGGAAGAGAGGTGATGCAGGGATCCCATTTCAAAAAGAGGGGTCAGCTTTAAATTACATTCAGAGAGGTCACCTCGAGGAGAAAAAGAACCAGTGATTTTCCTGGGTGGGCTGACCTTGCACAAGAGCTCATCAGGTGGTACATTTAACAGCTTAAAACCCTTACAGCTTTTCCCATATGCTCTGTATGTTTTGTTGCCAACATTAGCTCTAGACAGAGGACAAAAAACTCAGGTTTGTCTATTCTGGCAATTCTTCCTAAGTATCTATGTGATACAGAAATGGGAAATTTGCTCTTGATCTTGGCTGATAAATCAAATCATAATTCAGGTAAGACCACAGAGTAATCCTTTAAAAGATTTAAGAGTATCTGTTGCTCAACATATATTAATTGCATTTCTATCATAGTTTATAAAAAGGATTTCTTTCCTATTACTATCAATACAAAGCAACAAGACACAAAAAGAGCATTCCCCCTGCCCCCCTTCCTATTCTAAGAATATCAGAAGCCTGGAGCTACTGACTGCTAGCTATTAGAAACAAGTGTAGTGAAAAGTGAAACCACATAGTACAGCATGAAAAGCATATTAGCCACCTTAGAGGAAAAGTGATGGCGAATTAATAGATACACTTGGTACCATGGGAAAAGGTATTAAAACCCATGAAGGTGAAAAAGGCCACTTCAAACAGCCATGACAATTCTCAGAATCACTAAAGGAATGGTATGGTTTCAGCTACCCCCTTTTTTTTTTTTTCTGCCCATGACATATTTGTCAAGTTGTGAGAATTTAATGACATTCTCTACTCAAGGTGGAAAAAGGAGGTAGCAATCAGGAGCCACCCCTGCACGGTGTGTGAGGGTGCACCAAGCACTTGTCTTTCAAAGGGGGGGGCAGCTGAGAATGACAATTTCCTTCCTCTGCTGTGAGGAGATCGAGTTGTTTGCTGCAGTCCTGTGGAGCACAGTCTAAATATATCTTGAAGAGAGTATAATCTCCTTGGGAAGGGGCATGTAATACTTCGAAGCTCTAGGTTTCATGCATTAGATGAAATAAATCTGAATCTCCTGTGTACCTCAAAGATCCTGAATTAAAAACTGGCACATCTATCTTTTCCTGGCTGAAGAATTACAGCAAGATTACCAGTGCATTAGTCTCTAAATCCAAGAGGCTAGAAAACTTAGCAAGAAAAAGCGAGTAAGAAATTAAGTGTGTTGCTGTCAGAATATTTGGGAAAAGTGGTGAACCTGAGGGAAATTCAGGAAAATCTAGAAACTGTGTTCAAAAATCCTAATTATAATACACAGTATTTTTTCTAATTTGGATGTGTAAGAAGGTAATGCAATCTCTACAGAGAGAAACAGACATGCTACATTTACTATCAGTGAGCAGCAGGAGCTCAGAGAGAACACAGCTGTCCTAACAAAATGCAACCCTTTACTTCACTTTTCAGGATCACAACTGAGCAGAGGGAGGAGAGCAGACATAACGAATTTGAGTGTGGAAAGAAAAAAAACTTAACTAAGATTGGTCAACCTCTTTACAGCCACAAACCACTTGAAACACTATCTGTTATACCCTGGGTCTTGGGAAATGAGTTAAACCCCTTTCTAGAGGAACACGCCATTTGGAAAGATAGATGGATCATTTACTAAATATAGCAACCTCTGAGTCAAAAGGTGATGACTCTTTCAGAACAGTCATCGAGAATAAGAATCCTTATGTAACTATTCTCAGGTCTGCACAAAAGCATTCTTCTCTGTAGAAGAAGAAAGAACCGTGTGAAAAACCTGACAGCATCACCAGCTCTATTCAAAACAGATAAGAGAAAAATACAGGAGAATCTTCTAGCAAAAGATACAAAAGTGACATAAATGGGAAAACTGCCTTGCTTGTAAGAGGAACACATGGAATGGGAAAAGAAACAGCTTCCAGGATTACATAAACCTAAATGCCAGACTGGAGGAGTAATCTCCAGAAAATAACTGCTTTAATTTATTTAAGTTTATTTATTATTCCTGAAAATAAAGAGAACTAAGATTTCTCCCCAGACCCATGTGGTGCAGCTGCAGATGGGAATGGCAGAGATCACATCCAGGCTGCAACCGGCAGAAGGGAGGCAGCAGAGCCACGGGACAGCGCCCTGCCCCACGCTGCTGCCTGGTCCCCTTCCCACCCAGCAGATATGCCCAGGGCAGATCTCTGGTCTTTGAGGGGGGGTCACTCAGCCATTCCTATGAAAATACCTTTTCAAAGTTCCTTTTATGCGGCTTCACCATACCCCTGCCCTTTTTCAACTCCTCCAATCTGCCAGGTTGTGTAAATATTTCATGAGCTGCCTGCATGCATTTCTGCACTAAAATCTTCCTAACAATAGAAACCATTATTACCCTGCACTGTTATGCTATATTCTGCACAAGGTCATCCTGTTTTTCTTCCTTAGTATCTTTGTTCCCAAAGGGAGAATACATTAATGGCAAGGAGAAAACAGTTGCTTGCAGGAAGCCACAAGAACAAGAAAATGGCGTGTTAATTACCAGCACTGAAAATGACAGTCTGAACAGCATTAAAAACTGAAAAGCAAATTTGGATTAAAACAATAAACATAATGGTGGCTTTTCATCTCTAATGTTCAGAATCTACAAACTGCTACTTCAGTCATTACGGCTACTGCTATGGCAAAAGAAAATGACTGAAATAAAGGTGGTTGATGTGTTTGTCAACTGTACAGAAGACATCAGACAGTGAGAAAAAGGCAAATACCAGTTTCCTAGTGTTAACCAAGGTTTACTCTATATGACAGAACAAAAGGATCATGAACTTTACCTATGGTTGCCATCATTACAACCCAACAACGCTCCCAGCAGCTTTCTTTTATAGGGGCTAGAAATAATATATGACTGAATGAACTGAAACAAAAAATTCCACAGGTTCCCTAAACTGTGACGATGTCAGTTTAGTGGAGCTATCCTCCTTCTTGAAATAGCATATTTTTCCTGAATCACATAGCATATCGTGAGTATATACAGGAGCTCCACAGTAGTGGGCCTACAGGTCCTACAAAACAGAACTTTCAGTGAACACGAGCAATGCTCTGACAATGTCTCTGTCATAGCAAGGAGGCTCTGCTTACTCTGAATTGGTTAAAAGGCTTATACTTATCTCTAAATTAATGGGATGTAAATTAGGAGTTGAGACATCTATGGCTAAGCAGGCACGAGCACCCACTTTTGCTGAACTCACACTATTTTGACAGAATCTGGCAAATAAGGTAGTAATTCCTTTGAGCAATCCTAAGATACTTAAAAAAAAAAAGTTAATAATTTAAAAAGGGTTTAATATACCTTCTATATTTTCCTATGATATTGCTACCAGGATCCTTCTCCATTCTCCCAAAGACTTTGTTCAAAGACTGTACTAATTTGGTGTGTGACCAAGGGGCAAGAGGATGACATGTATTGGGAAATATCTTGCATCCAGGGCTAAATAAATCAGTTGTCTTAAGTTCCTTATTTCAAATATGCTGTATGCATTTCATGACTGTGAGATTGTATTAACTTACATATAACAACACACATAAAATGATTAAATGAATTTAAAATTGAGTTTGAACAAACTAATTTCTTTCTGTAATCTAAAGTCCCTTAAGCTAGAGACCCAGAAAAATGAGACCATCTGCATGGTCTTCCCCTGGGCATCAGTTTACACGTGAAAATTTAGTTCTAGATTTTGAATTTACTCTGAATTGACGGTAACAAATCTCCATATTTTTTCATGCAGGTACATTAATTATTGGAAGACCTCACATCATATAAGATCCAGGACTCCACTTCACCTATAAACAACATATATGAGCTCAGGCAGTGCTGGAAACTAGAACAGTAATGTCCACTCTGGATACAGAGCTGGGGGGCTCAGCAAAATCCGCGACATGCACGAAATGTACCAGGATCCATTGGAATAACTTTAGAAAAAAATTCCCGCTTTCCATTAACAGGTCTGATAGAAAACATTTTATGAAAGAGGTGAGAATTGTTGTTCCCATTGCTCCGATGCTAATAGCAGCATGACGATGTGCTGCCATCAGCAGCAGGAACTCAGCCGGGCTATTAAGTGCTGTAGCTGGCAGCATTACTTACATTTTGCAGCTGGACTTGGCTTTGTGCCATACACTCCGATTTTGCCATCATGCTGGAAGCATTTAGGCTGTAAGTTTTCCTATTCTGTGTTTCTTTCAGCTGTTCGTGAATTTGCTTTTTTTGTTTCCTGCAAAGAGAAATAATATTCATGTAAGAAAGAGCTAACTTGATCTTCTACTATAGCCACGATATTTTTATAGCCATAGTTTCCTTTGTTCAAAACTTCACTGTATTAGATGAGCCAGCTGAACTAATTCACCAGTGTCTAATATTTCAATGCAGTGGTTGTTTTTTTGGCAAGGCTTATGAAAGGGAAAAAAAGAGCTCTTCTGTTTTAAAATATCTTCTATTCTCAGATTACCATAATTGCATGTTAGTTGTTTTAGTGCAGGATTTTGTAAGATCATCTATCACACATTTAACAATAGCTTGCAAGTAGGTCTGAATAACAAAAAAAGCATTTTACTCTGATTTGGAAAAAAGGATTTTGGCAAATAAAACAGACATAAGTCCCTGTTGGCTATAAAAATTGATGAAGAATCAAAGAATTCTGCTAGTTGACTAAGCTTGACCTATCACCCATCTTCTATGAAGCAGCTTTGGCTTCCATGCTTAAATTTGGGAAAAAACATCAGTATGGCATCCGAGGCTGTGTTTTTGACATATTATACTACGATCCGCTCTGTCAGAGCTAGCAATACCACCAGATGAATCACTAGTATTATTCAGGAGATAACTGCACTGTTAATACTTTCTGTTTCTGCCACACTATACTGACAAACTGAGTTCTTAAGTTCTGTACATGATAGAGGATATGAGACAGCAAACTTTAAAAATTACTTTTATCTTCTGCAAACAGATATCTTAGCTGAGCAAAACCTGTTACAAAATATATATAAGGTCCTTTTATCAGCTTTTGATAAGCTACATTGTCTGGGACTATCAATTTTAAATGAACCTGAGAAATAACTTCACAATACCACTTTAATTCTTTCCTTCATTCCCTTCTTCCTTTTTCTCTCCAGGAGATGCATCTCCAGCAGTGAACCTAAAACAGATCTGGAAACTACCCAGCAAGGTCAAGGACTTGCTAGCCACATCATCATCATTTTTTATGCCACCAGCAGCTTTTGGACAGCGGGGGGGTGGAGCCAAATTTCAGAAGGAAGTGATTTCAGGAAAGTGTTGATAAGAAATAAAGAAGATACAGCCTTTCTATACCGATATAGAAATTTTAGCAAAGAAGCTTTAGCAATATTTTGAAACATTTCTGGTGATTTGGCTGCTGAAAGCTTTGCGACATTGTCAAGTTTGATAGCATCTTACTTGAGTCAAGCCACTGAATGTGACACTGAATGATCAATAAAAGTAATTTTAACTTGTTCACAGTGGAGTCTGTGTCCCTCGTAGGAAGGCGTAAGAAACCAGAGGAAAACGACTTACTTATGTGGTCAGTGGGGCAGCCTGTGAGAAAGGACAAGTTCCCCTCAATATTAAAGGAGGCGATGAAAAGTATCCCAGTTCATATATACAATTTTAACAATAGAGTTTTTAATATATTAAAATAAGTATATGTAATTTTCTCTGCCTTTGAGTTTCTTAATTTTGATTCAGTGTGTCACAATGTAAGCTTTTGCTTCAATTCAACAAACTGTAAGTAGCTACTCAGCAGTATTTGTTACAGCACATTTTCTGAATATAGGTCATAAACCATTAAAAAATCTTGGACTTTATACATATCTCTTAGGTTTTATATTTACACCCTATTTTGAAACAGCATGGCAAATGAAAAAGAATGATTTTACATTGTAAACACGTTACAAATACGAGTGACATGTTTTAAGTACAGCTAGGAGCTCATTACTGGTAAAATTTACAAAGAGGGGTGGGTGAGGATATAATTTCTCAATCACAAAAACTTCTTACACCTTTCAAAAGTCTTCCTTAGCCAAAACTTCTGAAATTAATAATGGAATAATTGGAATAGATATATAATCTGAAGGATTATAATGTCAAATTAAATTAGTCGGTTGATTCTAAAACATGTCTTTTAAAAACACTTTTGATATCTGCTTATTTTTGACACCAATGAAATTAAATAATTTAATTAGTAAAGCATCAAAATGAGCTCTAGAGCTTCTAATAAAATTCCAGAGAAGACCCATAAAAGCAACCCTAGAGTTTGTGTGAATAACTATTTTCTGAAAACCTAAATTAAGTACAACGAAGGCAATAGGCATAACTGTTCAGAGGTCCCAGTGGAAAGCCAGCCACTTGCATGTTGGTCTCCAGAATGCTTATAGAACATCCAGGGTTTTTTTGAGAGGAGACTTCATATAAGGCGTAAACCATTATAGTGAAACATGATCATAGCATCAGACTTTGGGAATCTCTCCTATACATAAAAAATTACTAGAATTTAATCAGGAAAATAACAAAACAATTTTTGGAACTCTAATTTGGATTTATTTAGAAAACCTGGGTTTAAAATTGTTTCTATGTATAGAAACATGTGTATGTAAACTGGAATATTCAGCTTCATTACCGTAACCTTTAACATTACAAATGAGATTCCTGAAGGTAATTTGCTGAGAAAAACAATCTAATCAATTTCCTTTTATGTTCATGCAACCTAACATTAATATTAGGTTTCTGCATATTCATTTTGCCAAACTATAGGATGCACAGTTATAAAACTGAAAACTATTAATAATTCGAAGTTACTCACTGATTAATAAATTTATTTTATATTTTTTGTTTTCGAAACAAATGGGCCTTATGTGTTCTACTTTAGAGTTATTTGGCAAGGAAGTGGTGTTATTTCAGCAAGATATAAAGTCACTAGTCATTTATAAAAGTCTAAGCTGTAAAGGGCAGCCCATTACTGTACTCTTCATCTCTTGCTAACACTTTCTCAATTAACCTAAAAGGAATAATTGGAAGGGCATAGAGTTTAATTATAGTCCTAAACTTCCTCTGATTTATTCTATTTTAAAAGACTTTTAATTCAATGGTGCATAGGGAAGTGCCTTTCTAGCAGATGGTATTATAGAATTGTCAGACTAAGAAACAGAGGGTCAGTGTCTTCATGGAAACTTTTTTCTTAACAGGTGCACTATTCAGAGTTTCTGTATCTGTTAGAAATGTTCTAAATTTTTTATACATCAAATGAAACCCAAGGATTATCCCTCATGTAGGAGGAATGCTTGGGCATAGTCAGGATACATAAGCCTGAGAAAGAAGCGCCCAAAAATCCGCTCACAAAGCATGATAAGCAGTGAGGCACTTGAAATTTGTTGGTTTTTACAGCCTTAAGACACTGGCCAATATCACCTTTACAATCCTATTTTACGTGGCCTCTATGAGACCCAATCTAGACACTCTATTTACTTTTTGCACAGTTCCAGATGGAGCCACAGCCAGGGCAGTGGGGATTGACTGGTATCTTACCATTACTCTATTCATATATTGTATTAGACCTCCTGACAAGCAGAGGTGCTGATTTTCTCCTAACTCTCCAAACTTCAGCTCCCAGAATATGGCATAAGCATACTTCAACTCTTCCCAGTACCTCTCAGTTATCATATTTATAATGCAGATAAAATCCCAAACCCAACACCCCCACCTTCTCCTGAGTTATGGCACACTACTGTCCAGTGAGTTCATCTTTGAAGCGTTATTTCTGCTCATTATTTTCAGACAGAGCTCTCCTCACCACCTCACCAAAGCCATGCTATTTTGAAGGCTGTTCCAGGCCAGCTCTCCACCACTCCCTACCACAGTGCAAAACCAAGGGGGGCACAAGCGGATAACAGAGGAGCATTTTATTCACAATATGCTCAGTCCTGGCTGCATGTTCTTCCTACCAAGAATCCCATTCTGCCTTTTCTGAATCCTTCTTCTTCTGCAAAACCCCCAAGCCTTTCCAGGTGGATTATCTCTCGCTCTTTCCTCTGCAGATCTAAAATGCATAATAACATTTCTAATGCAACACAAAAATGGCTGTCTCCGCTCACAAATTATGCTGCAATGAAGGAGTTTGCAGAGAGTAACTATCCTGCCAATCTGTCTCTCCCAGCCAGCATCAGTGATGACTGGATATCCAAAAAACAATTAAACAAAATCCAACAAGACATTAGAAGGGGTAGAAGTGTTCAGCAAAAAAACATGTACCAGTCAAATCTTCACTCAAGTCATACACAAGCTACCTCTGAAGTCTGAGGGAAAGCAAAATGGGAGGAAAAAAGACCTGGTGACTTCCAACTTATTTTTTCCTTTTTTTTAATTTATTTTTTCCTTCCTGATAGAATGTCAATTGATATTTATTTTAAATAAAAAGCAGTCCTCAACAGAATACCTATCCATTAAAATAATTTCTAGAAAGGGGGATTCATACAAGCATCCCAACTTTTAAACAGTGCAAACCTCCACATTTTTGATGTTCAGCCACCCTCACTAGCTTCATGAAGGTACTTTCTCTGTTGACATGTGCTCTCTCCTTTGCTTCAGCTGGAACAGGAATGAAGGACGACAACCACAGGGAGCATACAGATACAGTGGCACTGACAAGCAGGTCATGTAATTGCTATGAGGTTTTTGCAACTCAAATTACACACATAACAATAAATATTATAAAGTAATTTTCAGTTGGGAAGATAAAAAAATAGAGTATATAGCATTTCTCTTGAAAATAGTTTAGTACAGATGATTTCACCGTACTTGGATGGGTCAAAGTGCTTCTATATCACACATACTCATTAGGCATTCACATTAACAGCTTACAACTATTAGGTACAGGATGCATATATCTGCAGAGCTTGTTCCTTGTTTCTTTCTGCATTTCTAACTTTGCTTTTGTTTTTGGCATACAGAATAAATGGGACTTTCAAGCATATGAAGTGAAATGCAAAAAGGAGATGATATGTTTAAGCTGTCATTTTCAAAAGAGGAAAGTGATTATTGCACTGATAGCAAAAGATACAAAGTTATTGCTGTCAAAAAAAAAAGAAAAAAAAGAACTGGAAATGACATGATCTATTCTTTCCCAATATCAGAAAATAGAAAGAACAACACGTTACTCCCGTTTACTTTTGCGGGGGGGATGTAGTGTAGCCGTGGGGAACTGTTCTAGCCTGACCAGGGAAAACAAAAGCTTCAGAAGAGCTCTAAAGCTGTAAAGAGGACAGAAGCTAAACAATGAACACACCAGACGAAGGCTCTTACTTTGTTTTGAAGTAGAACGCTGCACAAAGCATGCCCACTACGACTATGCCAAAGACGATACAGGAGATGGACAGCACCTGGCGCTGGTACACCTCCTCGCTCTCTGTGAACAGCAAAAGCCAGAGTTAGGAAAGCATCAGAAAACAGTTTGTGAAAAGTGGACATCATGGTTTCACTAATGATGGACAGGTATGAGACACCTGGAGGTCTGGGTTGGCCAGTTCCTCAACAGAATGGATGCTCCTCTGAACCTCTCAGCTAGAGAAGGTTCATAGAGTTATGGCCTCCTAGAAAAGTTTTAGAAAATGGCTCCAATACATACTGAGAGATAATAATAACGAAAATCAGGAAAATTTAGTAAGAAATAATAAGAAAGTTTAATATTTTCTCTGCTTCACGTGCAATTTCTCAGCTTATTAAACCAAGATTCTACCATCAATAGGATAAAGAGTCCTACAACCACGTAATTTTTCTGGCTTAAGGAAAGAACCATCAAAACTCTTGCAATGTCCCTCAAGAGTCAGAATTCTATTTTAGCTACCCCAAAAATGTAAGAATTTTTTTTTGAGTGGTGATTACAATGCCTTATTCCCATGTCACCCCCTGTACTTTATGTACAACATATCACAGGAAAAAATTAATTCAATGAACTTGAACAGAACCCAATGAGTACGTTGCTACAATGCATCAGATATTGCTTTGATAGGAATATATTTTTTAAAAGCAAATTCCCTTTATAAATCTCACAATATTTTAATTAATTTTAAAGCAGGAACAGAATGAAAGTTTTAAAAAAAAAAAGTAGCTCAGAAAATAAGGAAAACGCTCATTCATGACAGCAGAAAGAAGCTGATAAACAACTGGAGATTCACACACTCAAGTCATCAACAGCTCCTTAAGTGTTATGTTTTATTTTTATTATTTCAACTACTTTTCAAGTTCGAAGTGCTAACATGCTAAACAGACTGTTATTAAGATCAGTTTCTCCAAACATGTAACATACAAACCAGTATTTTCATTCATGTATTTTAGGCAGCAAGCCAACATATAGCACTCTCAAAGAACAGTACAAGCTCTGTACACTGACAAACCTACATTTCCTTTCTAGGTTAGAGATATTCAGTGCAGACCCACCCAGCAATATGAATACCAGACACATATGTCAAGTAGGTGGCAATAACTCCAAGTTCTTAAGTCTCAGGTTGATGACAAATATTGTATGACACCACCAAGGTGAATTCAGGGGAATACTAAAAAGAAACCTACACCTAGTGGGAATGTCAGTCCGATACTACCTGGTGTTATAATGATTAAGACTACGTATAAGTATCATAATCATTACTAATTATTAATTTTTCAAGAATGAACAGTGCTGTTATTAAAGATTTAGAATCTTAAATACAACCATTTACCTCTTGTAAGTCACAGTCCTTTTTTGTTAGTCATTAAAAACAAAAATGCAAGTACCAAATCTTTATTTGTTTAGTCACTTCTCTATTTGCTCACTCAAGGAACACCACAGAGATACAGAAGCCATTTCCAAGACACAAAACGTCCTCAGATTCTGTTGACATTTTCCCCTCATTTAAATTTGAAATTCTACAAGCTGTAGTTTTGCAATACTTTCTTAAAAATAAAAAGAAGCAAATAGTCTTTTTATCTGTCTGACGCATGACTGGAAAGGATGTAATTCAAGAGGAAATCCTGTTCACATTGCGGTAAACCAGATTCCAACAGAGCTTTAGGCCCATTCCTCATTGGCATGCATAAACCAGTCAATCCTCACTGGGTTTAATTTTTTTTTTTTTTTTTTTGGTTGGTTGGTTTGTTTGCTTTTACTAGCTTGTGTAAACACAATTACCCACCTTCCATTTCCACTGCAATACACAAAGGACTAATCCTGTAAATTTTGCATTCACATGTTGAGGTGACTCACACTGAAAATAATTAAAGAATTCTTCAGTTCAGGAACAGTTAACCTATTCTGCCTGAATACTGATTTCAGCCCCTACTGCTTAAGCCACAACTGCACATACATGATTATGAACTGCAATTTCACTTTAACATTCAATATAATTAAACCCCCCCTATTTATTAAAAGAAACTGATTTAAGTAACGCATGCAAACAGGCTTAATTTTGTTTTTCCTTCAACATAAGACCTCATAAAATACCTTTTCTTTCTTTTGCTATTTTTTTTGAGAAATGGTGAGTTTAAGGCAGCTGTGCTCTTCTGTCAGTCCTGAATAGCGATCACTGCCATGTTAAAGA
Organism: Dendrocincla tyrannina; assembly: GCA_035047865.1. Classification (NCBI taxonomy): domain Eukaryota; kingdom Metazoa; phylum Chordata; class Aves; order Passeriformes; family Dendrocolaptidae; genus Dendrocincla; species Dendrocincla tyrannina. Next base: position 9,298,208 of record JAWWMP010000167.1, read on the forward strand.
TGTTTTAGAATGTCGTACCAAGATAAAAGCAATACAGAGACCAGACAATATTATCATGCTCAAAAAGCTATGTGAAGATTTAAGTCTTTTGTGTTGTCAGATTAGTCCCTGCCACCAGCTTTCAACACATGCTGATCAATACTTTTCGTTTACTTCGTACAGTGCATATTTAAAGAAGTACTTATTGATTAATTGTACAACACTTCTTAGACACCTTTGTTCATTTTTTATATCCTTTAAATCTGTATTTATGCATTGGATGCCACCATTTTTAACTATAAACAGGCATTTTCCCATTCTCTAATCTTCCACACTGGTTTCATTTAAAAACCACCCTCTTACTGAGAGCAATGTAATCTGCCTTTCTCTGCAGACTTTGAAGGTGTCCCTATGGTTGCCTTGGCTCACCCTCACTATTGTGCTAAACACACATAGCACAGCTGAGATGCTCTTTAGCCAAGGAGCACCGAATAGGGTCTGATTCAGGCAGATGGCTGTGGCTAAGTATTGCAAAACACTTTGGCTCTCACATAGCAGAAAGCTGTAGAAAAGAGCATTGAAAATTCCTTCTCCCTAGCTCAAGATGTGCATCAACTTGTGCAAACACGTATTTACATACTGAAACTAACTTTTCAAGGTAATCTAAAGCGTGACTGAAATTATTAGTCTCTCTTTATTCACATATATTCATATATTCCTTCTGAAGTACATCATCTCAATTACAGTCTATGGAAATAAATACTCTCGGGAGAGGATTCCTCATTTAATGAGCAGCCGAGTAAATATTTCTTCTAGAAACCAAAATATAAACTGCCACGGATATTCCTGGATAATCCATTTGAGGATTAAGACTACAGAACGTGAATTCCACCAAGCATTCAATTGACAAAAAGTACAAAACTTATACCAAGATAAATATGACTACAGAGCTAAAAAGGAACATAGTAAACTGTTTAAATGCAGACTACTCATTTAATAAAAATGACGTAAAGAAACATCTCAGAACATAAAGACAAGACAAGTTCACATGGGACATGGAGCTCTTTGAAAGCCCATTAAAATGGGTTCCCACAAAAAGGTCCCTGTTCACTGTGTGCCCTGTTACACGTCCAGCCCGTTGTAATTCATGCTATTGATTCTTTCTTCTTTTCCACCCTGCTACAAAATTTTCTGTGCTTATCTCCCACATTTGCTGCTCTTATGAAATCCAAAATGACTACTGGTGACCCATGGAAGGTTTGGGGTTTTTTTAATTCTCTTGCACTTTAAAATTTACTCTTAGCAGCTGCAATCTATTCACTTCACGCCTATGGAAAGACCCACTGAAGCATACACATGCATCTTTGGAGGATTAAAAAGTGTAGTACAGGCACATTCTTCTGATTCTTATGATTGTTATTTCTAAAGCATGTTGTAGTCTTTTTGTGTACAGCAGTTGAAACTTGCCTCCTCTTTGTGACTTTATTATAAAAGGAAGAATACTGGTACAAGGTCCTTGAGTATGTTTGTAACCGTATTACTGAGAAAAAAAAATTAGTTAATTAAAACTGATTATGTTAGGCTTTGTTGGGACCTAAATCCACAATATTATTACCGGCCATAATCACTGGATCCTCTAGCTCTATTGTGCATTTTGAGTTGAAATATCTTTGAAAGGGATTTCACATATGAAGAACAGCTTTGTGCCTGTGGCCAACACAAAATGTTAACAAAACACCAATAGTAACTTTCCCTCTCGTGCTAATTTCAACGGCTATTGAATAAAATCTCAATATGGTCACAAGCACCACAGAGAATAATTACTGACTATTCAAACCGAGCTAACTGAGAAATTATGACATTTACCATACAAATGCATTATTTAACCTTTGCTCTATTAAAAAAAAAAAAAGAAAAATAAAGCCTAAAAATGAATAAATGTGCAGTTAATTCTTAACCTGAAGTTTTTACTCCCAGCCCCAAAAGCACAAACCCTAAGACCATTCAGCATCCCCTTACCTTCTTCATTCCCTTCCTCCAAGAGCTCTGCATTGCTGCCACGTAACAACATGCTATAAAATCAATATGGAAAGCCCTGAATCTTGTCATTGGTATTTATGAAATCCAATAGCTTTGTCCCATCGACAAATGTCAATGAAAACCTTATGAAAATAATTCTGTGACTTATTTTTCACAAGGAAATCTAGATATGTTCTTCACCTTTTTCTTGATCCCCACCATTGATGAGCTAACAAAGGAAGTATGACCTAATGGACAGAATACAATAACACCTTTTCTTCAATAAATTACAAGACAGCATGCAAGCCAGGTATTTTGGGAGGCTTTTTTTTTGTCCCCATGCAAAAACTGAGCCATGCAGGTGCACCAAAGTGGGCACTGTGACCTCTACTCTGACCTCACTGCCATGCTTTTATCATTTCCCTTCATTCTCTGCCCATGCATTTCCTCAACATGCCACATGGTATTGGAAGGTCCCTTCTGAAATGACCTCAGTAGTACCATTTGACACAAACCCTAATTTGTGTCCTGCACCCTCAAAGTCCCATACACAACAATGGAGAAGGACTACATGGAAACCTCACACATAACATCAAGATTTCCAATAAAATGTCGATTCCCATAAGTTAAAAGGCAAGAGAGTAGTTAAAGCAGATTTCTTAATATACTTAGATTTATGTGTGACAAGTACTGAACTATATACAGCATTCTAAATTTAATTCATGAAGAGAATAAAAAAAGCCTGTATGTTCCACAAAATCTGTGATTGCCTCAGCATCAGACATTCAACTCTCCCAAGAGTTTTCTCTGTTCTTTCACTCGCAAAAACCTACTGTACAGAATCCCTGCCATATGCTGTAGCTTGTGCTAAGGCAGAATGAAACAGCTGAAATGCTACAAGACAGTTCACAAATTTCTTCTTTGACCTTGGATAAGTCAAGACCTTCATTCTTTTGTAACCACAAGAATATTGCCTCTTCTATTTCAGTGATGAACACATTAAAATGCAATATTAATGTATCAACTTCTAAAGGAATGAAGTCTTTACAAACACATGAAACAGACAAACCCACCCCAGACAATTCTATTTCAACATCTTTAAGAGCATATGGATTGCTTCACATAAAACACCATGCTTTATTCTAATTTTCAGCTACTTTTATTAGACACTGAGTTTTCTTCCTTAGACTTCTTTCTGTCTGGATAGAATTTCCCATTTAAAAGAGTTTCAAGACACTTAGGTTCAGATCAGAAGAGGAAGTTTATATCTGCCATCATTTACAGAAAGGACAGAGTCAAGGTTAATTGCACAGAGTCCCATTTCAAACTGGAATTAGAGCAAGCTGACTTATACTGGCAAAAGTTCATAAAGCATTTCATTGTTTTGACAGTGATTTTCTCTTGGGAAGAACCGCTCAATAATTCTGATTATAACAAAGATGAACAAAATACATTTCCTTCTACTAGTGGAGAGTCCACAGCAGAAGGATCTTAATGACAGCAAAGTGAAATAGATGCAGCCTATTATATATTACAATTGCATGCCATTAGCACCAGTAAGATCATTCTCTGTGTACACAGAAGGCAGAAAAGGAAAGGATGAGCATTCAACCTGCCTGACTGGCCTATTCTGAGCACTTAATTCTACAATATTAAGTTACACTGACACTAGTTTTGCATGAAATATTGAAAATTAAGCAATGAAGTAAGTATAACGTTATAGATCATAATGAAAAGGGATGCAGGAGTATGTGCTGTAAACCTGAGTTTGAGCTCTCAATTTTAGATTGGTGAGTGAAAAGCGAAGTCTCAATCAAAAAGTAATGAACAAAAACCCCCTCAAGTAAAATGAGCCAAGCACTGGAGAGTTACCTGGAGGGAAAAAGAAACAGAAAAAAGGAAGAGAGGCTAACCTAACAGGAATCTAGTGCTGGCTATGGTTACAGCAGGAGTGAAAGTGCCAATATTCTTAGCAAGTGCAACTTGTTATAAAGTGAAAATTTGATAAGCACTTTTAAATAGTAAGATCTTAATTATGAAGGTAAATTAATTTTAATTTAGGTTTTCTAAGAAACAATCATTTCCTTTTATCTTCAGGGAACCTGGGGATTTGTATCAGCTATAACCAGAACCCAAACAAACAAACTCTCAAAGCTGTACATTCACTGCAACATATTCATTAAATCTTAGCCTTGAAAGAGCTCCACAGGCAGCTAAGGGAAGAGAGGCAGCTTTTTCGTTTTGAGAAAATTCTTGTTATAAGTGTTTTTGTATTGACAATTTACGAGTAAGACAATGCTTTACACATTTTATCTATTTTCATTCTATTTCTAAGATGGATCAGATCAGTCATCTGCCAACAAAATTCATTACCAAAGTCTCATCAGTTCCCTGTGTGCGTGTGCTAATTTTCCTTGCTGAAACATTCAGTTTTAGAATTATTATAGCAACTCTAGGTTTCTCTAAGGCCTTCTACTATTGCAAAAATAAACCCAGTAAGCTAATTTGTACTACATTCCTATTATATACTAAGAATTAAAATTACATATGAACTCTTTTTTTAATCTTAATTTTTGATACAACCTGAATATACATGTTTTAACTTGAATTTTCTAAGTATGACAGAAAGACAAACATAAAGGCCATTCTTCCTCCCTCCCCAAACTGCATTTCCAGTCTGGATATTGGGGAAAAATTTATCTGGATAATAAAGGCTGACAGTTAAAAATCTACAGTGATATTTTAGACAATAAGCACATTAAACAAACTTCATGTTAAAAAAGGGTAAAGCTGTCTAAAACTGTGATCCTTTGGCAGTAATCTTCTTGCTTGATGGCTGCCTGCACTTTTGCTGACGTGTGAAAGGGATGAACAGCTAAGAAATTGCCCCCTAAGGAAACAGTAGTCTCACAGGAGGGATACTTGATAACCGGTAGAGAGCAAAAGAATGCACTAAAAGCTGGGAAACATTTAATTTCTATTTTACATTAGACCACTGTTGAGGACAATTCTATCAAAATGCATCAGAATCCTAAAAAAATAGTATCGCTGTATAACATGATGTGAAATTGCAGGCAGAACAGCCAGACCTAAATGAGATGAACTCTTGCTCTAATCTCATGTGAAAGCTTGCAGATTTGACATACAAAGCTAAAGATTTATGGAAGTTTTTCCTGGGCAATAAGGACTGCACATGGCTCTATATACAGTGATATTCCTGCAAATGAGTTGCAACAGAAAAAATGATGAACAGCTCTCGGTAGGGAAGAAGCACGCGTTTTCAAAGAAACTGCTTCCCTTTCCCCAAAAAGACATCATGTCTGAAACGGAAGGGACTGGGATCCCACAGAGTACCTATGTTTTTTTTGTCATCTCCTATTGTTTGGTGCAGAAGGGCACTTACCAACAATGATACTTTTGTCACCAAGCCAAATGCACCCAACTCAGTTATAACTCCATCTGCCACCAGCATTTAGTCCCACAAGCATATGGTACTTACTGGTTTCTGCAGACAGAAAGCTCTGTCTTTGCTACCACAAATGAAACAGTAAAAGAGATTGAACAGCAAGAGGAAATAGACACTAGTCAATCAGAACTGCCAAACCTTTACAGGGCAATGAGGCAGAATATGCCCTCTGATTGGGAAGAAATTTAGAGCCCAATATCCCCTTTCGGTACACTTTTGTTTTGTGTGTATTCACATCACATGAGAGAAACCCCCCGTGTCCGTGCTGCGTGGGTGCCTTCCTTGGCACGGGGATGGCATACAGGTGGCACGGAGAATCCACCAGGAACGGGACAGCACCAGCTGCAGTGACTGAGTATCACAGCTCCAAGTACCTCCAGTTTCTACTGCAGGTCCAAGGGATGCAAATTCAGCCCCTTAAATGAGGTCTTTCACCATCAGGCCACAGTCAGTGACAGGATCATAATAAGAAAGCAGACAAGGAGGGTGTGCAAGGTGCTAATAATTTAGTTTCACAGCCAAATAGCAACCAAAGTGAGTCTGCAAGTCTTTGTGTTGACAGCACTGCTGGCCGTTCTCATATAATGTCTCTGAAACCTTTTGAAATTTAGGTAAAAAAATTTGCATAACTCTAATACATTACTAAGTCTGAATGTAACCCACTGGTCTTCCACTGAACAAAGAATTTTGCAATATTTTCTGTGGTGTACAGAAGAAAGCTCCCAGTCTTTCACAGACACACAAAAAGCTTCAACCCATAACTCACAAAAGCTTAGAGACTGGTAAATATTACAATTGTACCATGATTTTTTTTATTTATTTTTTTTTTTAATGAAATAACATTTTCTCTAGGAAGATTCTGTTTTGGTGGGTTTTTTCCCAGTGTTTATATTTTGACATGTATTCTTCCATCTCTGCCGAGGCCCTTTTTCAGCCATACTTTGTGCTGGTTAATGGAGGAAGCAGAGCGAAGGACATTTAGACACAAACTGCATGAGTTATTGTAAAGTTTATTAAGGTTTCTTAAGATGTAGACATATTTATAAGGACTAATCCAAAGACCATTAAGTGGAATAGGAAATGGATAAGTGACATAACCATTTTATATGCAACTCCATAAAGACAGTTTCTGAGAAGTTTATTACATAAAAATATTGTGGCTTTATAAAGCAATAGCATTCTTTAATTCTGCCTTAGTAATTCCTTAGCTGATGAGGGTTGTTATTCCTAAGATCCAAAGCATCACTAACACGTAATATAATAAGATCTTAATTTCCCAGCTGATATTTTATTTGATCACAGAGCTTGCATTTCTATTACCAACAAAGCCCTGTCACTGGAATTTCTCTCTGTATCTTGCTCACTTGCTGCTATTGAACGCTGCACTCAAATCTCAAGCTAACAGCAAAGCTGCCAAAGTCTATTTGACAGTTATTGTTGATGGGTACATTGTCAGGGGCTCAGAGCAAGTCAAGCAATATAATAATTAAGTGCCATCCCTTTTGACTGCTGCTGTTTTAACTAGGGTGCATTTATAGATTTTTTTTTTTAAACAAAATTACGGTGTGAGCAGTGACAGGAAAACCACAGAAAACTATCATTAATAACTTGAAATATGTTTTGGTTTTCAAAGGCTCTGGAGGGTGAGGGCACAGAGGATAAGGACAAGAGCTTAGTCAGCTGCTGAGAGATGTGACAAGGAACACTGTGTTGCTACTGAAGTACCACAGTTTCTGAACAACACGCTGCAGGCACAGGACTACGTATTTATGCACTGCCTTCTTTTTGTTCCAAGCTTCATCTCCTTCACCTGGCTTCTCCTCAAGTCAGCGACTTGGGATGACAAGGAGAGACTGAAGTGTCCTTCCTCACACCAAGCAGCGCTCCCCTGTGCTCCCCCTTAAAGCCATCCCCCTCAAAGTTCCCAGACACATGGAGGATTAAAGGACTGTATACTTGTGCACCCATTACTTGTTCTGTTGATTTTCCTTGCCTACTCCGTAAGCCAGTGGAACCTGGAGACAGATCTGGCTTGGTGTGCTCTGTCCCTCACCTCTACAAGTGCAGTGGCATTCCCTCCACTCTCAAAAAATACTCCTGTCAGTCAGAACCCATCACAGCTAGTGCATGTTTGCTCACCATAATGACAACCTTCAAGCCTAGGCTGGATAAATGATCAGAGAGAAAAACAGACTATGCTGGCAGAGATAGAAAAGGAAACATGGTGGCTGTAAGCAGCTACACTCCTCCTTAATCCTCCAGAGGCTTTTTGCCAACACGAGGGATAATATCCAGTTGTTCCTACTGAGCAATGGCAGGTGCTCAGTCTACTCATGTGAGCAGCAGTGCTAAAACACAATTCAGCCCTCAGCCCACAAAACGTCTAGCAGGGCACTCCCGGCACTCACCCACGGTGAGGGATCTGCTCCACGCACTTGGCAGTGGCTGCAGGTAGGCAGCAAGCTGGCAAAGCCAGGCTGCTCAAATGCCAACTTCTATGTGAATGCAACTGCTGGGGCTGCTTCAGGGCAAGCCTTGCCACAGTCCTGTGCTTCAGAAGGATTGAAGAAGGGGACTAAAAACCTATAGCAACTGACATACTGTATGATATCAATAATACATCCTAATTGTGTTCCTAGTTAAAAAAGAAAAAGTTCTCAAAGTGATTGAGAATACAGTTTTCCTTATTCTTGTACTCCTCTTCCTGGCCTCCCAAAACCAAAACTCCATATATGTAGTCCAATCTCTCTATATCCACATTTAGGTGGATTTTAAACATTTGCAAATAGTAGCTGAAAGGGATGCAAGCACATGTTTAAAGGCAAGCATGTACATGTACAAGGTATGTAAACTCTGTATTATCCTTCAGGAAAGGAGAAACTTTGTCCACTCTCTCCATTATCAAAAGTACACAAATACATTTTTTAGGAATAGAAGTTTAACTTTCAAAATCTCTTACAGAGGCTGATTTTTTGTCAAGAGTAAAGCACAGTAGTTGCCAGAAAAAAAATCCATAAACTAGCCATTTCAAAAGGATGCACAGTTACCCAAAACCATGCAATGTAACAATTTCTTACAATCTATAGAAGACTATGCCTCTCAACAATAGGAAAAAATATTTTCAGAATGATACACACAACGACTTTAAAGTTAAGTGACTTAAAAAGCCAAAATAAATATCAAATTATCTCTGACCCCTAGGAGGTTATTGACAAGACGGAGCCAGCAGCAGAGGGCAGGAGGACAAGACAAACAGTAATTGAAGCAAGAGTTTCCCTCTGGGTACGAGGAAAAACCTCTTCCCATGAGGGCAGTTGGGTGGTGAACCAGGCTGTCCAATGAGCCTGTGCAGTGTCCATTCATGGAATCACAGAATCATAGAGCATCCAAGTTGGAAGGGACCCACAAGGCTCACTCAGCCACAGGGCTCCTGGCTGGGACCATCCCTAAGAGTCACGCCACGTGCCTGAGAGTATTGTCCAAATGCTTCTTGAACTCTGGCAGGCTTGGTGCTGTGACCACTTCTCTGGGGAGCCTGTTTCACTGCCCAACCACCCTCTAGGTGAAAAATCTTTTCCTAACATCCAACCTAAAACTCCCCTCCTATATTATTCCCTCAGGTCCTCTCACTGGTCACCAGAGGGAAGAGTCTGCCTCTCGTGAAGAAGCTGTAGACTGCAATGAGGTCTCACTCAGTCTCCTCCAGACTGAATAGACCCAGTGCCCTCAGCTGCTCCTCACATGGCTTCCCCCCAAGGTACTTCACCATCTTCACACCTCCTTTGGATGGTTTCTCGTAGCTTTTTATCTTGTGGTGACCAAAACTGCACACAGGATTCAAGGTGAGACTGCACCAGTGAAGAGCAGAACAGGAGGGTTTTGGCACCCAGTCAGTTGACTGGAGAGCTCCTGAGTTATTTTATGACTGCATGAAAGCAGCAGCTTTACACAGTCACTGCATGGCAAGCTGAAGGACAGATTACACCAGTGTCAGATGTTTCCAACTGAAGCCTGACTGGTGGTACCAGTAATAAACATTTCTGCACAGACTGCCTGGTTGGGTGTAACAAGCCAGGAGCTGTCACACACAATAGTGATTTTGACAGCATAGGGCAGCTTTTGATGTGCTCTGTAACATTTGTAACATTTCTGGTCATGATTTTCATCTAAAAGCTGCAAATGGAAATACCGTCCCAGAAGTAAGCACTTCCCCTGGTTCATCACATTTTAAGACAAAGCTCACTTTGCAAAGCAGTAATGGTCAAGTGTTGTCTGATTCATGTTTTATACGACAGCCCTTTCTGTAACCCTCAGCTTCATGTCTTTTAAAAACATTCCCATGACTTTCTGTGGCAGTCATGATGGACAGCTTATAGCTATAGGGCCAAATGGGTGGTGAGCCTTGAACAAACATTGCTGAAACATCACAGCTCTGAGTATGGCTTAATGAAAAGAATAAGCAGACTTGAAACTCAAACAAAAGAAGCTGAATAGCAATAACTTGGCCTACTTGGGCTTGCCTGTGACCCAGTTTTCTTTCCTGCCTGTAAGAGATGTATTTTGAAGAGCTCGGGTAGCACTGAGTGACCGAGGGCGGGCTGAGGGGGAGGCAGGAGGCAACAGCTGCTGCATTGCCATGGCACGAAAGCAGAAGGTGAAAGAACAACAAAGAATAGACTGCAGAAGACAGCGCCTCTTACAATCCCAAGGCCATGGACAAGGTGTGAGAGTTCACGGAGATGCCTTTATGATTGCAACTGAAATTCCACACAAAAAGGCTTCCCTGCTGGCCAGCCTGCTGCCTCTGCCTCTCATTGTTCTCTTCCCTACATATGAAGTTACTTGTCTTTTAAAGTGAGATGCCTTCATATTTCCATTTTCATAAAGCAGCTTTAGACAGTTATGTCATTAATTCAGAAAAAAAAACAGTTTGCAAAATTATCAGGAAAGCAGCTAGGTAAAATATCGGTACATCTTAACTGTCTTTGAAATTTTCCTTTGCTGTCAGGTGTTGCAAAAGCAAAGGAAAATGTATTGCCTTTCCATGTTGCTATTCTTACATCCTCTTTGACAGCTCCTATCTGTTTTGCTTCTCTGAGCAGGACTAGAGAGGAGATTCCTTCAGATGACCCTTTCTCACTCATCGCTTTAGTGGTATACATCTTATATCTACTCTAAGAAACAATCAGAAACCATATGATTCATCAAGATGACAACATATTGCCATCATCAATTTCAATTTTCCCAATATTGTCAGAGAAGGCAGAGGTGATATGCAAAAGTGGTAGTTATGAACTAAGATAAATTAATTTAATAACATATCATTAAAAAGGTAAGGATTTACAGATTCTTCCTTTATTCCTAACAATAAAGGAGACATCATATCTCAGATGCCTCTAAAACAGTTTTGTTTATGCATGCTATATACACAAGAAATATGTATATGCTTATACGATGTTGATAGCTAAGAACCACATTCAAGAACCTTCCAGACTGACATTTCTCAAACCCTAATTCTTCTCAGTTGCACCTTTTATTAAATCTTGTTGGGTATTTCCACCTTGTTTCAACTCATTCTGGAGCTGGAAAAATGTAAGAACTGTTTTGGATGGATTAATCAGGGAAAACCACATGTGGGGACTCCTGTGCAGAGCAGAGCAAGATTTGCTAGAAATGGTGGGACTGATTCATGCAAGAAAATTTCACTGAAAACTAAACAATCTTAGCAGAGTAAAAACAGACTGTTCGTGACCTGCCATTACTATACACTGGCTGGAACAAGAACTGTCATTCAGATGTGAGCTACTTCATATTTTGTCTCAAATGGCTCTTACTGAACAAGAAATCCATTTCCAGGTATTATTAACTGGCACATAGGACATCAAATGTTCCAATAATGCAGAATTAGACCTTAGAAAATACAGACAGGAGAATCAACAACCACCTACGCATCCCAATTAAGCAAAGCCTTCATTGATCATGCCTCTATTGGGAAATGACAGATTTCAGCTCAACAAAAGTATTTTCACAGAAGCACTGCAATATTTGCAGAAAGCTGACATTTTCTGAGGCAAAGGGTTATGAATCCTCTAACAAGACATTTTGAAGGGATTCAGAAATGCTGACCAGGATGCTCTCTGAATATACTGTGTATTTATGCTCACCAGGTCTTGCTGTTAGCTGTCTCATAATGAAATGACATACTGAGTCATTCCTTTGCTAATTTTCTCTCATTTGTTTTTATGCGTTTGACAAAACCAGTATTATACTCCAGGTATTCTAAAATCAGCCTAAATTTCCATAACTTTATGAGCCAAACTACGTCCTGCAATGATTTCTGACCTGTGTTACTTGAACTTACAGAGAGAGCCGTGACTGACAAATCCAAGTGCTGTGGATGCCTTCAAATTCATCCAGTCATTGAGGTCATTTATGGCACGTTGAACTGTAGTAAATGACTGTTAGAGTGTGTATTTCAGCTTTAGCGGATTCAAAAGCACAGGATAGTGGGAAATAATTTAGGGGTATTGCAGTACATTTGTAGCTTGACAAAATTCAGTCTGTGTAATCATTCTCAGCTATATCCAGTTCAAGTACAAAATACTCTGGAAGCAAAACTTTCCTTCTAGAAGACCCATAAGTTTAAACACATATATAGAAATCATATTAAACACTAGCCAGGGACTCCCTACCTAACTTAGAAACTAAATAAATAAAATTTGGAAGTAAACACCTTTCAAACCCTGAAAACAAAAATGTACTTTAATCAAAATATTATTTCTATTAATTCATTTAACCTGTTAAAACTACCCATGATATCCAAGGCTTAGTTATAGTAACCAAGGCCAAATCACTGAAAACCCCAATTATTTTTAGTAGCATAATTACATGAAACTGTCCCCTTTCCTTCAAAAGGTCTGCAAACAGCATAGAGAGCAGCTATTCACTGATTCTTCTCACTGAAATTCTTCTCACAGAAAAAACAATGTTCGAAATGGTGGAGAAAGATAAGGGAATTTTTTCAGAAGAGTCTTTAAGTTTTATTCTTCAGATAAAAACTAGGCAAACTGCAGTGAAGGCTGTCATCATTTTACTGCTATGCAGAGAAGAACCACAACCCCAAAGCAGACAAAGAACTGCAGGAATCTCCATACAATTAATTTCTGAAATTTTACAACATCCAGTATCACAAAACCAAGTGAAACATCCTCAGATGTAAGATCAAAATTTAGCCTGGATCGAAGGCCACCCTTCTACAGTTCTAGCTTAACACTGGCTCACTATCAGGAAACTGTTCTGGAGTGCCTGAGACAGGAAAGAGAACCGAGAAATCGGCTGAAAATCAGAGTGCTTGGAAAGTCTCCAAGTTCTGCTGAATCCTACTGCTACCTCAACTGTCTTGTTTAAGTTCTTGTGGTCTGTGTGTTGCAATTACTTACACACACCAGGATTTTCCCCAAAGCTTCCCCAATGGTTAAAGAAAATTCAGATCTTGTTAATTAATCTTTAATATGAAACAGGTTAAAACTGACAGAACAAGTTTGTGGCTGGCTAGGCACAAGCGCTATAAAGCCCTCTCCTGTGAATAATGGAGCAGAAACATATGAGATGAAGAAAAGAAAATCTTAAGGTTTAAATTCCTGTCCAGAGGCATTTGGTTTGGCACCTTTTTTTTTTTGTTTTGTTTTTAAAATTTGACGTCCAGAGCCTAGGAATAAAAATTTTCACATAGCCAATGAAGAGACACACGTAAGCAGTCCTCTATTTTAGGGAATCAGCTAAAGTAGCGATGAAATTATTAAAGACAAGAAAGAAGGATTTGAAGAAATAGAGAAAACTTGATTTCTTAGAGCTTCCCACATACATACTCATCACTTCCTACAATGCTGAAATGCAACAGGTATCTGCTTGCATCTTTGCAAATTCAGTAAATGTGTTTGAGTAAATGTGTGTAAAGGTTGAATAACATGCACATAATGTGGATAAACATCAGCTTGTCTTTTAGAAAGACTGGAGCTGCAGAATACTGGGCTACAACACCAGAATTTTTGCAGTAGGCATTATTAGGTTTTATACACACACACACCCCCCTCTCCGCCAGTTTTTCTTAAGTGCTCCTGTTTCTCTATGCTAAATCTCCTCTGGCAGTATAATTCTATGACTAATAATTTGACCAAGTTTAGGTGACTGAAGCAAGTACCCACGATGAAAGCTCATCCGTAATACAATCAAAACAAGTAGCACAGTTCCTGAGAAAACTCCAAAAAGCCATTGGGTTTTTTCAGGGGAACAAAGTACTTCACTACTTGGAAAGCCTCTCAGGTTTACCAGAAACATAATAAAGAATGATGTCAGACATCTCTCTTCAGAAAAATATGCAGGTCTTTTTTTTCTAGTAAACTCCAAAACATGGACTAACTAGCTCATGTACATATGTATGTTCAAGGCACACACACTGGTACAACACGACACCTTACTGCATCTTACTCTGTTAGTCTAACATTACAGTTGTTTCTCTCCTAAATATCTCTAAAGGCAAAGCCTCAATGAAGTTACGTTTTGTAGGTATCCAGAAGGATCTAATCTAATGTCTTCTAAGCTGTCTTATATAAAAACATCCATCTGCTTAGCTTAAAAATCAAAAGACACCTTGCTTTATTATTGGCTACTGCTCTCCATGTGGGAATGTAACTCTTGGAAATAATGGAATAATTTATATTGAAGTACTATATGAATTCATTTCAACCTTTCTGTACGAGATCTTTGCCTACTCTTCAAATTACCAAATGTCTAACAGTTGTAACTGCTTTTTATTTTTAGAGAAAAATAGGCTGCTTATAACAACTAATTAAAAACCCCCTTATAGTTGAAGCCGTGTATATTTATCTTTAATTCAAACCTATGGTTTCTGTGTATTAATCTATTGTCTTTTATTCAAAAGGGAAAAACCAACCACAGTAACCTCTCGTATAAGAATTGTAAAGCTTCTAGAAAACTTTAGCTATTTAGCTTTTTTTGTTTTTAAGAATTCAATTAAATACTTTTGCTTGATTTGCAACAAAACTGGTTTGTTTTGATACAAAAGTCGTCTCAGGATACAAGTTCTTTGCAAGACCTACAAAGTCAACATGGCCCAGAAACTTATTTTTGAGTTTAGAATTTGCTTTATTTACTATTACTGAGAACTTTTATTTACTATATATTTTTATTCAGTATCAAAATATTGTCTCTAACCAGTTTATAGTATGATTCCAGTGAAAAACTCTGGTGCTCAAAGAACTCTGTAATCTCATAAGACCTCTTTAAACAATACCATCTGCTCCTCCCCAACAGGCAAAGCCTACTCTTTTAATATCCTAAAACTGGAGATTCAGAAATGCAACCAAAAGCAAACACTTTTTTTTTTTTAAGACAGCATGAAATATAAGGCTTTTTACATATTCAAAAATATTCCAATTTGAAATGAGGCAAACGCCTTTAAAGTTAATCAAATAGCCTAATATCAGCAATAGGTCTGCTATACAGCAGCTCATAGAAGCTGAAATGAAAAAAAGAGGGAAAAAAAATTCAATCCTGATAAATTTTTTCCTCCTCAGACAAATTGTACCTTGTTAAACTTTCTCTACTGAAACATTTCAAGTCTATGGGAAACTATAAATACTACTATCAATTTTTTTTAGATAGATATATATAATAATGCCTTAGCACTGCCCTCTGGACCACTGAATAGTCTTACATGTCCCAAAAAAATTTCCACTCCAAACACAGCACTGAAAGAAACATTTCAGAAATTTATAGCCATGTGACATAAGAGATGCTATGAAGAAAACAGTTTTTTAGCCTAAACCGTAGCAAATATTATCAGGTAATAAAATACAGAGTGAAGTGCCAAGGGAGGAGGACTTTAGATAAATGCTGCGCTGGGGACATCAGGCTTTGTGTTGCTATTTCTGTGATGCTAACACATCGATTACAACTTTTTTTCACTAACGAGCAGCAATTATCACTAATGAGCAAGTGAAACTATTTGGGAGCCGCAGATAATCAATTGCCTAGGTTCACCTGCAATGCATGGTAAACCAGCTGAATTGTATTGAACTGCTTTGCTCTCTGTTAATTGAAAAAAGCCAGCTTCCAATCCCAACCTGTATACTTACTGAAGAGACAGATTAAAAACTTAGTTCATATATTTTACTGAAAATTTACATATATTTAGAGATACTTGTTATTTCATATCCTAATTACATTTAACTTAACAGTTACTGCACTCCACTAAGATATGCATCTCCTTCCTGTTTTGTTTGGTTTGGGGTTTTTTTTTTGGTTTCTTGGTTTTTGTTTTGGGTTTTTTTATGCAAATACTCTTTTTAAATTGTATATTAATTTGTGCAACTTTTTCCATATTTTTGAAGAGCAGGTTAATTAACTCAAATTGTCTCTAAATATTTGTCTAAAGAAGTGAATTAGCTTCAGTTGCATGACCCACATTGCTTTCACTGTGAATACCTACTGTTTCCTTGAACAAACATTTTATAGAATTGCAGCTATTAGAAGAAAATTTTATTTTGTTTTTATTTAAGTTCCTATAAGACATACATTGTGCCCAAACATGACAAACACACTATTTTCAAAACAAATCCTGCAGTGTCCCTTCAGGAAGCTTTTAAGCAATACAATGAGTGACAAACCCCCCATTATTTGAAGTGGAATACACGTTCCCAGCCATAGGATTTTGCAATACTGGAAAGAAAGCAGTACTCTTATAAACCCCTGTGGCTAACAAAGAAACAAATTAGAAAAAATCCATCCTGCTACTCACCTGTCTTCTCTCCTGTCCACTGACCTGTCACAGAAGTAAAACTCAGTCTGTCTCAACCCCTCCCTCTGCAACAGGTTTATGTATCTGCCAAGTCCAAGACTGTTTACTCTCCATTTAGGTGAATAGTTTAGTGGCACATGATGAATTCCTCCATGCAGCATCCCAGGGATAAATGCCACTAGACCTACCAGTGATTCCCTTCATCATGCTGCTACTCCATCTGAATACAGCTAGGAGGAACTCTGTTGATGAGTAGGAAAAAATCCGTTCTTGATTCAGGGAGCACTGCTTTATATTGAAGATTTCAGTTCAGTAGTACTTAAGACATTATCCAATTAAGTTCAGTTAAGACATCATTCTGGCAGTCTGAGCAGTGGCATCCAATCAACCCAATTTAGATGTTTTAAACACAAATCACTATTTTTTTCTGAGAGCTAACTATGTGTAAGAGTGATAATACAACAGAGGAAGCAAGGCTTTGAGGCTGAAAATAGAAAACACAGAGAAAAAGGTAATTATGTTGTACAAAATGTTTACTCAGCTGCTGTTGGGAGCAATCTGGACATAGTCAGTGCACACCATGCACAGCCAGGGTCAACTCTTCAGCTGAATGGCAGACATGAATACTGATACCCGGAAATTACTCGAGCTAAGTAACAAGTGGGGGAAAAAGCACTCTCTGGTTTATGGTACTTTTCAGCTATCCTGGGCTAATGGTATCTATGTTAATTCTATGAATAATGTTTTTGCCAAAGATCACAACTATATTTAAAGCTCTGTGATGAGACAGTGACAAAAGATAGAAGTCATATTATCCTAAGCTGAGACACTATTATTTTCAGTAAAAAAACTGTTAACAGCCTACCTCTCCTCTCAAAATATTTAAAACCGCAGTAAAGTTTCAGAATTAGTACTTCTAACTATTAAGAAAAAAATCAAATAATTCAATCACAACTGGTGAAAGTATTTAGCCTAAGCAGCTGAGATGTGACTTTTCAAGGAGCCTAATGAATGCTTCGGCTGCATTTTGGTTTAAATTAAGTGGCTAATTTGTGTTGTGCTTCTTTGTTAGGTGCTCCTGATGGGCAGGCACAGCACCGCAGATGCAGAATGGCAATAAAGGATTTTGCATGACATGATTATTCACCAGTAAATGACTGGGGACAGCCCAGTACTGCTGTCACTTAAAGCTGTATTAAAGTGCCTGACATGGGCATGTTTAAACATTGAGATGGCAGTTCCTAGAGTAATCACTGGCAGTGTGTGGTTAGGAATGGCAAGATTCAAACCAAAGGAGCTCTGTTCATCAGTAAAACTTTGAATTCTGCTAGTAGGCTTTTTAAAAATTATCTGTCAACTTCCTTTCCTATAACTAAGTTCTCTCAGATGCTCTTGAGGTTTACTTCTTCCTTCACAAAGCAAACTATTCTCCTTAATGCTTGCAAGACTAAACAAAAGTATGAATTTCAAAGTCACCCAGTATTTTCTCAAACACCTTATTCTCAGTTATGGCTCAGACTATCCCATGCTGAATAAAACCATAAAAGATACAAAATAGAATATGAAAGTGAACTTCAGGTAGTCTTCTGGTTTCCAGTTGATCAGATTCTTTTGTAAAAGCAACAAACCTTAGAGGAAAATACTGCACCCCTGCTATTACTGGATCAGTCCTGATCTTTTATTTTAGTTTGAGGCCAAGAACAATATACATCTCTATATCTGCAGTGTCAAACCCACATTGTCCGAACAGCACCTAACAATTTGCACAATAAACTCTCTGGGGCATTGAACACAGTTGAATTGTGCTTAATGTCCTGACCTTTTCTGCTGGCTGCCACACACCGCTTAAAAAAAAAAACAAACAAAGCAGCTATAAAGACTTAAAACATTTGAGGGAAAGCAGCAATACATTAGTCTCTCAACCTCAAGCTTAGTGGATATTTGCTGGGACGTACTTTGCATGGCCAGGGCTTCAGGTTCAAAGAAAGCTGACTAGAAGATAAAAGGTCCTGATAACTTTCAAAGCTCTGCACCATCGCTGAAAAATGTTAATTTCCCACATAGGTCTCCAATGGATTAGTAGCTTTGTGGTGTGCAAGTCCTCCCCATGGCCTTTTATTATATTTCATAGTCACTTTTGTTCATAAAAAAGACAATGCCACGGGTAATAACCCCAAAGTTAAGCTGAGAACGATTTAATTAAATGTTGCTTCCTAAAAACATTTCTGGCATGGCTCTGGCAATAACAGGAAAAAGTGAATGCTGCAATTGCTTCTTTTGCTTCTCCCATGGCATTACCTTTCAGAGCATGCTGCAGATCTGGTTACATGACACGGTTGCTCATTTCAGTTTTACACTGAGCACAAAGAGTTCATTTTGACTCTGGGTTGGGTAGGGAGCAGGCTCTGTATGATCAGATTTTGGCTGCTGCTTTTTAATTAAAATAATAGAGACAGGTCCTCAAAGGGAGTAAGCGAGCACAGCTCTGTCAAAGTGAATATTTACCAAGCCTTCTCCCAATGTCAACAGCAAAAACCTCCTATTAAATTCAAGCTGTGCTTTCCGAGGAGATGCACATCTCTGTACACAGAAGGTTTATGGCACATCAAAGCAAGATTCATTCACCTAAGACACACAATAAATGCAAACTTCTTTCTGCATTTATTTCCTTAGATGTTGCTCCATTCCTTCATGCTGCAAATAATGCATAGCTTGTGCTCTAAGTGCCACGTAGCCTGCTTTTACCTTATGAGTCACCCATGTCACTGCCCATCTTACTGTCACTGCCTGATCATCTGATGTTGTTGAAACAGGCAAGTTAGTCACATGTACCAAAACCTACATAACATTGGCTATTTGCTGTGGAAGACATGAAGAGGAGTGATTAACTTTACATTTCCGCTTAAAATCGGAATGCTGCAATGACTTTGAATTATATAACACAATTATCTTGTATGTTAAACCCCCATACATCCTTCTAGTAGATTTTCAACTAATTGTTCACTAATAACACAAAAAAATAATGAGGATTACACTTAGATTGTGTTAAAACTGTAGTACAAGGGGGTATGTAAGAGTTTTATCAGGGCAAAGTGGAAATCTAAATTAAAGAATGCATAATGTCACAAAAATTAAATAAGGAAAAAAAATATGAGTTCATTTGCAATAACAGAAATGCCAAAGGAAGATGCAGAAGAAATATAATCACACAAAAAGCGAGATTAATTAAATCCCAGTGAAACTTTGCAATGTTACATTTACTAGGTAGTGTGCAAAGCCAGGAACTTCTCTGAATCAGACATCCCATCTCACATCTATAGAATAGTCAGAAAAAACATCTCACAACTGCAAAAGCAGAAACTTGCAGCAGTTGTTCACTGTACAACAGGTCACCACCAACACTAGAACAACCTTCACTTTTCTCCTGATCCGTAAGACACATTTTATTGATGTTTCTCCCCAGATCGACACTGATTTTCTGACTGAGATGCAGACTGGCTCTAACACTTACTCATTTTTTTTCCTCAGCAAGACTCCTGGCTTCACTTTTGCCTTGAGAACCATCATTCCCAGACTTTGCTTTTTTAGTAACAATGGAAAACAAAACCCTTTTCCTCCACAGAAACACAATCAAAGCATTTCACAGGATCACTTCTGCCTTTTCCAGCTGAGCACGCTGCCTCCTAACCAACAACTGAAGAGGTTTCACCTTGTTCACTGGACTTTCCCTGTTCTTTAACTTTACCTTTCCTGCCTGCATCAGCTTCTGTCTTAATCGATTTGGCGTAAAAACATGGGTCAACAGGAGGGATTACAGCACTTTACAACCTTGATCCATTGTGCTCCATGCTGAGCAAACAACACTGGGAAGTAATCCAGCAGACAAGAGTGTTTTTCAGACACTACTTGTCTCCTCCCTAAAAAGCTGCAATTTAGCAGTAGGCGCAGAAAGGCGCAGCAGCAACGAGAAGGGCTCAGGCATTTCATACACAGCGTTTTGGACAAGAAAACATTATTTCTTCACTGTATTCATAACAAATGCTCTTGAAAGCACCAAGTGTAACACTAGCAGTGAAGAATAAATGCAATTTGCTTATTTTCTAAAGGTACCCCTGTGGTTTGGAACACAGCTTCAACTGTGTCTTTAATCCCGACCTAAGACAAAGTAGGCAGATACCAGGGAATATGCGATCATAAAGGAGTGCATATTCCCTACCAGGCACTTATGGAGACATGTTATGCTGAACCAAAAGGCGCCGAGCAGCAGCTGCACAAAAAGGCTGGCAATGCTTGCTGTGGGTGCTGAACTGACCACCAGAATCACACGTGTACCTACCCTCGGGGGCACAGGTGAACATAGCCTGACATGTGTGGCAAGTGGGTGAGCCCCTCAGCCACGCAGCACAGCACTTGTGCCTCTTCAGGGAGGTGGAGGAACACGAGGGCTGCTGCCAAAGCAGTTCGTACACCACAGACTTTGCTTTCTCTAGTAATGGGCTCTGGTTCATCTCAGGAGCTGCAGTCTTCTAATTCACTGACATTAAATGAACGGCATAACCTCTTATCTGCAGGGTACTTTAGATTTTTAGAGTAGTGACAAACTTATTAACCAAGAATGATTAACTTCAGAGTAAGAAACCATTTTCTTCTGTAATACTTCCTAGCAGCAGACAACCTCAAATAGTGTCTTTCTGCTTTACGTACAGAGAAAAAAACCCAAGCAGAGCATCCACAACATGATGGTCCATAGTAACAGCATTCTTAAGGGAAGGAAAATGTTACTTTCATAAATTGCTGTAATTGTGCCTGGTCAAAATGGGATGTGTCATTACATGACGTATGATTAGATCAGTAGGTTAAGGGGTTTTTTTGTGTGTGTGTGTGTGTTTGTGCACAACACAAACAGAATAAAAAGTTACTTCAATATACTGTTTGCGTACATGCTTTAGTAAAAATACAAGCCAGATTAGGAAAACAGAAAACTAGAAAGGATTACAGAAAATAAAAGAGGAATCTATACACTAAATAGCTGGTTTAGGTATTTTCATAAAGGAAATTCACAACTTCAGTAATTTTCCATTTACGACTTTATTTAGTTTTCCTTGAGTTGTCTTTTTGTTCATGAAACTTTTGATTTTAGAACTGATTCCTCTGAGATTTTCTGTCAGGAATTTAGTCTTGTTTCATCTTATACAACAATGCATTTATACATTTAGCCACTTAACAAATTTTCATAAGATATAGGGGCATTTCAATCTGCCACCAGTGTAAAATCAATCTCCCTTGACAGATGGAATAATAAAATACGTGAATGTCAGATTATATAAAGAAATCACAATTACATTACTTCTTGGAAAATATTCTTATTAGAACTGTAAGTTAGCATCTATTTTGGTACCTAGGATACAAAAATATGGTTTTCATTTTTTCTTTAATCACTTACATTAATTTCAGATACAATTCTGTCAACCTGTAAATGAAACCACGTTATCTGAAATTACTTTTGTTAACTAACTATACAGTTTCAAATCATTTGCAGCTTCCCATTTTATCGCACAGCACAGGACAAACCTCACATTAACATCCAGGAACACATAGAATCAAACTCTTCAAAAAGAGAGAGATCTCTTCCTGGTTAGGAAAGCAAAATTGTGGGCAAAATTCTTTCTACGGATTTTGCCATCACTCCATCAATGAACTGCTACCCTCCCACAATTCTGTTTCCCTTCTCATCTGTGCCACAGCACCAGCTCCCCCCTTCATTAACGTGGATGGAGTTGCTGGCTGCTCGGGGCAGCCTCTGCTCTGCAGGGTAGCTCTGGCCTGGGACACGCCTCTCTGTGCTCTTCCCAGCTAAATGGGACAGGTCAGGTATGACCAAAGATGCCAGAGGTTTTTTACCATCAAATATTTCTAACAAAATGCAGGATGAACTGTAAAAAAATACCCCAAACAAAACAACCTAACATATAATGTCATATTTAAAAGCATAAAAGGTTACTTTGGGGTTTCAAAATGGAAAGATTATTTTTTTTGTGTGTGAGACTAACCAAAAAATCTCACACAGTTGCATTCAGGCTTCTTAGTGAATACAATAACTTAATGCATGGTTGCTTGCTGAAGAAAATGAAGAATACTATTAATGAAAATTACTATAATATTTTCTGTTCAAATTAAATGACAGGTAAAAAATATCCATGTATATAATGTAGAAAAGGATGAAAAAGAGGAAAAACCATATTATTTCATGATTTTAAACTGTCTATCATGGTTCAGGGGAAAATACAGGGTTTTTAAACTATCAAACTATTTGATAGCATTCTTTTACATTCAAATTTCCAATTTGCAAAACCATTTCCCTTTAAGCAGATAGAAAAGATTTCACAAGCTTCTTATTATCCCTTTGCAAAACAATACTATTTTCTTCGGAGGATATTTACTTCCATAACCCAGTCTTACTAAAATAATCTCAAAATAATCATGAGTTTGATACTGGTTCAAACTGTAAGTGCTCAAGACTACCTAGACCACATAACCTATAAGGTAAATCCTCCTCATGCATTCTTTTAAGAGAGCTGCTCAACACAATCAGCTATACCAGTTGGTAATCATATGCAAGCTACTTCGGAAGAGCCAGGCTGGGGCAATGTTGACAGTCTGTGGCACAGTAAAAAGGAATCAAAACAATCACATGACCATTTGACCATTCAACACAGCATTTAACCCTGAAGACACAGAAAACACACAACTCTAAAACGACCTGTACAACTTAGCAAACCAAATCAAACCAGACCATCAGCCTCATGGCAGGGTTAATATATTTGCACTGCCAGGAGGACAGCGTGAATAGCACAAAGTTCTTGGAGTAAAACAAAAGACACTATACTGATAGAAGGAATTCCGTTGTGTTTTGGACGGACTTGGCTAAATAATATATTCAATGCAAAAAAAACCCCAAAACAAAACAAAACCCGAAAAACTTCTCATAAAAGAATGGTCAAAAACCTCCACCTCATTTAGCAAATCTATCAATGTAACAGACTTCAAATGTAAATGTCATAGATTATGGTAACAACAATTTATTAAAAAAAAAAATCATTACTGTATGCCTAATTTTCCTTCTTCCATATCTCAGCTCTAACTCCGAAGTTCTAGATTAGTCCCAGAAAATAACTGCTGTAGGGTAATGCTGTGTTGCAATTTGCTGCATTGGTGCAGTGCAAAATTTGGAAAATCATACAAGGCATAATCATTCAGTTATAAACATTGGCAATTTTAAGTAAAACCTACTTTTAGGACATTTACATTTTTTCACAACAGGACAACACATACATTGTATAGCAAAACTTCAGTCTTTTTTATTTTATAATTTTTTAAATTCACTTTAGACACTGCTTCTTGAGAAGTAATTTTTTCATTAATAGTATTAATGAAAAAACTAATCAATCCATTCAGTTTTTTTTTCATTCTTGTACTTTCATCTGCATAAACTTACAGATTATTAACAGATATGAATTTGTGCTTACAGTAGCCAAAAGTCCAAAGTATTGCTCTGTTAAGACTGTAAAATTAACTAAAAAAGGTTATCAATCACTTCTGTAAAACAGCCTCCTCCACCTACAGTGTGGGTTTGGTTACGGATTGGAGAGAATGTTTCTGACAACTGCCTAAAGTTGCATTTACCCTTTCATTTCATCAGTGGGATGCTCCTCTGTTGCAAAACCTGAGGAGTACCTGCACCCTGTGGAACACAAACAAGACAGCAAAGAGTACCAATGGGGAAGCGAAATATGAACGTTTACTGGGGTTGTTAAATAGTATCAATGCAGATTGAAGACTGATTATTCATAAGGTGAAACACCAGAAAAGAAAGGCCATTAACTTCACTTAGATTTCTTGAGTTGTTTGTTCATTGACAATATTCACCATAAACATGGAATTGATGTATCTCAGCCTAGAACGATGCCATAAAACATCTTATGCACAACATTTTAATAATATTAGAGTCATATTTGGTACGTCAATATTCACTAAAACACAAAGATAAGTAAGATATCAAAGTAAAAATGCTACCTAAAGAAGCATTTTATTTATTTTTAAACTTCTTAAAAGCTCCTTAAAGTCCACAGATTTGGAATACACAATGCAACTAAAGCAATGTAAATACAGCCAATGTTTGAAAAGGAACAGCATAAGAGCAACCAAAAAAACCCCTTTCATAGATTTTTCAGCACCGAGGCATGGGTCAATCTTGACTTAATGCACTTTTCATGTTTATGCTCCTGATTCAGGCTACTGCAAAAGTATATTTCTATTAATAAAAGCACTTATGGAATGAAGTGGGTTTACTTTAAGTTGTTTACTTAAAGCTAGGTCTTATTTTGATGGCATTCTCTAAAGTTTGTGACTCTCTTACTAAGAGTTTTTGAAGAGGGGACTGCATTGTTGAAGTTGCATCAAATAGTTTCTAATTCTCTTATGGTAGACTCAAAAGATCTTTAATTTTAGAGCTGAATAAACTGATGGTGAATTCTGTTTTTGGTATTCCTATGACTGAATTCTGCTAAACGATTTACATTAGGAACCACAGTGAATTACATACTGTATTTCTGTAAACTGACTGTCAAGACTGTTAAACTGCTTTGCATGTCTTTATGGCCATTAGAAATCTCAATACTTTCAGTTATTTCTTTACATTTTTGCCTAAATGCAGAATTTAATGTGAAACCAGGTACCAGGTAAGATATTCTTGATATCATAAACCTATAGTTCATAAGCAAAGACATCTAAAATAGAAAAACTTCCCACCATTTCAGTTATGATATCTAATCTAAAACAGTGTACTGCAGCTCATTAATTTTAGAACTTGCTTTTGCACAAAGCAGATAAAATATTACAATGTAGGTCTGGATAATTACAAAGGCACAGAGGCAGCTTTATTTTAGAATGATATCACATACTTTTTCCAGCAGTAAAATGACATAAATAAATGAGGACTAGGATAGGTTTGACAGGACAAGAAAAATTGGACTATCAAAACTAAGACTAAATTCTTTCTTACCTACCAACAGCACATTGTAAATAAGCAGAGAATTGGGTATCAGTAAGTAATTATTTGTCTCTATTAAAAAGTATCAAGTAGCAGAAAATATATTATTCCAGACTATTTTTAGACAAATAATAAATGGAGACATTTTATCTCGATATAAGGAAAATATTTTCCCATTAGAACAGTCAAGCACTGCAACAAGCTGCCTAGAGAAGCCATGCAGTCCCAGGCTTTCAAAGATGAAGCTGGATAAAGTGAGCTGACCCTGTTCCAAGCATCAGGTTGGACCAGAGACCTTCAGGTCTTCAGGTCCCACGCTGAATCATTCAGTGGTTCTGTGACATCCATTCTATAAATACCTTTTAAGTAAGTAGAAAAGTCACAGGTACACCAACTGCTGCTCTAGAGGACAGAAGTTTCAGACAACAGGGAACACAGAAATAAAAAAAGTACGTGTGGAAGCAAAATAAGTGGCATGAAGCAAAATAAACCTTTTTATTATTAAATTAGCACCTCTTTAAAGGTAAAAAGGCAATAACTATCAAGTAATATTCTCAGATAAAAGATTAAGAACTGGAGAAAAAAGATTTGTATGCTAGTAAATTATATACGATAGATAGTACATAATATATTCTAGACTAAGAACCACTTCAAACATATTGCACAGGTAGGCCGGTGCATAAAGACAGAAATAGCAAAAAGAGAGGGGATATTCTACATTATTTTAAGAAGTCTGTAGCTCCTTGAACTGCAGGGCTCTGCACAATTAACTAAATGACAGTGGGGACCTCAGAGATAAACATAAGGTCACCAAAAAGAACTCTGAGCAAACTCAAGGCTCTCATTTCTTACTGAATTATAAAAGAGGTTTTAGGCTCTAGCATAAAAGAAATAAGACATTCTGAATAATAGATGCAGGTATTAATATATGACTCTATGAATAATTCAGAAAATTTAACATTACAGACTTTTTTAAGGAAAAAAAGAATAGCACCAACAGCAGAAGCTATAGTGATACCAAAATAACCACGGAGTAAGAGATGGCTGCAAACACAGCTGTGGCAAACAATGAGAGAGAAAAGGAAAAGAAACCTAAAGGAAGTAAATGGGTAAAAAGCTATTCTCAAGAGCAGTGACACAAGAGTAATGACAGCGAGCGACAGACACACTCAAAAAGCAGAAGACCTTGCAAGCAAGTCTATCAGCACAGCTGTGCCATCAGCACGAGCATCAATATTTTTTAGAACACTGAGAGCAAAAGAAAGAAGGCTAAGATGAAGATATCAAAGAGACTGAGCAAGCAATAAAGATGACAAAAGGATAAGTGAAATGACTGATGGTACATGTTACTCCTTGGCACCATGAAGAATAAGGAGTACAGAATGGGAGAAACGAGTAATGTGACATTATGGGATGTGTTTATGGGAAGATAATTCCCAGACAAGTGAATCATATGCTGTTATTTTCATGACCTTTTATTAGCATACTGAACTGAGAGAAGAACTTCTAAATATTTAAATGAAAAAGAATTAGGAAAGTGGAGCATATTTTGGGGTGCACAGAGGCAGGGAATGGACTTCTTAAAAAGTGAACTATTTTCCCACCACATGTTTCACAGTACCAAAAATGAGAACAGACTATATCCCAGTTTTGCTACAGGGGAGAGTAAAGCAGCCCCACTGGATCCAGGAGCACAGGCTGGACATGCAATAAGGTATTTGGAGCACATTTCAATCCTGAATTCTGAAGGCATTTGTCACAATAAAAGCTACAGCTGCAAACTTATCGGTGATTCTGAATTTTCTTTGCACAAGGACAGTCAGATTTTCACTGCACATGAATGAACAGACTGAATGGGATGATTACCAATCTGATTCATGGCCTACAGGTGCTAAATCCAATCTATAAAGGTATTGAGGCAATGAAACAATAAAAATAGCTGATACATGAATACTATCAAGTCTTAAAAGATACAGAAAAAATTACAAATCACTTGAAAAAGCAAGCCAGTGGCGCTACTTTACTCACCCCTTGTGGAGAACAACACCTGGCATAAAAGCAGCATTAATGCCAAGGCATACATTTTAATTGTCTTTCAGATGTCCTCTATCCACACCAATGCCATCACAGTCAAATAAGAAACTTTGACCAATATGGACAAGTGATATACTGGCCACCAAGTGTAGTTCTCTCAAATCACCAGCTGTGTGCAGCAAAAAATAAGTAATAGAATTTCTGTATTTTTCTTGAGGTTTCAATGAATAGGTTTTCCCAGTTTCATTAGAACAAAATCTTGACTAGAACATGTAGCATAACATAGGCAATTTTTGGAAAAAAAATACATGAATACCCATTTAAGTTGAAAGAAACAGCATAACTTAGAACAATTACATCTACTTTTTCTCTCCAGTTTACCTTTAAGTCACTTTACAGAATAACCTAATTTAAAAGGATTTGATTAGTTTCTGTAGGATTTTTAGAGGATTCACTCACCTTCTCCCACTAATGGTCAGCCACCTTATTTCAAGACATGATTCACTAACTGAAAGAATGAGATGCTGTGGTACCACCTTACCTTGAAAACAGGCTTTCCATCAGGCAAGAAATTTTAAAAGCACACTAGAGAGATTTACAAGGAAAAAAAAAAAAAAAAGACTGAAATCATCTGTTTAATTGTTTTGGTATTTTCACTTCATCATTCATTTAACAAACACTTAAGCAACACCTCTTTCCTCTTTTTGACTTAAGAACATTACCTGAAGTACAGAAGCATAAAAAACCTTAATGCAGCAAAAATCGGCCGAAGGCACAGTTTTATTCTCGCTGAGGCGGGTTATTAATTTGAATTTCATAAAGTCTAATTTTTTTATGGTACACATCCTAACAATGCACTTCATGCAACTATTTATAGCTCAATAATTTTAAAGGTCTACCCTCTCAGTCCACTGCAATGTAAACAATTTCCAGCCCAGATGGCTTTATATTCAGTGCAAAGACTCTACTTTACAGACTCAAAGAAAAATATGGCACAGAAGAGATCTGAACTTTTCTCATCAGGAGCAAATTGACCTTATCTTGAAAAGAAATTTGAATTAGTTGAATGGGAATAATAAGCACAGTGTAGAATAAATACAGGCAACAAAGTATCCAGTACTTTTCATTAATATCCCATGCAAGTATATATTATAGTGATAAATACATTTTTAAAAAACTTGATTAACTGTATTTAACACTGCTGTATTCATTTTCTGAGCATTCATATTTCATGAGCTGAGCAACTTAGTGTATATTGTGACTTCCATTTTTCAAATGCTGCGTCACTTCTGGGTACAGGAAGGGACATTAAGATTATAAATGAGTAAAACTTCTGTGTGCGCATACCATACTCTCCATTAAAGCTAAACAGAGCATTTGTGATACAGTTGATTTGTAGTTACAACAACACACTTAAACAGAGTAAGTTCATTGATCAGTAAATTTACGAAACTAACAGAAAAGGAAAGGCCACAGCAGTATAGAAGAAAACCAGAAAACAATGAGGAGGGTACAAAAGAGAAGAGGTAGGAAGAAAAAGAATGCAAGTTCAAGACAGGAAAGCAAGGTATGCCCAGCTTTGCACAATTGCACAAAATTACTTACACAGACCAGAGTTTGTAACTCCTGTTGAGAGAATTATTTGGGTTTTTTTAGATTTAGATGATTTGGGAAGAAAAGTATGGGCTCATTTCATGTGTGAATATAGTCAGATACCTTGCCCTGATTTCAGGTTATGTAGATTATATTGGAAATAACAGAAATTATATCAATGTCCACTGATTTTCACGTGTTTCAGTCAGAAATTATGACCAAGACAAAAGTAAGTCTTATGAAGTTCAACACTGCAGTTCTCAAAATCTGCAGTCAACTAACACTCTGAAAACACCCAAAGTCTTTGTAGGCATCAATTTTAAATATTCCTGGCTTGCACGGAGATACTCAAGTCTTTACAGCACTGCAGAACTTTACCCCATGGCACTGGCCTGGCCTGGCAGCTGCAAGTGCCACTGGGCACCACACACGAGGGAGGTCAGGCCTGGGCAGGGCAGGGACTGGCGCTGCCGTATGGAACCTCATCAGGAGGTTCAACTCCATGTTCTTTTCATCACCTAAAAGCTTGCTCTTTTGGTGGCTAAGGTCATTACTTCAATGACGGAAACCACTTGAGTCCTAGCAATATGTGTGAAACTACTAACAGAAGTATTAACACTCTTCATTGCAAATAAACGGATTTTCTCTGACTTTCGTCTCCTCTACAAACTGCTTGGTCTAATTAATTTTATTTAGCTCTTCTCTGTTACTTTGTGGATTACTATCAAACAGTGAGGACTCTAAATTGTTTCAGTTAATTCTGATGGAATTTAAATACTGTCCCATTTTATGTTTCTTCATTACCAGGTTATTATTTTATATTTCCATTTTCACTTTACTTTCTAATTGAATGTTAAACGCAAAATTACCAAGAGATGTAAAAGAATAACCATACAGTAATCCTACAGTACGGGAGAGTTTACTTGCTAAAGCAGGCATGGCATAGTACATAATTTACTTACCAAAAAAATAAAGAAAAAGATCACATTAACTCATATGAGAATTACTGGATGACTGATGTAGTAATTATAACTGTAGTGAGTAAATTATATGAGCATGATCAAAATGGTGTTTGAAAATTCTGAATTCATACTAAATGAAAATACCTCATGACAATTTATTTAACCATTCAAAGAAGAAAAGTCAGCACTGGAAAACAAAAAAGTTCACCTTTCATCTGCATACAACAGTTTGCAATTCTGTGATTACCTCAACTGTTGTCAAGAATTGAGCATAGAAGAATACCTGTACGCTGATATACAGCACTTGTTTCCCCCCACTTCTTCTCTGCTGCTCACGCTTGTTTCCCAGACAACTACTGGGCTTTTGAGTCTGAAGCAACACTGACAGATACCTTGAGCAACTGGACAAACAGTGTTTTTCAGCAGAGGCAGGTGTGAAATGAGGATAAACTGATGGAGGAGATGGGATCATAAGACAATTTTCAATTCCCATAAAGAACACTTTATTAAAGACAATCAGTCAGAGTAGGAATACCTCTGCACTTCTTCACGTGCCAATATCCTGCAGCTCCTGCAAAAAAAAAAAAAAGAAAAGGAAGTGCATGAAAAAATAACTTAGTGCTGTACACAGAGCATTGCCAATTTTCCCCCATTGCTTACCCTTCTCCTCCACTTCCGGCAATTACTGGCAGGACACCGTCTCTACCCATTCTAGGCACAGAGGACACAGAAAGACTTAGTTCACTGTCAAAAACATTGATTTTTCTATACAACTGTAATATACATTACAAGCATGCTGCTGTCATGGAACATTTATTGAGATACTTACCTTGTGCTTTCCAAATCCTTGCATCATTTACTCAGTGGGACTTGACATGTACATAGCACCTCCAAGCAGGAAAAGGACAAAGTAACAGCATGGCTGCATAAACATGGCGCACAGCCTGGGCATTTGGAGCCTCTCCTCCTGTAGCAATGTAACTTCAGCACACAGTGAACCACCTTCTACTAAGAAAAAAAAAACAAACAAAAAAACAACACCCCAGCAGCCTAACAATGGATGCCAAGTTCTCATGGACACATCCAGATCGTACTTACTGCTTTGAAGCCTCCTCCAAGGTCATCTCTCAACTGGAAATATAAAGTCTCACTGGCAAATCATCTGGCAGCTGCCTCTACCACCACCTTTGACATGCGGATCTCACCTTGGTCCGGCTAGGCTTGTTTCAGTAGCATACAAGTTACTGTCTACATATTTTTGCATCTGGTTAAACTGCAATTGAGCCCAAACAAGGTCAAACCTCAACACTGCAAGTCATCTAATTGCATTAGCATACCCTTGTGGTGTTACTGTTAACAATTCCTCAAGCCCAGTGAAGCATTTACCTAAATACCATATTCAAAATGCAGGTTATGAGGCTGACTGGGTATAAGGTCACATTTAAATACACAGCTGTCTGTTCAGTGTTAAAGCCACCCAATTACCTGTATTTCATGATAAAAAGTGTTTACCTCTGAGATACACCAGCCATGCAGGAGCCTAGGGCACTTGCCTAATCTCAAACCATACTATAATATGAATACACAGAGACATAATACAGCAAAGCTCCTCTGTATGCAGATGAGATGCTGTGTTCTCAGTTGAAATCCAGCCTTGAAGCACAGACCTTTTCTCCCCGAGGTGCCAAGACAGCATGAATGTTCATGAAGCTGGCACCATGCAGAATAGGTTTGTACATGGAAACTTACCTGGATGCTCATACACAGGATCTGCTTTTGAGGCTTCCCAAATTCTTTCTAGTTCACAGATAACACTTTGACATTACCAGTAGCCCCCAATCAGCACACAGGGAAACTCAGTACACATTCACTTGGGAGAGACTAAAGGTTACATGCAGCTTTATGGATGGCATACACCTGCTTTTACAGACTGATACCCCACTTAATGCAACCAGCACCTCCTCCCAACCCAGCCCCCAGCAAAACAGAGAAAGCCAGACCAACGCTGGTTTTCTAAACTTGTCTGTATACTGTATTATCAATTTTTTTTTTTTAAATTTCTGTAAGTCTCACCACGAATGATCAGGCGGTTCAGTCAGAGAGAGCAGCAGAAATCAAACACCGAGGAAGGTCACCAGAATAAGTTTTATATATTAACATTATTTTATCCAGTCAGTTCACAGAATTACTATTTTGATAAAGCATTATAGGCAATTAACAATACACAAAAGTTAACCACATGGTAAATCTTAGTCTTGCCTTTTAAAAATAATGCAAGTTAATCTGACCCAGTTCATTGCCAATACACAAAATGCAGATAAATTAGAAAAATGACATACCAAGAAAATTAAAGACAGTAGCACTGAACCAAGATGGTAGCTAGGTGACAAAACATTAAGGTAAAAATCTCTCCATCTCAACTAAACCATATGCCCCAAACTGAGCCAAGATGTGAGGCAGTCTTCAACTTATTCACCAAATGCATGCTGACTTTCATTTAAGAGGTATGTTTTCCTGAACAGGTACAATCACTGGCAGAGCTTCCTCCAGCCCCTGAGGAACCTCTGCTTCATCCGTTACTCTTACAGCACACAGACATCAGCTGTTTCTATAAAACTCTCTCTTCCGGTGCTCATGTCTCTTTTCTCCAGAGATGATAAATGACTCTTCTTCCCAGCTAAGAGAATCCCGTGGAAACTGCTGAGGATCGAAAGCCATTTCATGCCTCAGGATACTTTTGTTATTTTGCATCATACTTAAAAAGGACAGGTATTTCATAAAGCAAACACAAAGACAAGGTCTCAAGAGCGAAGCCTTTACTGAATTTGAAAAGATAAAATCAGAAGAAGGTAATGAAGATCTGGGGCAGGATGAAGAACAAAGGCATTCAAGGAGCAATGACAATGATGGTAGTACACATTTGAAGTACCAGTGGCTATCAGAATAGCCCTTCTTAGTTCTTTAGGAATTTACTGAAGGAGTACAGAAAAAATATTTTAAACGCTTATGATTAATAACAATATACTTATCAACAGATACACTTTCATAGTTCTGGGGTGTGATTGTGACCTAATAATAGATTTTGTGCAAACAGGAGCATAAAAATAGTGTGCCATATTATAAGAACAAGATCTACCTTCTTTAAAAAGGAATACAGGGAAAACAACTTTGTTTTTAGAACACGCATATTCTTTGCTTATGTAATGGAACGCTCATCCTCCCAGTGAGATCCTGGAGCATTACATGGTTTTATAATAGGTAAGAGCGGCTAAATGTTAACAGGCTGGTTATTTATTTTCACTGTCTGTTTGCCTGCTACAAGACATTGAGTTTCAGAGACAGCTCAGCAGCTCCACATTTTTTGAGCTGTGCAGGAACTAATGAACTTTACCTTTTTATTTCTTGTGACAGGAAAAAAACCAAAGTTGTTGTGATCTTGCTTATCCTGCCCATCGGTAAAACCAACTTTTGCAGTTTGGAAAAATCAAAATGCACCTGTCACAGTGCATGACACAAAGTCACAGAGTCCACTTAATTAACTTCGTGTGTTCCCAGTGTCTTAGGCATACAACCGTCTTACTATCGCAGTGAAGAGCCAGTGAGAACTGGCACAGTGAATATATAGCATACACCATCCTCTCCAGTGTTAACAGATACTCAGAGTACAGAAAACTGAATATATTTCACACTGTAGTTCTTGCAAGGAGATACATAAATTTTAATAGGATCCCATTCTTGAGTTACTTTATTGCTCTGCTCAAATGCTAATAATGAGTCAGCACTTACAAGGTATTATATATCATTCATACTCCATTGATTTCACTGAAGCTTCTGATTTTTCCAGAAAAGATAAGTAATTCTAAGGAAAAGCATTAATTTTCCATACAAGGCCTGAGTATAAAGAAGTTAAAAGTAGTCACTTAACTATAGCAACCACTATGTTGTTTTTGTAATTCGCGCATGGGGAGATTCAGGTTCTCACATCAAAATTGTTGACAATTAATAGTGGTTTAACTGCAAAGCAGCCTAAGGATGAAGACGACTTCATGTTACAACTGTATTTCCATCAAAACTGCAGCAACCCGGCTGTTACACCATATTGGAGCCTTTAACTTTCAATTGTATCCACCATAAATTACTGTTACAGAATAAAAGATAAAGATTCTGGATCGTCAGATTAGGTTGTGTAGGGAAATTGCTGAAACAGTCATGTTTGTTCATGTGTTTTACCAGGTTATTCCAATACTCACTCACCGTCATGTTTCATCCCTTAACACGCCTTAATTCTACTCATTCACAATGTAAGGAATTAGTAAAACAGACAGCTCCTTGCCTCAGGCACTGACTTGCAGCCCAGAACACTCATTTCCAAAGACAACTCTCGGGCTCAAAGCTTGCTCTGAGGCAGCAGTTTCACTCTGCGGCTGGGATAACATGCACAAGGTCAGTTTCCACAGCTCAGCTCTCAGCTGCTACCTGTTGCACCTAAGTGACCACGTTTGCTAGCAGAGATATTTGGCTTCAACAAATTTTCCATCAGAAAAGTCAACTATTCAGCTCTGAAGTGCAGTTAACCACCTGGGTCAAAAAATGATAGCAAACTGTAAATGTTTGTATTCCCATGCTACCTAACGCTAACAAGATGTCACTTTTTTTTTTTCATTGAATAAAAGCTACTTCTTTCAATCTCTCCTTCCCCCACTCCCTCCCCCCGCCCCAATCTCTATTGCTCACATAAGCATTACCAAAAGCCATCCTGCTTTCCATTGACATGAAGTTGTTAACAGAACTAGTAGCTTTCCAGTTTGTAGGAACATTGTGGCAACTTCTACTTACTTTTGTGTTGGAAATCTAAATACAATCGCATGCATCATCATTGTTGAGACACTGGGGACCATGAGGCCATGTGCACCAATGAGGACCAGGAGCACTGCCCTCCTGTGTGAGCTGCACCGTGCTCTCCACTCACCGCTGTGCTGCCCCGTGAGGAACTGGGGAGCACAGGCAAGGAGACAGTGAACTCTGCACCCTCTTGTGAGAAAGAAATAGTTTCTGTGTTAGTGAAAGACATTCCCCAGAGAGCTGAGGAAACTAAAGGCAGAAAGCCTGACAAAATTGACAGTAATTAAGAAACTAAAGCACAGACAGATTAAAAGACCTTGCCCAAAGCCTCTCCAGCAGGATTGTATCAGAGACGGAAATTGAATTGAGCATCAAACACAAGACTTTTTTTTTCCCCCCATCTCTTTTCTTTGAGGTACTAGAAAGCATAAATCATTTCCTTATCACCAGAAACTCCATCAAACTTGACCACTCTGATCACAATACTTAAATCCACATTTTTAAGGACATAGTGTCCCTTGAACACATACTTGGCTTTCATTTAATTCAAGAGGCACTGCACATGAATACATCAGAACCGTATATTAATTGCTATATTTGCAACATTTTAAAACAGATATGCCACATTAATATGCCTGCCTTTATTTCCTCTATCTATACAAAGAAACAAATGGTACAAACCAGTATCAGCAGCAATATTAAAGTATCAGGTGTTCAAGTTTTGGAATGCAAAATATGGAATATTGTATGGACCGTAAACCTGACAATAGCCAGATGGGGAAGTGGGTGTGAGACCACGAGAGAAGTTAAGACAAAAGTCAGTGTGGCACATAAACTGAACACCTAACTCTTGTTGCTCAAAGTACTGCATGTGAGAAATAAGAATCTGGTCGTAAGCAGATTTCAACAGGTAATGGAATAAACAATGTACACAGCCTCTACTGAGCTCTGGAATGGCAAATGGGCTGCCATGGGAGCTTCTTGGGGAAGACAGGATCGACTGGTTCACAAAAGGATACACAAATACGTGGACAACAGATCTCTAACTGGACAGTAAAAGTAAAGGTATATACACTCCAATGATCCTTGAGAGTCTAGCAAAGAAAGAGAATGACTACACTCCTCTACTTTCCTTGCCAAATGTATACTAAACTAAATGTATAGTTAGTTAGTACATTTCAGCTGTCCCCTGGAGCACCTCTACAGACAGATGTTCCTACCTACATGAGATTTCAGCTTCCTCTACTGTGAAAGGAGTTCAACTTTCCCTGGCAATCCAGGGTTACATGGTTTTGAAACAAAATTTTTCAGAGATGACGCTGGAAATGGAATTTCTAGGGAAACTGAGCCCACAAATACAATGAAAACATTAGAAAGATTGTTCCCTGAATCATGTACAAACAAAGCTAAGCTCTGCGGCATCTATACATTGTTATTTTTCATAAATGGAAAATACTCTTCACACTCATTGCCATTATTTTCTACAGTACAGAAGTAAACTCATTGGAGAGCTTTTGAATGAGTGAACCTAATTTAATGAGTATATTGTCATCAATATTATTACATACAGAGCGGGGATTTGTACTTTGCATATGTGTACAGTAATGATTCCATACATGTTTACACTTTCTAAAGTAAATCTTCACAAAGATTAGAGGAGGATTTACGAAGCATAAGCATTTCACTTTTGCATATAATTCTGGAACTTTTTTTCTAGCCCACAGAAAACAACTTCAAGTCTTATTTTAGGCCACTATCATAGTATTTTCAGGCTTGAAACACAAGCCTCCATTAATTTCTATAGCACCAGGACCTGTTCCAATATTAAATAAGAAAAGTTGAAAGCTACTCATATGAGAGGACTACTCTGAGCCAAGACTTCAGGGACTGGCTTTAGTCCATGCCCTACAGAGATGTCTTAAGAAAAAAGAGGAAAGGAAAAGCCTCAAAATAAAGTTAAAATAATTCAGCTTTGCCTCCTGGGTGACACTTTCTTGCTTCTTATGGAAAGGTTCATTGTAAGAATCCTACATATCTATATTCCTTATCCAGTTTCTTGTCTGTATATATTTGTCCTTCAACTTGTATGCCTCAAGACTGCTGCTCACAATTTAAGTTAAGCAGAAAAACTGGTATATATGTAGAGCCTTTAAAGTAACCATATCCCAGTTGTGTTTGTCCACTAAGTCTGTGAAAACACCTGCATCAGTTCCACTGGCACTTTTCAAGCTGCATATAAAGTGAAAGTGAAACACAAAACTTATGGAGATCACAAAGAACAGTTCTCTAGAGACAACAGTGATCTTAGTATGACACAACTGCAAAAGCAGTAGGAAAAAATCCCTCAACTGCTGGCTATTCTCTAGTTAATGCAGCCTGCCATGTAATTAACACTCATCACCATAATGGTTTCTTGACAATTTATACTTAACTGGCCAATAAAATCCCTGTATTGCTACTTAGAATCAATAGGTTATCAGACTCTTAAAATCTGAAAAATTATGTAAAACATAACATAGGCAAAGGATACAATAAAAGTAATTTTTTAAAATTACTTCAATATGAATATAGAAGCTTTTTATTATAGCGTTTTCAGTCATATTTAATGGTTTATCCAAGTTCTTTTTACACACAGGATGCACCAGGGCAGTAACCATTAAGGACAAATCTCAGATTCCTCAAGGATGTTACCTGTGCTCTCTGAAGATCACTGGCTGAGAGGTGAAATGGTGACCTGTTAACCTGTCATTCCATTAGACTATGAATATATCAAAGAGCAGGAATTCAGCCAATAGAACTTCATCTTTTCCTTTCCAAAATTGCAAGAACCAATTATTCACTCCTGCTTTAGCTTTTTCCTAACGAAGTTAACTTATTTCACAGAATCATGGATCTTTGACCCTTTTCTTAAATGCATTCCTGACTTGAGATGAAATGTTTCTTATTAAATCTAGTTAAATTTAATATTGTAAACAACACCAAATTCTTAAAAAAAATAATAAATTTAAATTTAAATAATTAATTTAAAATTTACTTTTTTTAAAGGAAAATAGGCATTAACTCTACTCTAAAAGCTCATATAAAATATTATTCCTCAAATGCCATGACGTGGCCACATCATGTTTATGCTATGTTTCATTAAATACCAATGAAATACTAAAACATCATTATCCAGTTTTTAAGCTCCATACCAGGGGACAAGAGAAAAATTAAACCTTCATATAATTTCAAATGTAATTGGTAAATAAAATAGGAGCCCAATCCAAAACCCACTGATGGAGGTCATGGGAGTCTGCCCATTAACTTCCAGGTTTTGGACTAAGGAACCAAGATGAATAGGAGAAGTGAAAGGAAGAGAAATTAAAACTTACCCATGAATTCAATTCCTAAATGGTCTGCTGTATCCATGAAAGCATGTAAAAGAAAAAGGAGAAAAGAGATGGAAATGTTAACACCAGACTAAAATGTAAATATAACCTTTATCATCACCGGTAGCATTCAGTATTTATATGGCAGTGCTGCAGAAGGCAGTGTGGGGTCAGGGGCCCACTGTGTGGGTACTGGTCCAAAAGAAAGGCACAGACCTGCCCTTTGAAGGGCAATCCTAAGGTAAGAATTCAGGGCACTCAGCTGTCACAAGGGAAGTGTATTTGAGGAAGGACATGAACACCTTTACTTTATACTCAACTGAAGTGCCTCAAAAGCATTCGGTTTTCTCATCCTCCTGAAACTCCTCTCTCAACATGCTAACTACCATCACTAGTTAGACAAGGTTCTTGCTTTCATTTTCTCTGAGAGAGATCAAAACCTAAAGAGATGAATGGAAGGCTTTTACTGTGTTTTGCAGCTCACACCACAGCACAGCAGCCACACTTGCACCCAATGTGACTGCAGATCTGTTGTACAGCAGCAAACCAGGCAATAGCAGCCATGGGCCCTACTCAGCCATCGGACATGTACAATGCAATCATTTCAAGAGTCCTAGAACTGCAACAAAAATGTTAACGCTTTTAGAATATTGACTGAATTACCACATGGACTTGTAAACATCTCAGGACCCTTTTTTCATGCGATGAATTAGGATATATGTCTCAAATGGACAGATTTTTAGTGCAAAGTAGATTGAAATTTACATAAACCACTCATTAAATTTTAAGCCAACAGGAAGAATGTTTAAGTTGATATGTAATTAAAGAAAAACAACTCTCCATCACGCAGGGGCAGGACTAAAAAAGTGTTAACGGACTTTTCAGAACTGAGTGTGCAAGAAGAAGTAGCTTCAAGTCCAGATTGAAAGTGTGGGTGATCAGAAATTCAGAAAGGCTGCAAAATACAATCGTCTTCTACACTAGACTTGAAATACTTTGGTTTTCCTTGGGAATTAATAATTGGCATTATGAAGAATAAAGAAAATTTGTTTTGCTTTTTTGTGTTTGTCTTTTTTTCTGATGAAAATACAGTATTTAGCTTTAAAATATATTTAAAGCAAAATATTTTAACTGTGACTATAAATTGAAAGGAAGAAAAACATTTCCTCAATACAGCACAGATTAATACATGATTTTGCCAAAGTTTCCAAGAGCAACGTGTGCAGAGAGAAAGGCAGTAGGAAAAGAGCAGGGCCGGTACAAGAAAGCAAGAGCAAGAAGGATGTATTAGCTCATGCTCGGAGCTGAGGTACTACCAGGAGATCTGTGAAACACTCAGTTCCATTAACTAATACACCACAACTTTCAAAAGTCCACTTAAGAACTACACAGCAAAGCTAAAAGAAGATTTTCCAACATAAACCAACAGTTAGTTTAAACACTATTTTATTGCCAACTCTGGTACCTGTGATGAGATTGTGGAATATTTGGGCTTCTGTTGAAAATGCTGGAAGTGCTCACCTTTTATAGCTTTTCAATCCTTCCCGGAGAAGGCACAAAGCATCAGCGTGCTCAGTTCACTTAACATACAAATCTATACAACAGTTGCTAAATTCCATATTTATTTTCATGCAGAAGACACAATATGCATCTCAAAAGAAAAGAACATAAGATGATGCCATGTGGTATAAATACTTTACTAGCACGGTGTTGGGAAAGGCAAGTTAAACAAGTTTAGTGACACCCTAATGAATCTTTCCCTCTGCTATTAAGTACGTAACTCCAAATCATGGATGCATGTATTCCACATTACAATCTTCTAAGCTGTTTTCTTGCATTCCTGTACAAATGTCATGTACAAACATCCCTAGTGCATCTAACAGGGAAATGTCATTTTTATAAGAGCATGAGATCAGATATCTCATAAGTGCATTAAACACACTGTATTCATAGAGATTTGTAGCTTGTTTTTTTCCCCTCTAATTTTCTGTGCCTGCAGTGAAATCTGGAAATATTATCTGCATGGAATTCACACCTTTGCATCCTTCTATAAATTGGATCAAAATGCAGTTGAAAACTGCTTACCTTAAAAAATGATAACAGAGATCAAAGCACCATAATCTGGTCTCCAAGAAACTAAGGATATTGACACATGAAGCAAGATCATGCAATATCATCTTTTAAGTCTGTGTAGAACAGCTGAAAAAACAATCCTCCTTTCCTAACTGGGCTATACACGCTCTCTACATTTGCAACCTGTAATCTCCCCTTTGAGTTCACTAACATGGTTAAAATCTGCTTCCTCAAAAAATGCATACAAAATGTTCCTTTAAAAAAATCGTATTTCTGTTCACAGTTGAGTGGCTTATACATAAGTGAGAGTCAAGGGTATATGTAGCCTTCCCGGGAAATGTGTTCAACTGGAGAGGGTGAAA
Source organism: Dendrocincla tyrannina (assembly GCA_035047865.1). Lineage (NCBI taxonomy): Eukaryota > Metazoa > Chordata > Aves > Passeriformes > Dendrocolaptidae > Dendrocincla > Dendrocincla tyrannina. The sequence continues at coordinate 9,338,774 of JAWWMP010000167.1, forward strand.
ACATGCCAAGTTATTTATTTTAAATATCTCATGTGCCTGGAAAACAACTTCAGCAACCAGCATAATATATATAGCTGACAAAGCTGATTCTCCCAGATTACGATGAAAGGATGTCCAATGGGATAAACCTTTACAATAAAATATCCAAGCTGTCAATCATTAAGCGTAGTTCAACAAGCTCTGTGAGCAGCTACTTGGGAACAGAAAACAATAAAATTGTAAGTCTTGCAGATGTAGCACGTGCTGGCCCTGGTTATGACCATCACTAAGCTGCCCCTTGGTGAGCAGGCACCGGTCCAGAGATCCCTCTCACTTGCACCTCTGTGGTGCAAATACATGATTCTGCAAGTTTGAGTTCTGGAGACAAGCTTCCCCCTCTGAGCAGCAGCAAGAAAATCTCCCAGCAGGTCCATGCCAGAGACAGGAATGGCACCGGGAAGTACACAGCAGGGGAATGAGGGAACTGAGCTGCGGTGCTGACGTGAGACTGAACCAAACCCTGCAATGTGAAGGATTCACCCCAGCGTGCCACGGTGTGCCAAAGGACTGTTATATCGATATACAATCATAATCTAGAAATAATAAATTGCCTGCAGAGCACTTCCCTGGACACAGCAAGTGCAATGTCAAATAATTTACCACCAAGAAATGCAGTCTCTTTAAGGACTCAGTTAAAAAAGAAAAGTATACGAGAGCTATTAATGTGCCGAAGCGTGGGTGCTGCTCCACATGATAGGGTCATTAACCAAATAATGCGACTGTATTTTATTTTTGTTATTGTGATTTCTTCTTTCTGTTTGGTATTGTTATATTCTTAGAAACTAATATATTTTTCAGACAGGAAGATCATTTACTTTTATACTTTATTTTATGAATATTTCTGTATTTTCTTGTTGTTGTGGGAACAATACTGTGCCTTACGGTCCTTGCACTATGCAAATTTGTTGCTAATATTAAAGCCCATTTGATTTATACTTCAGAAATACCATAAACACCTGGGAATACTTTATAGCAAGGATGAGAAGATAAATTTGCGGTCACTATTGGATCAATTTATTTCTGCTTCACAAAAAACCATACAGCCTTGTGTCTGAATTGTGGTTTGCTGGAGCTTTTTTCTTAGTCATATTAACACTAGCAATAGAAATATAAACTCAACCTGTAAATCTAACTGATTTATAAAACAAAAATCTTGGACAAGTACTCATTGTAAATCACTGAAGACATTTTAATCTGTTCTAAGGATAAGTTGACTTTGGCATGAAGAAGACAGCTTTAGGAAATCAGTGCAACAGCGAAGTATTTTCCTCTGCAAATGAAATTTATGGCTTCCAATAAACTTGTAAGATTTGTTAAATTGTCCTTGGTAGATTATTGTCTTGAACACAAAATGCAACATGATAATATGCTGCAAGCTACCCTGGGACAGCTCACGTACTCTGAACAGATTATCTGTCTGGAAGGAACAGGACAAAGTTTAGCTCTTAAGTATTAGACCAATAAAACTTGGTCAGAAATAAAGAAAAATCCTTTCATTCAAAAGGCAGCTAGATTAGGATGCTACCTAAAGATACAAACTACTGCTCTCTTATCCATTATATTTTATCATATTTGACAGCACACACTTATTAGCCTATTTGTATATTTAATGAAGTTAAAACAATAACCAGTTACAAATATATATATTTGAAAATATGGATTTTTTTTTTTTTGAATCCTGAAGCATATTATTTTTGGTGCTTCATTTTACATGTGAGCACATAAAGCAATAGGACAAGGCATTTCTCTATTCAGTAAGGAAGGGTACATTGCTCCCATTTTCTCTCTACATTGTCAAACAGACTAATGCTCTCCGAGGCTGATTTATTTTTTTTTTTTAGCATCAAAAAGAAAAAGCAACAGCATGTACTAATGTATTTTAAAAATCTCAGTTATTAAAGAACATGAATTTTTATTTTGTTGCTTGTTTTAGAAAAATTCTAGTCATTTGTTTCTGTAATTTATTTACACAAAAGTAGTCTTCAAAACATGGAGGGGGGATTGGGAAGCTGATTGAGACTTAGGGGAATCAGAGACATAAAAGCAAAATAGTTCAACTACTGATTTTTTCAAAGTATCTTCACTGAAAGACATAACAGAAAAGTCCCTCAGTAAGACCTTTAAAAATGGATGAAACTAAATCCTGAGAATGACCTTGAATCAATTGTACCTGTAGCCTCCTTTTATTTTCTCTGACCAAAAAGGACTACTAAAATTTTTCCAAACAAAAAGTCTCCCTGCAATAGGTAGGCTGTTCACACTTTACCTGAGGTAATAGTAAGTATACAGAATATATTGGTAATATGGCCCGTCTCTGTCAAGACACGATAATGAAAACCATATGTATATGCATCCATTATAAGATACTTGTTCTGTTTTTGATGAAATTATAAATCACAGTTAAAGAAAAGATAACAAGGAAAGAAAGAATGCTGTAAATCTATTAAAAAAAATTACAGTCTGCTATATTTTCAGTGTAAACAATGAGAAAAGATTTACAGTCTCAATTTGTATAGATACAGTTGATTTTATTTTAAACCAAATTAAAGTCCTCAATCTTCAAAAATAAATACTGAAGACAACATGTAGAGATTAATTGCATTACTCATTTCTCCTTAAAGGGAAGAAAAAAAAAAAAAAAGCACAGGAGGTAAAAGACTGGGCTGGTAGTGGGTATTTGCATGGCTCTGGAGAGGCTCTAACACAGCCTCAGGACAGAATCCCCCCACCCGCTATCAATTCCATAACAAAGGAAAATCTGAAAAACATCCAGCAAAGCCTCTTGTTATAGAAATTATACACAGCACTGAACAATGGAACAAACTGTTTATTTTCTTTCCCTTTGAATGCTTAAAGCCTGTGGCTGTGATTTTCATCACAGAAGTGGAAAGATTGTTTCTAACTAGGGCAAATAAAAGCAATGCCTCCATCTTCAGGGTCAAGACAAGTTGGAAATTTCAACTGCTTGCCTCACCTGCAGTATGCAGACTCAGAGGATTAAACCTGCCTCTTTTCTATCATTTTTAAGACCCTAAATTATTCATCTCTGCAGCTAATAGACTACATCTCTTTGAGGCACTATGTTGGATATTAATAAAAACAATGTAGACTCACCAAACAATAAGCAATCTCTACTGATATTCATAAAATTGTAAATCAGTACAGATTAATTTTTACTACTCTAGCTATAAATTCAGCAGAACAAATGTGTCTAATTTCAAATCAATGAACAGCCTAATGAAATTACCCTATTAAACTTACTAAACACCTGAAGAATTTGTTTAAGAAATGTGTTTAATTCGTTCTCTCAGATCCAGGCCAAAATATTTAGCAACAAGTGTCAAACAAATGCAGCAATGTTTTATTTTTCTCTGAATAACCCATTGTTTTCAGCAATGAGATGAGAGAGAAGGTAAATATTAGCTGCTATTGCTATATACAGTTATATTTTTACTGATTTACTTAGCATTCATAAATCAACAGAACTGCTCAACACATATAAAGACTTTAATTCATCACATAATATTAGCATGTAAACAGTGTGTCCACACCTTGTCTCCAGTCAGACAACCTGGAGATGTTTTCTTATTTTATTTGCCAAAACCGTAATGCTGCTTCTATGAAAATTAGTAACTACATCAAATGTAAATGAAGCTGCCCGATAGACCTCGTAGCTCAGAGTGACAAGGTTATTTATGAAGTGTTCTCTGAATACATGTTGAAAGTGATAAACCAGTGTGAACACTCAGATCAGCCTCCCCTGAGAGGAGGCACAACGAGACTGCAGTAAACATTACACATTACAGCCTGGTTTCTTGATTACTGATATTAGCATGAACTATTGCAACCAATGATTCTGATAGACACTGCCGGAAAAATCAAGATTTCTCTGATATTATGCAGTTTTCACAGTCAGTAAACCCTCGTATTAGCATTGCAATTGCAAAAACTGTCATTTTTCTTTTATGTTCCTGTTTCTTACTCAAGCCTATAATCTCCTGTAAAGTTTCTCCCCCCCACCACCCCGTTTTCTTGGCTCCATACATCACATTTATTTTATATTGCCATCTAAAAGTTCATCCTCACATAACAGGTTTTCTGATTGTGCTAAGGAGTACACAAAGATAAAACACCAATGCAGCTATGTGACCTACAATTTTGAATTCTTTTCTTGGTTTCCACAGCAGATATAACAACGACCTTTGTCCCATGTTCTCACTTGCCTAATGGGTGATTGTGCCGCTGCCACAACTGAGGAACCATTGGAAGAATTAGGCTATGGAGAAATATACTCCTCCATCCATCTGTGTCATTAACACAATGGTTCCTAGAGAGTCAAGACTTGCACGGCATAAAATCCTGGTCCAGCCGCTCAAGCCTGATCCAGGTTTGCACTGTGGCATCATGTTGCCTCTGCAGATGGACCTGCCTTTATCTGCAGGGCTCCTGGCCAGTGGGGCTGAATGCATTTAGCTACATTGAGCTTTGATGTTTTAAGTCATTAAGCACTTCCACTGAATTTCAGTACCAATTGGCATGGTTAGTCACGCAGTCCTCTGAAAATGCCAGCCCCTACACTGGCAAGACCAGTCCTTTCCCAACTATGTTGTGATGAAGTCTCATAAAGCTAAATATGAGATGGGATGGGAATCATATTTATTGTCAAAACCAAAAAGCATATTCATTACTTCCAAACCATATGGTCTGGAAAGTTTTTGGACCACGTGTATGAATTACATTATTTATCTTGTCATAGGTGTGAAAGATTTCACTTGACTGCAGTGTTCTGCAGGAAAAAGAATCCTATTGTGGCTAAATAAATGATGCAAAGTGCCTATTAAGATGGAATAAGTCCATGAGTTTCTTAGAAATTAGTATAGGGATTTTTGCACTATTATTTCCAAATGGGTGTTTGATAATATGTGTCTGTAAAATATAGCCAGTCTCACAGAAACATTAAATGAATTGCTAATAGCTGCCACATCTTACCAACATATGACATTTAATAAACATTTTTCATGCTAAATGTTACTTTATTCCTTCCACAGATCATTAAGCTGTCCTTCACTTGCCTGCTACAGGAAAATGTTTCAAATGCAATCCTGTTTACTGCTCTCTAAAGGCATAGAAAATTTTGTAGGTTTTTGCCAATTTCTTAAAACCTAATTACTTTCTTCAACTTTAGGACATGGAATGTACATCAATTTGTGACAAAAATACAGCTTTATTTTCTAACATTCCAAGTAGTCGGGTAATTTAATTCTACCACAGTCAAAAAACAAACAGGCAGCAGCAGAGTACAGGTATCTACACCAAGATTTTACAATACTAACCAAAGGTTTTAATGGCTCTGAACTATACATTTCCAATGAGAAGAAAAGTTGCCATATTTATTTATATACATACTTAATTGCCTAGTTAAGTGGTCTGAGGTGGTCTGAGTTTTGCACAAAAGGATTGAGGGACTCAAAGAGGTGGGACTCACCTTTTTTTAAAAATGCTGTTTGGGAAACTACATTTCTTTAGGAATACAATTTTGACAACAGCATCCATATTTGCTGCACACAGAAGGCACTTTCTTACATTGCTTCATTTTAAATAATGTAAGAGGCAGAAAGTGAACTACTTGAACTTACTCCAATTACTCTGTGCATGTTTCTCGCACGTCATGTAAGTGGCTGCCTCATTTCCAGCAGTCCTGTATTACAGGCTCAGAAGACAATAAAAGAGTATAAAGTTTTAATCAAAATTTTATCCATGTTTGCAGAATTTGCTACCTTATGGGCTCCCTGGTCTTCTGTGCAATAGGTACTCCTGTATGTGGACTACCTATACAGGTAGTCCTGTATGTGGAAGGTGGAGTTTCTCAATCCACCTTCCTGAACCATCATAAGTTTAACACCAAGACCTCCGATGTTGTTCCAAATTTTACCGAGAATCCCTTCTCTAGGAAACTGGGCATGAAAGTCCCTTTATGCCTCAGATCCACCTGCAGGTAAGCAATTCATATGTGTGGGATGCTTAAAAGGGTTTCATTTAAAAGAGGGTGTTTCAAGCTCTGTAGACCTGCCCTATTTAGTGAGGAAGAAGAGCAGCATGCCTCCTTCAATTTAACTCCAGTATTATGATTTCTTTAAAAGAGTTGCTGCATGTTTGGTTGCTGTCACAGTGTGCAAAGCCTACACATACGTAGCCCATACATGCACTTCATTGATGCACTATGTGGTATGAAACACTACAGGGACAGAAGTTCAGGTATAAGCATTAGAGAAACTAACTTGTTTTGTTTCTCTCTGTTACCTGAGAAATTTTGGTCAAAACATTATGATTACAAAAAAGAATTTTATTTAAAGCTGGTGAGTATTCACAGACACTTGAGGTGAATATTCTACTGTATAGTGCTTTCAGATACAAAAAAAGCTCCGTGAAGGCCAGATTTGAGTGCTCTCTCAAGTCACCTACCAAATGCCTTTGCCAAACTCTGTCCTTTGAGGTTGGTGCACTGTATGAGCACTCAATGGAAATATAGTGATAATTGTCAACTGATTTACAATATCAAACCCCAACCAGCAGATGGGAGCAGAAGAGCTCTGTTTTTCTCTCAGTTAAAATCCTTCCCTGACATCTGAGAATGATTTTTTCAGGCCAATCTATACTAAGCCAAGCCTGATGAAGAAGCACAGTGTCTTGGACAACAGTTCTGCAGTGCAAAAAGCACTGTGACAGAATTACTAGATTTTTGAAGTGAGATATTTGTTGAGATGTGAAAACTATGGAGTTGGTATATTACCAAGGCACCAAGGAAATGTCTCTCTTACCTGGAGCTATAACTGTTCAAATCATGCCACTTCTATTTGACTGCGGGTCACACATGTTGGCACACATGTCCTGACAACATTAGGCCAACTTGTGTTTATGGATCCACAGAGAGCATAACAAATAATTCCCCATACAAAGTAGTCAGAAATACAATATGCAAATGCAATCATGGCTTTTTCCCATGACTGTGCTGCTTTGCTTAGGGAAAGTTTATGGAAATATATTCTCCTTAGAAGCCATTAGCTAACAATGTAAACAAACAAGTAGCAGCAAAAATGAATGCCTAGAAATGACCAACAGATCTTCCTCAAAGAGTCTAAGCATCTTGTGTAATTTTAAATACAAACCATGAATTTATGACTTCCGATATCTAGGTAACAATGGGAAAATTACTTAACCACTTTTGTGTTTGAAATCTAAATGTTCAAATTCTTTTGCTACTATAAATACATTAGAACATTAACTAAGGTGGTCTAAAATCGTTAATGTTTGGGATGAATAATATGACTCATCCATGAGATTTGAAGCAGACAGGGCTATGATAAAAAGAATCATTAACAGCTATCACCAGCAATAAAAAATAGTGTATTAAAACAAAACTCTATGATGTGCACACAATCCAGAATCACCGACAGCGAGAGCAGCAAAATTAAAGCTGCTGTTTGCCCTCATTTGTATATGGTGATACACTGCAATTAATTGTTATGAATATAATGTGAGAATAGTGCCAAAGGGCCGCAACTACAGAAATATTAAACTTGAGCGTAATCGCTCTGTCGGAACCATTCAAATAAACAAATTGCTTGTGCACAGACCAGATGTAAGTCAAAACTACCAGAATGGTACCTACGTGCTGACACCTGCAGCACTGGCATCTTACATCTGCTCCTCAAGCCAATTCACCATTACTGTAGTCCCCTCCACAGAACAGCATATGGGGAAAAAAAAAAAAAGAATAAAAAAGAAGAATTCAGTCTATGAACTTCATAAATGCAAACCATTATTTAAAAGCTAGGCAAAGGGATTTAGATGACTGTGGAGCTAGTTGGTTAAAAAACTTTCCAGAAAAAGGCAACAGCCAGTAGGCAAGGTTAGAAGAGCCACTCAACTAAGGGTACTTGTTTTCTTTCTTCCTGTTTCATTTCCAGGACACAAAAATTCAGGGGCCTCAACAGAATTTAATGTCTCCCAATAAATCTCAGAGAACATTCCCCCATCAAAGATCTTTTTCCTTCCGGGTTTGACATACTACTTTATCTTACACTGAATTAGATCTTAACAGGATCAAGGAATTCAATGTTACCCTTATAAGACATTACTACTAGGGCATAAATTATTTTGACAAACAAAAACAGGGCAAAAGGAACATCAGTACTCTTTTCCACTACAATAGACTAGATACGTCATTAAGTAAACTAGTTCTGTAGGATGGCCTAGAAAATGAAAATAAAATCATGTTATAACCTGCTTAGATTTGTGAGGGTTTTGTTTGCTTTGTCACTGTTGGGGCTTTTTCTGTAGTTTGGGGTTTTGTTTGTTTGGGTTTTTTGTTTGTTTCAAATCAGTAGGTCTTTGCTCAGAGCAAAGCTGTGAGCTAAAATCAAAACTTTTTACTCTCCTGTGGGCTATTCAACTTTTACAAATCATCAATGTAGAAAAAAAGAAGAGCTTTCCTTTTTCATGCTTGGCTCCACCTCTGCACCTTCCTTCACACCATGAGCTACTCTCAAGCCCTGCAAAGGGGTGAGTGGGCACAGCAGGTCCTGTGCTGCCAGGCAGGTGTGGCTCTGTGAGTGCTGACCCAGCTCAGGAGCAGGGTAAACACTGGCTTATCCACACTTCAGAGGGCAGAGAAATATCTAGGCAGGATTAAAATGCATGAACTATTCCTGTACTGTCCAGAGCTTTTGTATCTTTAAAACTTCAAAATATAGGCAATGTACGTTTTGGGTTTTTTTCATTATCGTTGGTGGATTAGAGCCAGGAGTACTGAAATCACCTTTTGTGAGAGCTAAATTAACTTTGAACCAAGATCTATACAAGAGGAATATGAGCGAACACTACTACAGTTTCAGCTTACACACACTTTGGATAACATGCTCCCCAGATGAAATAGGGTTTCCCACCTTGAAAAGTACTAATCTGAGAAATGACGTATACGCAGCCATGAAGTAACAACTATCATATCTCACACGCAAATTCCAATAAAATCTCTACAAATCACTACAAGCTATTTCTAGCAGAAATACAGGATATTGTATGGAAAGATACTATCTTTTTAGCAAGTTATAAACCCAAAGATGCATGTGACCCAACAGGAAGAAAAAGCTTTCAAATTACAAGAGCAATACACAATACATTAGCATTTGAGAAGGAAAGCAAACAGTCCTGCTACCTGTGCAATTTTTATCTTATTTTTGCTAGATGAAACTCTGCTGTGAATTCATTCATTTATGAATACAGTTACATTGACCACAGCAAGGTGGGGAAAGCTCTGGGTTATCAAATGAACTTGTATTTTATCTACCAACACAGCCTGCTAAATTGATGTAAGAAGTGGCAAGTGACCTCACAATTGACAGGACCGTGGTTACAGGGCTGGGAGCCTCCATGAAAAATTCCATTTCTGCAGTGGCAATATTACAGAGGAAATAGTTATAAATGTGTCAAACAGACTGTAATATGTTCACAAAGCTCAATACAGTGAAGGGAAAAAGAGACAAAGACACACTTTTATTGTGATTTATACCTGAGGGTCAGAATTTCAGGTAGCAAATATGATCAGGTAGAAAAACTAACCTGAGAGATGGTGAAGTGGTCCCAAATTTCAGCAGCACAATTTTCCAGTTTCTGCTCCAAACCCCACTGAAGTAGAATTGCTGCTGACCTGAGATGAAAACTGTGATTTCACAGTAAACTTTAGGAAGTTGAGTCTGTTAAACTGAATATCATCAAATCCTTACTGTTTTTAAAATTTATTGTATTTTGCTTGTATATAGTTTCAAAACCAGGAAGTCCAGCTATCACCTCTTTTTCCTTTAGCTGCACACCTATTTCACTGTTATGTTTGTGGCAGGCTTGAGAAGGAGTTTTAAAGGGGTTATAATGAGTAAGAAAGACAAGTCCCATTAAAATGGCACAAAGATGGCAGGCAGCATAAAGTCTCTGTTCAGTGAGTAGATCCCACATACACAATTCTACCCAAATTCATTAATCAGATTGTGAAGGTACTTTTTCATTGAAACACGTCTAGGTCAGTAAACTGCAGGAGAGCTCTAGAATATGCGTCTGATCCAAATCCTCCCTTTTCCAGAACAGTTAAAAGAGGGGAAATATTGCTCTTCAGCAGAGCTTTAAGGCTCTGGCAAAATATTATCTGTATTTTCAGGGACTCAGCCTACAGATCCTCCCAGTCAGCTGCTCTGTTCACTGCAGTTACCAAAAGCAGTCTTTTTCCCCTAAAATGCTGTACAGAATAACAATTTCATTCTGCTGCTTCCTCAGTCCATTACATCAAACGTGGTCTGAAATCTGTGCTGAAGAAGGGACCATATTGCTGCTTCAGCTGACAACAGCAGCAGAAACAGGTATTTACATTTTGGAGCAGCTTTACAAAGGATCAGTAAATACCATGATATCAGTGAAAAAGTACTTCCTGCTACTGGTTTAAAACCATTACCTCTACCAGGTATGCAGATAAAAATAAAGTTCTTTTGTCCAGACATGTTTGTGAAGAATTCAGTAGTTTGTAATACCAGAAAACATTGTCAGCAGCAGCATTGTTTCCTCAAAGGAAAGCAGTTGTCCACTGCACACTGTCCCCCCTCCCTTTTTTCTGCAGCTGTGCACTACATATAACTAAATTACAAGAGTATTTCAAGCTGAAAAAACAGCTGTCTCTATTTTTCGTTAGCCAAATGCACTTCCTTAAACAAAACATGAGAGCTTAACACACAATTAAAAACACACTTATGCACTAAGTAAGTTGCAAAATACAAAACCCCAACACCTTTGCATTTGTAAAACAAAGCTGTAGTCAAAACGGAAATCAGTCATCTTAGGGTCATACCTCTTTAGCTCTCTTGAAAATTTCATTTATTTGGGGTAACACCTACACTGTGAGAGAGAGAAGTGACTCTTGCACCTAGTCTCACGTTCACACATTCTGCTACTCCACAGGAGAATGTGCACCTGCATGTCATTACTGGTGCATGGAAAAACAGCCATGCAGTCTTGGAACACCTCATGGCCTTGCAGCTGGTTCTTCCATAACATTGCTTTTACTGGTCATGCCACGTAGTTCAGGTTAGCTTTCAGACACCTACATTTGCTATGGATATCCATCTATATAGATATAGATGGATACTTTTGCCAAACAGTCACATTACCAGAGAAGCAGCAGGGCACCAACAGCTGGAGTCTGCACTCAATGGGGAAATGTCATTGGGGATCTAGCAACTGCAGAAGGCAAAAGGCAGCTAAACTGAGCCACTGGTACTACCCTACTATTATGTTGATCAGCTAAGGTCTGAAATATGTCTTAAGCTCCAAGGTGCAGAACCTGATTTTTCTAACATAAGAATTTTCCTTTGATTTTCAGTCTCAATTCCTTCTGCACCAACTTAAACCCATTCATTCTCGCACCATGATTATCCTTCAGCTTCAATCATTCTTTTATTTCCTTTATATTTATCCACTTGGCGTATTTATAGACCCAATGACATCTCTCTGACATATTTCCCAGGTCATCATTCTATACAGCTGTAATTTCCTGACAGACATTGGAACATCTATCAATTACTGTACTGGATCAGCAATATATTCACTCAAACAATGGTGTTCAAATACTTTTAAAAAACCTGATCCCTGCTTCTACCATCACTTCCTACACTGCTATAACACACAGCATATGAAAAGAGCAAAAAAAATATCATGTAGCCACTGGTGCTGCGAATCACCAGAAACAAACCAAAAAACTCCTACCATTAAACAAGAATAAAAGAGGTAAAAAGCTGTGGCTAGTGCCTTTCAGTCAGGGTCCTCCTGGGAGGGAGCACAAGATCTAGCCTGAAAAGTGCAATTTCACTTTAACAGGTACATCAAGGACTGTGCTTGGTGGTGTGGCTGCTCATTCTACTATCAGTCCAGCTCTGAGAAACTGTCACAATGAATATGGACATTTTTCCTCAAATCCCTTTTGCCTGTGAAGGAAACTTCTGCCCCACTAACTAGAATTATAAGCTGGACAGAATTTAATAGAGAAAATGCATTCCCATCATATTTGTGTGACAACTTACAAATAAAATAAATCAAAACAGTTCAAGATCTAACTCTATTCCATAATCAAGTTTTGCACTGAGGAACAATTTTTAGCATAAAAAAAT
>JAWWMP010000167.1:9351115-9380587 GCA_035047865.1 Dendrocincla tyrannina
ACAATTTTTAGCATAAAAAAATATTTTGGTTTTAGAAAGGAATATAAAATTCAAGACAGAGGTTTTAAGATTGCACTCCTAAAAGCAACTTTTACAAAACCATGTTGTGATAATTACAGGTTATGTACACATATAATCATATAAGAAATGCCATCGTCTGCTGTGCTTTTCTCCGTCTTTTGTGTAGGTGCTAAACATTGTTGCACAAGACCATTATAACATAAATACTTGCTTATTTCTTTTATTCATTATTTTTGCTAATGCTATTTAGATTGTTTGGACAACTTACAAAAGACATTCTGATGGCCTGTTGACTTCTCTCTCCTGTTCAGTATGCCATTTAAGCCACTTTAAATACATGCAGAGTAATTACATAGGAGTTATTAAATATTTGCCTACCAACTGTCACAGTACCTGAAGAAATGCATGTTGAAGAGTTAATATGAGGCCTGCACCATGAACCGTATTTCTGGGAAGTAATCTCATTCAGTGGCAGAGTCATATACTAACCTTTAATATAAGTGTCTGAAGACAGACAGATATGACAAATGTCATTAGAAAAAAGGCACGCAGTCCCAGACTGCCTGAGTTGAAGTCAGTGTCACTGTGATGGAGTCTGATTAGCTGATCTGCAATTGCACATCTTCATTTTCTTACAGCCCATTAGGCTGCTTTTAACAAAATTAAGCACACTGCAGGGCAAAATAACCAAGTAAACCAAAACAAAACACATATACTCTTTATGAACATTTTCTTAAGAAATTGCCATTTTGAGAATAAATGCTTCCCTCTTGAGCAAATTAGAGACTATTCTTCCCAGTTCTCCGCTTTGAACATCCACAGAACTGGGATGAGGGAGAAGAGGGCATTTTGTTTCTGTGAAATGCTTTCACCAAAAATATATCACATGTAACTGGACATTACTAAATGAAACCTCTACCATAACAAGGGAAAAGTAATCTTAACAATAATAATACAAATCAAACTCCACTATGATGAGTAAGATGAATTAGCTTGGTTAGCATACATCTCAGCTAAGCTAATATTACAACTTTGTATCCCACTTGCTGCTTTTCATAGGTTGTGCTAATTTCTGCTTTCTCTGCCTACGGTCATTAAACGCAACACATGTTATGTCAAAGAATTATTTGCGACAAACTATAAGGAATGAACCACACCTTTTTAACAGCATCATCTTTAAAGCATTCAAGAGGATCAGAGAGAAGGTTAGATATCAAATTACATATGAAAAATCTATTTATTTCCTTCACCTGCCATTTGATTATGGCAGACAGGGATAGCGTGCATTTGGATTTGACCTTCCACATGTTTTGCCAGTAAATGCATATTTTGCCAACTCACTGGTACCAGTGAGTTTTCTTCTCTTTTGTTCCTTCCCCCCCCCCGCCCCCCCCAAAAGAGGCATTTATAATCACACTAATGGGTGTGCAGGATGTGTCACCAACACAGGTCATTTCATCCATTTTGAAGGGTATTTCTAGTCTTCAAAGATGACAGGGTACCATGACTGAAGGATGATGCACTGGCTAAAGGTTTTGCCAAGGCAGCTTTGAAAGACCAGGGTCCTCAAGCTCCATGGCACAGTCCCCTTGCAGCACAGTGTCCATTACATCCATGATAAACCAGTGCCAAAGAGCTCAAACTGCAATCCACTTATTTTTGTTCACTTTGCAAAAAATTTCTCTGATAAAACTGATATATAAATTTGAGGCCCTTGTCTCTCATAAACTAACCTGAAATAATGATGGCATTTTCACAGGCCACTCAACATTTTTTAGTGTGTGTGTGTGTGGTCTGCACAGGGTATTTGTACTGCTTCTCAAAAAATACAAACCCAGAGTGACAATACTTAGAGATGTCAGCATGCACTGTGCATAAGGTGACAGCCAATATAATGGTTCCACATTGAAGTAATTTTAATTCCAAATTGTTCCAGAGCTGTATAATTAATTTGTACGGGAAATCTGGGATTGAGGCTCAGATTGTTCAGGCTCTGTTCTCCCTCAGTGCTCCTTCCACCTTCTCCTGTTTATTTTTGTATAAAAAAATCCACTCTGGAATGTGATTTCCCACTTTTTTACATATGCTGCGAAGAGAAGTGCGGCAGTGGCATTTTAAGTGTCTGCAGAAGTTTCAGTATCAGGATGCTCTGCCCTACCACAAACTCACTCCTTTGCATAATCAAAGTCGAATAGCAAATGAGCTAAAATGAAAAGGGGCACCACATCTTGTGCCTTGCCTTGTCAGACACTGTCCCACTCTTACTTTCAGTGCTAAGAAAGGAAAACCAGAAGGCACTCAGCAACAAGCAGCAAAATGTGCCAGTATAAGCAGATAAAGTGCATCCTATTTGTATGTGCTGGTTCCTCATTTTAAGGTATTGTTTAATGTAACTGGAAAGGATGCTTTTATGACTGCGATGGAAAGCTAAAATCTTTGCAGTTTTCTGGATTGCACTTTACTGTTAAATTGTGTATTTTAGTGCGTTTTCATCTTAGAAAAAAAGAGGCCGACTGCTTGTATTTTTTTCTCAAGTTATGCCATGAAGAAATATAATTTGCCTTTTAATAGAAATGTCAAGGACCCATTCTCTCCAATCTACTACATAGATTTTTAAATCCCATACAAAAATGTTAGGAGTTTAATTGAAAAAGACAGCATGACAGCATAATTTTATATAACTGTTTACAACTATTACAATAGCAGCTTCCATAGACCTCTCAGTGATTTTTCAAGAGCATTTACAAGCATAAAGTATGTGCTAGGAAAAAAAAATAAAATAGCAACTCACTACAGCTGTGGAATGTGGATTAAGGAAACCTATCAGCAGTGACACAGACATTTAGAAACAGGGGATATTTTGCACATCTGAGAGCACAGCTGTAAGATTCGGTGACATTAATAGTTTGGGGGTTTTTAATGGCTAGATTAATTCATCTGTTTTAGCCTCAGACACATGGCACATAAGAAAAAGGCAGGCATATAGGTTAGAAAAGTACTCTGGTCGTTTTCTCACTTCAGGGGAGAGTGAGACTGAAATGAGAGAGTATGGGCCTAGAAAAAAATGGCAACAAAAGGTACCTCTCCGGTGGCACCAGGGCTGGAATTGTGAACTTCTTTCTGTTTGATGTGTCCTATTCAGATAAGAGAATTTGCGCAGTCTTTTGGAACTATAACTGCATCAAATATATCCGAGTATTACCAGCTTGTTTTCCTAACTGTTAATTTCACAGAATCTTCAGTTCTGGCTAAGCCCTTGGGTCAAAACTAATATTATTATATGCAACAGACACAAAGCCTTTATTTTATGTGATGATGCAGAATGGAGACTTATATGGAAGACTAGAAAAACAAGCAAAACTGTTTTCTAATACAGATACTAAAAAAAGCTTTGAGAGCATAAGGGCAATAAGTGAACAGATCACTTTGCTTAATTAGCAAATAATGAAAAAAAGCTCATGAGGGAAGTTTAATGCACTAACAGAGAAATTCATAGAAGACAGCAACCCAGTTCTCTTCCTGAAGTCATTTTATGGTTATATAAGTTCTACAGATTCATTACCCTATAGATTTATTCTTTACTTACTTTGGAAGATATTCTCATGGGCCAAACCATCCTTTTTGACCTTGACCTTTGTGCTTTTGTTGTTAGATTTGTCACACACTCAAACCAGATCAGAATAATGCAAGAAGGACAAGCAGTGACAAAAACTGGGCTGCGAATGTAAATTATGTTGAAAAAGGGCCTGTGAGAGTTACTGGGTTGAAGATGGACAAAATTGCTTTTCTTCTTTAGGGAGAGGGGCAGGCAGAGCAGTATTTATACAAGCCGGCAATTGAACTGGCTTTTGCTGAGCTCTGTACTGCTGCAGCTAAACTGCTTCCTCAACCTGACCTACATATTTTCAAATTTGCTTGGGTATTTCCTCATTCAACCACAGGACAAGCACAGCACCCAGTGCACTGCAGAAATGATCTTGGAAAGCCATACAGCCCAATATCAAATAAATTTGTCATGAGCAAATTAAAACGTCATAAAATACAGATGCAGCACAAAATTAATCAGTAAAATCAGAAACTGCTAGATTAAAACTCATGTAATGCAGTCAGACTGGCATAGCAATTTACATGTACTGCCAATGGAAATTAGCAAGAAGCTAATAAGCATCTAAGATACAGGACACTCCATATCCAAGCTGCCATTATATTTATACACTGACAGGCCTCGTTTTCTCTACTGTACCCATTTCTCACTCTCCTAATTTTCCTGGTATACTCAAACTAGAAAAAGTCTGAGAGTTGTTCTGCCATATGAAACATACAAATTTATTTTATAGACTGCCTGCCTTTGAAAATGGCCAAAAAGAAGCTACCACGATGGGTTTGATAGCAAAGAAGTCTCATGAAAGAAGAATTTCTAGATAAGGGAAAAACACTGCTTCCATTCCCTTTGTGCTACCTGAGTAATAAAAACACAATGTTATGAATGGAAAAAAGATTTTATTCGTAGATCAAGTTCCTTAATCTGTGCAGGACATTAGTGAAGGCAGCAAAAAACTGAGTCAAGAGTCAAAATTTATACCTATATATAAAATGTGGCCAGGTCTTACAAATTCTACTGAGTGTGGCTTCAAAAACTTCAGCTCTAGGATTCACTATCTCAGCTTTTTTCTTTCTTTTTCTTTTTTTTTTTTTTCAGTGAAATATAAGCAGATGAGAAAACTTACCCATTCTCTGTGAGAACACAACTTCCAACAACTCAAGAAACAAGCACAGAAATAGGAAAATTCAAATCCTACTTTTAAGCAGAAGCTACCATTTTTACTTGCTTATATATTACAAAGGTAAGTTATGAAAGACTAAGTTTATAAAAATTAGAAAATAATTGGATTGATTAATTAAAAAAGAGAAAAGGGCTTTTGCTTAGATAAGGGTATCAAGTAATAAATACCTATGCACCATACACAAATCTAAATTTATTTCTGAATGGCAAAGTTTAAAGATAGAAAAAGCCTACACTCGGTGTACTTATTGCTAAAAAATGAAGGGTTAGAAGTGCCCTGGGCAAACACATCTTTAAAATTTGGCCACATTCTAGACCTTCAGCAGGCACAGTGAAGGCCCTAAGTGGCCTGAGCTGTGTTGCCACTAAACCTTAGAACTCATTGATTGTATGTTGTAACTGCAGAGCAGGCAACCTGCCCACTGGTAATCCTATTCCACACTGCAGATCTCCTTGGGAAGAAGCACAATCAGAAAAATCATATTATGTTACCTGACTCTGTAAAACAAAACCCACCCAACCAAAGAAGCAAACAAGTACAGGTAGAACCTTTTGTATCTTAGTTGATATTCCTCTCTCTCTCTATCTCCTCTCTGTTCTGTGCTGGTGGTGCTGAGAGCGTCTCTGGCTTTCAACCAGTTTCAGTGTTGATAAAGGCTGCTATTGTTTTTTGAAAACTAACAACAATGATTATTTGGTAACATAACTGAGAACAATTTCCCCATTTCTGGGTAAAGAGGCTTGGACACCAAACACTGGGATATCAGTATAGTATCTATAATGCCTTTCTGTAGGACTACTGCAAACTTGTTACTCCACATGCCAAATGGCACTCTTTAAAAAGGTTGGTTGAGCTCTGGGCTCTGTGACATTTGCAAGATCCACATTCAGAAACAGTCACAATATAAATATGAAATGTAAGGACAGATTCTAGGAAACTTCTGTACAGTTTTTGGGGCCAACTGTTTCTCCACAATCCTGCATGTACCTATAAGGTCTTTCAGTTCCTTTTTTGTGGCAACTAGATGCTGGAAAGGGAATCAGATACAAATAGTAGTGATCTCACCAAGGAGTTTTCATCTTACCTTCTACCCATTACCAGCTATCCAGTCCAATGCTTGTTCTCAAATATCCTATCTACTACCAAGATGACCAAACCAAGGCACACACTAAAAATACCATTTGGAACTCAAAAGAAAGAAAAAACTCACACACTCTAAAAGTGCAAATAAAGAATTTACCGCAACCATTACTTTATTCCCAGGTGCTTTAGAGGCATTAAGGAGTTAATTTTCACACAGTTTAATTATAATTTTAAAAAATTGCTTCAAATATGAAGGAGCCCAAATATTACTAAATATCCACAGGTGCTGAAACTCCTCTAATAATTTTGCACTTTTTCTAGATTTTTTCCTTTTCTGTATGAGATTTCACATTCCTACACAGCAGATGCATTGTTTTACATTAAAATAGTGCAGCTGCTACTATGTAAAGCTTGAGAGATTTATGGATAATAACAGGAATGCAATGTAAACGAGTACATTTGGCTGTATATCAAACAGAAGCTGCTTCAGTCAATCAAACTGCTGGACAACTGATGCAAGTTTATAGATAAACATAAAACAAAATAAAACTCATCAGTCAGCCCAGCTTCTTCTTCAGAGAAATACATTACGCATTTCACAGCACTGACATGGATAATGTAGTACTTTTCACTTTGACCAAAGCATACTATAGAAATGCGGTTTTTTTAAGCCAACATGTGTTAAAGAAGAAAAGAAGAGCCATTCTTCTGTATTGCTATCAATAAAAAAAGTAGCAACCATTATCAATCAGCTTGTGTAACAAGGAAAAAAAAGTATGTATCAATGTCAGGATCTCAGCACATCCCACTTTGCACATAAAACATCCACCCATGATCTAAACAGTTACTGTTGTACTGGGCACTGCTGCTTCCCAGTCACTCCACTTATTCTGACATCTAATTTTTGCAGTGCAAATACCACACTCTGTACAAATGAAAACAGCTCTGCGTATAATCTTTTTTTCATGAACAAAACAGACCAAAATAAAGATCCACAGCAGTTCCACTCCAAACCTTATAACTTCACGCAGTTCCTTTTCAGTCTTTATCAATCAAAACCACTGAAACAAAAATAACAGTATAGAGGAGAGCTCTGAATTGAATTCTTGACTGTAAACATGTACCAGAAGTCAGCCTTGCCTGAACATAGCTCTCATTAACAACTCTGGCAGAAAGTGGCATTTTGAGTTTAACGTGCACAACGTAACAAGCAGGTTTAAATCAGGGCACCCTATGGTTGACACCTAGGGATTTAAATTCCTATTGCATTGATCAAAGCAGATGTGTCTCTTCTAATTTTTCTATTACTTCTACCTTTTTACAGCCAGCAATTTAAGACGCTCAGCAATCTTTCAGAACATCCCAAAGTCCCTCTTCAGCAATCTGTCTGACCCCGGGGCCAGATCCTGACCATGAGCCCAAGGCAGCAATAGCAGAGACGGCTCTGCAGACCTGAATGCCAAGTTTGTTCACATCCATCACACTGAGAATGGCTTTCCATCTGCTCCTCCTGGCCTCCTACCCCAACTACTCCACTGTCACAATTAAACCCCCACTAAATTCATCTTAAAATGTAGTACTTCTCTTGTATTCTCCCTGGTTTGGTTTTGTCCTTTTTTTGAGCCAACCATGTACTGTTTAAATGTTTATCTACTTCTACCACATATAATCTGCTGGAAAAAGATTTTGCAAAACAAATAAAATAGGATGCACTTAGGTAGTAATATTAATTCTTTCTCTGATCTCATATTTTTCCAAACTGCCTCCTCCTGAAGAATGTCCTGGTTAATGCCCAGCACACAGCTACTTCTATGACTTTTTAAAGTTTACTGTCACTCTTGGCAATATTGTTTCCTTTGCTGCTGCTCGCTCTTCCGCTCAGATTTCCTTTTCTGCTGCTCAGACACAGGCCATCTGCCATCCTACTCTCCAAACTACTTGTCAACTTCAATATCAGTAGGCACTGAAGGATATTAGAGGTGTGAATTACTTTCATATTTTCCTTCCTATATTTTGGGTTAAGGAGAGTACTATATTGTAAACAAGAAACTGACTACAAAGAAAAATCAAAAGCCCTCAGCAGCTAGGACAGAAGGTACATACCCTAAATTTTCAATGTGCACTTCCCACCCCTTATAGCAAACTTATTCAAATTCTCTTCTAACAATTGACTTTAAATGGTTTTCAGCACATGTAGAGAGTAGGCAGAGGATTCCATATCATATACTTCAGACTTCCCCCCTAAAACTGACTTACTTTCATTAAGCAAAACATAGTAAATGTTCCAGTGAAAAACATGCAGATGATACTCAGATTAATCAAACTAGAGAATCCTTGGAGTAACGGAGTAATTCTAAGGATTATAGCTCTAACAGGCATGAAAGACAGGTTGTCAAAAGTAATGCACACTGTAAAGATGAACTGAAACTACTAAAAATTTTGGTTTATGTCAGCACATACATATTAGATGTTAAAAGGAACATTTATATATGAAAGATCAAAATGGGAAGAACTTCAGAGCCCAGTTTTTCCAAAGCACTTTATATCTAGTGTAGTGACTGGAAGTCAGGGAAAATCGACCCTTTTTTTATACCTTTTTTTTTTTTTTCTTCCTCAAAACTTGAGTAATTCTTATTTTGAGCCCTGAGTAAGTCTCATTCTCATCTTAGTAAATCTCATTCTGATTTTAACCTTTTATAATTTTCATTTTCAGGACAAACTCAGCTGGGAAGCTAAAACATACAGATTTCCCAGGTCTTATTCTGGGGCAGGCAAAGGCTCATTTGGAATTCATTTTAGCAAGCCTCTTCACCTGGGCAAAACCTGATTACATAGTACACTTTAAAAACCTCAAAACAACAACAACAAAAAACCCACAAAACCACTCACTACCTTTAGTTTTCTCCCTTATTTAAATCTCATATGCGTCAGCGGTGCTGTGCAGCAGGGTAGTGTAGAAAGATTCAGATATTACGTGCAACATATGAATGAGAGGTTAACTATTAACAATCTGCCAAATTTTATGAAAAGTCTTTAATTTTTTAAGTACTGAGCACTATTGACAGAAGAAGGGGGTTGCTGATGTTTCATTATTCCATTCAGTTGAGGTATACCTAAAGCATCCTAAATTAAAACCTCATCAAGGTCTAGTTCAACCAAGCACAAGACTATATATATAAAACCCATTGTTTTAATTTTTCCTTTTCGTTTTTAGTTTCCTCTTATGGTAACTTTGTTAATGGCGGGGTGGGGGTGTCATTTTTGTATGTGTTGAATTCTAGCAGTCAGCTTCATGATGCTTCCAAGTCACTGCATTCAGCTAAGCATCTCTAGATTTGTGAAGTTTTGCCAACACAGCAGGGTTGATGTCCCTGCTCTCAGTGCAGATCTGTCCTAGCAGATATCAAATAATTTCCCTCTATTAAGAAGCAGACAGATGCTGAGCAGCTATGACTGTGAGTCTTCCTCAGGTTGTCTTACTGAAGCTTCCTAAATAGTCAGAAGAGCTAATATCCTCTACATATCACCTTATAACATCTATAAATCTGGCTTTTGCTTAATTTGCCATATTCTAATTAGCCTCTGATAGAGCAGGAAAGTACATATCCCCCATGAACTACATGGAGAAGTTAGGATTATCTTAATTCATACATCTGCAGGGTGGTATGAAAAAATCAGGTAGAGCTTACACTTCTTTCACAACTACTCTGGTAGGAGGTTTCTGACTGATGCAGGGTTGAGAAAAGGAGAAGTCCTGGAGGGAGAAATAGGTTATTCTAAATGTACCCTCAAAGGCACAGAATGCTCATAAAACAAGAACCAACTGAAATAGGTCACAATCTCCCCAAGCAGATGCATCTGTATATTTAGCAACAACTATTATAGTTGTTGACACTTTAAGGAAGTGTCCTTATCACTACCCCAACTGGGCTGAACTTGTTATCTTTTTACTTACAAACACAAAATAGTAACATTGTCCCTTAGAATTACAAAATCATCAAATCATATAGGCTGGAAAAGACCTTTAAGATCACTGAGTCCAATCACTACCCAGTACTGTCAAGTCTGCCACTAAACCACATTCCCAAGTGCCACATCTACGTCCTTTGGGGATGGTGACTCCATCACTTCCCTGGACAGACTGCTCCAGTGTTTGACAATCCTTCTGGTGCAGAAATTTTTCTTAATATCCAACCCAAACCTCCCCTGTTGCAACTTGAGGCCATTTCCTCTCATTCCGTCACTTGCTACTTGGGAGAAAAGCCCAATCCCCACCTGTTACAAGCTCTTTTCAGGGAGTTGCAGAGAGTGTAGGGTCCCCGCTGAGCTCCCTTTTCTCCACGCTTAACAACCCCAGCTCCCTCAGCCACTCCTCATCAGACCTGTGCTCAAGACCCTTCACCAGCTTTGTTGCCCCTTTCTGGACACACTCCAAGCAGCTCTACGCCCTTCTTGTAGTCAGGGGCCAAAACTGAATAGAGACTTCAAGGTGCAGCCTCACCAGTGCTGAGCACAAGGGGATGATCCCTGCCCTGGTCCTGTTGGCCACACTACTCCTGATACAAGCCAGGATACCACTGGCTTTTTTGACCCCCTGGCACACTGCTGGTTCATGTTCAGTAAGCTGTCAACCAGCACTCCCAGGTCATTTTCCCCTGAGCAGCTTTCCAGCCACTCTTCCCCCAGCCTGTAGCACTACACGGGGTTGTGACCCAAGTGCAGGATGTGGCACTTCACCTTGCTGAATCTCATACAAATGGCCTTGGCCCATTGATCCAGCCTGTCTGGATCCCTCTGTAGATCCCTCCTCCTCTCCGGCAGATCAATACTCCTGTACAACTTGCACTCCAAGGCTGTACTTGATCCCCCCACTCAGATCCTTGACAAAGACATTAAACAGGACTGGCCCCAGTCCCGAGTCCTGGGTAACACCACTCATGCCCATTCACCAGCTGGATGTGACTCCATTCACCACCACTCTCTAGGCCTGGCCATCCAGCCAGGTTTTTTCCCAGTGAACTGTGCGCTCATCCAAGCCACACGCAGCCAGTTTGTCCAGATGAATGCTGTGGGAAACAGCGTGAAAATCTTTTCTAAAGTCCTGGCAGACAACATCCACAGCCTTTCCCTCATCCACTAAGCAGGTCACCTCATCAAAGAAAGAGATCACATTGATCAAGCCTGCCTTCCCTAAAGCCAGGCTGGCTGGGTCCCATCCCCTTGTTGTCCTGCACATGCCTCAAGATGGCTCTATAATCTTCCCTGACACTGAGATTAGGTTGACAGTCTGTAGTTCCCTGGCTCCTCCTTCCAACCCTTTTTGTAGATGGACATCACATTTGCTAACCCAGTCAACTGGGACCTCCCTGGTTAGAAAGGACTGCTGGTAAATTTGAAAAGTTCTAACTTATTTTTTTTTTTTTTTCTTTTATGCCTCTCTGGGCTAGGCCATCCAGCCAGTTTTTGATGCCAGGGAAGAGCACACTTGTCCCAGCCACAAGCAGCCCATTAGTGGCTAGCCAATCACAGAAAAGGCAGCTCTACAATGCTCTGAATGTGCCATACTACAAGTAAAGAACAGGAAAAGACTTTTCTACAAAACCAAACAGGAGAGCAGATATTAACTTACATGTAATTGATTCCAAATTCTGAAAATTCTCCTGCTTGCAGGACAGTGACATTATTGTCAGATAATGGTTTTGCTTTTTTCACATGGCTTTTTCTTTTGTATTTAAGGAAAAAATTCTGAAAACAAATGTGTATGTTATAACTCAATTACTGTATGAAAGCCATGCTATGCTCAACTGAACACGAATTTAAATTAGAATTACTGATGACTGCAAAGTCAACAGCTATAAGAAACTCGAAATTGATGAAGTTGGTATTAGGTGTGATCCATCAATTTCCCTGATTTTCCCTCAGTGGAAAAATGTACCACGTCAGGAAATTACAGTCTCCCAGAAAATATTTGCCTTTTTCCATTTACCAGTTTGCTGCCTGACACATTATTCCTGTTGCCTATTTAATAAATTGTGATTTCACTGTTTAGTTTGAGTCGAGACTAAACTGAGTAGCCAGGATTGAACAGAACACTTCAGAAAGGTTGACACTGGGTTTCTGCGTGTGCTTGGCCACATAAAAACAGTCAGTTTTGCACTACTACAACCAGACAGTAAAGTATAATAGAGATAGGCAAGGATAGGCTCTATCTTATGTTAGTCTGACCCTTTTTTGATGGTTCTCTGGCACAAAAAAACCCAAAACATTGTACATGTTTGATACTCATAAAGGTACTGGATAAAATATGCCTCAGCCTCTCTTTTTGTGCAGGGATTGCACATTCTTCCTTTTACTGTAACTTCTACTTTTCTGGATGCCCCTACATCATAAACTTAAATCTATGCTACTTCAGACAAACAAGACAGCACTGATCTGCCAAAGCAGGTCAATTATGTATAGACTGCAACAGCTGCAGGCACATAGAAAGTAAAACCTTTGTCAAAAGCCCTACTACCACCATGTAAAGAGCCATAGGGGCGAAGAGTCATCTCCTGCATGATTCAGCCCGCCCTCCTTTTGCCATGTGACACCTCACTCAGAGTAGTTTCAGTTAATTCCGCCCATCACAAAGCAAAAAGGACTGTGTTACTTTCCAAAGCAAGTTACTGGGTGTAGCCATGTTGTAAAATCGTGGTGGGAGCCTTGTAGCAAAGCAGTGGCAGGGCACTGGCTGACTTTTATCACACAAGCAGCAGAATAGCTGCTATCACAGAATAGCTGTTTGAACTGCCAACCCACACCACAACTCCCAGAAACTTGTTATGGAGACATAACATAAACTAAAACCCCTGCCATCTCTTTTCAAGTATTGCAGCAAACTTTATAAAAATATTGCAGAACCGGACATGATCTTTGACCTGCAATAGTCTAGGTTATTCAAATATTCTGTTCTGCCTTCCAAAATAAATTATGAATTTATATTGACTGGCTTTGTCTGAAATAATTAACCAAGTATTTCCATTTTCCAATGGATTAAGATGTTCACCACTAACACACAAGACTGAATCAGTTTATCTGGCATTTCTTTAGTCACGGTGTTTCTAATGCCTATAAAATGAATAATGATTTACTGAGAACAGCAGTACTACATTGGTAAGTAGCATTTTTACTTGGAGTTGTTCAGACATCTACATATATGGCTTAACCGAGGTAACCTTGGAACAAGTAATGTTTTCTCTAAAAGCTTACAGCAGTATTTTAAGGCTTTTAAAGCATTTAAGTCTTTGAAGGTTTACTGAATGCTAAACAAAACCTAACCACACAGGTAGCTTAAAACGTGAAGACAGATAAAGACATTGAATTAATATGGCATTACTGTGAGACTGAAACTTTCAAAGACAGCTAGATCAGAATATTTAACATCTTTACAGAAACAAAATTACCATTTGGTTTTATATATATTAAGATATGTATATACACACATATATTTATAATTACAGCTGTTAACCTCCACAGACCAATGAGCTCCTTCAAAATGGCACTATTCCCCCATGAATTCCATGTACTGAATTGACTGCCAGGTTCAGATGGAACCATTCAGGGTCAGCTCCTCCACCAGCAGAAGCCAGGCTCCTACTTTAGAGCTGCTCAGGTTCCAGAAAACATCTTCTCAGAAGAACTCATTAATTCCAGAGTTAAAATGTGGCAGATCATCTCATCAAGAAAATGACGAATTTGTGATGTAAACCACAAATTAACAAATAATTTGGTTGCATGCTTCAAATCTTCTTAATATCTTCTGTGAGAATTTATCTTGAGAATATGAATTGAAACAATATGCTTTTTTCCGAGACCCAGATTAAGTTGGTATCTTATATTTTGTAAACTCTAGCATCTTCTATAATACAGATGAGCATTAAGGCAAAATTCTGTCTTGTGCTCTGTCTAGGGTAGGGTAGTACTGTGAAAATACACATTTTGCTACACTAGAGATTTCA
Organism: Dendrocincla tyrannina; assembly: GCA_035047865.1. Classification (NCBI taxonomy): domain Eukaryota; kingdom Metazoa; phylum Chordata; class Aves; order Passeriformes; family Dendrocolaptidae; genus Dendrocincla; species Dendrocincla tyrannina. The sequence goes on from JAWWMP010000167.1 coordinate 9,365,001, forward strand.
AGTCTACCAGCTACTAGAGATATCTGGGAAGTAGCAAAAAAAGGCTTAGTCTTTCTCTTCCAGAAAAAAAACCTGCAACCACAAACTCAAGACAAGATGTCGACCCACTCTCTTTTTTGTGCTCTGATCTAAGTGTTCAACTGCAAAAGAGGAAAGTCAGGTCAAGCAGAAGGACTTGAACCTCTGCTTCACCTGTTATGGACAAATATTCTGTTGTCTGCTAATTTTGGGCTTCTTTTCCTGTTTCCTTCTGAACCTGAATATCTTTCCCAATAAAGCACTGTTGAGACACAGAAGAAGATTCTGTATTGAAAATGCAACCTTTTTTTTCAAAGAAAAATTCAGTTTCATTAAAACAAAATCAGAATCCAGGTTAAATTTAGATGCTGCCTTTCACAAACAGCCCACACAGTGGATATTTTCTCCTGATGAGCATCAGGTATTAACCTCTCTCTGTATCTTCAGAGATAATTGGAGACAACTCCTTTGGAAACAAAATTAAATGCGGACATCTGTTCACTGTAAATATTTAAAGAACATTAAACTGCAAATTATATTTTTTATTACATTATGGAACAAAAGTAAAAACTACGCATAGGGAAGAAAGGGAAGCCTAAACGAAACAGACCAGACAGTCTGTGAAAAGCAATTTGCGATTGAGGTATTCATCTGGAAGATGGGAAAAGAGGACTCAAACCTTGGTTTCAGAGAGGGAGTAAAGGCCACAGGCAGTGACACTGTGGGAAGGAATCACAGCAAAAGCACATGGCAAATACTGAGTGGTAGCAGAGACTAGCAGAGAGTGAAGACTAACAGAAATAAAATTCAGTTTCTGAAGGGGAAAAATAAAAAAAAAATTGGTATCTTAAGTAGTACACTCAAATCTTTCCCTCTTGATGGTAACTCAGCTGAGATGCTAAAACGTTTGGGGAAGAGAGAAACAAGATCAAAGAGCAGAACTACTTGCAGAAAAGAAATGGACAAGGACAGGCAGAGGTTGGTTATTACATTCTCTTGGTCTGTGTTTCAGTTCTGTTTTCTTCACAGGACCCTTAAGAGCTTGATTGTCAAACCTGTTACTCAGGCTGTGCACACCACTTGGAGGAGAAAGTTTCTGTTTCCCCCGCTCTTTATTAACCTGTGACTGTTGATGGCAGCAAACAATTGGACTTCTCTACAGCAAACTGGTACCTGCAGTGAGAGCCAGGAGCCCTGGGAGCAGGGTGCTCTCTGAAAAGGCTGGAAGTGAATCCAGTCCTCCCAATGTAAACAGCCTCATCAAGAACTGTCTGTTACAATCTGTTATTTGGTTTGCTCCTGGGACAACACTGATCTGGTTTGTCTTTAAGAAACCCTTTCCATGGTCAATTTATCACTGAAGAAAATGAATACATATGCTCATGGCTTGCAATTTCAACTCTCCAGTGATCAGTACAAAAATCTCTAACAAAATAGTAGTCGTACATGGCATAAGAGTCATGAGAGGACAATGTGACCTTGAATGATTCATTAACAAAATATTTATCAGTTCCACTGAGACGAAGATTTTACCATTTGATCTTTCTGATCTAGGGAAGAATAGTTTCATAAATTGCTGGGTTTGCACAGTAAAGGTTTAACCAGAAATGGCTATTCCCTGCTGCCAGATATAAATGCTATGTTAGGCCTAAGAAATTAGCCTGAAAATACCTTCAGGAGTCTCAGTACTATTTTTATTCTTAGGAAAAAAATAATTACTTTGATGTGGTAATCAAACTCATAGTAATGCTGACTCTTAATGTTTTTAGTAAGACTGCCATTCTCCTAGGAAGGTGTGGATACACCAAAGCATCTGGTCTTCACAGCAACACAGAGCACTCACTACATTAGTTTTGAACACTTATTCCAGGTTTTCCTTAATAAGCAGAGACTGTTCAAATTAGCTGAATCAACACTGGTAGGAGCTCCATGTGAAGAGAAAAGTCTAACAACAATAACTGCCTTAATAAGCATCCTTGTAGCAGAGTATGGACTTAACACAAAGAGTGAAGATCAGCTAAGAGGACACAGGCTCTTCCAAAGGATTAGTTTTAGGAGGATGATCAGCACACTCTCCCTCTTGGAGGAAATTTTAGCTTTCACTATGAGCGCCTTAATGTTTTTACTCTGAAGACAGTGTGTGTTGGACTGAGCTTTGTGCCTGTAAGAAGCAGTGCAGAATTTCTCTTCCTGCTGTTTATTATTTACTGTCATATAACCATGCTATGGATGGGGCAGATCACACTCCATTATTTACCTGCCCACGTACTATGGCAATTTTTACAAGAATCATTTTAATGCAGAACCACTCATAGAAGATGGCAAAACATCAGACTTAGATTTAACACAGACAGATACATTCAAAGGCACAAGATTAGCTGCCAATAAGAGAAATCCATCTTTCTCCAAGGGTTCTTACTAGCTTCTGCAACAGGCTATGACATCTTTATGAAACCTATACCACCTCAATCAATCATGAAGCATTTAACATCCAAAGTGTGATATAAAGTGAAACAGTACTGTTAAAGAGAAATGCTCTTTGGACAAATGAGTAGCTAATTTACAAAGACAAGAACTCAACAAAATGGACGCTTTTTCAGCTAAATTACTGTCATGGTCTGTGCAATTTTCTTACATGTCATCTCACGAGGACCCATCTTTGCTTATATTTTTCTTCCTGAGCACAAAGAACTGTGGTTGTTGCACTGCTGAATTTTCCTCTTAGAAGGTTTGCAAATGTGATCTGACAAGTCAAGTGATTGACTGCACCTTGTCCATCCAGGCAAAATCAGAAAAGTCCTTCCAAACGACAGCAGGAGATTGACACCAACAGTAACAATATCATCAGTATGATGAGTACACAAGTCAGAAAAGTTAGTTACTTAGGGCAACAGGCTAAACTAGATGCTTCCAGAGTGTCACAGAACATATACTTCAAAGCTATATTTATATCTGCAGTTTTCCAGACACAGAATGGCCAACAGCAGATTTAGGAAATCATACTGTGTTTCTAAGAGGAAGGGAGAGGAGAATTTCATGTTTCAGAGGCTCATCACTTCAGAAGGTGCTTGTTTATTGGAAGCGCTGCACCGCCTCTCACTCGGGCTCTGAGGTGTCCCCAGCGCCCGTGGCAGCGCCAGCAGAGAGCGACTCACAGCCCCAGCCCTTACGTAAGACCGTAACCTCTATTCACAGCCATCTGCTGTAGCTGTTGTGTAAGAAGCCACAGCTGAGTGTTTCTACCATCATATGGCCAACTCCCCTAAAATACACGTGCAAAAATCACTACACAAAAGCCCTAGAAATTCTGTGCAAAACTAGATGCATGTCCCAAATTTCACAGATGAATGGTAGTTTGGAAAGGCAACCTTCAAACTCCTGTGCAAAGGTGCCTTTAATTTCCTTCTCGGTTTCTAGCAACTATGGCTTACAAAAAGATATGCTGATGAAAACTTCTTATTGACTGGGATTTACATTACTAGATAGCTCCATTTTCTGTTTTCCTTGGGATTTATGCTAAGACCAAATAATTTGCAAGTTCCTCATTATCCTTCCACATACAGGCAATTTTTGAAGAAGAAAATAGGCAGTTTTCAGGTTAGTTTAGAGGGTTTTTTGTGAAAAAACCCTGATGTGAAAGATACTATATCTGCCTGATTCCAGCTTCAAAGAACTTCTACAGAGATACAGTCTCCATATGCTGAAGCCCAGAAGACCAGCTGCGCCCTAAAAGCCATGACAAAACCAGACATAACTGAATGCTTCAAACGAAAAGCTCTGAAAATAAAACAATATTGAGTAACCAGAAGCCAATACATTCTTGTCTTCTAGGAGAAGAGATGAACAGAGAAGAATAAGGAACTGATGTTCCTTTAAAACTGATAAAAGGATTTTGATCAAATTCAAACTGAATTTCTTCCATTTTCCAAATAAACTTGTATGACTTTTCATGTCAATGTTATTGTAGCCAACCCTAAATAAAGATATATATATATATATATGAATTCAGTAAAGGCTGACATTTCATTTGAAGCAGAAATATTAAATGAAAATAAATTGAAATCCCCCTACTGATTTTTCCAGAAGGAATGCCAGGAGGTGTGGGGAGCAGTCATGCACACCCGTTGCTGGACCAGTAAGTCAATGAAAGGGAAAAAAACACCTCTGCTATTGCACACAAAAGTAATGAAAGCAATTCAATTCAATGCCGTTTGGAAACAGCTCTCACAGTAGTGGGTGGTTTTTGGTTGCTGTTTTGAGTTGAGAAAAGCAACACAGACTTACAATCCTAGAACTAATTTAAAATAGTCTCCTCCCTATTAGAAACATGACTGTGATTTTAAAATCTATTTTGCAGTACTGGCAGAGAAAAAATAAATTAGGGAAAAAATCACTGAATAATAACTATAGTGCACATTCTGCACAAGTCACTGTTAACTTATCTATAGAAACAAATATGACTAGTTGTTTCCTATGAATAAATTTTGCTTTTAGGATTGTAAGAAACTATATTATCAAAACTGATAGTGATTTTCTTTGCTCACTGCATTAGTGGGAAATTTGTAATTTCAATTAATCTCTCTTGGGCTTTAATATTTCAATATGTTCTGACAATAAACACATTCCCACTTCTAGTTATCACTGATGAACACTTTTACTAATGCTTTGTTAACATCACACTTCCAGTTCTGCAGGAATACAGTCTGAGTTCCTATTTTAATTAAAGGGGAAAAAAACTCCCAAAACAAACAAACTCACTCCATACCAAAAAAAAACCCAAAATCAACAACAAAACAAGAAGTTTCATACTATTCATATGAAGTAAAATTTTACAGCTTCAACACAACTCAAATTTGAAAACATGTCATCTTTGACAGATGGTATCCTGAGGTCTCTACACACTTTATCAAAGAGGACAGAAAACATGTCCCTCACTGCCCCAGGGATATATTTTCTTTCTCATTTTACCTTGCTGAGGTTTCATATTCCCAAGTCTGCCTCTCATTTGCTGTATCTTTTCTCACCTACAGTTAAACTCATTAAAACTTCTAGAAGAACTGTGTTGCTTTTCTCCTGTATTAATATTTTTACTCAGGCAATTCCTTCCTTCCAATCTTTAATGCATCAGGACTAATCTAGATTGATTTGTGATGCATTTGAACTGGAGGAATGCTGATTATACATCCTCATAAAGAGACTGCAGTTAAGAGAAATGTCATATTCACTTGATGGAGGCTACCAGATCTCATACTAACTTGTCATTTTCAGGGAATTCTCTTGACCACATCTTTAGCTCTTAAAAATCTAATTTTACAAGGCAATCAGTCTCACCTTTTGATTATTTCACTTTTATAAAACTTTAATATCCTAGAGCAACATTAATAATTTTTACTCCATGAACACGTAGGTGATGTGGCACTCTGCCACTAGTTTGGTAAGACAGCATAAAATGACAGTCACTACAAAGGAAGCTTAGTCTGCAACTGCTCCCTCCATATGCTTTTTCTGTATACAAAAGTCTTGAACTGATGAAACAATTAACACAGGAGGGCTTAAAAACCTTTTAAGACAAAGTTAAGCCACAAAATTCAGATTCAGATTTAGATTTCAAAAGTTCTCCCTGGGATTAAACAAGTCCCATGTTAAGTCTATGTTTTAGAAGGACTTTTCATTCACAAAACTCAAGATATCCAACTCTGGGTAGTCTCTTCCACTCTCAAGTGGCCCTATCTACATGTCACCTTCAAAGTCTTTCCAAGAACAAAATTTTATTCTCTCCTATACCTTCTAGAAATCAAAAAAATGAGGAAAAAAAAACAAATTAAAAAGCAAGGTTGACAGATTCAGAAAGCTTAAGTAAAGCTGACAAAAAAAAATATTCAGGCCATAGAAAATCAGTGATTCAGTGAGGGATACAGAAGTTTCATTTTATGTATTCAAATTATTTGAAAAATTCTACAGGTATTTCACAACTGTGATGCTCTTTATCCTCTATTTAATAAGTTCCTTTGCAAAACACCTTCATGGGGTGCAGTGCAGCTGGCACAGACCTCAAAGTCAGCTCTGCTTAAAGCAGGAAGCTGAACTGCCCAAGTTATCCAGAAAATTCTTAACTTCCATTATCCTAGGATCTCACCTATACAAAACTGGATGGGGGAATAAAAAATAAAATAAAAATAAATCAAAAAGGCAAAATGGCTAAGAGTTTTGTGAGGTTTTTTTTGGGGGGGAGGGGGCTTTTTTTTTTGAGGAGGGGTGTGGGGGTCTTCTTGGAAAAACGCATTTTTTTCCTTTGCAAAATATCTGGAGTTTTTTTTAATATTTACAGTCCCAGTCCCCAGGAGAGAGGGTTTCATCCTTTGCAACAGAAAGAGGTAATCTAAGAACAAGCAACCACAGATTCGAGACATGATACTTGCAGGTTTCTCTTTGATGAGATTCAAAGAGAAACATGATGAGTGCCATGCTCTTGCAGGTTAAAGTATTATCAGACCACAGGCTACAGATAAGTCTGTAGGAAAAAGATTTCTGACTTTTGATAAGGCCAGTTTAACAGACCCAAAGCACATCACTGAAGCCAAGAGGAAAAAAAAAATCAATGTAGAAACAAAGCATTTTAACATAGAACAAAATTGACAAATTTGGACATAAGATTTGTGTGGAAGCTGAAAAATCTTGAAATCCTCCAAGCAGGGATGATAAACAAACCCTCTTTCTAGTGGCTAGTTCACACTGATTACAAGTGGCTTACAAATGAAGTATGATCAGCTTACCGAAGGAATTACATGATGGGTTTGATTGCAACAGCAGGAGCATGGCCTACTGACCTATAAGCTTTCCATCCTATTTTGTTTCTTCCAGAAAATAATGCATTTCTTTTAAGAAAGGATTAAATAATATTCCCAATATTTGATAGGGGACCCCTCTTTACTTAAGCTTCTGAGTAAAACAGGACAACTTCAAAGTTACTATGACAAATATAAAATTAATACTGAACATTATAAAACTGAAATACACATTTTACATAGGAAAGTGTCTTTCATTGCTAAGGACAAAATACGTGAAGGCAGAGTTCAGCAATTTGATAAAATGAGGTAATGTGACAAACCCCTTTTCAATGCCTTGTTCACCACTTTGGAATTTCCACAAAGGACAGCCGAGCGTTAAAGGTTATACTTTGCCTCAGTACAAAAACTGATTGAAAGAAGTATCTGCAGCCTACATACAACTTACCTTTCAAGACTCGCTGGGCCAGGCAGGTCTACTCCAGAACACTACAAAGGATAGTACATGAGTACATTTGTACAATTTATGTTATATATAGGTTCCCAACCCTACAGATGCACACAGGACTACATATGCCTGAAAAATTACTTGTACCTAATTACTTGTAATACTAAAGCTGTACTTATAATGTTGAAAATGTAAGTGTTCTACCAGTGTCATTAGCTGTATTTATACAGAAGTTAGCACAAATGAGGAAAGCTGAAGCAACATTCGAAATATATTCCTATCCTTTCATTCCAGCATGCAACTGCTATTTCTGTTGTTTTTGTCCCATTATTATTTCACCCACAGGTGATGGAGATGATGTCTGAGAGTTCAGGGACTTGTCCTGCACAGTATTAGCATGGCTGACAGATATGACTCCTCTTCATATGACTGTGAGCATGGGTTGCATTGCCATGCAGCATGCAGCCTTTCCCCTTATTCATTTTGTAAGGTTCCCATGTATTTGTGGCTCCCATGGTTTAGGCAGCTTTACAAGATTAACAAACTTCTCAAACTACTTGTGTTTGGCTTTTTTTTAAAAAAAAAACCCAAACATATTTCTCTTATAGCCAGAGAACCTTGCTAACAGTGGGGGTCTTAAGGGAGGTGGAAACTGCTAACACCAATGATACTTGAAAGTCCAGTTGCAGGCCTGTGCTTGGAGTGTTTTGATGTTGTTCTATCTGTGTTGTACATTTCTTTTTCTTAGGACTTTAATTCTGAGCTGAAGGAAGGCAGCAGGTGGCAGATCTGACTGCAAGAAGCCATGGATGCCAATTCAGGAACTCTGAAACACCATCAGGGACTTTCAGGATGCTTCCTGAAAACAGAATCTTAAATACTTTAACCAATTAGTTTAATTAAAGTACATGTACGTGATCTAGCATGCATTCATCCATTCATAAGTATTATATAATTTGTATTCAAATCTGTGATGTGAAGTCAAGACCTGCCTGATACACATCCGAAATTAGGTAAGAAGCTGGTGTTAAAAATATTGCAGATCCATAACGGTATTTGTCACTACGCAAATAATATAAAGATAACAGCTATGCTGAAAAAGCTTGCCTTGTTTTAGAAGGCTATTTAAAGAAACAAAAAAACCAATGACAACCCAAAATACTATGGTGCATGTAAATAATTAACTATTTTATAACAATATTGTTGCTATTTTCCAAGTGACTATGGTCCAGATTCACTTCTCATTTAATAACAGGAGTATGTTTTGAAAACGCAACCTATGTTATCACAGGCAAAGTAAGGTAAAAGCACTGCTTCATTATTTCATGCATGCAAACTTCAAATAAGCTAAATGTTAGCAGATGCATCATTAGTGGCACATTAACTACCAGGAACACCCTAAGCCATTCAGTAAAACTCAGATGATCTGCACTTGTTCTTAAAGCTTGACTGACACCAGTCAAGTGCAGTCCAGACGAAAGAGACACCCCTCTCAGTGTTCAGCTTCTGGAAATTAAGTGTTGCATTAAAAAAAATTGCTTCTCTCTGAAGCCACCTCCAAATTAACCCTTCAGCAGTTCTCTTCGTAATCCAAACACACGTTCAATCACAAAAGTCTTCGCAAAGCAACCCCAGAGCCTTTGGAGATGATCCTACTGTGCTTCACTACTGCATCAAATACTTTCTATACTCCTCAGGTTATGCAAATAGCAAACATTTCTGCCACTGAGTGCTAATTATCAGCATGGTATTAATTTTCTTTTCTCTCCAGAAGGAAGATAAATACATTACTGATTCAACCCATGAACAGAATGTTGCCACAGTCCATTTGCAGCAGAAAGTTCAATTGCCTCCCTTTCTGGCTTGGCATGCTTAGAACAAGTGCATATGCATACACATACACAGAGATATATCACATTATGCCAACACACAGAAATGTACCTGAACAGAAGCATTTCCTCTTTCAAATATAAGTTAAATTTCAAAACTGATTGGAAAAATACATAACTTCTGTTGAACTTCTTCATTTATATTGAAAGAAAGGCTTCTCTTAGGCCATAGGTGTGTCCAGCAGGCCTACTGCAACATCAAGCCAAAGTCCCCTGTTCTTACATACCCTAAATAATATAATATTAAAAGAAACTTTGATAAAATAAACAAAAAAACAAACCAACAGCTTTTGTTGTCAGAAGGTGTAAAAAGGATCATTCAGCACAACTTTAGCATAGCAGGACCAGGCGGCTGAAAAATGGTATGGAAGCACTACAGTCAGAATTCAACCAGAGTAAGCACCTCCTAAGTAAAGAGAAGCAAGTCTGTGCAACCAACACAATGCTGCAAAGGAACAGCAGTGCTGCCTGCAGGAGAAAAACACGGCAGGGCTTTTGATTTTTTTTTAGATGCAGCTTAATCTGGGAGCCTTTTCTGGGCTGTGTACTCTATCTGTAAGGATTTCACCTTTACTTTGAAGAGAATAAAGCTCGGGCCCCCTGTGAAAACCAAATCAGACAGGTACCACCCTAGCCTGTTAATCAGTTGTCCTTTCCCCCACTTTTAGGATACAAACTACCTTTTCCCTTCACATATACACAGCTTCTATCCTGACACGTGCACACAAAACTTGGCAGAGGTAAAATCTGCCTATTCACTTTAAGCTCTGCACTTTATCATTAAAGGTCAAGCAAAAGGAAAAGGTAAACCAAACACAAAGCAAATACAATGGGAGCTATACAACATAGAGAACAACAAAACAACAGGTGCCTTTGGCAACAGGTTTTCTCATGGAACAGCACAAGAAAATAAACAGAAAGCACAAGAAACCAAGCATTATTCTTCAAAAAACACAAACAAAACAAATAACATTTTGAAGAGCACCTAAAGCCCGACTTAGTACATTACAGGTTCCAGATATAAGAACAAAACCAAGAGATTGGATATGACCCTTTGTTGTATGTCACTTCATTAAAAAAACTTAAACACTATTACTTGGAAAACAGATTCACTACCAAAAAATTCATCTGGGATAATATTTTTGACATAGTTTTATTAGTCAACACAATTTAGAAAGGGCAACAGTGGAGTAAGATATATATCGATGTTATTCTGACACATATTGATCAGTGTAATGGAAAGTTATTTTGCCTCCACATCATTACCTGAAGGTACACCTTTATTCTGCAAATACACAGAAAATTTGCTTGTCAAAGTGGAAAATAATTGAGTTTTGAGCAAACTGATATAAAGTATTTCCAAGGAGATTATAATCTCCGCAGTGTGAGACAATAGAATTTATTTTCTTTTGAAGGAACCACTTTGCAGTCTACACTTGTTTTCTTTTTATATTATGTAACTTTATTTGCTCTTGAGCCAAAAGTAGAGAAACGTGAATGGCTATAAGCAGGGATGGTATTATTCCCCATCATAAGGAATCAAGTCCCCTGACAGGCTGCCTGCTGGAGCAGCGTATGATTTATAACAACAGAGACTGAAGGATGTGGTTTTATCACAACAACAAGGGCAGCCCCATTCTTTACACACAGCTGCGGCAGTCTAGAGCATGGTCTTGCTGACAACATGCAAAGGGTCATCTCGCATGGCAAGAACAGCCTCTAGCATGGATTAAAAATATAAGTAAAACATTTGACGTACTTGGATCTGACAAGATTGAGTCGGTTTTCGGCAAAAATTGGTCACAGCGGACTCCTTGGTAGCCCTCTTTGCACCTGAGAAAAAGGGGATAAATGACAAACATACGCATGCGGTAGTAAAAGGTTAATTTTAAGGTACCAAATCAACTGAAATTCTCCCTGCCAACACTGTGAGGGACTTGCATATCTACAATGCAAGTTTTTTTCAACTATTATGGGAGCGAGGTTATTACTGGAACACAATGGAAGCAGGTAAAATCATTTGTACTTCAAAAAAATCCCCTCAAACCTTTTTGATTATTTTTGAAGCTATGAAAAGAAACATTATTCTAGCATAACCATTCTTTTAAATATCAATTCAGTGAAACAATCAAAGACAAATCCTCTACAAAATAGACATTTGCATTAAAAGAAACTCATTGGGTACCACAATGCTTTATAAAGCTTCATACTGTACAAACTATCAGAGAAACAACTTATGTCTGCCTGTTTGAAAAAGCAGGGAACAGGTAGGTAGTCAATAATTTTAATATCAGTTTATACTGTGCTTAAATGATAACATAATAGACTACATCAGGCACTGCTTGTAAGCAGGAAGTTTTAGATGCCCATGGACTAGACTTTAAAGCACACATAAAGAATAACCTCACTCAACAAGTAAGAACTGGCTTTGACTGAGACTGTAACACTATTATTTATCTTGAAACCTTACTTTGAAAAAAAAAAAATCCATTTACTGCCTTTGGACTGTTCTCAGAAGTCTCATTTCAATTAAGCATATCAGAACCAGACCTTTAATTATTTATTCGTCAAGCAGTTTTTCAGAGAAAAGTGATGGACACTTTAATTATACATGATAGCAACAGGGATTCCTTATCTCCCAAAGCTTTTGCACGTCATATAAGCAATATACTCAAATCAGCATCACCACCTTTCATCAGGGTTGACAACTGCAATTTGAATGATGTGATAATGTCAGGACCAGAAGTTATCTGCTTCTTCACAATGTTTTTACTAAGGTTTCCTGTAAAAGTTGCTTTTTAAAATGCTTTCAGTCTAATAAATTAATGCTTCAATGAGAAGTGCACCTCACCAGCACTGATTCAGGGATCAGTAAGAACATTTTTGAGCAAATATGTAAATTATGTTCCCATCAGACCAGAAGCGCAGTAAAGAGTTAGGGTAAGGAAAAGATTTAAAAAAACTCATACATACATTATTTCAAAACCTCCCTTTGGGCCTTTCTTCCCGTTGGATATTGGGTGCTACCTTGAATATCAGCTTCTCACCAGTACTCGCTTTTCTAGAAAATAACTGACTGAAAAAACTCTTCAGATTTTTTTCATTCAGATCCCATGGCAGTGGTCGTAAGTTATCAGACAAGGGGAAAAAAAAATGTTCTATCAATTAAAACTTAAAACCCAGAAAAACTGAAGAAGTCTACATATACTCAGACATGGCTGCATGCACATTTTGCCTCTGACTGTGAAACATGAGGTGTTGCCTCATAGCAAACACAAATATTTCCCCACAGTCTTGAGGAGAGTTAGTAAACCTCATTCCAAAGCTTAAGAATAACCTACACAGGTGAGGATATTCTTGCCTTTGTATTAGCATTTTCTATTAACTTTTTGACACACATTTCCACCTGCCTCAGTTATAAACACCGTATTACAGACTTAAAACTCTCTATCCTAAACTGCTGGTCTGCAAGTCATAAAAGCATGTGAGGATAAAGCGCCACAGAGTGGTATCTCCTGAAGAACCGCGCTGAATGCTCATCAGTACACATGAACACCACTGGCGAGGAGCAGGCAGAGCAATGTTACCAATACCCTCAGGCCACTGGGAGCAACCCCTTCTGCTGCCCTCTGATGGCCAACAGGGCACATCTGAGTCAGAAGCTTGGCTGCCTTCCTTTCTTTATCACATTATTTTTCACATAAAAGTAGAGAAACTTCAGATTATCTCAATTCACAGCTGAGAAACAGTTTACATAATTTATTCCATCTGTCAGATGGTTCAGGTAATTAAAATGGGCTGCCCAGGGAGGTGTTGGAGTCACCATCCCTGAAGGTGTTCAAAAATCTAGTTGAGAAGGTGGAGATCAGTCAAAAGTTGGACCTGATGACCTTGTAGATCTTTTCCAACCCAAATAATTTTGTGATTTTGTAACTAATTTTGCTACAGCTAATTAATCACTCGCCAGAATTCAAGGAGAGAAATTTTGCTACTATTAGCTGCTAAGGTAGATTTGGTGTATCTATTGAAATCCTGCCATGTCAGGGGCAAAAAAAACCACAAAAAAACCCAGTCTTTTAGTTCAAAATTGTTTTATCTTGCACAACTGGAAAAAGATGCTGTGGATATTTCCACCTTTCATTTAATGTTGTTCTCAAGGGTTACATCTTACCAGTTGCAAAACCAGCAGATGCCAATAAAGCTGGTGGCCTCACAAATAGTCTGAGGGGAGACTCCTGTAGCTGGTAAAGTATCACCCCACTACAAGGGACTAAGTTAGATGTGTTTCCATGTTTTTCTCTTCCAGACATTTTAAGAGCAATGGGTTGGAACAGAATGTATCACATTCACATGATTTACAACTCCTCCCTTGTAAAACTCAGCATCCCTGGTACCTCACTGAGTTGCTCGCTGCCACAACTACTCTGTGCAGTCTGGAGATAATGATGAGGATAGATTTCTTCTCCTTTTTAATACATATAGTGCTGCTTTTCTCCATCACTATGAAACTGTAGCACACAGTAATCAGCTGATTGACTGACCTGGATGACTTTAGAGCAAGACATTCACTTGCCTGTACCCTCCAATAAACATAAAAAAGGAATTTGTTACTTTTCAAATTTAGTATAGATGTGAACGATATATCAAAGAATAGATATGATCTTTTAATGTAATAACATACACTCAAATAATAACTACTACGGTGAGGCTGCACCTCAACTTCTCTGCCCAGTTCTGGGCCCCTCATTAGAAGACAGTCATTATGGTGTTGGAGTGTGGCCAGAGAAGGGCAACAGAGCTGGTAAAGAGTACAAGCCTGAGGAAACTGCATTTTTTTAGCCTGGGGAAAAGGAGGCTCAGCAAGGACCTTATTGGTCTTTAAAACTACCTGTAAGGAGGCTGTAAGATAGGTGGGAGGCAGTCTCTTCTTCCAGGTAACAAGTTGCAGGGTGAGAGGAAAAGGTCACCAGTTATGCCAGGGAAGGTTTAGATTGGATATCAGAAAAAAATCTTCACTGGAAGGGTGGTCAAACATCAGAATAGGCTGCCCAGGGAAATGGTGGAGTCACTATCCCTGAAAGTATTTTTAAAGGCATGTAGATGTCGCACTTAAGAACACAGTTTAGAGGTAAACTTGGTTGGGCTGGGTTAACAATTGAAATTAGAGGGCTTTTCCAACCTTAATAATTCTATGATTCAATGACCACACACAGCTTGGGTTTTTTAATTAAGTTTTCCAGCAAAGATAAAAACTAAGTCTTCTAGTTTCATTAAAAACTTATTTTTGAAGTCCGTGAGACCAAATAATAGCAGCAACTGCTCTGCCAACATGACACTGAAATTCAAACCTTTGTGATTAAGTCATGTGTAACTGAAGTCTTGTAGATTATACATTTGACAGTTATAATGTTACAATATGATAAAAGTTGATCATGTTGAGGAATCCTATAATCTTAGACAAAGCATCTGCCATCTGTCCTAAATAGGCAGATGTAATAATTGTGCCCACAATACCTGACATGCACACATGCTGCTAATTGGCATCACACCTCTACAGAAGAAAACACAACAACTCACCACAGAAAGCCCTATCAAAATAGCACTCCTATGACACATAGAGAAGTTCAGGGAAGTCCAAATGAGGTCATTCTATATCACCATATGCAGTGTAAATGATCACATTCATATTTATGGATGTATTAAAAAAAGCTATGAGTAATCAGAGAAATCTTGATAAATGCTTAGATGCAGTCAACAGTTTCAGAAATGATTGTCTGATTCTGTGACAAACAAATGTTCATTAGATATGTTTAAAAAAAAGAAAAGAAAATTAACCTAGAATAAGACACTGCTTGTAGTGAAGCAAAAAGTCTGATCTGCACATGGGGCCCCCACAACAAAGGCTGGAAGGGACAGCCTAAGGTCCATTCCAGCACCAGCAGCCCCTCCTGTGCAGAGGCACTGCATCTGCACTGTGTGAGCAGGCTTGGGCACACGTTTAAGTGCAGACCATGGCAAAGGGCTCTCTGTAAATACTGTTAATTAGAGCCTCTCTTCAAAGTAAATATGAAAATGGAATTCCCTCTTTTGCATTCAGATTTTCACCAAAACTGTATCTGTCTAGGCTCTAGAAGAAAAACACCAACAGGATTGTACAATATGAATAGAATTGTTTAAATCTTTGTGATTATATGGTATGAAAAGAGAATCACAGGTAAAGCTAACCTGCAGCTGCTGAAACACTTGCAAACAACAAAGGATATCCCTCAGGATACCGGCTAAATTCAACCAAGATTATTTTATCATGTATTCTTTGCATCTTTTTTTTTGGCAACGTTCTTTCTCTAGATGATTTTTTGACGTCACCAATGACAAACTGTACTGTGCATTGCACTTTGTGAAGTCAATCACAATGATGTCTGTGGGAAAACATACACACAGAAACAC
>JAWWMP010000167.1:9380687-9394796 GCA_035047865.1 Dendrocincla tyrannina
CTCTACAGAAGAAAACACAACAACTCACCACAGAAAGCCCTATCAAAATAGCACTCCTATGACACATAGAGAAGTTCTCTCTTTCCTGCTGCTAAGTTTTTTTTTCCTTTCTACTTAAGCATATTTACACTTAAGTATTATAAAGTAAGCAGAGTATCAAAGTGTATTCAATCCTTTTGTCCTCACTGTTAATATTAAATAGTAATAATACATGTTATGTTCTAGTCAGAGATCACAGACATTTTCTGCGGACATTTTTCAGAACTGTTTCTTGTGCATCCCCACCTTACAGAGCCAAGGGAGATTTCAAATAGATGACTGTCTCACATGTAGGATTAACACAGAGCTCCAATTTCCAGTTTCAGATTGGACACGTTAGAATAAGTAAAGTGAATAGGGGTGAGGGTGTGGTAAACTGCACAACAAGCAAAGATGAAGAATAAAATATATTTAAGTCAGCAGAAAGAGAAGAAATAGAACCTACTTAGAAGAGTAGCTTCTTATGTGCCCTTCGAAGGACATATTAAAGTTATGGCCAAGAAAGCATCACTGTCAAAATTTCCCAAAATACTTCCATATAGAGCCTCATATCTGTATTAAACCTAAATATTTAGTTTTCAAGAGATAGTAATGTACAGAATGCAGGAGAGAGAGTGGCACCAGCAAACTGCTGAGCCAACGAAAGATTGCAATGGTGTGAATCCCCATCTCTTTCCTCCTTCCACATGATATCCACCCATTGGAAATGCGAACAGTTCTTCTTCCCCAAGTGTGGTGATCACATTGGCTCTGACCATGTGAAGAAGTATGCATAGTTTCTCTACAAAAAGTCCAGAATTTGGCAAACATAAAAAGATGAGTTCATCTGAAATAAAAATTTTGAAAATGGCATTTGGGATCTCAATGATGAACTACAGCAGAAGAGAAAGCTTATCCTAGGCCAAAGGTGATTTGTGACATTTGACAGAAAGGTCTTAATAGCGCAGTGCCCATATAAGCCTATAATCTGACTCTAGCCTTTCAAACAGGAGTAATCCAATTTGAAAGATGGAATTAATAGCACCTATGAAAAATGAAAGCTAATTTTTGCAGTGAATCCAGATCAACACGCTTCCTTCCACTTGTAAAACTAGAAATCAGCAGTCTCAACAATACTATTAATTAGAGTGATCCATTTTATAATCTCAGTGGATAAGGTGCAAATTATTTTCTCACACCACCATTGCAGTCACAGTACTAACAATGCCAATAAGAGAACATACTGCATATCTTATTTACTCTCTAGGAGAGATACTGAAGATCATGACAAAGAAATATTCTAACGGTCTATAAATTTCGATCAAGTATTTATTTTCAAACGGACATGCAATATGCTTTATCCTGGGTCAGAGGTCAGTTACACAATAAATACACAGTAGCAATTCATGACATTATATAGACCACTGGGCTGTCCCACAATCTGGCCTGAAATACGTTTTAAACAATGAAAAATAATTCCTCTGCTCTGCAGGTAAGCTAAATAAAGACTTCTGTGCAACTAGAATGACCTTAACCAGAATAACTGGAAATTTGTATTTATTATTGTGTTTGTTATTAGGTGAAGATTTTTTTCACAAGGGAAGAAAAAAGAAATCTTAACAGTAATGGTCAGAGAGAATGTATTGTCATTTAACACATACAGCCACCAAAAGTAGAAAGCAGACTTCCTGCATTCCATAGACTAGACCACTGAATCACAATTGAGAACACTGTGGATACCATGCTCATAGCCAGACCGAAAAGGAACCCTTCATAAAAACCTACAGTCTGCAGTTTGGTGGTCAGGCACTCTCCTGAGAAGGAAGATTCACATTCAGTCTTTGGCGTGAAAATGAAGCATTAAAGACCCAAAAACATGCTCCTCACTTGCAGGCTCTATGCTTCTTTCTAGTCCAAAGATGACAAACTCTACCTATCCTGTAACCAATCTCTTAAAATGCCTTTGTGAGATCTTCCATGTGTATTCATTAACACAGCCTTCAGGATTTGGCTGTGGTAATTCTATTAAAATCCATAATGCAATCATCTAAGTCATATATGACCAAAAAAATCCAATAGCCTCTACTACATTATATCACTATAGTAAAGCAATTTCACTACCCAAACCACCTATTCACCAAGTGTTTACAGACACCATCAGTAAGCGGAGCAGAAAAAACAACCATGGATTTCTGACCAGCCAATACAAACAATACAGCCAATACAACCTCCAATACAAACAGTCAAGAGCCTTTTAGCACGAAGAAGTAAAAATTATACCTTCAGTGCAAAAAAGTATAACAGAATCAGTCATTAAAAATTACGTTTAGATAGGTGGGTCTTTATAACTCTGTGGATTTATGGCTGCAATATGTGCACCTCTGTGAGCAGCAGACTCTTGGGCGCTCCTTGCTTAAAGGAGTTGTCCCTATGGTCCATGTTATGCACACAACGTAACCTACTAACTAAAATTATATTTATATTGACTAAATATTATATTATTATAAACATTATTATTATATTTATATTGACTAAAGTCAATATAAATAGATAAAAATACACTAAAATTGAAGTAAAATGAATGCATGGGGTTAGAACAAACCGGGGACCCAATAAGGAACTGGATAACAACACAATACTTCTTGAACCCATTTGTGAATCCCTTCACACAGGAATGTCTGAACACTTCGGGACACTCAGCCTCCTCCTATTTACCTTTATTTTTTCTTTAAAAAAAAAAAATTGTTTTAAATAATCCCCACAACAGAAATGCAACTTACTGCATAATAAAGGTTTCCTATCAGGGTTTGAACATATATTATTTTTTTAAGACCTTGCAATCTATTATGTGATTGAATTAAGATACTCATCTGCTTTTTCTTTCCTTAAAGAAATAAGGTTGACTATTGTGTACAGAAATAGTACAATTCCTACAGAATGGACAGTATCAACTTCTAAAAAAGAAACAAAACCCCCCACTTTCCTGTCAGTTTTCTTTTAAAATGTGGTAGCTGTTAAAAATAAGTAGAGCAAGTAACCAGAAAGGAAATTATGTTGGAAAGGCAGACAAAGGATAGTCAGAAAAGAGCTTTTTGTCTACAGCATTTTCTGCAGAACAAATCCAGCTGAATCTCTTTAACATAAATAGAGAAACAGACTAAAAAAAATCCTGTTTATGACTGCTGTAATTCACTATATTTTTCAGTATGCAAGTTGTCAGTCCAGCTCTCTGAAACAGGGAAGGACTATTATGATCCTACTGGAAATGAAATGAAGATTAAAGATCACAGCTACAAAACCCTGAGACATTGCCCAGATTTAGATACGAGAAATTTCAATTAATTTGCTGACTCCAGTGTTTCAGGATCCTTTAAGACGCACAGAAACTACATGGGCACTTTAGTAAAATCTGTATTCCTGAATCCTCTGTAGGAACCACTGACCTAAATGAGGCTTTTAGCATTTAAAAAGGAGTTATTGGGATTTTACTTAAATGCTTCATCCATAATTATGCTGGAACTACTGAATTATCATTCCTCTCCTGGTTTTAGACTATTTTCCTTCTTTGTCTTTCATAAAAGGTAGGTCAGAAAAAGAAATAAAAATGAACAGGATGTGTTAGCAATGCCACTCAAGTCACCTGGACCTATGGCAGCACCTGAACTAATAATCATTTCACTCCCTGCAACAACAGGCCAATTTTATTGAATTTGAAGATGCTTCCTTATATTAAAAAAAAAGTTTCATATTCTTAATCCGTGCATATAGCCTAAACAGAATTGCTAAATAATGGTTCTAGACTATAGTGTTCACTTAAAACTCAGGTTAGGTTTTGTATTCAAAGATATATAAATGTATTATTGATAGTTACTTGGTATCAAATTTATTTTTGGCATATCTACACATAGGTAAATATTTCACACTGATACACAGGCTTTACACTTCTCAAGGGATAAGAATTATCTTCTCCATCTGCCTTAATCTCCTTAACAACAAACTTTAATCTGAAAACCACAAAAAGCATTAGAATCTGTGTTTCAGTATCATCTAATAAACAAAATGTTTAACCAACTAACTGAGGAATCATTTTTCTGCTATTTTGAATTTAACCAACCAGAAACCCCAAAAAGCTTCAATTAGGTTTTGCCACAATATACCCCTGTGATAAACAATTTACTATGGAGGATAGGTGAATATAGGCCTTCATTATGTATAGCATTCATCAGCTATGAGAAAGCTTTTGAATAAATGGAAGTCATTTCATACCATATTTAAAGCCTCACACAGCTAAGGCCAGATGAAAGACACATTCAATACTTGAAAAAACAAATGAAAGGGATACCCTCGGTTTACATTATGTCTGCCCAAGATTGCCATCTTTATAAATAAAAGCCCTTCAAAACTCTTCTTGAAAATATTCATCAGAGACTGCACTCAGAAAAGAAAATATCTAAAAAAAACCCAATAAAAAGGACTAAAATATATAAGGTTTATAGATGCTATCACAGTGTTTGGTATCAACTCATCTGCCCTTCAAGTGGCCATTTGCTAAAGATGGCAATTATAACAATAAATGAGATAATTCTAAAGAGAGGTGCCAGCTCACAGCTAAGTAGCATAACAGGTTTACTGAATGTGTCTCTTCCCAGTTTCCTCCCCACAAATATTACAAGTTCAGCATTGAAGTCTTTTGCTTCCAGCTACTCAATAAAAGCAACAGCCCTGGACTTTTTTTCAAAAACTTTCAAATGCACTGCTCACTTTTTTCACTGAATATTTTCCAATTCAAAAGTAAGAGCAAGAAAACACAGAGAAATTAAATTCTGTGTTTCAAGCTCAAGCTAGAAATAAAATGGATCCTTTGCTTATGATGAAAGTCGTGCACGATTTCCAATCTAGCCCTGCAGATTCAAAATAATTTTTCAAACTTCAGCAAAATGTTCTGATTAATATTTTTGACAAGATTTGAAATACACACAGGAACTCAGATGCTTTTATAGTAGTAGTAGTATCTACATGGAATACTGCTTGTCACAAACTCCTCTGCTGAAACGGTCAAGGTCACATTAAGCCAATGCATATCTACAGAGACAAAGTGCCTCTGCCAAACACTCAAACCCCCTCAGAAATTCAGAGAGCTATTTGCTTCCTACCTGTTTTTATACCTGGTTTGTAAAAAATAATTGAAGCCACTCTGGAGGTGTCACTTAAAATATCCTTAACTACCAACAGATGGTCCACACAAATGATGCCCTCTCACTTTATGGCAGGAAATAAACATGCCTCTGCTACTGTATTTTATATCATCTGCACACATCACATTTTATAGATAAGAGCAATTTGACATGCAACATAATTGCCTAGCAAAGTTCAAATACAGAAACATTTTCCAGGATAACTCTTCCTTAGCATATGAAGTATAATTTGGAACCCAGAAAAAGAATACGTTTAAAATTCAAATAAACCACTCCCTGGAGATATTCAAAGTTGCTAACTAAAACAACTCCAAATCTTTGAAGTTGCCCCATTATAAAGAAAGATTTAGTCTTCACTCTGCTCTTGTCTTAGTTCAGTGGCAAAACTAGTTTAGCTGTAGGAGTTAAAGTCGGAGAAGCACAAAGCAATAGGAACACGGACACTAACCCCTCCTCCCTGCCAAAACCCCCCCAAAAAAACAAACTGTACCTTATCATCTGCATAAAATGCAGGCAGACTTCCATAGGAGCAATATGGCAAGACTCTTATTATACTAAATAAGTAGGAAAATTACTTGAAGCTGAAAAGACACTATTAGAACAAGGAAAAAAAACTCCTCTCTTTGTTCCACTGTGAAATCTTGACCTGAAGCTTTCTTAATGAGTTTCTTGTTTGTGAGCTAAAAGAACCCACATGGTAAAAAAAGTACCAGCGATTGAAGTGGTTTTGCCCACAAGTTATTAATGCAACTTTATTTTCACCTTAGTCAAAGTATTTGCAATATAGTAGGGTTTGGATGAGTATATTTTGAAGAAATATATGCCTTACTTTAAGAATGACTTAATATAATAAATATTGTTAGTAGAAAACATTTCTAAAGGATGGCAACTGGTTTCCAGAAACATATAGCAGGGATGGAAGTATGATATATATTTCCGATACCAATATTTTAAAAGTTATTTTTAATACAAAAGTTCCAAGTAGGTCAGCTACCCAACCACATGATACACAGCAAGTAGGGGCAAATTTTTGTTGTTCTGTGTCTATTTTCATAACTGTCCAACACGCAAAGCAGCTCTCTGGCTGACATGATTCTCACTACCAGCTATGTGTGAATGCACAGAAATCCTAAACATTTTATTTCATTGTTACTTGTGGACAAAAAGTAGTAAACCCAGGACATTTTAATTTGCTGACAGTCCTGCAGCTTCTGTAAGAAGAACAGCAGAAACAGAAACATTTTTAGAGACAAGAGAGCTCAGAAGAACTGTGTCAATATTTACACCAGGTCAACACTACTGAGACAATTAAGTCCTTCCTAGCAGTTCAGTTTCGCAAAATGCCAAAACCTCTTACATTAAGATGTATCAATAACAGGGTTGCCCTGTGCAGGGCTGGGAGTTAAACTCAATGATCCTTGTGGATCCCTTCCAAATTCAAGCAAATAAATGGAAATGACACGAAAAAGAATTATGCATAGAAGAGAACAGCATTCACAAAAGGACCTACTACATTTGAGTCAACAATTTCCATCTTTTCTTGATACTTTTTTTAAAAATAGGCAGTTGCATGAAAAGTCACCCATGCTATACCATCACCTGCCAAGCCCAACAAGAAAAGAAAACTTTAAGAATCGAAATATTACAAACTAAGGGTAACTCCAGTAGGCAGCACAGATATGGTGTGCTTGCTGTCAGAAAAAAATGGTCGTAAATACAAGAATCTTGCTTGATTCAATTTTCAAAATAATGGCAGCAGAGAGCAACAATCAGGAAAGTCATTATGTCCCATTTAAAATCATTTTGTGGATTAGAATTAGTCTCTGACTCAATGAAATTTGAGGAATGCATTTGCTTTTCTTGAATTCCTAATCATATATCAATTGAACTCAGCTACATGTTTCTGATAACTCTCTTATAAATTCAGGTGAAAGAAAGGCAGAGCAGCTCACACTGCCCATAGAGAGTACTACCAAATTTTTCCCATCACATACACACAAAAAGAGCAGAACAAATCATTCTGATCTTATTCATTCTTATTTCAAAGGAAATAATTTCTAAAGACTAAAGCCCTTATGAAGAAGAAAGCAGAAGGTGCCTGCTCTGCAGCTCTGCTCAAGATGCCACACCACTCTCCTCCTGTGTGACCTTCAGCCCATCAGCAAACAGCATCACCACTCCCTGTGCTGCTGGAATAGCAGCAGACTAGGATCAGCACAGCCTTCCCATCAGCCGGAATTTTGTGAGGAGAAATTATCATAAGCATACAATAATGGTGGCAATATAAGCATTATACAGGTAATAAAATAAATATACCTTTGTCATTTTCTGTGGAAAGCAGAAATTTTACATTGTCAAGCTCACCTCGTTCGTTATGTTTTTCTTCAGAGAAAAAACCTTGAGTACTTTTTAGACGTGAAGCTATGTTAATGAAACATGCATCAAACACTGGCTGTAAGGAAAATTAGGATATTCCAATTTTCTTTTTTATATTTAACTTCTAAAATACTAATACTTTATTTATGCCAAGTAACAACAAAGCAAAGCTTGGCATTTGCATTCACTGTCATGCAGGATATGAGTCCCTTTCTAGAAATAGGCTATAAAGGCTCCTCCTGATTTGGAGCTTTGGCCAGAGTAGAGTTAATTTTCTTCACAGTAGCTGGTACAGGGCTACATTTTGGATTTGTGCTGGTCTTCATAACACAGGGATATTTTCCTTACTGCTGAGCAGTGTTTGCACAATGTCAAGGCTTTTTCTGCTTCTTGCACCGCTCCACCAGGGAGGAGGCTGGGGGTGCCCAAGATGTTGGGAGGGGACACAGCCAGGACAGCTGATCCCAACTGACTGAAGGGATATCCCAGACCATATAGTGTCATGCTCAGCAATATAAAAAGCTGGGGGAAGGAGGAGGAAGAGGGTAACATCAGAACAATGATGTTTGTCTCCCAAGTAACCAAAACACGTGATGGAGCCACCTCTGCCAGAGATGGCTGAACAGCTGCCTGATGATGGGAAGGGCTGACTTAACTCCTGGTTTGGCTTTGTTTACATGCACAGCTTTTGCTTTCCATATTAAACTATCTTTATTCTAAGGTTAGCATGGACATTTCTTCATTCCCTCTGGTACAGACTATTCTAAATAACATATTGCCATACCTGTTTATTTTCATACTGTTGCTATTTCCTGGTATTTCTCTCCTTGTAACTGCATAGCTAAATAACTACATTTATATATAAATTAATTATTCAAAAGTCTGAGCAGCCCTGAAGTGAAACATGTTAATATCACTTTTATGCATGGAATTGGTATATGACAATATATGTACTATGACTGGAGTAATTATTCTATAAACTCATCATCATTATAAGTTTATTTATGTTCTGATGAGGTTCATTTTTTCCCCAGTGGTAAATTTTAATAGGTTCTTTTAAACATCAGTACACAGATCAGAAAACAAAAAATGACCAGGCTTTCTTTTTCCAGTAATAGCCAAACAGCCTTCCCATTTTTGGTTGTCTTTACTGTCTTTCATATTTAGTAGAAATGATTAATTTTATTTATTTTTACCAATACAATGTGCCTCTAAACAGAATTTTCACTCTGAAAAATATCCTCATATTTTGATTATTGCCAAAATATGTTGGCTCTTCCTGTTAGATGTTTTTGTACCTTTACTCCCTTCCACCACTGAATGTTCTACCTGGTAAATTAAATTTGGATTCTATTCTGCTGATAACATATTTTTCATAGAAAACAATGCTTACGTTTTGAAAAATGGAAAAATAATAAAAGCTGGTTTAGAGCTGTGCTATTCCATTTTACAGAGAAAGGATAAGATTCAGTAACATAATAATGCCTTATTTCATTCACTTGATGCTGAAACTCACAGTTCCCGAGCCCTAACGTGACACTACCAAGTTCTTACTGTGGAAAAGAACTTCTCAAAATATATGATTATGATAATATTTTAAAGAAACTGGAAAGATAACCAGCATAAAACAAGGAGGGAATGCATATACTTGTAGTTTAAAATACACTTCTCATTTACTTTATAAGAGTCCGAGTTCAAGATTTAGAAAGAAAGAAACATGAAGTGCACATAAACTTGGTATCCTTTTCAATTTGTTATGTGCTAAACAATCTGTAAACATTCACATGGGATTTACAGTGAAATGATTTCATTTGATTTACAATTTAAAAAATGCTCCTTGATGCAATAGAGATTAATACAGCTGTATCACCAACTTTAAGTTAGCGCAACAATTAAACATTTGAGCTCTTAAAAGTAACATTAAGGAAGATACACACTGCTGTCCTTTCCTTTTATACACTTATTGAACTTCTTAAAGACTGCATTATTGATTTAAATCAATGGGGTTTAAATCCATGTTCACCTTAATTTGTTCCTAGTATTTCTCAGGAGTTAGGGGAAAAAAAAAAAAACCAAAACAACAAAAAACCAAACAAATAAAGGAAAGCAGATATCTCTGGGGCAAAAGTCCAGTTAAATCTGAGCTAGAAAATAGCATTTTAAAGCCTCAGGTTAACATAATCTCATGTAATGCATCAAATAAAGCATTTAGGTTTGTCCCGTCAGATCCTGACTTTAATGTTTAACTTAGCATTTAACTGTTAAAAGGGAAAGAAACCCCAAGAAACCTAAACCCATCTTGGCTTCTAATATGTTAGAAATTGACAATATTCCATTTATTCTAGAATAGGTTTCTTGCATTCTAAAGCATATGGATACTCTATAAAAATAATTTAATAAGGATATCTGCATTAATTTTAGCAGTTACACAGGTAAAAATATTTTTGTGTATTTTTGTTGGTAATCATAAACACAAGAAAATTGTTCATCTTCATCATCTACAAAAACATCATCTTAGCTTCATAAATAACTGTTTTCCCAGATAGTAAATATAAAATTATGCCCTATTTAAACAAACTCAACCTGCAAAGATTTACAACTTAATATAAAGACTTCTGTCTCCAGAGCCATAGCATGGAAAATTAAATCCATCAATCCTGAAAAATATTTTTCTTTTTTATTTTTCTTCAAAATCTAGCAAAGCCAGGAAAAATGTTTCAAGTATTTAGAAGCGTTTTGCATATCTATCACAGCTAATAAGTTGGGTCCCAGAGTGCTTCCCAGAGGGAATCCATGAAGCAAATAAAAATGTAGGTGTCACAGGAAAGAGCAGCTTTCCTTAGTACCTTCCTGGAGGAAGACTAAGGCCTTTCTCTCTCCTCCTTTGCTCCAGCTTTCTGCAGTTATCTTTCAGCATTCTTACAGGACATGAGACAATGAGACCACGTTGAAATACAGAAGACTTCCCTTAACCATTTAAACCCCTCTGGTTTACTATGAGGGTGGCAAAACACTGGAGGAGGCTGGCCAGAATATCCACCATTTGAAATATTCAAAACTCAACTGGACAGTCCTAAACAGCCTGCTGTAGCTGACCTGCTTGACAGAGGGTTGGAGTAGATGATCTGTAGAAGTGTCTTCCTACCTTAAAAATTCCATGATAAACACAAAGATCATTTCTCTGAGAATTACAATTTCCGCAGTAAAAACAAACAAACCCCCAACCAAAAAACAATAAACCCAAATCCCACACCAACACCCTCTTACCCAACTCAGAGCAAAATCTTCACAAATGCCATCAGTTCTAGAGAGTTTACTGAAGTCCAGTGTATTTCCTAAATTCCAATATAATTGTTAACAACCATTCAGCACTGTGAGAGACAGACTCTCACAAAAACAAATCTCCATATCTGAAAAAAACCTCCACATTCTCATTGCTCATATGAATCATGGAAATCAATCATACCAGCTCCTTTAGTTACTAAAGAAAGATCTTGGATCTATAAATATATATTGCTTTCTCCCCTCCATGCCCTGGAGCTTGAGGTCTGGTTTCATCATCCTTGCTTTCAAAGTAACTCACCTGACTTTGAGACAAAGAATAAATGACATAAATGAAATGCCATGTATGAGCTGATTATATTAGTTTCATTCCCCCCCCCCCCCTTGTTTTAGAGAAACATTTAAGGACTTTTGACCTTTTTATCCTCTTTTGATTGATACAGTAAATTGCTCCCCGAGGAGACAAAAAAAGACGAAACATTAGCTAAATCAGAGACAGAGGCGAAGCGAAAGATTGCATACAGCTTGGAGAAAGTATTTTACAGCAAAACAGATGGCTGTAAAAAAACAAGCCATTTTTCTCAAGTCTAGCTGACGTAATCTGCTCTAATTCACTACTGGAAAGCAACTACCAAAACCATCAGTACAATAAAAGCATTTCTAAAATATTGCTCCTATTTTTTCCAACCACCTCTATCAGGTTTACTGAATTCTTCTTCAAAAACATTGATTTCAACAATCACCCATAACCTTTCCTTACGTTCCTGCTATCTTGGTACATGTGGATTTCAGAAAAAGGAGAGCCTTTAATGATTCATAAAAAGGGATGCAACACTAGTTAGACTACAACAGAAGAAAAGGAAAAACAGTTCTGAAGTTCACTGTATATAACCAAGCTTATCCAAGCCTTAGGCCTTCCTTGGGAAGAAGAAACATGTACACAGAGCAAAAGTTTCTTAGAGCAAGTGGAAATGAAAAGTAAGATCTGGTCATGGGACTACTCTTCCAAAGCAGAGCCTCAGTTTTTTTCATCCCCACTTTAGTGTCCACCCAGTATCCAACCACTGTCTTAATGACAGAGTGAATATCAAATTTATTGCACGCTTTTCTACTGCTCCTGTATTCTCAGTAGGAAAGGACAGAGGTTATCATAAGGAGGAGGTATGTGTATAGGTGTGGGTAGTATGTGCTGACATCTAGCTTTTAGCTGGTATCATACACCACTCTGCTCACCCCGACACAGTGGCACTAAAAGGCAACTGGTATAATTACTGTTCTTTCCTACTCAATTGAAGCTTGCCTGGCACTCAAATGCTAACATAATGCAAGTCTCCTCAAATGTGTTAAGACCAAAAGTTATTCTTCATGCCCAACTCCCCACCACGCTTGTAAATTTTTGAAAGCCATGCTGACTTTCAGCCACCACAGCTACTCAACAACCCAGCACAACCTCACCTGTCTCCAGGAGGACGAACACTGATGCTCTCAAAAGACTCTGCGCTCCACTCCCCTTCTCAGTTTAGCACTTATTCCTCCCTCCCTCTAATCCTACACATATGTTTACATAATCCCTACACATTCTAACACGTGCTTAATTCAATTTTAGAAGGACAATATTACCCCTTGAGCATTCTGCTCTACATATGGATACAGCCACAAGAGCTGCCATCTGGTGGTTGGATTTCAGTAAATTAAATCAACATTTACAGGATTTCTGGCCATCTGCTGAGACAATAAAAGCTTCCTTGCTGTGGCAGAGAGGAAATGTGCCCAGCTGAGCCACATGTACTTACCAGTATGATGCCTCTTGAGTGAAACCAGTGTGAAACCTTCACTCTCTGTGTTCTTGACAAGCAGTCTGGCAAGGCCTTCCTGAGATGAAACAGCTCAGACTACTCTGAAGCAGAATTCATGCTATGGCCACCTTGACGTTTTGACACACCAAGGCCACTCTATTTAATTTAAAAAGCCTGCAGCTCACATAGGCAAGTCTCTTTAGGAGGAATGAAGTCTAAAAATTAAAGCATAGTGTGGACTGTGGACCCACATCTCTCGTGGGAACATCAAGTTTTTGGAATCAAATAAAAACACAAAGATGCAGACGGAGTCACCAGAGTTATTATTTGATTTTAATACCTTCTCCTACAGCCTAAATATCATGTTATGAGACTGAGGACTTACACCACTGAGAACTTTCTCAATAATTGTATTAGATTTCCTTATGTGCTGCAAGGTGGATCAGGCTCCCTTCCTACTTGCTGTGAGATGACAGCCCTCTCCATAAGCAAAATAGCAAGTTTGAGAAAGAAAACTCTAACTGGAGAGAGAACAAAACACTCACAATTCTTTTTTTTTTTTTCCCTCTTTTTGTGCTAGCACTATACTAGTTGTTTGGTACTTTATCAGTTTTGTTTGCCTGTTTATGCACCTACTTGAGCTCTCAGTAAACACAGGTTTCACAACTATAAATAAAACACACGTGAAATATGTTGCTGTCTACAGTTTCAACTCCCTCTGCATTTTCCTAATCTTCTGCATTTTATGCAGCCTATGTTCTGTAAACACAGATCCTGGGGCAGTTCAATACTCTTGTGGATGCTCCAGCAGAAGAGGATTGCTGTCATTTCTAACTATTTTAAAACTTTGAACAGATGTTAGACTACACAACGTAACAAATAACTTCAGACAAGTAAGATGAGACAATTTTTCTAAGACATTCATAAAATTCAACTGTTTTTTTGTAAGTCCTATGACTGCTCCAAAGCTGGAAAATGGAATTTTTACAAGGATGTGGATATTCTATAGCTTAAATGAATTTTTCATTATCCCTAAAGTAGATAGCGACAGAGCCTACAGAAATTGAATAAATGTCTTTTACAAATATACAATATCACTGAAGGTCCCAAATGATGTTTTCAAAATTATTTATTTTAAGCTTAAAGGAAGATCCTTTTATATGCATCTGAATAATTAGTCCTTATTTTCAGAGCTCTAACATGTGTAGGTCTAACAGTCAGTGGAACTGGCCCTTGGCCTCAGAGGCTGATCCTGTCACACCCTGAGTTTATTTCCTTACTTAAGCACTTAACAATCTGGACCAGTTCCAGGTGATCAAATCACAAAAAAAGCTGTTTAAAAACTAGCTACCTAAACTTTTTTGTTTGGTTGTTGGTTTTTTTTTTGTTTGTTTTTTTTTTTTTTTTTTTGTTTTTTTTTTTTTTTTTTTTTTTTTTTTTTT